>JARQOC010000003.1:330374754-331048469 GCA_033576535.1 Allobates femoralis
TCCATTTGTTTTAACTCCCAATGACAAAAATAAACCATGCTGCCATGATTCTTGTATTCTATTATGCTGACACAGTAAACAGAAAATAGTTATGGAAGACATTATGGCCTGCTGTAAGCAACGTCTTTACTTGTGTTTCAAATGCAGGATGAATAAAACCAGAAAAGGCATTGTCCGAAGATGATTTAAAAAACGCAGTAAGTGTACATCATGCTCTGGCCTCAAAGGCGACAGACTATGAGAAGAGACCCAATGTCCTCAAGCTGAAAACTGCAGACTGGAGAGTGTTTCTTTTCCAAGCACAGTAAGTATATCATCATTCAGATACAATGTAACTAATCAAGTATGCATTTGCAGTCTTTTATATATATATATATATAAATACATGTCACCAAATATCTACAGGTGCCATTGACATTAATTTCTCACCGGATGTCGGTATAGATCCATCCAGTCCACACAGATGAAGAAATCAAACCATGGATGTCCATAAATTTAGTGAAGTGTAATAACAAGAAATGACACAGGAAGAAAGTATTGAACACATTTACTGAAATATATTTAATACTTTGTACTAAGGCCTTTGTTGGTGATTACAGCTTCAAGACACCTCCTACATGGAGAAGCTAGTACTGCCCAGGTGTGATTTTAATTTTTGACCCGTTCTTACACTCACACTCTTCGAATCCTGAAGGTTCTGTGGACTCCTTCTATAAATTCTGAGCTTAGTTGATTCTATACATTTTCTGTTGAATTTAGGTCAAGTGATTGGCTGGGTGATTCTAGCAGCTAAATTTCTGTGACAAAGAAGCCTGAGTAGCCCCGAAACTAGTTGGTTCTCTTTTTTCGAGTGTGACGCCACCAATTAGCCCTACATCCTGTGTCTTGACGCTTAGGCTGGTTTCACACTACGATCTTGTGAAATCCGACGCTGTCCGATGTAAATCGGACAGCATCGTATCCGAATTTGGCCCCATGTAATCCTATGGGGATCGGTCTGAATTGGATGTGCACTAAATGTCATCCGATTTGTGTTGATCCGATTTCTTGTCGGTGCAAAAATCGGAGACTGCTCCGATTTTTGCATCCGAATCAAAAATCGATAGAATGGGATCTAACAAATCGGATGCCAATTAGGCCAGATCCGATCCGTGGTTTTAAAATGGGGCTCTATGGAGCAGGGTCCGAGGAAACATCTGATGTCTCCTCGGACCCGATTTTAGTGCACTGAGCATGCTCAGTACACTAAAACTGCTCCTAACCATCTAATTTCATTTCTGCAATGTATATACATACATTGCGGAAGTAAAATTAAGTAAATAGGGGTTAAAAATAAAGAATATGTATGCTCACCTGTCCACGAGCCCCCCAGCGTCTCCAGCACCTCCTGCCTGTAGGACCTGCCGTGATGTCACAGTCACATGAATGGTTACCGCGGTAACCGGTCATGTGACTGTGACATCACGCGATGTCCTAAGGATCAGAAGATATAGCTGGAGACACCGGGGACTCGTGGACAGGTAAGAATAAAGATGTTTTTTTATTTTTTAGTCTGGAGGAGAGGGGAGAAGAGGGGGAAACACAGGAAAGTACTGGGGGAGAAGTGGGAGTACTGGGGGAGAACAGGAAAACACAGGGGAGAAGAGGGGAGAAGCGGGAGTATCGGGGGAGAACAGGGGACAGACAGGTGACAGGAGGCAGAGAGGAGTGAGATGACAGGAGGAACCGGCCAAACTGATCCTGCAAAATGTCAGAATCGGATGCCTATTTGGCATCCGATTGCAGGGATCAGTATGGATCCGATGCTGTCCAATTTATATCGGACAGCGTCGGATCTCACAAAATCGTTATGTGAAAGCAGCCTCAGCTGGGAACGCTGATCAGCCGGGGTGCCCCAAGCTCGGCATCATACTAGGAGCAGGCATCTGTATGTTTTTGCTATGGTGGGATATACCCATTTAGCACACAGAACTGAAGACTATTTTTATCCACTGACTCTGGATTACAAGCAGGAACTCTCTTGAGCATTATTTTTCTTGAGCAATGGAGTTTTGAATGAACAACATGTATGCAGACCATAGGGGTTGAGTGCATTACTACTGATTACAAATCTTTTTGTAGCTATCACCATGTGGTACTTGGCTCTTGGACAACTCTTCTAATAATTCTTTTCACTCCTTTTTTTTTAAATCTATAAGAGAGCATCATTTCATGGCGAGTTTATGGTGAAACAATGTTCTTTCTACTTGAAGATTATTGCCCCAACAATGCTCAATGAAACCTTTTGTAGTTTATAAATTCTTCCGTAACCAATGTCATCAGTATGTTTTGCAGCAAGAAGGATGCAAAGCTTAGGAGAACAGCTCACTGGTTTTACCCATCATGAAATGTTTCCTGTTTTGGTAATGATACAGCCGTTGAACTAGCTGATATTATTTTTCACTAAGCGGCAAGATGATTACTTTCTAAATACTGATAGATTTCAGATGGTGTCATAATTTTCCATGGCTTTTTGTACCTCTCTTTCTTCATGTGTTCAGTACTTTTTACCAGTAATTTCTCTCATTATTACACATAGTTCAATTTATTGACATCTATGGTTTTATTTCTATGCCTGTTTGGATTGGATGGGTTCTTACTGACAACTTGTGAGAAATTCATGTCAATGCCTCCATTAGAAAATATATTTACTTAAAAAATTGGTGACAAGTTCAATACCTATTTCACCCGCTGTATATATGTATTGCTGTGAAATAGCACAGTGAAAGACTAAAATAAAATAATTCTTAGATTGTATGACTTTTGAATTGTTTTTGAGAAGATTATCAAGGTGGAAAATCTGGGGGAAAAAGGTGATATACAGTATGTTTAATTATGTAAAGTAGCACTAAACGTCGAAATGAATAATAAATCTGCCCATAGTGTTGGTGAGATGCAGGATTGTATGCATGACCTGATTGTGGGCGGGGAGGCTTGCCATGACAAAACCATGCCATTTTAAGGCTCTTGGTTTCATTAATTTTATTTTGGTGAAAATTAAGGGCAGGAAGACTTAAAAAAAATATTAAGGGCTGAAGATATAACATAGTATTAAAATATAAATCCATTGTTGCACCAGTGCTGCTGTTTCAGTAGTCTACCTGCGTCCGAAAGTTATGATGTCTGTTCTTCAGTCCACTCTTCACCTGCTGAGCCAGGTGACTGAATTCTTCATTTTTCACTAACAAGCCCTTGCAGATGAAGGTACATGTACATCCAGAGTCTGACTGGAGTGTCTGGCGCCCAAAGAAGGAATTGATTCTAGGGGACCATGCTTCTTCTATATGTAAATGCCTGTTTGCCTTTAGCTCCTTTATAGTGGAAAGTCGACAGTAAAATACATCTAGCTCCTGCACATCTACTGTGCATTCACCATACCAGGGATGTACATATTATGGTAGTTTGCATTAATTTTGTGATTTTTTTGTGGAAACAAGTTCTCACCATGCTACAGGATTTAAAGATCGGTGTTAACTTAATATTCAGTAATATCCAACCTGCATGGATTAGAAGAAAACAGAACTTTTCTCCCTGACAGGGCACTTTTGTACCCATTTTAAAATGCAGTGGTAGGTCGGATGTGTGACCTCTGTTCCATTCATCCTCTTCGAGGGAATCCAGAAAAAGCCAAGTACATTGCTCACAGTCTTTGAGGGAATGAATGGATTAATAGTCAAATCAAACAGGAGCTCCATTCAAATGGGAATAAAAGTTCCACATTCTGCCGATCGATGCATGTCTCAGTAGTCGAATTCCCATCGATGAGTAAGCGATCACTTATTCTGTGGAGATGTAATTACTTGTTTTCACTAGAGAACACTGCATATCTGCTGCTGCCTAATACACACAGCAAAAGAAGGGGTTAAACAAGTATTTAATCTCTAATGGAAATAAAAAATCTAAATGACAGCTAACATAATTAATAATAGACAACATAATTCACTTTACCAAGACCAAAAATACCACATACGAGGGAGAAATACTGGCACATCATGACAAGACCAGATATTACCACCACATAGTGACTGAATAATGCCACATACAGGGAACAAATACTGCCACGCCATGACCAGACCACATATTGCCAACAGATTGTGGCTGAATAATACCACATGCAGGGGACCACTATCATCACATCATGACAAGACTACATATTACCAACACATGGTGATCAAACACTACCAAATACAGGGGATAAATATCGCCACACAATGACCAGACCACATATTCCACCACATGGTGACTGAATTATACCACTTATACAATCAAGTAACTAACTTACTGTCACTATATGAGTAGTCGTAACCATGGATAACTGAGCCGTAATGCCATGCACATGAGGTAAGAGACATATATATCAGGAGAACTATACTACTTTTCTGATTGGAGATATTTGCTACTAATCTTATTACTACACCTACTTCATTTTGGGATTGCATCTTGGAGATGGGAATACACCTTTAAAGAAACTTCCAAGCATTATCATGATCTTTATCCACCATAAAATGCCATCAAACATGTGCCACTACTTAGACCATACTTCCCAGTATTCCGACATGTGTTTCGCCTGCGGCTTTGTCAGGAGATACTGGACAGTAGCTATCCTTTAAAGTGGTTGTGTCAACAATGATCACCTGTGTTGTGTTGGCACATGTGAACCGCCCATCATATCATTCGCGGCACCCGGCATCTCGAAAGTCACAGTGCGCATGGACGCACCTCATGCAATCCAATTGAATCCCCAGTGGGAAGGATAGGGGAGGATAAGGAAGTGATGTCAAGGGTCACATGTACTCACAGGAAGCAGAATCCTACATGTTGATAGGGGGAAGAAGCAGAGAGGAAACTATAATAATAATGAAACAAACTTCTGTCACAGCTTTAGGATAGATCTGAAAATGACAGTACTATCAGAAGTATAAAAATTTTAAGAAAGAATACTTTCTCTATCGCTTCCTTGGGGACACAGGATACCATGGGTGTATGCTTTTCTGTCACTAGGAGGCGAAACTAAGTTGATTTAAAAATTTGCTCCTCCTAGCAGTATACACCCCCATGTAGGAGTGAACATAGTCAGTTTTTTGCTTAGTGTCGCAGGAGGCAGACGTGTCCTGACTCAGACCACCTCTATAGCCTAACTAATTTTTTACAATCTTTGTTTTTTACTTTTATTTTTATTTATTCTATTACACAGATTAGAAGAAAGAGAGTCTGGATTGAGGCTGCAGGCACCCTTGCTCTCCCCTCTGTACAAGAGAGGCTGGATTGAGGCCGCAGACATCTATATTCTCCCATCTCTACAAGAGAGGCTGGATTGAGGCTGCAGACATCTATGTTCTCCCCTCTCTACAAGAGAGGCTGGATTGAGGCTGCAGACATCTATGCTCTCCCCTCTCTACAAGAGAAGCTGGATTGAGGTCACAGGCACCCACGCTCTCCCCTCTCTATAAGAGAAGCTGGATTGAGGCTGCAAGCACCCATGCTCTCCTCTCTCTACAAGAGAGGCTGGATTGAGGCTGCAGACATCTATGTTCTCCCTCTCTACAAGAGAGCCTGGATTGAGGCTGCAGACATCTATGTTCTCCCCTCTCTACAAGAGAGGCTTGATTGAGGCTGCAGACATCTATGCTCTCCCCTCTCTGCAAGAGAAGCTGGATTGAGGCTGCAGGCACCCATGCTCTCCACTCTCTACAAGAGAGGCTGGATTGAGGCTGCAGGCACCAACGCTCTCCCTTCTCTACAAGAGAGGCTGGATTGAGGCTGCAGACATCTATGTTTTCCCCTCTCTACAAGAGAGGCTGGATTGAGGCTGCAGACATCTATGCTCTCCCCTCTCTACAAGAGAAGCTGGATTGAGGCTGCAGGCACCAGCTCCCTCCAACAGACTATTACTCAGCACACCTCTCTACAAGAGCGGCTGGATTCAGGCTGCAGACATCTATGCTTTCCCCTCTCAACAATGACAGGGGATTGAGGCTGCAGGCACCCACGCTCTCCCCCCTCTAAAAGAGAGGCTGAATTATTGCTGCAGACGACCTAGCTCGGGTCTGAAACAAGAGCAACTCTGTTATATCCAGACGGCTCCATGCTGGGACGCGCACCGCAGGTAAGTTTCAGGGCGGGCGGCCGCAACAAGGAGCCTTGACTCTGAACGGCCGCCCCTTAGCAGGAACTCCGGGCCCCGGTTTGGGCCCTCGCCCCAGGACCCAAAGCTGTGATCCCACGACCACAGGGGCATACCCCCTCAAGCGTGTCCCCGGGGTCTGATCTACTCCAGGCCCCGGTCTGGGCCCTCACTCCATCTTCCAAGACCACAATTGAGAGCCTCAGCAGCCAATCGCGGCGAGCCACAACTGCCACGTCATTGCACACGCCCCTCGATGACGCGGACGGGTCAGTGACACGCAGCCAATCACGCCGCGTCACCACCCACCCGCGATTGGCAGTTTAGACGGCGAATCCTGGGCCGCCGCATCATCGCGCCCACCCGTAATGACGTGACCACACCATGTGATGTGTGCCCAATCAGGCCGCGTCGCACATAACAAGCCACGTCCACAGCAAAGCCCTTCGAATGACGAGGCGGCGGCGCCCAATCACAGCACGGCCTACACTCCAGTATCACGTCTCCCAAACGGCGCGAAGCTTCAGAACAAAGGAACTGCGCATTGTCCAGCAAAGGGAAATAGGCTCAGCCTACCTAGCCCTCCCCGTCGTCCCCTTCCTCCACCAAGGGGGGCTACATTATCCCACGGGGAGAGGGGACCGAGCCCTCAACCTGCATGGCAGCACATACGTTGAAGCTGATGACTCCAGCTCATCCCCAGTTACCATCAGCTAGCCTATCCAGACATCATGGGCCAAACTTGGACAGCTTTAACCTTGCAAGTAGAGCCTGTAGTATGGTGGAGTAATGCAATTAAATGCTGCAAGAAGACTTTTACCCCCTGCACAGCACATGCAAAAGCGGTACATGTGCTAAAGGTCACGTAATACAGCTCTCCACAGTTAAATGTCCACCACCTTCAGTACAGCAAACAGCGGCACTGCAGTCTGGCATAGACCTGAGGGCCATAAACTTAACCCACCAGAGGTGTCCCACTACAAGCAAGCCAGAACCGTCAGCCCCCATATACCACGTGGGAAATTGGGACGACCACTTTACGTTATTTAGTAAGCCGAACTCTCTGCCAACCTTGATTCTTCCACCATAGCTCACGTGCGCAGAAACACATTGCCCTAAAAAACCGCCAACACCACATAACCCGCTAGCCATCCCATAGACTGCTGAGACGTCGAACGCCCTTCCACCTCTCGCTTCGTCGCCTGTGCTTGCCTCCGCAGGACATGTTCTAATCCTAGCAGACATTAGCACAACCCTAATGCAGGGCTGGTTACCAATCTCTTCTGAAAAATGTTTGTCAGTCTCACAGTCGCTGTTCTACACCAGTCCTCACCAGGATCATCCAATGCTCCTAGACGTCTCCCGTCTTTCACCCTTTCACACAATGCCACCTGACTCTTAAAACTCCCCACTATAACACTAACGTTGCTTCGCTACCTTGCCACATTTATTAGCAGTTTTCAATTACTCACCGAATCTGCCTAGTCTAAAGAAACCTGATACTGAACCCTGTCAGACGAGAACAAAGACACGGTCTTACGCTCACCAGCAGAGCTCAGTTCATTCCACGTTTTGGTGCAGCTGTCCCAATGACCTATTGCTACATGCCTACTCAGCCAAACCCAAAAAAAAATTTGCTCGTCTGACTGCAGGCTCCGAGCGAGACCTACTTTAGTACACTGCCTGCTCAGTTATGCAGGGTCCAAGAGATTCCTTGGTTGCCTCAGTCTCCCACTCCGAATCTCCTCCAATCATTCACGGTCACCCCCTTTCTTCAATTTGCCTTCCGCTAGAAAGCGACTTCAAACTCACGGAGCCAACTTCTACTCCCTACGTCTAATAGAAGACTACAGTGTGAGTGTGCACCTTTTTTCCCTTTTTTGCTATTTAAAACAAAAAAGACAGTTCGGCCAGACGCCTCCTCTTGTCCCAACTAGAGTACAATAGTCTCTCCCCTTTTATTACAAAGAGGGTCCTTCTCCTAAGGTCTGAGAAATAAATATGATCTCTCAACTTGGATGCTACTTACACCACAACCTTCAACGGCCACCTTACTCCAAAGAAGGTCACCCTCTCCATTGCTCTCTGGTCTTTGCTTATTTTCACCCTAGGGATTGCTTTAGGATGTCCCATGGTATCCTGTGTCCCCCAATGAAGTGATATAGAAGAGAAGATTTTTGTGTACTTACCGTAAAATCTCTTTCTCTGAGCCTTCATTGGGGACACAGCACCCACCCTGACTTCGTATTATCCTTTAGACCAGCATCACACAATTTTCATATTGCTTCTCCTACTGCTTTTGTACAAACTGACTATGTTCACTCCTACATGGGGGTGTATACTGCTAGGAGGAGCTAATTTTTAAATTAACTTAGTGTCGCCTTCTAGTGACAGAAAAGCATACACCCATGGTATCCTGTGTCCCCAAATGAAGGCTCAGAGAAAGATATTTTACAGTGAGTACACAAAAGTCTTCTTAATTGTTCAGGCAGCACATGTAAAATCTGGTGCCATATAGTGGTTAATAATAATATTGTTCTTATAAACTGTGTAAAAAACAACTGGAGTACTATATTCTTCAAAAATTATTTCAAATACTTTATTCACACAATACAAAATAATAATAAAAACCACCAAACATACAGGATGACAGACAGAAGAGGTATATCAGGAAAATATTCCAATGCAAGTCCCTTGTACTCCAGCAGACAAATATATCTATATATAAGAATAAACCTTAACCATCTACTGCAACATGTACCATGGTTACACCTAATAGATCATAACATAATATACCATCAATTTATATACACAATAGAGTTGACATTAAGGTGTTATATATTGCAATAATTCAAGACCACCCGAATTCAATAACCCCTTCACGACCTTAGACGTCCCGTTATGTCTAAGGTCGATGGTACTTCCCGACCTTAGACGTAACGGTATGTCATCGTGAAAATCTGGCTCCGTTGTCACAAAAATGGAGCTCCAGTGAAGATGCTTGCTGATTCATACATCAGGACAACGGAGCACCCTCGCACACGGGGGGTGGATTCCCCACTCCTTAACTACGATCACCATGATTGGCTGTTGAATTCTGCACAGTCAATTACAGCAATTTTAGTGATTCAGGCAATGAAGTTGCTTATATCATGTCATTCCAGCCTATGATCGGGCTCTAAGAGCTCCGATCATAGCCTCGAGCTAAGAGACTGCAGGGTCACCTCCATCCAGCCCTGATTGTAGATCACTACTCAGAGGCGGCTGTGTGACCTGCTGTGACTGCTCCTCCAGCCTCATGCCATCCATTTAGAGTGAGGGGAGCTGATCCCTGTGTCACCACTGCTGTTTTAACCCACTAAATACAGTGATCGATATTGATTTCGGCACTTAGGAGATTGGGAGAGAGATCGCACACTCTCTCCCCGCCGATTGAGCCCCCATGATGTCATCACAAGGGTCAGATTTTTGCCATGTTGACTTGATGGTCACCTGACTCCGGGTCACATGAATACAGGTCCTGCAAGCTACATAGATCATGTGTCAGTATGATCGATGGGGCTGCAGCTATGACAACGTCACTGTACTGTAATTATCATTCCTTACAGTACAGTGCAGCTGAGTTCACCTCCCACAGTGTGAACTCCCGCTCATCTATATGTGTAAGTGATGTCAGTGGGTCTACAGGGAGCTCACACTGTGGGAGGTGCTTATGTTCTCCTTCACTGCCGGCCCAACATTCTACGCCCCACAGAGGGAGAGACGCAGGATATGAAGAAAGAAGTGACACTGTGCTGGGGAGGATGAGAACACACACTGCTGGGAGGGTAGAAGAAGGGGGCTAAGAGGGTGGACTGCGGGGAGAGAAGGGGGTGGGGCTGTGAATTTACACTGAAGGGAGGGGTTGAGAAGTCATTCTGTGGGGGAGTTGGGGTGGGCTGGAGACCATAGTAAACATTTGGAACAGCTCTGCCCCTGGAACCAGCGTCACAGTGACACAGTGTATCAGGGAGGGGATGAGGAAGTGTCTGGGGCTGTCTGATGATCCGTGTGAGGATCTGAGGATGCATCGGGGCTCTCACACTGTGCGTAATCAAAGCGGAAGTAGGAAAAAAAAACAATAGCAGTTGTATAGTGTATATAGTATAGAGAGGAATTTAGTAAAGGGACTATATGAGGAAAAAGCTTACATTAGAGGGATATAATAGATAGGGAGTTAATAATAGAATTGCTTGGTTTGGACTACCTCTTTCATGATGCCAAAAAATTGCTAGCATGTAGTCATCAAAGCAAACTTAATCCATATGGATGCTATACTGGCAGTGGATTTTCTAGACCAGTGTCTCCCAAACTCCAGTCCTCACGGCCCTCAACCGGTCATGTTTTCAGGATCTCCTTAGTTTTGAACAGGTGATTGAATCATTATCAAGGTATCTCCTGTGCAATACTAAGGAAATTCTGAAAACATGACCTGTTGGGGCTGTGAGGACTAGAGTTTGGGAAACACTGGACTAGAGTGTGCGTCCCCGCACCCCGATCAGCGTTTTACCCTGCTTCTTCAGGGATGTTGTGTCAACACAAACAAATATTGCATTGCATTTTTGACTAATGTGTTTCATTTGGTTCAATATTCATTTCTAGGACTTGTGTAATAATCTGATGTAGGTTAAAGTTATGCAGAAATATGAATAATTCTGAAGGTTTCACAAACTTTTAAGCAGCACTATTCTTATGCCATGTTCTGCAATTTAAAGGGTCTGTCTCATGATTAATTTTCAGGAGTGCACCACTCCCCTGCCTACCTGTGTACTCCTGAATGACTGATGGCTCAGATCATAGACATAGTCGTGCCTTTTGCACAAAGTGTGCGCTCTCTAATGCTGTAGGCCCCCGACAGTTTTGCCTCTTCGACATCACAGGAGCGCAGTTGCACTGAAGCTGACTGGATCCAGCTATCTGGCCAGCTTTTGACCAGGGCTTACAAGCTCTACAGACAACCATTTGTAAGAGTTGTCTTCTTAGTTTAGGAGACTGGCCAATGCTGATAGACTGCACTGGTCACCTAGACAATGAGCAGTATCTATTATATAATCACGAATGGGTTTTTTGCCCCTTCTGAGTCCGCTCACGCTGCGAGTCAGCGTGGTCATGTGGATACGCCCGAAGCATTGGCCGCGCAGCGGCCATTGCGAGCAGTTCTAGGGCGACTCGCTATGCCCGCGCAGCGGGCATGGTGAGTCGCCTTAGCAGCGCGAAGCATTGGCCGCGAAGCGGCCATTGCGAGTCAGAGACTCGCTCTTCTAGAATCCCGATGCATGGGCATCGGCACCCAGCTAGTACTATATAATTACAAATTCCTCCATTCTTGGTAACAGGGAGGATCTTTAAATAGCTTTTTTCCCATGTACAAAGGTAATCATAAAGTTAACGTTAATAGATCTTGGAATGATAATAATTTCCACAATTGGATGTGTTTATCTCAGCACATTGACATTTTTTTAATCTTATATGTGTCTCAGCTATGTACAATGTAATGGCTGTGTCTGACCGTACAGGGACATGGTCTGATCATACCACATCTCCTGTGCTGAGATAATCTTATATATGTGTCCCTGCTATGTACTGTGTAATGGATGTGTCTGACCATACAGGGAAATGGTCTGATCATACCACAGCTCCTGGGCTGAGATAATCTTATATATGTGTCCCTGATATGCAGTGTGTAATCACTGTGTCTGACTGTACAGGGACATGGTCTGATCATACCACATCTCCTATGCTGAGATAATCTTATATATGTGTCTCTGCTATGTACTGTGTATGGATGTGTCTGACTGTACAGGGACATGGTCTGATCATGCCACATCTCCTGTGCTGAGATAATCTTGTATATGTGTCCCTGCTATATACTGTGTAATGGCCCTGTCTGACTGTACAGGGGCATGGTCTGATAATACCACATCTCCTGTGCTGAGATAATCTTATATGTGTCTCAGCTATGTACAATGTAATGGCTGTGTCTGACTGTACAGTGTCATGGTCTGATCTTATCACTGCTCCTGGGCAGGGGAGGAAGCAAAAAGTTGATTAAAATAATGTTTGTGGGAAGACCCCTTTAAGAAGTACGGTAAATGCAAAGTTGTCTTTTTTGACAAGCACAATTTTATCCGTTACAGATGAGATTACTGCGTAGCCAATTGCACAAATGTTAATACAAGTGATCAGTTTTGGTATGATGACCGCACACAATGCTTATGCATTTTTCTCTTATAGGAGCACAGAAGAAATGGAATCTTGGATAAATAAAATTAATTGTGTGGCTGCAGTGTTTTCTGCTCCACCGTTCCCAGCTGCTATAGGATCCCAGAAGAAATTTAGCCGCCCATTACTGCCTGCTACCACTACCAAGCTGTCTAAGGTTTGTGATTCAACCTGTGCCTTTGGCACAGATTGCTATGTGATAATGACATGCTCAGCTTTAATTAATCTTTGAAATTTCTTCACTTAGAAAGTTATTTCAAGCCTGAATTCATTTTCTTCCCACATCTAAAGACATTTAGGAAGAAATTACACATTTGGTTTTTGATGCTCATGTGCTAGTTCAGTAAAGTTTAGGGAGGCAGGAGTATTTTTTTTTTAATTTTTTCTTATATTGCTCAGTAGTATTGCTATATTTCCAAATATTTGTTTAATTTTAATGTATTCCACACTACTCATTATATGGACAAAACCTTTGCGGCATCTAAACATTTCACCAACAGGAGCTTTTATGACATCACCTTCTAAATCCATAATCATTAATATTAAGTTGGTATCCCCTTTGTAGCGAAAATAGTTTCCATCCTGCTATATGATTTTGGAGTGTCTGTGGAAATTTTTGTACTGTCTACATCAGGGGTCTCAAACTCCAGGCCTCGAGGGCCGCACACAGTCCAGGTTTTCAGGATTTCCATAGAATTTGACAGTTGGTCATTTGATTACCAACTGCCAAATGCTATGGAAATCCTGAAAACCTGGACTGTGTGCCCTCGAGGCCTGGAGTTTGAGACCCCTGGTCTACATCAACCTAAATATTATATGGTTGAAGATATTTTGACGCCTTCACATTTCATTGTCTAGAGCATTTATAACCTCTCGTTCTAAATCCATAGACCTTAATATGGAATTGCACACCCCTTTTGTAGCTAAAACAGTTCCCACTCATCTGGGAAGGCTTTCTATAAGAGTGTGGCTATGTGAATTTTTGTCCATTTAGCCAGAAGATCTTTGTGAGGTCAAACATGATGTTGGACAAGAGGGCATGGCTCACAATCTTTCTTTTAATACCTTCCAGAGGTATTTAATGAGTTTAAGGTCAGGGCCCTGGATTGTTCAGGAAGATTTTCCACAAACTCATCCAAACATGTCTTTAAGTGATGATGCTTTTTGCACTGGGGCACAGTCATGCTGGAAGAGGAAAGGGCCTTCCCCACATTGTTATGAAAAGTTGGACACATACAATTTCCATTCACTGAAACTAATGGGCCTAGGACAACCTATGAGAAACAAACCTATACCTCCTCTACCAAACTTTGCAGTTGGCACAATACCATCAGAAAAAGTACAAATACTAGAGAGAAGGGCTGGAATCGGCACTACCGAAGACTATACAAGTTCAGGAGGACATACTGTAAGGTTGGATCCTTTGCTGTGCCATACACTGAAGAACTGGCAGTGCTCAACTGACAATCGCAGAAGCGAGCAATCCAGGCATCAAAGTACAGAGAGGCTTCAGGGGCACAGGGCTATATAAAACTTCTTTTTTTAATTCTCATAAAAATTAGAATGCGTCAGTGTAGTTATTAGGTGGAGATGGAGCAAGGGGATGCCAATAGGATAACGGTATTTTCGCGTGTCAATGCTTTAACGGGTCCAAAGATCTGTGGACCTGTTGAAGCGTAGTCACGTGAAATGCACGTTGTCCCCTTTGGACCCCCTATCTCCCCTAATAACTACAGTGATGCGTTCTGTTATTTTTATGAATTTAATAAAGAGGTTTTATACGTATGTGTGCCTTTGAAGACTCTCTGTACTCTGACGTCAGAGAAAGTATGTTGTCTGGTGATTCACCAAGCTCAGACTCTTCCATCAGACAGACAGAGAAGTGAGATCTGTCATTCCAAAGAATACTTTTCCACTGCTCCAAAGTCCAGTGGTGGCATGCTTTATACCACTCCATCCTGGCATGGTCTAATCAGTCTTGCATGAAGCTGCTCGGCCATGTCATGAAGCTCCTGGTGTTGTTTTTGTGCTCTTGTTATTGCCACAGAAGGACAGCAGAGGGGATCTACAACAACTACTAATAACTAAACTTGCACCTCCATTCAATGCTTACGTCTGGCCATAGCTGGAGCTAATAACAGCTGATTATTCGGGTTTTAAATATTAAACCATCATCAATCTTACATTGATGACCTGCCAGATGTCATTTCACCTTATGCAAACCAAAATTTACCTGTGTGTGCTAGATATAAAATATTATCTCTTAATGTAGTGCATTTCTTAGGGGGAATTACATCTGGTAGTCAGCAGATGGATGTGTGCCATGGTAGTTTGCGGTAAAACCACTTGCAGCTTTGTCCCACAGTTCTTAGGCATTTGACATACTACTATCCTGTGGCCAGAATAATAATAGCACTATTGTACATACCACCAAGTAACATGTGCAGCATGTAAAATTAGCATATTCTTCCTTATCACAAAGTCTTGTCAAAAGAATCACCACTTTAGATTTGAGATACAAGAATGATATGGAAGCAAGACAAGTGTGGTGGAAACAGCAGTCCTTGGTGATAAGTTTATCACCGGGTGTCTTGTAGCACTTTTGGTTTTCACAGCCATGATCTATAATGGAACCCAGCAGTAAGTGTTCAATTTACCTACAGTGCCACAACACTGAAAATAGGAATCCCTATTAGAGGGAATCTGTCAACACAGAATCACTGTTCAACCCAAGTACAGGCACTTGGTGTATCATAGTGGGGCCAATCATTTAAATACATCTTCCCACCAGTTTGTTTACTATTTATCTCCTCTCCTCTCTGGCTCTATCAAGCCAGAGTAGTCAATAACAGAAGAGGAGAGAGTGGACATGGATGGAAAACAAAGTAGGTTCCATGACAAGGAGGGAAAACAAGCAGGTTCCATGATGCAGGAAACGCCTGGACCTCTTGTGAACAGTCATTCTGTGCTGATAGAGTCCCTTTTAGAATGAATGGTATCCCATGTAATACATAAGCAGGTTGGGCCCTCCAGAGAGAGAGAGGCCCTTTTCAGTAATTTTTTGCTCTCGCTTTGTTGACTGTCCTGAACAGGCAAGCCCTTTTCTCTAGTAACTCAAAATTCCACAATAAGTATTTGAATATGGATTTTCTAAACACAAACTACATTTTTAGCCCCTTAAAGGCACAGCTTAGTTTGGGCCTTAAGAAAGCGGCATTTGTTTCTCATCACCTTTTTCCAAAGGCTATAAGGGTATCGTTACACGTCACAATATCACAGTGCAACATCGACAAAAAGTCACGTGGTGTGGTCGTTGCAGTTGATATTGTTGGTGCGTTGTGTCGTGTAACAGGGCAATGCGACTGCAATAAATTGCAGGTACGATATTGCAAGAAGATTGTGCAAGCCTTTCAACCGTGCAATGTTGCATATGGGATCTGGCATGATCTTGCAGTGTGACGGCACAACTACGATGCAGAACGCAACTTCCCCTATTCACTACAATGTTAACGCTCGGTCCCTAGGTTGCTCACACCCAGTGCACAAAAGTTGCGTACAACAACCTAGTTACATTGTCTGCTGATATCTCCCCGTGTGACATATCCTATGCGATCTTCGACAAGTGCCAAAAACGTGCGCGCTCACGTGAAATTGTATGCAATATCGGAGCGATATTGCGACGTGTAACGGTACCCTTAGATTTATTTTCTTATTTTTCCATTAACGTATCCAAAGATGAATTTGTTTTTTTTTAGGATGAGTTATTTATGCAGTAAGTAACATCACTTTGGCATATAAATGTAGCAGCAAGGGCCATTATGAAATTTGTATTAACGCTTTTGTGCATTGCAAATGGTATATATCGTCCTGCAGTTGCCTGGCTATTGCGATATCTGTAAATATAATTTACTGAATAATTAATTCTAAAGGGGGCGGGGTGACCATTAATTTCATTCCAAGAACCTTTGTTATCTTCATATTTTTATAGTTTTGTGCTTTAATTTTGTTTTCTTTTAGTTGTCTTGAGTTGTTGTTTCACACAAATCCTTCAACTTGTCTTGTTGTTCTTATAAACCTGTTTAAACGGTTACACCTACCAGCAGTCTATTGGGCGCTGCTTTGGGTAGGATGTAGCAGTGCATTGCTGCCCCCTCTCTGAAGCCAATTAGGAGGTTGTCGCTGTTAACTTCACCATTAAAAGTATAGTAACAGCTTAGAAAAGCCAAGAAGCCAGCGCTGCCTGTGGTTCTGCTTCGAATGCATTCAGGAGACCGTAATGGCACAGAGTATATAAAAAACACTGAGCAGGACTGCCCCATCTGAGATTGGTGGGGTGGCTCAAAGAATAGTTTGCTAAATGTCTCAGTTTAAAGTACAGTTAGAAATTAATATGTGCATATGCACTTTTTGTATTGCGTGCTAACCACAGGCAGTGCTGGCTTTTTGGCTTTTTTATATAATAACAGCTTGACTTATGAATTTCATTTGTTCCATGATTGACCTTGAAACTCAATTTTTCTCTTATGTCAAATTAAATTTCCCCATTAAAATAATTGAAATGTTATTAATCCTTTCTAGCCCCTACGTATGGTTCCCAAATCCTGGTGTATTACCACGATTCTGGTATTGTATATATAATCCCCCAACCTGGTGCATGGCTTCATCCTGGTTTATATGATCCCCATTTTATTACATGGCCCCTGTCCTGGTATATATGGTCCCCATCTTGTATTAATGATCCCCCATCCTGGTACATCCTCCCATCCAGTTACATGGCACCCCATCCTGGTAAATGACACCCCATCCTTGTGCATATCCCCCAATCCTGGTACATTGTAACCCATCTTGGTACATGGTACCCCATCTTACTTTATGCCCCCACCATCCTGGTGCATGATTTCCAGCACATCGCCCACTGATTAGCTGTAGGGATATTATATTTGATGCTTTCCATGCTCGGGATCATGACCGTGGGGAGGACAGAATATTCAGTTGCTCACTGAGCATGTTGGGGGACACTCAAATGGTAGCGGGATTGAGGCAAAACAGGCATATATTTCCTTAAATTAACGTCCAGCAATTTATTAACACATCATAAACTGCTTACAGTGCACATACATCAACGAAACATTAGTGACTTACCAGTCTGTCCCAATGGCAGGTATGCCTGCCTGGCAGTATTTACATAGTCCATTTTTTTTTTTTTTTGAAACATCATATTTATTCAATTTTCCACCAAAGTTTTCTTCCAACAAAAATAGTTTACATTCGGTATAATCATAATATACAAAATCAGAGCAAGACAATCATACAAAAATTAAACAAACATTAATATAGCCATTTTTGCATGTCAAATCGGTGTATTTATCATATAACAAAAACCACAATGCTCCCAAATCTCCAAGTAATATCCAAGTGCCGCAAGGTATGGGCAAGGACCCCTCCAATACCACCTATTCAAGGCTTTGTGTCTCAATATCTAATACCGTTTATATTCCAGCGGTGGATGTACGAGACCTTGCCATCTTATAAATCTATCTGTAAGTGTGAGTCCCTATCTTTACTCCCCTATAACATATTTCTTATCCTACATCTAGTCGTCCCAAAGTCCCCCCTAATTCCTCCAGAAGGTACCATGAAGTGTCTTTAAGTGGGACCATGATATGACGTATCGCTTCCCCTGAGGTCTTGGCTTCTATGAAGCTCCTCCATTTCTCCATGAAGGCCACCATCATCGCCTCCTTATCTCTTAGCACCTCTCGTCTATCTATTTCCAGCGCTCTGTCCAAGCCCATCACCATGTCAGACTCTTCCGGTAAATCCGGTCGTAGCCAGAAAAGGAGTAGCAGGCGTTTCGCTAACAGCATAAGGACATGAGCCAAACGCAAGGCCCCTCTGTGACTCCCAGGCGTCTCCAAGTCCTGGAATATCCATTTCGAGGGTTCCATAGCATAGTGATATTTACAGTAACTATAGAGCAGGGCATCTACCATGCTCCAGAATACTTGGACCTTAGGGCATTTCCATATACCATGTATCATATCAGTTTTTTCCCGCTGACATTTCGGGCAATTAAGTAGGCGATCTGGATTGGATACAGAACGCGGGAAGTTAAATCCGTATACCATCGCATGAATGATGCGGAAATGTGAATCTCTCCACTGTTCACTGGAAATATAGCGCCGTACTTTATCCCACCCTGTCAAAATACTGTCCTGCACTGAGTCATCCTCCAAATATCTCCTCCACACGGAGAACAATCCCGAGTCCCCACTCGGTGACAGAATGACCCTAAGTTCCCTATATATGGAAGAGATGCTCAGCTGCAAAGATTCCATGTTAATTAGCCTGTCACAAATGTTTGGGGACAGTTCCTTGGATACATCACGTAGTTGTGCCATGACGTGATTTTTTATTTGCATATATTGGAGACCCTGTGTCCCCCCCAGTCCAAAATTGCCCAGAATCTCCAACCCCGTCATCCAACGTCCTTCCGTCTTATGTAGCAGATCGCCCATCTTCAAAACCCCCTTCCTTCTCCAGTCTCTGAATAGTGCGTTGTCACGTCCCATAGTAAAGTCAGGGAAGGCCCATGGATTAAGATGTTTAGAGACCCTCCAGGACAGGCCACATTTCTTCCTGACCGCCTTCCATGCCGCAATTGTGTCCTTGCAGACAACGGCTGACTTGATATGAGGCGGAATGCTTGCTAGGGATGAATGTAGGAGGGAACAACGGTCCCAAGGGGCACAGAATTCCACCTCAAGTGGGCCAGCAGAATATCTGTTAGCAGCTGTGATCCACTCTACTACGTGCCGCAGCAAACATGCCAGATTATAACCCCTCAAGTCAGGTAAGTTCGTACCCCCCTCAGCTCGCGGTAACATCAACGTACCCAGACGAAGTCTAGGTCTCTTTCCCTTCCACACGAACGTGGAGAATGCCCTGTTAATCCTACGTACGTCAACATGTTTCAACAGTAGGGGAATCGTTTGTAAAGGATAGAGAAGTCGGGCAAAACTTACCATCTTTACTAAATGACATCGACCCAACAGGGAAAGTGGAAGATTTGCCCACCTTTTCAGTTCCTGTTCAATTTTGTCAAAAAGTGGGGAGTAATTAAGGGTGTAGACCTGGCTCGGTGTCCTGCCTAACTGGATCCCTAGGTATTTGATGTGAGAGTTGGCCAACGGAATTCCCAATGCGTTCGCAGTTTCCCTTAAAGCTCCCCCCCCTCTAATACTCAGTATTTCGCATTTTCGTCTGTTTAAGGAAAACCCCGCAAAGATTCCAAATGACTCAATGTCCCTAATCAACATAGGCAGATCACTTTCCGGGTTATCCAAAAAGAGAACGATATCATCTGCGAACAGAGCAGATTTCACCTCGCAGTGTCCCACTTTAATTCCTGAAAATGGGCTAGCATTATTAATGTATCTCGCCAGGGGCTCCAGGGCTATATTAAACAATAGAGGCGATAGTGGGCACCCCTGCCGAGTCCCTTTCTGTAGCGGAAATTTTGGTGACAGGAAGCCCGGGGTGTGCACCCTCGCAGTAGGGTTAGAATAAAGATTAGAAATAAAGCTACGAAATCTGCCCTCTATGCCCATTCTATTCATAACCAGATCCAGCCATGGCCACCGGACATTATCAAACGCCTTTTCTGCGTCCAAGGTGACCATGGCCGGATCTTTCCCCTCCTGTCTGGCACTATTTCGCACCACGTCCAACACCAATAACGCCTTGCGGATGTTAGTCACTGCGGAACGCCCTTTAACAAACCCAGATTGGTGAGCCTCAATGAGTTCTGGGAGGACCTGGGCCAGCCTGTCTGCCATTATTTTAGATAGAAGTTTAAGGTCCACATTTACGAGAGATATAGGCCTGTAATTTGCCGGATTTTCTCTATCTTTATCTCCTTTGGGCAACAATTTAATATAGGCCATATTCGTGTCGTCAGGTATAGGGTCACCCATGGTAAATCTATTAAACATCCCCGTCAGTGTTGGGGTCACCTCCTCTCTCAGGATTTTATAAAACTCCCCCGTATAACCGTCTGGGCCTGGTGCCTTATTAGTACCCAATTTCCTGATGGCTGAGTCGACCTCGGATTCCGATATGGGTTTGTTAAGAACGTCCAGATCTGCTTCCGAGATCGAGTCAAGGTGTATCTTTCGTAACCAATCTTCTCCTCCCGACATTTGTTCTCCCTGTACTCTGTAAAGCTTTCGGTAAAAGTCTCCCAGTACATTATTAATGTCTCTTGGGCTAGTAACCACTTCCCCACCCTGACGACGTAGTCCCATAATCGGATTAGGTAATCTGCGCCCCCTAGCCAGGTTCGCCAGTAACTTCCCCGCCTTATCGCCAAATCTATTTAGATCCACGTCCAGCTGACCACGTATCATGATTTCCCTGGTCTCTGCCAATCTGTCAAAATCTTTCCTTGCCTCTGTCCATTTCTGTCTGTCGGACTGATTACATGTGAGGCGGAATGTCCTGTAAGCGTCTGTAACTTTCGCGCTGGCCACTGAGTACTGTTCTGTCAGCTTCTTCTTTTGTGTTAAAGTATGAGCAATAATTTGTCCTCTAACCACTGCCTTCCCCGCTCCCCAGAACAACGTATGGTCATCTTTGTGGGCCGTGTTATCTCTCGAGAACTCAAGCCACCATTCTTTAAGTCTGGTCCTAAAGTCTCCCAGTTTCGACAGATGTGAGGGAAAGCGCCACAGGATGTCCGATCCTTTAGGTTGAACATCAAGGATGTCCAAAGACACCGGACTGTGGTCTGAGATGACCATTGGCTCAATCTCTGCACCCTCTATGGATCGCAACATTTTCGTATTCGCCAGGAACATATCTAATCGTGACCAAGACGAGTGGGGGTACGAGTAATGAGTATATTCCAACTCCTGTGGGTGTAGAGTTCGCCACACATCTGCCAAACCCAAAGACGTCACCATGTCAGCTAATGCTCCTCCCCGCCTAGGTGCTCCTATAAGACCGGAAGTCCCGTAGGTATCCCTCCTCCTATCCAAATCTTCAGTCATTACTTCGTTAAAGTCGCCTCCAATTATTATATTTGGTTCACTATACTCCAACCACCTCGTCTGTAAATCTCTAAGGAACTGACCCCGCGAGCTGTTTGGAGCATAGATGTTATATAGACTTAACCGTTGAGCCTTTACTTCCAGGACTAAATGTAGTACCCTCCCCTCTTGGTCTCTAGATACCGATACCTCAGTATGAGCTAGATGTTTGTTAACTAGTATTAATACCCCAGCTTTACGGTCTTGTGCACCAGAAATCCATCCCGCTCCCACCCATTGCTTTTGCATGTAATGTAACTCATGTTGCCTAAGATGTGTCTCCTGTAAAAGGGCAATGTCCACTTTAAGTCTTTTCAGATGTCTAAGCACCATATGTCTCTTATTGGGGGACCTAAGCCCCTTAACATTCCAGGTTATTACCCTAACCATTTTTCATAACGTCATGAGGAGAAAAGTAGGCACCCAGCCCACCCCAGAGTCTCGGATTGACGACTAGATAGTATAGTACCCATTTCATGTGTTGGGAAATCAGAGCATCCAATGATACAGCACTATATACTTGGAGTAATAAACCTATTGGGAGCAACAACACAACCACAAAAAATAAACTGAAACAAACAACCCTCCCCTTATTAGTCATCACCCGACCATGCCGGGCACACGAGATGGGAACTTCAACAAACAAGTTTCCTCTCGGGAAAATGTCTTTCCTTAACCCCATGGCTTCCTTTTTTCTGTGCTGACGCGGCCCGCCCTGAGCCTTACGCCTGATATTCCATAGTCCATTTTAGACAAGTGGTAAGCTTCAGAAGCTATTCTCAGCTTCATTCACTCACTTCTGCCAGTTCATCATTCAGGAAACTGCCTATCTGGGTTCACCAACACCTGTCAGTTCCAGATCCTCAGGAGGGCTGTGGATTCCTGAATACCCCTGTGGTCTCTTCGTCACATATCTTCCAGGTCACCGCCATTTCCACGCTTCCATACCTGGTATGTTCCAGAACAACGGTTGCTTCAAGCACCAAGAGCGAGCTTTCACAGGTTCCTTCCAGGGCCCCAGCTGGTCCCAAGCAAGAGAGGGGTTCCCCAATCCTTTGATCTCTGCACTTTATGACTTCCAAGAAGCCGCTTGCTTCTAAGCATGAGATCTGGCCTCCTGGCCATATGTCTTCCAGGGTATCTCTTGCTTTCCCAAACGTACGACAGAACTAATCCCATTATCACAGAGGATATATTACCTCAGACTCCAGGTGTGTGAGGAATCCGCTTTAGCCAGACACTCATCTGGCTTTTAACTCATCTGCAGTCTAGCACTTGTAATGTATTACCTGAACCTGTGAAACCTCAAGTCCCAGCATAATGCATTGCTGAAACTTTCTGAACTACAAGTCCCAGCATACATATTGGCAATGTAGCAAGCTGCTGCATCACATATCCTCCCCCTCTTGTTTAAACATGTGATATTGAACACATGATTTACTTAATCACATTATAACCCACATTTCAAACAGAGACCATATACAGTACTTGTCTTTTGCGCTGCTCAGCTCCTGCAGAACGTCGTAAGCTGGCTGACCTACAGGCAAATTTGAGTGCACAGAGAAATCTTCATAGGCCCTCCAACCCATAGGCAAACTTTTGCTGTAGTCCATCTCATCGTGTGATTGCCCCTAGCAACCGAGCTTCTGGCCTCGTACCCCCATTCTCCACCAAATGTGGTGATTTGTTCACTGAGCGTGTTGGAGAACACTCAAATTGTAGCGGATTGAGGCAAAACAGGCACCTTTTTTCATAAAATAAAGACAACCAGTATAAATAACACATCATAAACCGCATACAGTATGCAGTTCATTTACAGTACATCAACAGAACATTAGTGATGTACCAGTCTGTCCCAATGGAGGATATGCCCACCTGGCAGTATTGACATAGTCCCATTTTGACACATGGGTATCTTCAAGAGCTATTCACAGCTCCTTTCACTGACTCCTGCCAGTCCACCATTCAGGAAACTGAATACCTGTCAATTCCAGATCCTCAGCAAGACAGTGGCTTCTTGAATACCCCTGTGGTGGTCTTGTTGTGTACCTTCCAGGATGCCGGCCATTTTCATGCTTCCATTCCAGGACAACGGTCGCTCCAAGCATCAAGAGTGAGCCCTTAAAGGTTCATTCCAGGGCCCCAGCTTGTCCCGAGCATGAGAGGGGTCCCATTGTCCCTTGGTCCCTGAACCTCATGCCTTCCAAGAAGCCGCCTGCTTCTAAGCAGCGTGAGATCTCGCCTCCTGGCCATGCATCTTCCAGGGTAGCTCCTGCTTTCCCAAATGCACAGAGACAAAACTAATCCCATTATCATAGAGATTATTTTTCCCCAGATCCTAGGTGTGTGAGGAATCAGCTTTAGCCAGACACTCCTGGCTTTTAGCTCACCTGCAGTCTAGCACTTGCTGCCTTACTGTACTTGTATGATTCAATTTTCGTCATTTTATGTTCTTGTCCTCGGCTGCCCTTACACATGTAAAGCGCCATGGAACCTAATGGCGCTATATAAATTTATTTATTATATAATAATAATAATATAATTACCTAAACCTGTGGAACCTCAAGTCACAGCATAATGCATCACTGAAACTTGCTGAACTACAAGGCACAGCATACATATTTGCAATGCAGCAAGCTTCTACATCCCAGTGGGCACACATGATCATGCAGCAACTGCTGAACTGCTGTTAACTCACATGTGGGTTTGCATCTTAAACAAAACCATATAAGCAACAGCTCTTATCTCAAAAAATGTGTATGTTGGTGCACTCTTAGGCAACATTCACACTGTGCATTTTTTTATCCGTTTTTTTGTATCCGTTTTTGCAGTGCCACTGTATAAAACAGATCACTCTAATGAATTCTCGGCCATGTCAATGGTTTTTCACATTTGGCCGTTCAGACTGGGAAATTTTTGAGTGATCCATTTTTTTTGCCTGGAGGACTGATTCGTTTTACGCAAGTGCATGTTAGTTTCTGTGGCGGTTTTCTACTCCTTTTTTCCCATAAAGCACCATTCTAAATGGGAAAATAAATGCAGCAGAAAAACCAGCAAAAATGCACAGTGTGAATGGGTTGTGCAAAACTCATCAGTTCTCCAGCAGAAAAATGGACCACAAGAGAAAAGAAAAAAAAGGTGTGTCTGAATGTAGCATTAAGGTACTAGTGTATAAAATGGCCAGGTACACTGTTGTATCCGAGCCGTATATTATAGCTGACATTTATAAGTAATGGTATGAGCAGAGTGCCACTATCATTGCACAAAAATATAGAGGTTCACAGGAATGAGACACTTACCGCATGTACTTATATGAAATAGAGTAGGGCGAGATTAAAGGGGACCTGACACATTGAAGATGCAGTCTGATAAGTGTATACAGAACAAGTGGAGCTGAGCAGAACCATATATACTTTTGTGAGACTCCTTTTTATTTTTGACGTAGCAGTCCATTAGGTGGTCCTTCTCAGTAACAGCTATTTGTGTACACACATACAGTTCAGAATGTTAATCATTGAGTACGACTACCTACTGGACTCCTCAGCCAGGACTAACCAGGAATATCAATGAATATAGACTACCGTTCAAAAGTTTGGGGTTATTTTTGAAAGAAAAGCACATTTTTTTTCAATGGAGCTAACAATAAATGAATCAGAAATACACTCTAGTCATTTCCACATTAACAATGTATATTCTAGCTGCAAACATCTGGTTTTCAATGCAATATCTAAAGTACATAGGTGTATAGAGGCCCATTTCCAAAACCACTACGCCAGTGATTTAACGGTACATTGTGTTTGCTGTGTAAGAAGGCTAATGGATGTTTAGAAAACTCTAGAAAACCCTTGCACAAGTATGTTAGCACAGCTGAAAACAGTTTGGCTGATTAGAGAAGCTATAACATTGACCTTCCTTTGAGCTACAGTAGTTGAGAATCTGGAGCATTACATTTGTTTGTTCTATGAAACTCTCAAAATGGCCAGAAAAAGAGAACTTTCATGTGAAACTCGACAGTCTATTCTTGTTCTTAGAACAAGATTGCTTTAAAGGGAATCTGTCAGCAGATGTTTGCTATGTAATATGAGAGCAGCATAAAGTTGGGCAGAGACCCTGGTTCCAGTAATGTGTCACTTACCAGACTGATTGGTATAGTTTTGATAAAATCCCTGTTTTCTCTTATAAAGATGTAGCCATGGTCAGAATGCTGAGCTTTGTATAACCCCAACACTGATTGGCAGCTTGTGGTGTACACTGTACAGGTTCAATCACTGGTGATTGCAGGGTTACATAAATTAGCTGGACTACCTGATACAAGACGCCTAGTTCTACACTGATAATCTCCTACTAATAAATCACTGATTGTATTGAAACTACAGCAAATTGCCGAGCAAGTTACACGTCCCTGGAGTCAGGCTCTCTGTTCTTACATTTTGCTGCTTTCAGAAAACATAGCAATAAACTGCTGACAGATTTCCTTTAAGTTCCCTAGCACCAGAAAACTCTGAAAGTAAATTAAGATTTTTCTAAATAGCTTTTTTCATCACTAAAATTTGACCTTAAACATTAAGATAACTGTGATATAATCTCATTACAGGATGAACAGCTGAAATCACATGAAACAAAACTTAAACAAATCTCTACCGAGCTGGCTGAGCATCGCTCATATCCGCCCGACAAGAAGGTAAAGGCCAAGGAAATAGATGAATACAAAATGAAAGATCACTACCTGGAGTTTGAGGTATGTATTTTATTAAAAGAAGTTCCCTAATGTCTCCCTTTGGCTTCATTACTAAGATTGAAATTCTCGGGGCGAACGTGACTGCTCCGTTTGTAGCTCCAAGCGCTCATCCACATTGTGCACGGGTGCAGAAGCTCTCTGCTTTGTAGTATAGCACTGTCTAGTCCGCACAATGGATGAGACTTGTGCTGCTGTTGTTTTTCTAGGAAATCATTCATGTGTTCATAGAGTAGCATTGGCCAGTGTGCTGTCTGTGTGCAGTCCATTACTTCCATGGGCAACACATTGACGGCAAATTCATTTGTGTGATCATAGCCTTTGTTGAAACATGTGAATCCAGCAAAAAAAAAAGTCTAAAACACGTTGGTGGTTCTTAGCTGTTGGATTGGTTTTATTCAATGGATTTTCAATAAACTGGATTTTGCTGGATGCACGTTTTTCTATTTGGATACTTGCCATTCTCTGTGCTAAGAGATTCCTTATCCCGAGCAAGCTGATTACCTTCTCTTTTTTTACATTGCCTTTGTTCTCTTATTTTTGAAGATGCACTATTGTATTGGCGGAGAACTTTAACAGCAGTTTCCTAATATTCTCTTGATTTATAAATGCTCTTTTTTCATTAAAATCAATATATTTTTCTACTCTCCTACATCCACTGATGCAGGGAATGATTCCAATAGCATTTACTAAGAAATTATTGCTGATGTGGTTACCAATAACTTGCAGGTGTTAAGCCCCCTCCCATAAACTTGATATAACTGCAACCTGTGGAGCAACTATCTCACCTTACTCTCCCTTACATAGGAGTGCACTCTATGAGAGGGCAGCTGCCAAACATCTATGGTGACCGCTTATATGGATCTGCAGTCCAAAATTGCACAGGCTAAATTGTAATCTCCTTCAATAATATTGTGACCACCATCACATTAGCCTGTTGACCGAATATGCATATGAGATACCTTTATTCAAACCTACGTTGAACCTATAGGAATAATACATTTTACCTAGCATAAGATCTCATTTACTCTATATAGGAGTGCCTATGGTATGCAACTTGTGTTTGAATACATTTGCACCAAACGAATATAGGTGGCACAACAAACAATCATTTGACACATGCCACATTTTTAAGTTCAGATTTACTTTTAAGACTGAAGGCGATTACCTCTCGCCTGCATTGTTCAATACATTCAAGCATCAAAAAGAGTGTAAAATAGTATCTATTTAACGTAGATAAGTATTAATGACTTCTACTGATGCTCTGTCTGACTGTATGATGTATTCTGGTTGTGAATGAAAGCCTAATTAGTGAAATACTTGGTGTGAACATATCTATTCATGTTCCATGATAATTTAATTAGTATATAAATAAATTCTGTCTAAAAGATATGTCAATGTATTATTCATGTTATTCTTGATGTGACAAACATCAGTGTTCAAGTTGTTTTGTAGGTGTGTATGAGAAGCTGTGAATATATGTGTGTAATAGATAGATAGATACAGTTGTGGCTAAAAGTATTGCAATTCTGTCAGATAATACTCAGTTTCTACCTGAAAATGATTGCAATCACAAATTCTTTGGTATTATTCATTTAATTTGTCTTCAATGAAAAAACACAAAAAGAATTGTCCTAAAGCCAAATTGGATATAATTCCACACCAAACATAAAAAGGGGGTGGACAAAAGTACTGGCACTGTTAGAAAAATCATGTGATGCCTCTCTAATTTGTGTAATTAACAGCACCTGTAACTTACCTGTGGTACCTAACAGGTGTTGGCAATAACTAAATCACACTTGCAGCCAGTTGACATCGATTAAAGTTGACTCAACCTCTGTCCTGTGTCCTTGTGTGTACCACATTGAGCATGGAGAAAAGAAAGAAGACCAAAGAACTGTCTGAGGACTTGAGAAACCAAATTGTGAGGAAGCATGAGCAATCTCAAGGCTACAAGTCCATCTCCAAAGACCTGAATGTTCCTGTGTCTACCGTGCGCTGTGTCATCAAGAAGTTTAAAGCCGATGTCACTGTGGCTAACCTCCCTAGATGTGGACGGAAAAGAAAAATTGACAAGAGATTTCAACGCAAGATTGTGCGGATGGTGAATAAAGAAGCTCGACTATCATCCAAACAAGTTCAAGCTGCCCTGCAGTCCGAGGGTACAACATTATCAACCCGTACTATCCGTCGGCGTCTGAATGAAAAGGGACTGTATGGTGGAAGACCCCACTTCTTACCCCGAGACATAAAAAAGCCAGGCTGGAGTTTGCCAAAACTTACCTGAGAAAGCCTAAAACGTTTTGGAAGAATGTTCTCTGGTCAGATGAGACAAAAGTAGAGCTTTTTGGGCAATGGCATCAACATAGAGTTTACAGGAGAAAAAAAGAGGCGTTCAAAGAAAAGAATACGGTCCCTACAATCAAACATGGTGGAGGTTCCCTGATGTTTTGGGGTTGCTTTGCTGCCACTGGCACTGGACTGCTTGACCGTGTGCATGGCATTAGGAAGTCTGAAGACTACCAACAAATTTTGCAGCATAATGTAGGGCCTAGTGTGAGAAAGCTGGGTCTCCCTCAGAGGTCATAGGTCTTCCAGCAGGACAATGACCCAAAACACACTTCAAAAAGCACTAGAAAAAGGTTTGAGAGAAAGCACCAGAGACTTCTAAGGTGGCCAGCAATGAGTCCAGACCTGAATCCCATAGAACATCTGTGGAGAGATCTAAAAATGGCAGCTTGGAGAAGGCACACTTCAAATATCAGGGACCTGGAGCAGTTTCCCAAAGAAGAATGGTCTAAAATTCCAGCAGAGCATTGTAAGAAACTCATTGATGGTTACCCGAAGCGGTTGATCGCAGTTATTTTGGCTAAAGGTTGTGCAACCAAGTATTAGGCTGAGGGTGCCAATACTTTTGTTTGGCCCATTTTTGGAGTTTGTGATTGCAATCATTTTCAGGAAGAAACTGAGTATTATCTGACAGAATTGTAGGGGTGTTCAATACTTTTGGCCACAACTGTAGATAGATAGATAGATAGATAGATAGAGATAGATAGATAGATAGATAGAATATGAATATATGTCTATATACTACTCACAAAAAGTTATCTGGGATATTTGGCTTTCGGGTGAAATTTATGGGAATCGTAAAAAGTTCTCACTACATTATATTTTATCACGAAAGTAGGGCACTTAAGTATGTATGTAAGCATGTATTGGTGATATCCTCATCTCAAACAAATTATTGAAACAAAAGCCAACAACAATGTTGGGAATATCCCAACAAAAAATGGCAATATCTCAATAATTTGTCATGTGACCTTGAGCATCAATTACAGCTTGATAACAATGTTTCATACTATTCACAAGTGGAGTTATGATCTGCTTTGCTGTGGCATGGCATCCCACTCCTCTTGAAGGACGGCCCTCAGGTCTTTGAGGTTTTGGGGTGCAGAATTATGAGCCTCTATATGGTGACTCAGCTAATCCCATAGGTTTTATATGGGGTTCATGTCTGGAGAAAGTTCAAGCCACTCCATTTGAGGTACTTCCATCTCCAGCAGTCATACCCTATTGATATGACCTCGATGAACTGTTTGCCTTCCATGAAGATAAAATTAGGCTTGTGCTGCTCATGGATAGGTACAATGACTAGATTAATGATGTTATTCAAGTAGTAGGGGCTTGTTACAGTACCATTCACAAAGTGTAGGGTAGATCTGTATTGACTAGACACTCCTGCTCACATTGTAACATAACCAGGGCATTGTTCACAATAAAGCAGTTTTCAGTGTGGGATATGGCCAAATGACATTCACTTATATGCCTTCCATTCTCTCTGTACTTCAGTTGCAACATGCTGATGACACCCCCAGCTTAGTGACCATGTGTCGTTTTGGTCTCACGATATCAACATGTCAACAACATTGTCATGATGACTTAGTCAGGACCTGCAGCTCTCTGGCGCCCCCTTAGCCTGCTGGCCAAATCCGGTATTGCCAGAGGATAAGAAAGGAGCCCAGCTGCCCTAATTTATGTTGTCTACTGCGGCACGTGATGTGACAGGATGTATTTATATACCACCAGTTCCTGCTAGGAACGTATATATACCTCAATCCAGCCACCCTCAGGCCCACAATATTACATAAATACCAAAATTATTCTGCCACCACCGATTTCTTGCAGGTGGATCGGTAACCTGTATGATAGCGTAAAACGAACAGTGAGGTCGTTAGAGCTCATTCATAGGACAAGGAGATCGAGACTAGTAAATTATAATATTTTACTCCCAAAGATGGTCAGTGTTTACATAAAAGATTTACAGAATATTACATAAGAGACAATATACATGTATGCATAAAACAGTTATAAAAATAAAAAGAATGAAAGAGAACTTGCCAGACCTACCGTAGTCACGCTTAGGTAAACGTAGTTCCGGGGGGGGGGGGGGGGGCAGCTCCCCAAAAAGGTAGGATTCCACCACACAGCTGGTAGTCTTGCTATGTCCGTGCCCCTGAATGGAATCAGCCCAAAAATGGCTTCTCTAGTTTTATTAAAGGCAGGGGAACCTGTGGCCCCCACCTCGTAGAGTGACCGCTCCCTGTGGGCTTGTCCACTGAGACCTCCCCTTTCACCATTCTTAATAAATCCCCATTCTTCATATCTGGGGATGGGGTGGGCTCACAAACATCATATATAACTCATATTCACCTTCATGTAATTCTGAGAATATTGATACCAAATATGACCTACCTTTGATGTTCAGAGAGGCAGGACTCCTTTGCCAGGTTCCTGAGCGCTACATAAATATATACGACATATCATTAAATGCGCAAACCGGTGAACAACCTGAAAATATGAATTATGTGTATATGGCATGAACGGGTCTTCTTAAATTCGACATTGGCAGACTGTAGATTTAAACAAAGGAGTTTCTTTAGGAACAGATCTGGTTAAAACCTGTAAGCTCTGCTCCTCTCAGCTTCAGGTATTTATGGGGGGTCGTAAATAGTTCTGACTGGGGTTGCATGAATTGGATCTATGTAACTTACTCACAAACCAAAAGGGCGGAGAGATGAGTGAACTATTGTTGGCTGACTCTTCCAGCATCTTAAAATCATGAACAATATTCATATATTCATGACAAACATGATGAGGAGGACTGTAAAAAAAATTTCTTAAAGGGAACCTGTTGTGAATTCATTGATGAAGAATTCTGGTTGTGAGCTCCCTCCTTTGGTTGTTGTTGGTGATGCTGCTGGCTGTGTTTTGGAGAGTTCCTCAGCTGATCCTGATGGCAGTCTGCTTCGGATTGAAGCATATAGGTGGTTGGAGCTGATCAATCTCTGCCAGTTGTAATTATTTCCGGAGGTGTCCTCATCTCTCCCTGGTTTCTCCTGCTCTGCTGAATCCTTGCAAGCTAAGTGAATGGTGTTTGGTTATTTTGTGGCACACATGTTGTGTGCTTGAGGATCTGCTTATTGCTTGTCTTGCTCTGAGTTGTGGGTTGATATTTAGTCTGCATATTTGTTTACTTGCTCTCAGTTAAGAAAGTTTCTTCCTAGGTATGCACTGCTATTCACTGTTGTCTGCAACTTCCAGTTCTGCTGGTGTTAGAATCTATTTATTCTAGTTTAATTCACAGAAGTTCCTGCAGATATAGAGGGCGGCAATTCTTAGCAGTCTCAGTGTTGTGTTTTGGTACTATCTGCTGTTGGAGGTTTTTAATAGTCTTTTAATACTGACCGCAATAGTATTCCATCCTGTCCTTACCATCTAGTTAGTGTGGCCTCTTTTGCTAAACTTCTATTATCTGCCTGTATGTGTTTTTCCTCTCCTGTTTCCCGGTCAATTTCCGTGGGGGGCTTGCTATTCTTTTAGGGTTCTGCTCTGAGATAAGATAGACTTTCCTGTTTCAATATTTAGGGGTAGCTAGTTCTCCAGCCATGTCGAGGTGTCTAGGGCATGGTTAGTTACATGCCACAGCTACTTCTAGTTGCAGTATTTAGTCAGGCGCTGCAGTAAGTACAGTTACCAACTACTTATGTGAAGTCTGTTTATATTACTCTTAGGTCATCGGATCATAACAGGAACCAACCACCAGGACTTAGTCCTATGCAGCAGGTGATTAATGTGTGCAGCATGATTTGGGTTTGTTTTTTTTATTCCTCCCCTGTCGGCTTGTCTTTCTGCTGTAAGCCAAACCCCATCCCTCTTCTACGGCTTACGGCAGAAAGACACACCCGAAAGGGAAAAAAATCAAACAGTGATGTCATGCTGCACGCATCAATCACCTGCTGCACTGATTTGCAGGTGGTTAAATCTTGGTGGTTGGTTCCCTTTAAGTTCACTTCAAAAGGTTAGAGTGCATTTTAGGTTCTTCATTACATTGGACCCGAAAGTCAAGTCTCCCTAACGGTTTGTGAATATCACATATTTTGAATATCACATTGATATGTCTCTTTGTACATTTATAGTAGTTAACTTCCTACATGTTGATCATTATCTCCTTGCCTTAAATGCTTTACACATGCACACATGTATGGAAGGCATTTATATATACAAAGGATGTGTGTAAAGCATGTAATAAAAGGAGAAAATAATCAAGTTATAGAAGGCAATATATGAGTCACACACTTGAGATTTCTCACTTTATACAGAACAGGCAGGAATGAAAGTTTTTATTTTTATTATTCCCTTCCCCCCATTTTTTTTCCTGTTAGAATAGCATTCTCACCTCTTTGTTCATGCTGAGATACAGAGGCTAAGTAAGCATTTAACTATGCTGTTGCTAAGGCATCCAGCACTTCAAAATTCATCTTTACAGCATTTACTGATTTAGAAATGTTAACCTGTTTTCTCATGTTTTGTGTTTTTTTTCTGCATGGAATACAATAGGTTAGACTTTAGCATTATGGCTTTCATTCTTAAAGGGAACCTGTCAGGTCGTTCTACCCCCCTAGCTTACCACTACCTGTCCACTACCTTGCTAGCTGATCCTAACCATCCCTGTCTAACCGAAAAGTGCCCTATAAAGATTAAGAAAAATGAGTTATAAACTTACATAGGGTCTGAATCTGGAGACCGCAAAGGCGGTCTCTGAAGCTCTATTCTCCCCTCCTCGCCGGCATTCAGCATGCCCCACTGGGCGTCCTTGTTCTTTGTGTTGTGCCTCCTTTTTTTTTTTAACTTCCCGCCCTTCTTACTGGATGATACGCCGGGCCAGAACATCATATCCGGCCCAGTGCATTGTGGGCTGGATCACGTGCTCAGCCCGGCACATGCACAGTGCGCATGTTGAAGCTGAGCTGTACACATCATGTCTGGCCCGCGGCATTCTGGGGGCTTATGACGTGTACGGTTTGGCTTCAGTATGCAACCTGCGCATGCGCTGGAGTTGTGACGAGCACGTGATCAGCCCCATAATGCATCGGGCCGTATATGACGTTCTGCCTGACGTATCGAAGCAAGGGGACGGAAAGTTCAAAAAAGAGGATGCACAACACAATGAACAAAGACGTGCTGAATGCTGGCGAGGAGGAGAGAATGGAGCTCCAGAGCCCGCCTTTCCAGTCTACAGATTCAGACTCTATGTAAGTTTATAACTCATTTTTCTCAATCTTTATAGGGCAATTTTAGGTGAGACAGGGATGGTTAGGGATCAGCTAACAGGGTGCAGGGACAGGTAGTGGTAGGCTAGAGGGGGAGAAAGACCTGACAGGTTCCCTTTAATGGATCCTACCATATTCTGAGTGATCATTTTTACTTTGAGTACAAAGGAGTCATTCAGATCTCTGGTATTTTTGACAGCAAGAATTTGTTGTTGACAGCAAGAAATGTTGTGAATTACCTAGAAAAACACCAGTTTGAACAAATCCAGCATTAAATACATTAATTGTTTTTGCAGATTAGTTATGGGCTAATTATTTGGGATTATACTCCCTGAAATTATCATTTGCATACACATTAATTCACGTTTTTTGCTCTTTGCAAAACTGTGTAGAAAACCCTCAGCATAATTGTATAGGGCCAATACTTCAAAGCATTTATGTAAAAAAACTGGCATAAAAACATTTTGAATAGTCATAAAATTATTTCGCAACTAGGAGTTGCACAAAACCATTGCAACTTTTTGCATTTTAATTCCAGCTTAAAGCAGTTCACCATCAAAAGTGGCAGATGTGGGGAAGAGCCAGGGCCTGCCTATGCCTGCAAGTCAAATATTTGGACAGTGGTCAAATCTTTGTGGCATGTTATTATTTTTTATTTTAAATGAAACAACTTGGTTGCAATTGAAATGTACACTTTCAGGTTTAATTAAAGGGATTGAACAATGATATAATTTGAAACATTTAGAAATAGTAACTAATTTTTTACAATGCAGCCTCATATTCGGGGCTTAGAACTAATTGGATAAATTAAGTTTACCATAAATAAAACGTTCGTTTTTAAATACTTTTAAGAGAAGCTTTTGCAGAGAATGATTGACTGAAATCTGTAAGCCATGGAAGTCACCAAACTCTGGGTTTCCACCTTTGTGATGCTTTGCCAGGCTTTTACTGCAGCTGACTTTAATTGTTGCTTATTTGTGGTTCTGCTTCCCTTAAAGAGGACCTGTCACCAAACCAGGCATGGTGATCTAATTACAGCACTGGATGCAGCATGTCTTCTGCATCCAGGCAAGGGGTCACCCAGCAATTGAGCCCCCCTGTACCCCGAGTAAATACACTTAGAAAACTTACATCCTGCAGCCATAAAGGAGGTGGCCAGAGGCTGGAGCCGAAGGGCAGCTTCACACCCCTTGTTTAATCTGCCCACCGCTGCCAATCATTGTCTCCCTCTTCTGCAGCATTAAACAGAGTTTATTTTACAAATGGCCGCTCGCGGTCATGTGATATGCGCGCCACATATCACATGACCGCGAACGGGCCAATCACACCGCTGATGTCTTTCTGACATCATGCAAGGTCTTTGCAGGTTTGATACCTGCTCCGGCTCCTGGTTACCAAAACTCGGTGGAGGAAGTATAACAATCTTTATTATTTTTAATACATTTGGCATTATTTTACATTTGATTTCACAGTGTGTAATACACTGCGAAATCAAATGGGTCTATGACAGATGTCACAGAGGGGAGGAGGAACAGGATTCTTCCTCCTGTCTGTGACATCAGCGCCGGCGTATTCCCGGTGGAATTACACATTGTCTGAATGGCGATGCATAATTCCAGCGGTTATCATGGGGCCTATGGGAGAAAGCGCGCGCAAAAAGGCGGATTGAATGAACATGTTCATTCTTTTTACGCGCGCGCTTTCTCCCATAAAAGCACAGCCGAAAATAGCGCTGCGTGTGAGCAGCAAAAGTGAAAGTCCATTCACTTTGCTGTGAAACGCAGACACAGGTGCACTTTGGTGGGAAAGCGCGCGAAAAATATGCACTGTGTGAACGAGGCCTTATAGTGCTGGCACACGCTGCGTATTTACTGCGTTATTTTATGCTCATCAGTTTTTGTAGCCAAAACCAGTATGGTACCTTTACACGCCGCCACAGGAAGGTAGAAACCGGCAGGCATCGGACACAATTGTGCCTGTTGCCTTGAAAAGACCACAATGTGGCGGCATGTAATTCAGGAATTACCTGTGATACCTGTGTCTGGGCCGTGCACAAAAACAAGAAGGCATAATCCCAATAGTGGCAACGTGTAATCGGGGCACAGGCAAGGTATTTGCGTGCCCTAGTGAATTCCCTGGGGCGTGCCACAGCATCATGTATACCACGCCCCATCAGCTATCATTGGTGGGGGCTACTGTTTAACCATTGGCTGTCCCTACACAGGGCACCATATTCAACGAGCTGACCAGTCACACTACACATTTGCAATAGCGTCATGTATTAACCAACCTTCCTGCGCTGGCTGGCCAATCATGATGCTATTGCATTGTCCAATCACCGTACGAGCGTCACGTAATACACAACTCTGTCACGCCTATGTAGTTACGGCGCACAATATGTACGCCCATATTCCCTTGTGGTGGCGGCGTGTAAATCAGGGAAGGTACTCCACAGAAGGTAACCCGCGGCACCCGTCGGCACTTCCGGGGAACGCAAAGACCTGCTGTGGAGCACTTTGTGGCGGTGTGTATATGCAGCATCGGGCACTGGTAGCAACATGTAAAAACGTGCGCATGCACGTGCGATGCCTGCCTGTTGCTACCCTCTGTGGCGGCGTGTAAAGGTACCATTAGTGTAATAATCAGAGGAAAAGTATAATATAGTAGAAACAAGTGCTCCACTTCTGTATTTAATCACCCATTCCTGATTTTGGCTAGAAAAAACTGATGAGCATATGCGTAACAAAACGCAGCAAATATGAAAGCAGCCTTAAGCATCTGAAATGCATGCATGTGGGGGTTATGGTTTGGTGGTTGACTCGACTATTGCAGAATAGTCTACTTCTTTGCTTTAAAATACTCCTCGGCTGCTTTTGTAGTATATTTTTGGTCATTGACCATCTGTACTGAGAAGCGCTGTACAATCAACTTTGCTGCATTTGATTGAATCTGTGTAGAAAGTATAGTTCTTTACACTTAAAAATTCATCTGGCAGCTTCTGTTTTCAGTCACCTTATCAATAAACACTAGTGATCTAGTGCCATTGGAAGCCATGTTGTGGGTTCACAGCAACATCTTCCAAATGCAAATGCCAAACTTGGAATATGTGCACCACGCCTTTTATCTACTTAATTGACAAAGGATTAAAGGGGTTATCAGGGGCAAAAAAAAGTGCTTAAGCACTAAAAAGCAGGTAGCTGCCACCTATCTGTCTGTTGTGCCTGGCGCTGTTCACCATCGACATGCTGCAGTCTAAGACTGCTCATGTCAACGATATTTGAGCTTCCGGTGAAGTTACGTCAACTTAGGGGCAGCTTCTCCCCTCTGATGACGGGTGCATAATCGATGTCACACTGACGGTCGGCTCCCCCATTCAGGTAGCAGTGAGTCGGCTGTCCCGCCCCTTCCACAGAGCAGAGTGGAATTCTGCCTCTGCTCTTCTACTCTGCTCTGTTTACCCCACCATGCTGTCCCTGGTAGGAGTGGCCTGTGACCACTTTGTGCCGGGGGTCAATGGCAGTGAATGATGCCGAGCAGGTAGGTGGCTGCTATCTGCATGTTTGTGCTTGGGCACTTTTTCTTTCTCAAACTCCCAGATAACACCTTTAATGAGGTAATAGCCCATACCTCTCATTAAGGGCTTTTGAGATACTGAAATTGTCCAGTTACCTTTGATCCCTTGAAAAAGAAGCGGCTACATATTAAAGAGTTGTAATTCTTAAACCCTTACTCCAATTAGGATGTGAATACCCTCAATTTAATACCGAGAGTCTGTACTTTAACCCCATGTTGATTATAACCTCTCCCGTCGTGTATCAGCAAGCATTGTCATATGTACTGCTCATATGTACTGTACCTGTCCTTGTTACCCCCACTGCTTATGTAAAGCGCCATGGAACCAATGGCGCTGTATAAATAAATAATAATAATAATCTACTCTATAATTGCCGTAGGCATTTTCGTGTCGGCCCCCGAAAACGCCGTGGCTATGTCACTATGTGACATAGCCACGCGCGAGCAATGGCCGCGAAGCGGCTATTGCGAGTCGCTGGCCGAAAATAGAACCAGAGGCGCCGGCTACAGAGTTAGCGATTTACCGCTGAGGTAGCGCGAGCAATGGCCGCGAGGCCATTGCGAGTCGCTACGTCAGCCGCCGCAAGTCCCCTTATACTTTGACTGGGGATCCATGCGAGTCGCTGTGTAGTGCGAGCAATGGCCGCGAGGCCATTGCGAGTCGCTATCACAGCAAATCATCATCAATCATCATCATCATCATCATCATCATCATCAAATCCGCACAACATCCCGCACCATGGCCACAGACCCCCCCCCTCAATGGCCGCACAGACCCCCCCCCCTCAATGGCCGCACAGACCCCCCCCCCTCAATGGCCCACAGACACCCCCCCCTCAATGGCCACAAGACACCCCCCCCCCAATGGCCGCACAGACACCCCCCCAATGTCGCACAGACACCCCCCAACCCCCACCCTCAATGGCCGCACAGACCCCCCCCCCCTCAATGGCCGCACAGACACCCCCCCCTCAATGGCCGCACAGACACCCCCCCAATGGTCGCACACACACCCCCCCAATGGCCGCACAGACACCCCCCAACCCCCCCACCCCTCAATGGCCGCACAGACCCCCCCCCTCAATGGCCGCACAGACCCCCCCCCCCCAATGGCCGCACAGACCCCCCCCCCCCAATGGCCGCACAGACCCCCCCCCCAATGGCCGCACAGACCCCCCCCCTCAATGGCCGCACAGACCCCCCCCCCCCCCTCAATGGCCGCACAGACACCCCCCCTCAATGGCCGCACTGACCCCCCCTCAATGGCCGCACAGACCCCCCCCCTCAATGGCCGCACAGACCCTCCCCTCCCCCCTCAATGGCCGCACAGCCCCCCTCAATGTCCCAAAGTCAGCTGTGACCACCTGGCCCTTGGACACTGGCTCCCATCACTTACCCACTGAGGACGGATCACTTCCAGCACCTCTTCACATGGCAGTGCTCTGAACTTCTGAATCGTCCTCTCCTCACTCAGACACCTGGCAGGTTCCTATCCAGCCTACTCACTCCCAGCTGCAACCCAGTGAGTCAATCAGCACATCTTCACTCACACACAGACCTGACATGTGATTAACCCCCTGTGCACCATTCAGGTTTAGCCCAGCAAAGCACTCATCCCCACACGTTCAGCCGCTCATTAGGCTCATGAATGTATCGGATCTTCAGCACTCACACTCAGCTGTTTTACTCAGCGAGTCGCTGGCCGAAAATAGAACCAGAGGCTCGGCCACAAACTTAGCGATTTACCACTGAGGTAGCGCGAGCAATGGCCGCGAGGCCATTGCGAGTTGCTACCTCAGCCGCCGCACCTGCCGCAAGTACCCCTATACTTTCTATGGGGATTACCGCAACCGCGCCGCAAGTGTAACGGTTGCGGCGCGGTTGCGGTAATCCCCATAGAAAGTATAGGGGGACTTGCGGCAGGTGCAGCAAGTGCGGTTTTTTAACTTTAATAATAATAAAAATACTAAAAAAAAAAAAAAAAAAAAATTATATAAATAATACACAATAAAATAAAACATAATAATAAAAAACAACAAAAAAATCTACTCTATAATTGCCGTAGGCATTTTCGTGTCGGCCCCCAAAAACGCCGTGGCTATGTCACACTGTGACGTCATCACGTGCGAGCAATGGCCGCGAAGCGGCCATTGCGACTCACTGGCCGAAAATAGAACCAGAGGCTCGGCTACAAAGTTAGCGATTTACCGCTCAGGCAGCGACTCGCAATGGTCGCGGCCATTGCGAGTCGCTGCCTGAGCGGTAAATCGCTAACTTTGTGGCCGAGCCTCTGGTTCTATTTTCGGCCAGCACTAAGCCCCAATAAGTATTGAACACCCCCCAAAAAGTATTGAACACACCCCAATAAGTATTGAACGCGTCACAATAAGTATTGAACGCGCCCCAAAAAGTATTGAACGCGTCACAATAAGTATTGAACACACCCCAATAAGTATTGAACGCGCCCCAAAAAGTATTGAACGCACCCCAATAAGTATTGAACGCGCCCCAAAAAGTATTGAACGCGCCCCAAAAAGTATTGAACGCGTCCCAATAAGTATTGAACACACCCCAATAAGTATTGAACACGCCCCAAAAAGTATTGAACGCACCCCAATAAGTATTGAACACCCCCCAAAAAGTATTGAACACACCCCAATAAGTATTGAACGCGTCACAATAAGTATTGAACGCGCCCCAAAAAGTATTGAACGCGTCCCAATAAGTATTGAACACACCCCAATAAGTATTGAACGTGCCCCAAAAAGTATTGAGCGCACCCCAATAAGTATTGAACGCGCCCCAAAAAGTATTGAACGCGCCACAAAAAGTATTGAACGCGTCCCAATAAGTATTGAACACACCCCAATAAGTATTGAACGCGCCCCAAAAAGTATTGAACGCACCCCAATAAGTATTGAACGCGCCCCAAAAAGTATTGAACGCGCCCCAAAAAGTATTGAACACACCCCAATAAGTATTGAACGCCCCCCAAAAAGTATTGAACACGCCCCAAAAAGCATTGAACGCGCCCCAAAAAGCATTGAACGCGCCCTAATAAGTATTGAACGCGCCCCAAAAAGCATTGAACGAGCCCCAATAAGTATTGGACCCCCCCAAAAAAGTATTGGACCCCCCAAAAAAAGTATTGGACTCCCCCAAAAAGTAGCTATAACTACTATAATCAAATTAATGCACGTTCTAGAATCCCGATGCATTTGCATCGGGCTCACAGCTAGTAATAATAATAATTATATAACTGTATCTTGAATATGTTTTGGTAAACAGACAAAAGGACAACATTTGTGTCACTGTCCAAAGATTTCTGGCCCTAACAGTATATATTTTTATTTTTCGGCAGTTCTGCGTGGCAGAGTTGTACTCAGGTTTATGGTTTGTTTTTTCAATCATTATTCTTCTATGCATATTTGCATGAATGTGCCCTTTATTATAAAGCGCTAGATGAAATTTTCACAGTGTGCCACATGTCTGCTTTCAGAATGTATAGGTGTTTGTGAGTTATATTGGAATAATAAGGCCCTGATTCATCAAGACTGATGATTTTCACACCAATCTTGATAAGTGAGCGCGAGTAGTGGCATGTGTCTCCATGCACCTTGCCGTAGTCAGTGACTGGAGTAAAATTTTTGGTGTAAAGAATGGCACATCTCATCATGAATTATATGAGCTGTGGCATCACAACCCTGTCTTGCCCCAAATTCGCCCATGGGATAAGCATTTTTGCTCATCTCTTGAGTCTCGCAAACTTTTCAAGGCTTTTTTAAGCCTTATTTTGCCATTTAAGGTTTGATGAATCAGGGCCTAAATTTATAAATCCCATAATGTAGTCAGTTAATATCCAGTGTATATGCAATATAATAATCATATGACTCATACAGTATACTAGAATCTGTTGGAGTTTTTTTGTGTCTTAACTATTTTTTTGCAAATACATAATTTGATTACAAATGTTGTCCATGTTTGGTAAAATGAGCTTAAATTAGCTTTTTTTTTCCTGAAAAAAATTTCACGTCCTTTTTTCATGGACTATACATATTGCAGATCATTTGTGTTCACATAAATGCAGATGAGCTGAAATACCAAACATAGCTATTTGGCAATAATAGCACTGTTCTTAAAATAAGTAAAAAAGTTGCTTTTTTATAGCAAAATATTAGAATCTGAGAGTCCTCAGTGGTTGATACCTTTTAATGGCTAACCGAAAAGATGGTAACAAATAACAAGCTTTCCAGACTCTAAGGTCTCTTCATTCAGGCTCATAATGACACAAATTCTGAACACACACATTTATACACAAATGGATGCTTTTTTATAATGCTGCATAACTCCTTTAACAAAGAGGACGAACCTCTGTTCAGAACTTAAAAATTGTATTAAAAGAGATTTGTATGACTGCCAAAAGGCTGACAGGTCCAGTAGAAACCGCATCTAACGCCTCCTACAGGTTGTCTTCCCATTTACAGTAAATTATTTTGATTTAATGTAAAGCTGGAAATTTATAAAGTATTTTATATTGGGCAGGCTTTGAAGACAAAATTCAGTCTCATAGATACTGATCTTTCAGCTGCTTTACTCACCATGCCTTCAACTGTGATAACTATTTGTTACAGCGCTAGACAAGATATTCTGTGGTTTAATCTTCAAAAAATATCCAGCACTCAATATATGCTCCTAAAAAATTATTTTTGTGTTACATGCAGTCAATTCATATTCTGTCTATTTTCGACGCGTTTCGGTCGAAAATAGAATATGAATTGACTGCATGTAACACAAAAATAATTTTTTTTTGGAGCATATATTGAGTGCTGGATATTTTTTGAAGATTACCGTATATATAATTTTCCTGAGCACCATCTTACAGTGTGTAGACTATAACATAGACTGTATTCTGTGGTTTAAATCACATTCCCACTTAGCAAAGCGTATTGACTTTGTAGTAAAGTTGCAAACTGCTCTGCAGGCTTAAAAACTCCATAAAACCACACATTTCAGTAGTCGGATATTAAAAAAATGTACGTAAGTGTGTGTGAAGTGCACATCATCTATGAGAATTTTTGGACTGATTTGATAAATAAGATGCTTGCCTATTAAGGTACCAAATAATTAGTAGTGATAACGACTGGATAGTTTTCTCTAAAGCTGACTATGGCTTTAAATCACAACCCACCGTTTACAACATATGTATGTGAATGTGAGAAAAATTGCATAGGTTTCATCAATTTTCCGAAATTCCAATTGTAAAATTCCAATTTTACAATTTATTTACCGTATATACTCGTGTATAAGCCGAGTTTTTCAGCCAAAAAATTGGGCTGAAAAGTCCCCCCCTCGGCTTATACACGGGTCAATACAGTAATCCTATGGTGGGGGGGGGGGGGGGCGCTGCGCAGTATTTCTTACCTTGTCCCCCGTTCTGCAGTGCCTCCGGTGTCCCCCGTGCTCCGTTCCCGGTCTGATGTGCCTTGTGGTTCCCCCTGCTTCGGTTCCATCATCATCGGTGCTGGGGGCCGCCATCTTCCTTCTTCCCTCCGCCCCCGGCCAGTGATGTCACAGTAATGTCAGAGCAGGCCGCGCTGTGATTGGCTAGCACTCGTGATCACGTGTCATGGGTGCTAGCCAATCACAGCGTGGCCTGCTCTGACATCACTGGCCGGGGGCAGAGGGAAGAAGGAAGATGGCGGCCCCCAGCACCGATGATGATGGAACCGAAGCAGGGGGAACCACAAGGCACAGCAGACCAGGAACGGAGCACGGAGGACACCGGAAGGCACAGAGGACATCCCAGCACAGAAGAAGAGGATCGAGGAGGCAGCACAGCGGTCGGCACGGAGGACACCGGAGGCACTGCAGAGCGGGGGGACAAGGTAGGAAGCTGTGTGTATGTGTGTGTGTATGTGTATATATGTGTATATGTGTGTATGTGTGTGTGTGTGTGTGTATATGTGTGTATGTATGGGTATGTGTATGTAAGTAGGCTGGCTGCCAATATAAGCTCATATCCTACTGGGGCTGCTGTATATACCTCTGGGGCTGCTGTATACTCCACTGGGGCTGTATATACTTCTGGGGCTGCTGTATACTACCACTGGGGCTGTATATACCTCTGGGGCTGCTCTATATACCTTTGGGGCTGCTGTATACTAACCACTGGGGCTGCTGCTGTATACTACCACTGGGGCTGCTACTGTATATACCACTGGGGAGGCTGCTGTATACCACACTGCTGGGGGCTGTATACCTGTGCTGGGGTCCACCCTCGGCTTATACACGAGTCAATAGGTTTTTCCCCGGTTTTGGGGGCAAAAGTAGGGGGGTCGGCTTATACACGGGTCGGCTTATACACGAGTATATACGGTACTTCAATATGTTTGTTGACACTATCGTGTTCATAAAAGCATATCAGTCACTGCAAAAGAAAATGTATTGGATTCATTTACATGGGGGATATTGCTGCAATGTTGTCTAGTTCTATAAAATTTATTTTGGAAGCATTCAGAAAGATGTTGATTGCCAGTAAACAAAATCAATACTGTTTTACCAACAGAGTATTAAAACTTGATAGGCAAAAAGTATAGAATCATAGACATAGTAAATGGTCACCAACATTTATTTTATGGCGTATCAAATACTCCAATCACAGATTTGAAATAAAAAAAGATAGACTTTGTGAAAAATACTTCAAACTAATTAAAGTGAGTTATTTAAGAATAGAGTATATTTTTCCAGATCAAGTAGAGAAAAATATTTAGAATCATTGAATGTTGATGATAAAAAAGAACAATTAAAGACAATTCATAGCTGTTGGATTTGGCTAATTAAAATAAAACATGACCAAACAATAAAATTGTCAATTAAAACAATGAAAAGGATTATACAATTTTTTTCTATATGGAAACCTAAAGTAGCTGTGCTATCGGTTTTATCTCAACTTCTTAGTTGCATCCATATATTTTAACCCTTTCATTATAGGCAACGGTGTCATGCCATCTGCTGACTATAGGTCACAGACATGCTCCCTAGTGCAAAGAGGAGGCAAGTCTATGACTTCCTTGGAATTACAGAGTGACGTTATCAAATTCATCTTTGCAGCTCTTGGCCACTATTCCATCCACCATGCTTCACCATCCTTTGCCTGTTTTAATTTTTGTCTTATATAGAAGAGCAGTAACAGTAGTTCTAGTATTGAGGAACCTATTATAAGCAGGAGGCAGGGGTGACATGTATGAGTTATGGTACAGCAGTTATATGCCTTTCTACTACAACTGCTGCCATAAGACTGGACCAAGTAGAGAAGAGCAAGTAGCTTATGAGCAGAATACACGTTCTGGCTCACACAACCCTACTACTGGCTGCAAAGCCAGAAGATCATATAAAATGTAGTTTGCACTTGAGGAATTATGTTGGAGGAAAAAGGAGTCAACAAGGCAGACATGTTAACTAAAACAGGAAGATGAATCATACACAAAAGCATCTGTTTTATTATTTAATAATATCTGGTCATTCCTAGTCACTTCTATAAAGGTGTATGAAAAATATGGTGCAATTATAAACAAAATGGAATGGACATAAAGGAATTGAATGCTGATAATTAGCATATGTATCTGTGGCTGGACATACTTCAAATTCACAGCAGAGATTGTTCTTTTAATTCAGCCACTGATGATGATGAGTGATGATTATTATTTAATTATTATTATTTATATAGCACTATTAATTCCATGGAGCTATACATTAGAAGGGGTTTCAGATAACATACAGAAGTAAGTTCCATTGAACAAATTAACAATGACAGACTGGTACAGAAGGAAGGACCCTGCCCTCACAGACTTACGTTATTGTTTATTATTATTTGATTTTTATGTTTTGAAAAATTTGCTGTGTGAACATTCCTAAAACAAACACTCTTCAGATTAGAGTCAGGTGCAGCTAAATTTGTCGGGAGGTTTCTCCGGTGACTAGACATTTCACTTACAGCTACAATACGTGTAATAATACTTGGACAGATCAAGTATTCTTATTCTGAGATATTCATGTACTAAGGAAACAACTCCTATAATAGTGGTGAACTCTAAAGGGGGGTTTACACGTTGCGATATCGGCGTCCAATTTCAATGAAAAGTCACGTGGTTCGATCGTCGGAGCCGATATCGTTCCTGCGTTGTATGGTGTGAACGTCCAATATGATGCAGGAACGATGTCAATGCGATATCGGGGATTGAATGACCGTGCTATTCAATGCTCCGATATTGAATGGAGATTGGAGCCAGATCGTGCTGTGTGACATCCCAACTACGATGCGATGTTCAACGTCACCCATTCACTCCCATGTTAAATGGTCGTTCCTGGGTTGGGGGGCGTAGACATCGTACGGACGTTGGATACAGAATCGCAACGTGTAAACCTCCGATGCGATGCGGAAGAAACGTGCACTAAATGCGCGTTCCCGCGCCATTGAAGTGCGATATCGCACGATATTGAAACGTGTAAACCCACCTTAAGGGTACCTTTACACGCGGCAACTTTTCTAGGAATTTCACAGGCAACTTACTGGTTGCAATGAAATCATGGACACATTGTTCTATCTTGTTGCTGTGTACAAATGGAACAATGTCTCCATGATTTCACTGCAGTAAGTTGCCAGTGAAATTCCTAAAAAAGTTGCCATGTGTAAAGGTACCTTAAGAGGTATTTTTGATTTAGGAGTTCAATTTATTATGGAAAGACCTTGTTTTTGAAAGTTATAAAAATTCTAGTGAAGAATATTCCCCACTAAATCAGACCCTATCATGAGAAATTAGCTATTTCCCTAAATGACATATTGGTAAAATTAGAAAGTTTCTAAGTCCTCTTTTCTTTATAATGGTCGCTCACCTACTCTGACAGCAGAGCGAACTTAGCTTTTCATTTCTAATTTCACTTGTTAATATGTGAATAATATTTTCTTTCACTTAGAACCTCAGATCTTCAGTTCCTTACTGTGAACACAAAGGTGACTTACCCTGTCAACCATAATTGGACTTGAGTAAGATTAATAGAAGTCTTACTTTGCAACTATGGATTAAGGAGGGCAACCACATCTATGAAGCTACGTTACCGTGATCCACTTGAACCCTATTTGTAACACACATTCTCATTCATTGTTTTTTACGTTCTTCCCTAACATCTTCCTGATTATGAATTCATAGGAGATAGATTTCTATTTCTTTTTTAGGGTCAAACATTTAAAAGCTTAGGCTGCCTTCAGACTTGCAGATGCATCTGCAGTGTTTTTGCAGATGCATCTGCAAGCATCTGCATGCAGACCGCGGCCCCTATGTTTATAATGCTTGCAGACCGCCGTGCGCTCTCATTGCCCACCATTAGTGATCTGTGCGCAGGCGGATGCCTGCGTACAGATCACACACCTCGACCCGCACCAGGGACGCAACATCTCGCGTCCCTGGTGCGGACGAGAGTGTGTGATCTGTACGCAGGCATCCGCCTGCGCACAGATCACTAATGGCGGGCAATGAGAGCGCACGGCGGTCTGCAAGCATCTGCAGAGCCGCCGTGGGCCGCGGTCTGCATGCAGATGCATCTGCAAAACGCTGCAGATGCATCTGCAAGTCTGAAGGCAGCCTTAGTGAGTGCTTTGTTTCAGCACATGTTCTACTCTACTTTTCAAGAAAGAAATGACTGTGTTAAAGTATTATATACAATATCATAACATATGCAAATAATAGGGAGCCCAAGGAAACATTTTATGATTTGATTGAATTAAATTAGAATATATTTCAAAACTTTCGTCATGACATCAGTGTAGATGGAGTCTAAATGTCACATTAATTAAAGGAGTTGTGCAACTAACAATTGTACATTTAAATCAATAGATCTTGGACTAAATATATGTTCCACAAATGGATGTGTAAAATAAAAATGTTCCTGTCCCGAGATATTCTTATAAATGTGCCCCTGCTATGTATTGTGTAATATATGTATCTGACCATACAGGAATAAGTTGAATATACCACATCTCATGGGCAGGGGAGGAACTAAAAGAGTATACAAATATTATAGTCGGGGACTGCAGATGATTCTTTCTCTGATATAAAACAAGTTTTTAAACAGGCAATGACATGTTTTCACAAAAAAAAAAAAAAAAAATCAGCTGCAATCTACAGCTGTAATATCTGTATATGCTTTTACTCCCTCCTTTGCTCAGGAGCTGTGGTATATCCTACCTGTCCCTGCATTGTCTGATATATACATTACACAGAGGCATATATATAGGAATATTAAAATAACATTTAATTGTGGAACGTAGTTTTATTCTAAGATGTATTAATTCAAATGTACAGCTGTTCATGGCACAACCCTACCAAAGGTGACTAGGGAAACCTGGCCTTGTGACTTGGTTTGCCCTTTTCTTGTGCGCTAACCTTACTCCTGGAAAGAGAGTGCGATCATGGTTGACATTGCAGGAAAGTGGGAAGCCACAACTTGTTCTACTTGGCTTTATCCACATAGCAACCACAGACCTGCCTTGAAAGGGAAAGTATAAAGTTAGAAAATGTATCTGATTATTTTATAAATAGCATGAATGGAACAAGGTGATTATCAGCTGAGCAAGGGCAAAACATTTTACTTAAATTTGTTCATAGGATCAGGAAAAAATTACTTCTGACTTACATTGTTCTCACTGTGGCAATACAAGTTTGGTCTATTTTTGTGAATTGCCAATTTAGGCACTAAATAATCTTCCAAGTATTGAGGCAACAACCTCCATGAAATGTTTGTCCATTGTAAGTTTACTAGCCAAGATTATTACTGGGTTACAATTTACAGCCTTGTGTCAATCAAGAAATCATTTACTATTCTAGTGAGACACAAATCCTAAAAGGTTGGTTTCACACTACCGTTTTTTGCATTTCCCAGCAATTGACAAACTCGATGCACTCACACCGGTATTATACCAGTGCAGGAGCATACAGTGGCATTCAGATATGTACCTTTTTTGCTGGATGCGGTGGAAAATGACACACCCACTAGCAGGCGTGTCATTTCAGACTTGGCTCTGGGCATGCTTAGACCAAAAACCTAGATCCGTCGTCCAGATGCAGAGGGATTCAGATTCTCATCTCATTGCAGCCTCATTGCAATTTAATGCAAATAGAGTCTGTGGAGCCTCGGTTAGGAGTCTCAAACACAGGACTAGCGCTTTAGCCAGCTGCCCGCAGTGTTTTTCTTGGACTGATGTCCCTGAGATCAGTGAATGCTTTGTGTCATTACAATTTAACACGCATTGATCCAGGTGTTCATGGTTTTGTCACAGAGACCAAAATTGCTCCAAAATGCATTTTTGTCTCGGTACAAAAACTGTGGACACCTGGATCAGGGGGAATTGTAAAGAACTGGATGCACCCGCAAATTGACTTTCAGTTGGGCTAAAAACTGATGCGGGTGTATCCAGTTTCAGCTGCATTCACATTGATACCAAAAAAATGTGTGAAACCAGCCTAATGGTAGACAATGTATTAATTGTCAGTCCGCTGGGACTGTGTATAGAGCATTTTGTACTTGTCCCAAGATATGTTAGGAAGACTATTCAAGATTTGAACATTACTTTCTCAGTGTATTAGTTCCATTACTAAAAGGACAGATAATCCTCTTTCTTGTCATGTTAATTCTTTTCATGGTGGAAATACTAAACTTTTCAAAAATTGGGCAATCTCTTTGATAAAATTGGGTGCACCTACATGATAATTTGGTTACAAAATTGCTACTGAAAACTCTTACTCCTTTGGGCTCCCTTTAAAGGTTTAATTCCTATGATGAACTGCCATTTTTATATTGTATTAAACATACACGGCTGTATTGTTATGGTATATTATTCTTTTCTTACTTTCAGATATAATGCATATTACAACATCATGATTTCTCATAATAGTTGATCACAGATTCAAATTACATAATAGTTCATGCATTTTGTATTTTGAGATTTAAAGTATAATCTTTCACTCCCTTTAATCAGCTTGCAATGTTTTCCATTGTTTAATTCCTTATACCAGCATTTTCCATTCATTGCATTGTTGTAAAATAACTACCGTATATACTCGCGTATAAGCCGAGTTTTTCAGGCCAAAAATTGGGCTGAAAAGTCCCCCCCTCGGCTTATACGCGAGTCATATACAGCCCCAGTGGTAGTATACAGCCACCCGCCCACCACCCCCATCAGTATACAGGCCCCCCCATCAGTATCCAGGGCCCCCCCCCCCTTGCTCCGCAAAACCTGCAAAGTAAAATCATTATACTTATCACTGTCCTGTCGCCGCCGTCCCCGCCACTGCCATCGCGCTCCTCCGTCTTCATCCAGCGTCTTCCGGCTTCCTGTGGTCGACGCAGGCAGTGACGTCATGGCGTCGTGGCGGGCGGGCTGCTGTATACTACCACTTGGCTGTTTTACCTCTGGGTGCTGTATACTACCACTGGGCTGCTGTTATACTACCACTTGGGCTCGCTGTATACTACCACTGGGGCTGCTGTATATACCTACTGGGGCTGCTGTATACCTCTGGGGCTGCTGTATACTACCACTGGGGCTGCTGTATACTACCACTGGGGCTGCTGTATACTACCACTGGGGCTTCTGTATATACCACTGGGGCTGATGCTGTATATACCACTGGGGAGGCTGCTGTAACACTGCTGGGGCCTGTATATTCCACTGGGGAGGCTGCTGTATACCACGCTGCTGGGGGCTGTATACTACCACTGGGGAGGCCTGTATACCACTGGGGGGGCTTGTATACCACACTGCTGGGGGCTGTATACCTGTGCTGGGGTCCACCCTTGGCTTATACATGAGTCAATAGGTTTTCCCAGATTTTGGGGGCAAAAGTAGGGGGATCGGCTTATACACGGGTCGGCTTATACACGAGTATATACGGTAATTTATTTTTTATGTAATCAAGTGCATGCAATATTAATACTAAGTAACACTTAAGCCCTCGCATGAATCCCTCCCCCCAAAAAATATGTGTGTTTGTGCATGTACTGTAATGTAGTGTGTGTTGTAATATACTCACCTACCGCTGCCTTCTCCAGTATCCAGTGCCGCTCTACTCCTCATTTCAGTGACATCACCGCTCTTCAAACTCTCTATGATTTTGTGGTTTTATAATGTAAGCCTTTGGAGCATCAATATGACTCTCCATAGATTTATATTGTAAAGGAGACTTACGGTTCACACATAAAGCATAGAGTGAGTTGGATAGTGTGAAGAGTGGTGACGTCACTCAGAAGAGTACCACAATGGGAATGGCACAGGATAGTGAAAAAGGCAATAGTAAAGTATATTAACACACTGATTCTACAATGCATACACATATTCACAGATTTAGAGAAAAGAAAAAGTTTACAGGAGAGCTTCTTTAGGACCGCCATAAACATTAGCCTAATGTTGGTTGATATCGTCAAGTTCGGACAGCACTGCAATGTATCTTGGAGTGTCTGGCAATTAATGCTTGTTGGGAGATATGTCGTCTGACTTCTGACCGTGGACTATATTGTTGTCCAGGAAAAAAGCAAGATCTATTGGTGTTATTTTCATAGAAACACAGGAGCATTCGGCTGAGAAGGCTGTCAGCAGAAGTATCATTCCGACGACAGCCATCTAATGTGTATGGCCAGCTGTAGTTTGGGCGTTCTTAGATGTGTGTTTACAGTGCACATAATCATGTTAGTGTAGCTGATTGGCTTTCGTTACGACTATCTTGTTTCTTATACTTTGATAACACTGACATAATTCTCTCTGACTACTATGAATGTCGTCTTTTTCAGCAAAAAATGTTAAAAACTTTAGACTTAATCATTCTTGTCATTTGCCCCATTATTTCTGACAAAGCTATTGTGTCCTGTAAAACAATGTAGGGGCATTGTGTCTTCTTTTACATCATTGACTCATGATCCTTTTTCCTTTTTAGCTTTAATAGATATGTCTAGACATATCTTTCATTTTTTCTGGATTTTAATAAGCCTTAGATTACTTTGTAATCATTGGTGTTCAGCATACTTATAATAGCTGCATTAGTAGAGCAGCAAATGGTATTTTGTTTGTCATTTGGTAAAATGGTATGGCGCAATAAAGAATGGATCTATTGCCTGCTAGGGTGCTCTATTTTATTGTAGCAATAAGGGACAGGTAAAATAACCTAGAAAATGATGAATGAGAACATGATTAGCAAAATCATGTGGCCATTGGCTTGTGGGCGAAGTTCTACCTGCACAGCCAGATGTACACCAAACAATTAACTAGATCTTGGACACCTTCACCATTTTAAGAATAAATTTGGAGGGGCTGGAGGAATTTGCAAAACTTAAAACTGAACTTGCAGTGAATGGTGTCACAGCTCACTATCACTATCCAATATACCGTTCCTTGAGAAAGTATTTGGTCGCCTTGAACTTTTCAACCTTTTGCCACATTTCAGGCTTCAAACAAAAAGATATAAATTCTAATTTTATTGTGAAGAATCAACAACAAGTGGGACACAATCGTGAAGTGGAACGAAATTTATTGGATGTTTTAAACTTTTTTAACAAATAGAAAACTGAAAAGTGGGGGTGCGCAATGTTATTCGGCACCCTTGAGTTAATACTTTGTAGCGCCACCTTTTGCTGTGATTACAGCTGCAAGTCGCTTGGGGTATGTCTCTATCAGTTTTGCACATACAGAGACTGAAATTCTTGCCCATTCTTCCTCGCAGCTCAGCGAGGTTGGATGGAGAGCTTTTGTGAACAGCAGTTTTCAGCTCTTTCCACAGATTCTTGATTGGATTCAGGTCTGGACTTTGACTTGGCCATTCTAACACCTGGATATGTTTATTTTTTAACCATTCTATTGTAGATTTTGCTTTATGTTTGGGACCATTGTATTGTTGGAAGATAAATCTCCGTCCCAGTCTCGGGTCTTATTTTTTCAGTAAATATATTTATTGAGATTTTCAACAGTAAAAACAATAGAAAGAACCAGTACAATGTCCAGGACTTAATACAGAGATACATTACGTCCCGAAGAGCGCAGCACAGGAGTAGTCCAATAAGGACACTAACACCTAAAGGGTACATGTTTCCCATCTTAGGAATCACCTCTGGACAAGGACCTTATATAAAGAATATAGAACCTATAAAAAGGCAATTGTGGAAATAAAAAAAGAGGAGAGAAAGAGAAAAAGAGAAAAAAGGGGTAGGGGAGAAGGGGAGTAAGGAAGGAGAGGGAGGGGTAAGGGAGACCCAGCAATTTAAACGCCCACGAGTTGACAATTACGAATATGTACGCAGCCAAGTAAGGAACCCTGTGCTCTCCTTGAAGGACTGCCAGAGGAACCAGGTGCGTCCCTGTTCATATGCGGCATCACCATCACCCGCCACCAGTGACTCCAGACGATGTACTCTATCCATTTCAGCTATCCATTCCACCGTGGAGGGGACCTCAGTGGACCTCCAATGCCGGGGAATAACTGCTCTGGCAGCTATTAGGCAGAATCTCAGAATCCCCTTTTTGACGGAAACTATCGAACTGGGTATCAGGGACAGTAGGGCCATTTGGGGAGACGGTTTGTGACGGACCCCAGTCATCAAATGAAAGGCATCGAAAACTGAGTTCCAGAAGGGTTGCAGGGGACCACAGGACCACCAAATATGAAGCATAGAGCCCGTGGCAGAGCCACATCTCCAGCAGGCGTCCGAGATCTCCGGGTTAATCCTGTGGAGAAGGGTGGGACACCTGTACCAGTGTGTCAGTAATTTATAATTCCTCTCCTGCGCCTGACTGGACATTGTCATCTTATGTGCAAGAGTAAAAATTTTCAAACTATCTGCCTCAGAAAAGGTGATCCCCAGGCCCCTCTCCCAAGCCTCCATAAATCCAAGTGTGGTAGGGGGAAGTGAATTCAAGACCAGGCCATAGAGCACCGAAACCACGTGAGAGGGACCCTCGATAGGGAGCATCAGGGAATCAAATGACGTCAGCGCCCCCATCGGCACACTGGAGAGAAAGCTTCGCAATTGCAGAAACTCTAGCCAGGACAGCGGTGTCGTAAGACCAGGGCCCCGTAACCCCCTCACGCCGGAGAGCCCCACAAGCTTATCCTTCACCTGACCCAGTCCCACCCCATCAAGTCGTGACCAACACAGATACGTAGACCTATTCATTGCTGGGGGAAAGGCCAGATTGTCAAAAAGGGGACTCAGTCTGCTCAATCGAGAGGTCAGGCGTAATTTCACATAGGATCTATCCCAAAACTTCAAAACAATCTGTGTTTGTGGAGCAAAACTCGACACTGGTGGGCGTCCGGTCCCCCCCAGCCAAGGCAGCCAGTACAAAGAAGAGGGCGATAAAAGTTTCTCCAAGAGCACCCACTGTTTATGAGCATCACTGAACCTCCAGTCGACAATCCTAGAGAGCAAGACTGCCTGATAATAATGTTTAAAATCAGGAAGGCCTACCCCCCCTTTAGTCTTGGGTCTCACTAGTACTGAGAACCGAGTCCGTGGTTTCCAGTCTCGGGTCTTTTGCAGACTCCAACAGGTTTTCTTCCAGAATGGTCCTGTTTTTGGCACTGTCCATCTTCCCATCAATTTTAACCATCTTCCCTGTCCCTGCTGAAGAAAAGTAGGCCAAAACCATGATGTTGCCACCACCATGTCTGACAGTGGGGATGGTGTTTTGAGGGTGATGAGCTGTGTTGCTTTTACACCAAACATATCGTTTTGCATTGTGGCAAAAAATATTGATTTTGATTTCATCTAACCAGAGCACCTTATTCCACGTTTGGTGTGTCTCCCAGGTGGCTCGTGGCAAACTTCAAACGAGACTTTTTATGGATATCTTTGAGAAATGGCTTTCTTCTTGCCACACTTCTATAAAGGCCAGATTTGTGCAGTGTACGACTGATTGTTGTCCTATTGACAGACTCTCCCACCTCAGCTGTAAATCTCTGCAGTTCATCCAGAATGATCATGAGCCTTTAGGCTGCATCTCTGATCAGTCTTCTCCTTGTTTGAGATGAAAGTTTAGAGGGAAAGCCGGGTCTTGGTAGATTTGCAGTGGTCTGATACTCCTTCCATTTCAATATGATCACTTGCACAGTGCTCCTTGAGATATTTAAAACTTGGGAAATCTTTTTGTATCCAAATCTGGCTTTAAACTTCGCCACAACAGTATCTCTGACCTGCCTGGTGTGTTTCTTGGTCTTTATGATACTCTCTGCACTTGAAACAGAACCCCGAGACTATCAGAGCAGGTGAATTTGTATGGAGACTTGATTACACACAGGTGAGTTTTAAACTATATCAAAATGTGGGGTATCGGTTTGTCTTTTGGTCCAAAACACGTAAGCTTGTGAGCCCCTACACGGCTCCCCACAGGTCACAAGTCCTATCCACGAAATAGTTGTTCTGCAAACACAATGGGCTCCATATGGGGCGCAGTTCACACAGGCCTGCACAGTGCATGCCCAGCCTTTTACGTTAGCCTCCATCTCAGTAGGCGGGCTGTTGTGGCATTCAACACCGCTACCTGCGCCGGAACAAACGCACCCATACGGCCCAGCTACACACAGCAACAAAAGAGTGCAAGAAAAAAACACAATGACAAGTGCTGAAATTGTGGAAAATTAGTTAGTTTTAAACTATATCAAAATGTGGGGTATTTGTTTGCCTTTTGGTCCAAAACACGTAAGCTTGTGAGCCCCTACACGGCTCCCCACAGGTCACAAGTCCTATCCACGAAATTTTTATCTCAAGTGAGCAAAGGACACAAATAGAAAATAAATTCTCTTACCACAGCAGATTCTGGTCAGACGACCACTACACTCAGTGCTGTGTGCAGCTTTGCCCAGGTACATGGGTAAAGCTGCACACAGCACTGAGTGTAATGGTCGTCTGACCAGAATCTGCTGTGGTAAGAGAATTTATTTTCTATTTGTGTCCTTTGCTCACTTGAGATAAAAATTTCGTGGATAGGACTTGTGACCTGTGGGGAGCCGTGTAGGGGCTCACAAGCTTACGTGTTTTGGACCAAAAGGCAAACCAATACCCCACATTTTGATATAGTTTAAAACTAACTAATTTTCCACAATTTCAGCACTTGTCATTGTGTTTTTTTCTTGCACTCTTTTGTTGCTGTGTGTAGCTGGGCTGTATGGGTGCGTTTGTTCCGGCGCAGGTAGCGATGTTGAATGCCACAACAGCCCGCCTACTGAGATGGAGGCTAACGTAAGAGGCTGGGCATGCACTGTGCAGGCCTGTGTGAACTGCGCCCCATATGGAGCCCATTGTGTTTGCAGAACAACCAGTGGTCACTCCCTCTGTGTGAATGGAGGTTGTTTAGTGATTGGGGCTGGTGTCTTGCATTCATAATGCCTTCAGTTACCTGGGCAAAGCTGCACACGGCACTGAGTGTAATGGTTGTCTGACCAGAATCTGCTGTGGTAAGAGAATTACACACAGGTGAATTCTATTTATCATTACCAGTCATTTAGGACACCATTGGATCATTCAGAGATCCTCACTGAACTTCTGAAGTGAGTTTGCTGCACTGAAAGTAAGAGGGCCGAATAATATTGCACGCCCCACTTTTCAGTTTTTTATTTGTTAAAAAAGTTGAAAATATTCAATAAATTTCGTTCCACTTCACGATTGTGTCCCACTTGTTGATTCTTCACAAAATATTAGAATTTATATCTTTATGTTTGAAGCCTGAAATGTGGCAAAAGGTTAAAAAGTTCAAGGGGGCCAAATACTTTCACAAGGCACTGTATATAAGCTTGCTTTTTCCTCACAATATTCACATTTAACCACTCTTAATCCCCTGTATACATCACAGTGACAGATTTTCACACTTTAATGCTGTTAATCATGAAATGTGAAAGCTTTTTAGATAGTCCCTTAAAATCTATTATGAAATAAGATTACCATATTACTGCATTGGAAATGTGCACATGTTATATATATCAACCGAAAGGGTGAATCAATAAAACTATTACTATTCTGCAGAATATTGGAAATGTTTAAATGCCGCTCGGTTTGAGAAATGAGTAAGAAATGATGGCTGGCATCTTAACCATTTATAGTTGGACAAAAGATTAGTTCTTGGAGAAAGATTGCATCTACCCTAGGAACTCATTTCAGAATGGTAAATTAGAAAAGTATCGGATTAAACAGATATTAGTACCCCACACTCCCTCGGATGACTGCACACACCCGTGGTATAGTTGTTTATATAGAGCACTGGACATAGGCTGTCCTAAATAATTCTGATTATGGCTTTCATGTGAACAGCCTCCTTGTTGGCGGCCTTTTGGACTCCCGCCATTTAAGGGACTTTATTGGACTTCAGCCTCGGCACCCTTCATAGTCATGCCTATCGCTGCAGGGTATTTGCCATCTATATAGGTTTTAGTGCTTTGTTCTTTTTTCAGATATTTTGCATGTAGCTTGTACATCACCAGGAAACTGAAGTAAATAGTGCACAGAAGGGACTTTACGACAACCTTCTGTTGCATTGAAATCATGGTAAAGTTACAATACAATGAGCATAATGAACAAATAAAGCTATGCTAATGAGTAAAATTCTACCCACTTATATTACCTCCAATGATGGGAGTCAGAGGAGGCCAATGTACTGTTTTTTTTTCGGGTCTAAGTTTAGCTTAGATGTCTTGTGCCTAGGCAAGGCCAGATGAAGTGTCCTCATTGCACCCAAAACAGCAGAATGGTGTAGCTGTTATATTTTTAGTTGACTGTCCACTTGGTTTTGTACAGAACACAGTTCTACAAAATTCTTTGCTGGGCTCCTCCACCACCAACAAAGTGGGTGACTGCAACAGAAATCTCTGTTCACAGCACTCATCTGTTTACACCAGAAATACAGTCCTATGAAAAAGTTTGGGCACCCCTCTTAATCTTACTCCTTTTTTTTTTGTTTAAAATTGTTTTTTTGCAACAGATATTTCAGTGTGATATATGTAATAACTGATGGACACAGTAATATTTCAGGTTTGAAATGAGGTTTATTGTACTAACCAAAACTGTGAAATATGCATTATTGCAAAATTTGACAGGTGCCAAAGTATGGGCACCCTTCTGATTTTCATGATTTGAATACTCCTAACTACTTATTACTGACTTACTGAAGCACTAAATTGGTTTGGTAACCTCATTGAGCTTTGTACTTCATAGCCCGGTGTGTCCAATCATGAGAAAAGCTATTTCAGGTGTCCACTTGCAAGTTGTTCTCCTAGTTGCATCTTCTCTGAGGAGTGGCATCATGGGCTCCTCAAAACAGCTCTCAAATGATCTGAAAAAAAAGATTGTTCAACATAGTTGTTCAGGGGAAGGATACAAAAAGTTGTATCAGAGATTTAACCTGTCAGTTTCCACTGTGAGGAACATAGTAAGGAAATGGAAGACCACAGGGACAGTTCTTGTAAAGACCAGAAGTGGCAGGCCAACCAAAATATCAGAAAGGCAGCGAAGAAGAATGGTGAGAAGAGTCAAGAACAATCCACAGACCACCTCCAAAGACCTGCAGCATCATCTTGCTGCAGATGGTGTCACTGTGCATCGGTAAACAATACAGCGCATACTGCACAAGGAGAAGCTGTATGGGAGAGTGATGCGAAAGAAGCCGTTTCTGCATGCACGCCACAAACATAGTCGCCTGAAGTATGCAAAAGCACATTTGGACAAGCCAGTTTCATTTTGGAAGAAGGTCCTGTAGACTGATGAAACAAAGATTGAGTTGTTTGGTCATACAACAAGACGTTATGCATGGCGCCACAAAAACACAGCATTCCAAGAAATACACTTGCTACCCACTGTCAAATTTGGGGGTGGGTCCATCATGCTTTGGGGCTGTGTGGCCAATGACAGCACCGAGAATCTTGTTAAGGTTGAGGGTCGCATGGATTCCACTCAGTGTCAGCAGATTCTTGAGAATAATGTTCAAGAATCAGTGTCAAAGTTGACGTTACGCCGGGGATGAATCTTTCAGCAAGACATTGATCCAAAACACCGCTCCAAATCTACTCAGGCATTCATGCAGAGGAACAATTACAATGTTCTGGAATGGCCATCCCAGTCCCCAGACCTGAATATCATTGAACATCTGTGGGATGTTTTGAAGCGGGCTGTCCATGCTCGGCGACCATCAAACTTAACTGAACTGGAATTGTTTTGTAAAGAGGAATGGTCAAAAATACCTTCATCCAGGATCCAGGAACTCATTAACAGCTACAAGAAGCGACTAGAGGCTGTTATTTTTGCAAAAGGTGGATCTATTAAATATTAATGTCACTTTTCTGTTGAGGTGCCCATACTTTTGCACATGTCAATTTTTGAAAAAATGCATATTTCACATTTTTGGTTAGTACAATAAACCTCATTTCAATCCTGAAATATTACTGTGTCCATCAGTTATTACATATATCACACTGAAATAGCTGTTGCAAAAAAACAATTTTTTAACACAAAAAAAAGAGTAAGATTAAGAGGGGTGCCCAAACTTTTTCATATGACTGTAAATGCCGGGATAAAGGCATTCAGCAAGTTTTATATTGTAAATTTTGTCAGGCACCTTTTACGGCAAAAGTTCACAAATTTTTGATGTTTATGCAGCCACTTCTCAAATAGTGCCATGGTAAACTATGCAAATGAGTTTTTTTGCTATATTTCTGAATTGTGACTTTTCTAAAAAAAAAAGTACAAAGTGTAAGATAAGATAAGATAAGATAAACTTTATTGATCCCGGAGGAAATTACAGTATTACAGCAGCAGAACAAAGATCAAGAACATTACACACTTTGCAAAATAAGTCTATATGGACAGCAGATGCGGGTAGACTGGTACAAGTACCTCACCTATTTTCCCCATACCCTTAGAACTTCACTTAGTCTTGGGATGCTTTACACTTATACATTTGTTAAACATCCCCACAGCTGTCGGAACAAACGATTTTCTGTATCTTTCCTTTTTACACATTAGTTGGATTAGACGCTTGCTGAATGTGCTCTTCTGCTTCGCAAACAGTTCAGAGAGCGGGCGGGTGTGTATTGTTGCTCATTATAGCCTTGCATTTCTTATTAATTCTATCCTCTAATACCTCCTCGAAAGTCCTAAGTTGTAGACCCACCGCCGCACTAGCCTTCTTGATAAGTTTATTCAGCTTATTAGCGTCAGCTGTGTTCACACTACTATCCCAGCATATTATTGCAGCAAAGATTGCACTCGCCACAATAGATTGGTAGAACATTTTAATGTAATATTTTAAGATGACCCAAAAATTATAAAATATTGTATGACACCTAATAAACGTGACTCAAATAACTGCAACGTAGTCATAAGGATAAATGACTTCAAAAGTCCCGTTGTAATAACTTTTCCATAAAGTGTGGCCAGAAACCAACACTAACTCATAAAGCAGAGTAGATGACTACAGTTGTAAGTATCAAGTGCAGGACTCAGTCACCCCTGACCAGTGCACACACTTGTTCTTAGAGCTGTTTGTCAGCTGCTGTATACTGATTCTATGATCCCCTTCGGAAGTGTGCCGAAGACATATGCCCCCCTGAATCCATAGCTGCATCCTAGATTAAGTTGCATATACAGCAGGTATTCTAGGTACATATGTACACCCATATAAAACAAGTGTGGAAGCAGTAAATTATTTCCTGACTATACTGTAAGTACTTATTAAAGGGAATCCGACCCCTAAAAATTAGCCCCCAGTCTCTTAACACCTGTCCCTGCACCATTCTTAGACATTTCTAGCCATCCCTTTGTGCTAAGTGTATTTGTAAAGTTCATAAAAGTGACTTTATTACCTGCACCCACTGCGGCTCCTCAGATTTTGAGAATTCACAAAAGGCGTTGCCTAGTGCTTCTCCCCGCCGCCTGCACGCTAATTATTCACAACCCGATGGGCGTGCTAATCAGCTAAACGCGTCATAGCGGCTGTACCGCCTATGTAATGTGACGCGGCGGCTCTCTGCTGATTAGCATGCCCATCGGGGCGTGAATAATTAGCGTGCAGGCGGTGGAGAGAAGCACAAGGCAATGCCTTTTGTGACTTCTCAAAATCTGAGAAGCCGCAGTGGATGCAGGTAATAAAGTCACTTTTTCTGGTCATCATAATGGGAGACCCAGACAATGGGGTTTAGGGCACTGCCCTCCGGAGGTCACACTAGGTACTACAAGTTTGTAGACACCGCCTCCTCCGCTTATAAACCCCTACCGCAGGGAACATCCTCAGTTTTAAACTTAGTGTGCTCGGAGGATCACGCTTTGCTTGCACTTCACTGCATTCTCACAGCTTACGTGATGGCGTCTGAAGACAAGGTAAAAAGGTTCCAGTCGGGACCTGCGACAGCCTCCCCGCTCACCCTTGTGGAACACGCAGGTGGAGGTACCGGAGGGCCTAGGGCCTGGACACTTTGTGTTCTCCCGGTACGCTGTCGCGCTCCTTTCCATCCCTCTCTGGGGGGCTCTGGAGAGTGGGAGATGGGAGCCTTGCACAGCTCCGCTCCGTCCGAGGCCTCCCTAAATGGTGCTTACAGACCGGACTGGAGCCAGCCCAGTCCGAGGCCTCCCTAAATGGTGCTTACACTCCGGACTGGTGCTGCACCCCCGTCCGAGGCCTCCCTAAATGGTGCTTACAGACCGGACCGGCACTGAGGCACTCTGTGTCTCCTGGGTGCCTGGGGGTAGTGTCTGTCACTTTATGTGGCCTGACACTCAGACCGCGCGTTACCCTCGGGTCCGCGGTTCTGCGGGTGTACCCTGTGCTGGGGTCACCCTGGCTGACCGCCCTGTGTGTCACAGGGGCTGAGGCCGTGGGCTGCGGATGTTTGTTTGTACATGCAGTCTGTGTATAACTTGTTACACTTTTTCCCGCGCTGCGGGCTCCGGCTCCCTCATGCTGAGGCTGCTTGGAGGATGGGAAGCAGCCCGTGCGGTGACGTCATCGATGGGCGTGTGTGTGTGTTTCCCGCGTGTCTTCGGCGCCGCCCACAGTTTCACTGTCGGCGGCCATCTTTACCCTCACTTCCCGGTTGGGATTTGTATGCAGCGTGCGCCTGCACTCCAAGAGGGGAGACCGGAAACAGTCGCGGAGGTCACACACACACACCGCTTCCTCATACCGCTTTACTGCAGTCGGTAAGCCACCGGGACTCCCGGTTTTGTTGTCTGCATTTTGGCTTATCTTCCCCTACTGTGGCGATGTCCTCAGCCGGGAAGCGTGCTGCTAGGGCGTCAGAGACCACCATTACCTGTGCTACATGCAATGGAACACTGGTGGAGGGGTCCTGCAATAACTGCGGACGCCCAGAGGCCCGGGCTGGCACTGTTGAGTCAGCAGCTCCGGTGCTATACCCTGAGGTTCAGGTGATCTCAGGGCCATGGGAGACTCAGAATAAGATCAATGAAAATCTGTTGTCTCAGCTGTCCTCCATGTCGCAATCCCTGGAGGCACTTAATAGGAGGCTGGATAGCCCAGCTACTCCGTCCAGTTACCCCCGGGTGTCTCCCTCTTCTGCTGTGAGACCCCTTAAGCGGGCTCGTCGTGAGGAGTCACCCGAGCTCCAGGCTCTCTCTGAGGAGGAGCGTTCCTCTGATGGTGAGGAAGATGATGGGGGTTCGACTCTCGGGTCTGTGTCTGTATCTGAACCACCAGATGGGGTGGAGGATCTGGTGTCCTCTATCAACGAGACTTTACGTCTCGTGACACCCCCTGAGGAGGTGACGGTGCACCCGAAGGAGGTCTATCAATGGCTGCGGCCTGAGGCTAGACCAAGTGGCTCCTTCATGGACCACACTAATTTTGGAAGGGTGGTTAGAGCTCCCAGGTTACATCCTGGGCGGCGTTATGTCCGTAAAACCAAGGACAATCGCTTCCCCTTCCCCCAGGAGGTGCTTCAGGAGTGGTCGCAGTCCCCGAAGGTGGACGCTTCCATGACCAGGATTGCTGCACGCTCCCTTTTCTCTGCCTCTGATAGCTCCTCACTGAAGGATGCGACGGATAGACAGGTCGAGCAGCTCGCCAAGTCTTCCTATGAGGCTGTGGGGTCTTCATTTGCCCCTAATTTTGCCACGGTCTGGACCTTACAAGCGATTACTACCTGCTTGGATGGTATCTCTGACATGGCAAGATCCAGTCCAGAGGTCCTAGCACTTACCGAAAGGGCAAGGGCCTATGCGGACTACGCCAGGACGGCGACTCTGGAAACTGCCACTCGCTCAGCCGTGGCTTCGGCCAATGCTATAGCGATCCGCAGGTTGTTGTGGCTGCGTCTTTGGGACTCAGATGCCACATCCAAGAAGATTTTGCAGAATCTTCCGTTTGCTGGTGACAGGCTTTTTGGCACCGAACTGGACAAGCTGATTAAGGATTCTGCTGAGTCTAAGATACCGCAGAATAAGCCTAAGCCACGGTATACCGTTAAAAGGAACCCAAAACAGTGGTCCTTTCGTTCCAGCTCGCAGTCATCCGCACCGTCCGCTCGCACGGACCGAGGGGGAAAGCCCGCTCCTCAGTGGCGCTCTAAGAGTCGTCCAAAGAAGCCGGCGGGGGCGGCAGCTGCCACCCCCAAACCCGCCTCTACATGACTCGCTCTCTCATCCTGCCTCCCCACAGGTGGGGGGCCGCTTGTCTCGCTTTCAGGACAAGTGGCTGCTTCACGTTCAAGATCAGTGGGTTCGAGACGTGATCTCGCGAGGGTACAGGATAGAGCTGACGTCAAAACCGATATCCCGATTCCATCGGTCGGTCCCGTCACCAGAAAAAGCTCAGGCTTTTTACCAGGTGTTGGAGGGTCTCCGCAGAGACGGAGTGGTGGTCCCGGTGCCTTCCGGAGAGAGGTTCAGGGGTTTTTACTCCAACCTCTTTATCGTCCCAAAGAGGGACGGATCCTTCCGCCCAGTACTGGACCTGAAGTTGTTCAACCGTCACGTGTTGGTTCGGAAGTTCCGTATGGAATCACTGCGCTCCGTGATCGCAGCTGTGTCACAGGGGGACTTCCTAGCGTCCATAGATATCAGAGACGCTTACCTTCACGTGCCCATTGCACCGGCTCATCAGCGCTGGTTGAGATTCGCAGTGGGGGAAGAACACTTCCAATTTGTGGCGCTGCCGTTCGGGTTGGCCTCGGCACCGCGGGTGTTCACAAAAGTGATGGCCTCCATGATGGCTCTCCTGCACATGCAGGGACATGCCGTCATTCCCTATTTAGACGACCTGCTGGTCAGGGCGCCATCAGAACACCTCTGTCAAGAGAGCCTGGATGTGACCATGCGGTCTCTGGAACAGTTCGGTTGGCTCCTCAATATTCAGAAGTCAACGCTAGTTCCGACCCAGTCTTTGACATATCTGGGCATGGACTTCAACACAGCCTCAGCCCTGGTGTCTCTGCCACGAGTCAAACAGATGGCGATCCAATCAGGAGTACAAGCAGTCCTCCTGTCACCACACTCATCCCTACGGGTATTGATGAGACTGGTGGGACGCATGGTAGCGGCGATAGAGGCGGTGCCGTTCGCACAGTTTCGCCTCCGTCCTCTCCAGCTGGAGATTCTTCGCAGATGGACAAGAGGACGATCTCGCTGAATCGGCTGGTGACACTGTCACAACCGACCAGGGACTCCCTACAGTGGTGGCTCCAGCCACGTCACCTGTCACGAGGCCGGTCCTTCCTAAAACCGTCATGGTTAGTGGTGACCACAGACGCCAGTCTGAAGGGCTGGGGTGCGGTGTTCTTGCACCACAGGGCTCAAGGCCTCTGGACTCAGTCGGAGTCGGCATTGCAGATCAACGTGCTGGAGATCAAGGCGGTCTATCTGGCGCTCCTGGCGTTTCAGAAATTCCTGTCAGGACACCCCATTCGGGTGCAGTCCGACAATGCGACGGCCGTCGCCTACATAAATCATCAGGGAGGGACCAGAAGTGCTCAGGCCCTCGCCGAACTCCACCGCATTCTAGCCTGGGTGGAGGAAAACGGCTGCCTGATCTCCGCAGTTCACATCCCAGGGGTCGAGAACTGGGAGGCCGACTACCTGAGCCGACAGGGCATGGACGCCGGAGAGTGGTCTCTACATCCAGACGTCTTCCAGGACATCTGCGGCAGATGGGGCACTCCGGACGTGGATCTGATGGCCTCACGGCTGAATCATCAGGTGCCCCAATACATGGCAAGATCGTGGGATACTCAGTCTCTGGGGGCGGATGCCCTGATCCTGAGTTGGTCCAGCTTCCAGCTGCCATATGTGTTCCCGCCTCTGGCTCTGATTCCCAGGGTCCTGTGGAAAATCAGGATGGAATGCAGAGTAGCCATTCTAGTGGCTCCAGATTGGCCCAGGAGGTCCTGGTACCCGGACCTGTGGCAACTGTCAGGCGGACACCGGTGGGCTCTTCCAGAACGCGCAGATCTACTCGCGCAAGGCCCATTCTTCCACCTCAATTCCAGGGCCCTCAGATTGACTGCATGGCTCTTGAGGCCTGGCTGCTGACATCCAGAGGATTCTCTCCTACAGTGGTTGCCACTATGAATAGGGCTAGGAAACCTGTCTCCAGGAAGATATACCACAGAACGTGGAAAATCTTTTTTCTCCTGGTGTGCCTCTGGTGGACGCTCACCGTGGCCATTGTCCATCCCGACATTGTTGGCTTTCCTACAGTCGGGGTTGGAATTGGGATTATCCCTTGGCTCTCTGAAAGGTCAAGTATCAGCACTGTCAGTGCTGTTTGACAGGCGCTTGGCGCTCCTCCCGAAGGTCCGCCAATTTCTGCAGGGGGTATCTCGGGTGGTTCCGCCTTACAGGCGACCTCTGGACCCTTGGGACCTCAACATGGTCCTGGCGGCTCTGCAGAAACCGCCGTTTGAGCCACTGAGAGACATCTCTCTCTCTCGTCTGTCCCAGAAAGTGGTCTTTCTGGTGGCAATTACGTCCCTGAGAAGGGTCTCAGAATTGGCTGCACTTTCGTGCAAGTCACCCTTTCTGGTGGTTCACCAAGACAAGGTGGTGTTGCGCCCACGGCCAGAATTCTTGCCGAAGGTGGTTTCAACGTTTCACCTAAACCAGGAGATTGTTCTCCCATCATTTTGCCCCGCTCCCGTTCATCAGGTTGAGCGCGACCTCCATACTCTGGATCTCGTGAGGGCTGTACGCATTTATGTGTCCAGGACCGCCTCCTTTAGGAGTTCGGATTCCTTATTTGTCCTCACGATGGGTCGCTGTAAGGGGTCCGCGGCTTCGAAGTCGACCTTGGCCAGATGGATCAAGGCTCCCATTCAGGAGGCTTACCGGTCTTCTGGTTTGCCTCTCCCGGTGGGTTTGAAGGCACACTCTACTAGAGCTGTAGGTGCCTCCTGGGCCTTGCGACATAGAGCGTCTGCTCTACAGGTGTGTCAGGCGGCCACTTGGTCCAGCCTGCACACTTTCTCTAAGCACTATATGGTGCATGCCCATGCCTCTGCGGATGCGAGTTTGGGCAGGCGGGTTCTCCAGGCGGCGGTTGCCCACCTTTAAAGGGAACCATGTGTTTTCCGTCTTGTTGAGGAACTCTTCCCGCCCTGGGGTATTGCTTTAGGACATCCCCATTGTCTGGGTCTCCCATTATGATGACCAGAAAAAAGAGAATTTTGTTTACGTACCGTAAATTCTTTTTTCTTTAATCATCAATGGGAGACCCAGCACCCACCCAGTTGTTCCTTTGCATGTTTTGCATTTGCTCTGTTCTCTGTTGAGACAGTGTTTGCCGGGTTGTTGAACCGTTTTGTGTACGGCATTCTTCCCGATGTTTCGGGTGTGGTTTATTTTCTCCTCGCAGCTTATGGACTAAACTGAGGATGTCTCCTACGGTGGGGGTTTATAAGCGGAGGAGGCGGTGTCTACAAACTTGTAGTACCTAGTGTGACCTCCGGAGGGCAGTGCCCTAAACCCCATTGTCTGGGTCTCCCATTGATGATTAAAGAAAAAAGAATTTACGGTACGTAAACAAAATTCTCTTTTTATGAACTTTACAAATACACTTTTTTAGCACAAAGGGATGGCTAGAAATGTCTAAGAATGGTGCGGGGACAGGTCTTAAGAGACAGGGGGCTAATTTTTAGGGGTCAGGTTACCTTAAACATTAGCTCCATTGCAATGAATGTCTAACATTGGCACACATTATTGGCGTTGCAACAGTAATCCTAAAACAGGTTACATCTTTCTGGCACTAATACATTTAACCAAATATATTGTTTCTAAAAAGAACAAAATTGTGCACATGATTAGACATTAAAAAAAAAAAAAAAACTTCATAAAAGGGGTCTGGAATTAGTCAAAAATTATGCTAAGTTTATTGTTAGTAAAAATTATTTGTCAAGCTTACAGTTGGGGTAAGTTGGGGAAAATGTCTGATGTCTGGACAGCATTAGTAAGTGGCAGCCATTGTTGTTTAAAGTGGATGTGGAAAATATTAATCAATAATTGCACATAGTATTATATAGTATTTTTTCCTAATGATAGCATGCTCTAGATATGGCGTTTTATAGTCAGTTTGTGGCACTTTCCTTTCCCAGACCTTCCATTTTCTCAGTAGAATGACTGTCAGCTCAACAATGCATAGACCAGTCGTTCAACTGACAGCCATTTTGGCATTGGTCTCCTGTGTTCTCTAAAAAAATAAAAAATAAAAATTACTGGAAAAAAATTGCATAATCTATAGCATTTTACACGGTCCCAAAGCACTGACAAAAATAGTGTGTGAAGGTAGCAAGATGAATGCAATTTTTGTTCCTCAAATATTTATAGAATGTGACTTTTCGTTATTGTAGTAATTATGAACAAAGAGGCACTTTTCATGTACCTTTTCAGTCTCAGAATTACCAGCAATGTACTAGCACATAGCTTTCTTTGAAAATTTTAAGCATATCTTGAAGTTCTAAAAATTTATGTGAAAAAAGTAAAGCTGGCCTTCCATAAGACTTGGTCTCTGCATCACCATCCAACCTATCCAACAATGAGAAGGTTATATAAAATTATTTAGCAAACATTTGAAATGCGCCCCCTCACTGCTCCCTGCTGAATTCCCGGCTCATGCATTTTATGGACGGAGCTTTGAGCCCTGCACGAATGAATAGAAAGAGATTAGCTGCTGCAGAGCACCTTTGTATTAAAAATTATGATTGAATGTATGCTCAGGCATTCATTGGCAGCACAGTAAAGTGCACCAACTACAGTTATAAAGCCTTTCAGGTATCTCTAGCTGTGATGACTGTTCTTAAACCACATGAAACTAAGTGCATTTAAATATGATTGTTCTTTTGGGTCTCTTTGTTCCCGAAAGGAAAAGAAAAGAAGTCACAGGGCCATAACTTAGAAATTACTGCTAGCAATAAAAATACTTTTACATAGAACAAACTTCACAAGTTAGCTGCATTCCGTGGCATCTGTCACTCACAGATATATGTATGTATATAATATGTGTATAATAATATTACATATATATAGATATAGGTATTACAATTTTTTTTCAGAAATTACAGGAGATTTAATTTTTATATGTGAATACATGTGTGAAAAAAAAAAGGTATGGAACATGATTTATTCTTTCCTAAAACCTTACTAAATGTCCAGGAGATGTTAATTACATGTAATAGGAAAGGCGGAATAGGAAAGGGTTCTTTATAGTTAGAGAAGTCAGACTGTAGAATGCCCAGCCACAAGTAAATTGTCACTTCAGTGAGGAAGTGAAAAACTCTAATGCCACCCAATAAGGGTAGCAATCCTTATAGTTATAATCGACTCTTTAACAAGCCTTTTAATATGACTTAGGATTTGTGCTAGATCAGAACCCCAAACTGCAGATGCTGCGTTTCAGGTGAGTGCCCCTCATCAGTGCAGTGTGTGGGAATTCTGTCCTGGCTGTATGAAAGGCTGTTCGCCTCATGGAGAGGAATCTGCCTGCCGACATAAGGAGACAGATAAACTGATAAGGAGACTTATAGCTGCAATGCTTCTCTGGGAAATATGCAAATTGTTACTTTAGTGATGAAGTGAAAAACTCTAATGCCACCCAATAAGGGTAGCAATCCTTGGCAGGCAGATTCCTCTCCATGAGGAGAATAGCTAGTTCCCCATACCTCATCTCAGCCTCTCATACAGGTCAATTTCAAATATCAATAGTTCCACTCGCCCCAGACTTAATTCTAAATAGAAAAAAAATGAAAAATGAAAAAGTAGAGATCGTGCAGAAAAAAGTCCACTGACCGGGCACTACACACATGGAGCTCTGCTACCAGCCTGTCGGCTATCCCCCGGTGCCTGGTGTTGCATAGCCTTAGAACAAGCAATCAAAGATTCATAAAGAAGTGAATAAAGAAAGGCGGCACTCACCATGTAGGCTGGTGGAAGAGTGTTTTAATCCAGGTGGCTTAATCCATTAAAACATTGTTGGTACGGTGGGGAGAGGGAGTGAGAGGCCGTCGGAACGACGGTACCGTTTCGTATCGTGTAGTGATACTTCTGTGGAACCCGCAGAAGTATCACTACACGATACGAAACGGTACAGTCGTTCCGACGGCCTCTCACTCCCTCTCCCCACCGCACCAACAATGTTTTAATGGATTAAGACACCTGGATTAAAACACTCTTCCACCAGCCTACATGGTGAGTGCCGCCTTTCTTTATTCACTTCTTTATGAAAAAGTAGAGATACTTAGTATTATGGAAATGGCCAAATCAATAATTCACCCAGTTGCCACGCTGAGGCGATTTCCGTTAATTGGGTCCTAACACTAATGTAACTGCCTTGTGTCTTTCTGGGCTTTTCCTTGTCGGCTGATACCAGAGAATAATGGATTTGCAGTCTTATAGCTAAAAACGGGTGCTTTGAATATGTAATCTGTGCCTTATATGTATATATATGTCATATATATACAATATTATGCTGTGTATATATATATGACATGGGTTCAGCACCCGTATGCTAGCACATTTCCTCACTCCAGTTGTCAGATATAAGCTATTGCCCTCTGGTATCAGTCTCTAGCACGCCTGAGGGGTTAACCTCTTTTTCCAAGGCACCAATTACATATTCATAGCACCTGTCTTTAGCTATAAGACTGCAAATCCATTATTCTCTGGTACCAGCCGATGAGGAAAAGCCCAGAAAGACACAAGGCAGTTACATTAGTGTTAGGACCCAATTAACAGAGATCGCCTCAGCGTGGCAACTGGGTGAATTATCAATTTGGCCATTTCCATAATACTAAGTATCTCTACTTTTTCATTTTTCTCATACAGGTCATACAGCCAGGTCAATATTCCCACAGACTGCACTAATGAGGGGCAGTCCACTAGCGAAACGCAGTGTCTGCAGTTTGGGGTTCTGATCTGGCACAAATCCTAAGTCATATTAAAAGGCTAGTTAAAGAGTCGATTATGACTACAAGGATTGCTACGCTTATTGGGTGGCATTAGAGTTTTAGACTTCCTCACTGAAGTGACACTTTGCATATTTCCCAGAGGAGCATTGGAGCTATAAGTCTCCTTATCAGTTTATATCTGTCTCCTTATGTCAGCAGGCAGATTCCTCTCCATGAGGAGAATAGCTAGTTCCCCAGACCTTGTCTCAACCTCTCATACTAACACTGGAAAAATATGAAAAAGCATATTAGCTAGTGAATGCAATGGCTGGCTATGTGCAAAGCTGCTCAATGTGAATAGGGTACACAGGCACAGCAGAAAACTACTACATGATATAGAGAAAAAAAAAAAGAGAAGTTAGCTAATGCGATGGCCATAACATTGCAGCCCAGTAACCGGCCTCAAGGTCTCTCATACTACCGGGTCCTAACCTTGTGCCTCTTCTTGCGGTATGAATTGCTTGAATGGGTGTCTGTGCCACTAACTGCAATTAAAAACCTGCATGTATGGGTTTGTCAGGACCTAGGCTACAGCAGGATGTAGAGTCTCAACATGGCTACAGGGTGGGGGAGGGTGCACGGTCAGAAAATTTATCAATTGACGCGAAAGAGACAGCCGGCGACACCTCCATATGTGAAAGCTTTGCACATAGCCAGCCATCGTATTCACTAGCTAATATGCTTTTTCATATTTTTCCAGTGTTAGTGTTGCAGCCGTTATCCTTTCTTGTTGATGTTTTTTTTGGCTAGCACCTTTCACATATGGAGGTGTCGCCGGCTGTCTCTTTAGCGTCATCTCATACAGCCTGGTCAGAATTCCCACACACTGCACTGATGAGGGGCAGTCACCTAAAAACGCACTGTCTGCAGTTTGGGGTTCTGATTTGGCACAAATCCTAAGTCATATTAAAAGGCCTGTTAAAGAGTCGATTATGACTACAAGGATTGCTACCCTTATTGGATGTCATTAGAGTTTTTCACTTCCTTACTGAAGTGACAATTTGCATATTTCCCAGAGGAACATTGCGGCTATAAGTCTCCTTATCAGCTTATCTGTCTCTTTGTCAGCAGACAGATTCCTCTCCATGAGGAGAATAGCTAGTTCCCTAGACCCGGCCACAAGTAGTAATGGCAGACGCTATAACAACATTTAAAGAAGACCTGGATGCTTTTCTCACTACAAAGGGGATTGTGGTAAATTCCGGAGTACTTTTTGAATATTGTGGATTGATATCCAGCTACTACATTAAAAGGGATTATGGGATATAAATAGAGATGAATGAAACTTTCAAGATTCGATTTGGGTCGCCAAACTTCCCGGGGTTGAGCAAACCTGTTCGGAGTTTGGATGCTTTTTTATGTTTGCAAAATGCTGAAGCGAGCATCACTGTTGTCAGGTTGGTGCTTGGTCTGGAGTGAGGCGCATGCAGTGTTTGGTTGGCTTGCACTGAGCTTAAAAGCACAGTTTTTGGATGTAGTGTGTGTCCTAAATTAATTTGAAAAAAAAAATTCCTGCCCTCTCAACCTCGGAAGTGCTTTACTCATGGCTGGTTGTATGTGAACGGAGAGCTGTACTGCCAATCAGTGACTTCCATTGAGGTTTGGGTAAAGTTTGGGGTCACGAGCAGTGTGCCCAAAAATTGTCTTGTCTGCTCGAACCTAAACTTCAAAAGGTTTGCTCATCTCTAGTCGTAAATAATTGAACAATAGAAAATGTGTAACTGGTTAAAAAAGGTTGAACTTTATGAACCTATGACTTTTTTCAAATGAAATAGCTATGAATAGAGCAGTATTTGAGCTTATATACTGCCATTCTATTTCAAATCTGTTGGACCAACAGGGGTAGCTGGACATTTTTTTTTATCTAAATACCACTGTACAGTGCTTAACTGTAAATAGTCTACATAGTACTTCCCTACAAGGACCATGAAGAACAGAAGTATAGGTAATGGTTTATCCCTATTTTATAGAACCTTAAATTTGTCAGCACAGTCTATCCAGACATCTTATATGATAAGGTGAGAGAGGTCTCTGACATTCACATCCACTCCTGAGGATTGGTGGCTAGTGTCTAAGGTGACCAAAACATTTTCCTCCTGTATTAATCATTTAGAGCGGTTGAAAAAATCCATATGCACTTGTATTTAATGCCGCATAAACTCTCTAAATTTGATAAGTCGTCCTCATCGTTATGCTGGAAATTGATCATTCTTTCAATAAAAAATGCATTGGTTAAAAAAAGAAGTATAGTACAAAATACTATTCTTATTATCCCCAATTATATACTGTTCTCGTGTAAAGCTTCCATACAGTTCTCTCATGATAATGTCATGAACCACTATTCTGGTAGCAATTGATGTATAAAGATGTGTTTGTAGTCACAATCTATTGCATCCAATAGGAACTAGATAAACACATAGGAAAAACCAATAGAACGGAGATTTATCTTTGTACAGTCTTCATTTAGATCTTTGCTAGTCATTTCATATTTCTGTTTCAGTAAAAAGGTCGGAATCTGAGACTCAAGTGTGAACAGAGCCTTTTCCAATAATTAAAACACCATTTATGGATGACTGCTAGTATATGTTTAGACTGTTATTTTGCCATTAGTGTAAAATCTACATGCATCCTACATGTATAAAAGTATGCAACTATCGGCAAAACACCCATACTAACTGCTTAAATGTGTTAGTTGCTATTCCATCTTGCAATAATCCTAATGGTTCTCTGCAGAAACATCATGGGAAAATCTGCAACATAAAATTAACGCTAGCAATATTTCTCCTGCTTTTCCTCTATTGTGCTTATTGTGCTTTGATTTCAAAGGACCCAGTTCCGTAAAACTGTCTTTTTCTTCTTCCCCATGCTGATGATTTAAAGATCCTGTGACTTGCTCAAACAAATTTTATATACCTTATAAAAAATCCCTGAGCTCCCTTGATTGCCTCTCCTGATGGACCTCTTTTTGTTTTGAACTGCCTTGTTCCAGTGCAGAGATGTTAACATTTATTGTTTTTGAAGCACATCATGGGAAATCTCTCCTTACAGCTCCACTGGGTGATTCTTCAGTGGAACTGAAAAAAACCTTTATCCCCTCTCTCACAGATAATGATAATTGCAGATCAACAGTTGATCTAACAGTCTGTGATTAGCACTGTCTTTGAAAGGAGGGGTGAAAGAAATAACCAGTTTAACTTTTAGCAGATATTTCACATGCTGTGCTTCAAAACCAACAAATGTGAATATCTCTGCAATGGAGTGGCACAAAGCCAAACGTAAAAAAAAAGTGTCAAAATCAAGGGAACTCATGTATAATTACAAGTGATGTAACTACTTTTTTTGAATAAGTGACAGGTTCTCTATAAGGGTGCATACTCATGATCCAAGCTTGCAGTATTTTGGACGCAGCGATTTGCCACTGCGTCTAAAATGCTGCATTTTACACCACAAGCATAGTGGATGGAATTTGTAAAAATTGCATCCTCATTATGCTTCACTCGACGCAGTGTGTTTTTCAGGCACTGTGCGGGTTTCTGGACTTCCACATCTCTGCAGTGTGTTAATTCCATGCTTGGAGTCAGAAGAGATACCCATCGAGTGCATGCAGGGAGCAGCCGCCCTACACCCACCGCAGATCGTGAGTGCAGGGTGGCTGCAGACTCCAAGCGGATGACCGCGGGTTCCTTCAGGTCCGGATGTGCTGTGTCTAAGACAGTGCCTCCGGATCGTGATCACATACCCTAAAGAGAAGTCCACCACCCTCCTCCAATTATTTCCTGGTGTTAAGGTGAAAATTTATTTTACAGCATGCTTTTCTCTTCACCACCATCTCCTCCACATATGCTCCTTGCTTTAATAGCACCTGTGCGTTTGTCTGCAGTAGATTGTGTGCTTAGGAAAGTCCTTTAGGTTAATCATAATGAAGTACATTAGTACAAGGCGAACTATCTGAGATAATGATTACGTTTTTTGTTTTACCTCTACAGAAAACTCGGTACGAAGTTTATGTACAGCTGCTGAAAGATGGTGGTAAGGAGCTGCTGGCCACCGGGGAAAATGATAATTCTGGCCTGAAAAAGTCTCATTCTAGCCCCTCCCTCACTCAAGATTCATCACCAGCCAGTGCCAAGATAAAGCGCAACATTTCTGAGAGGAAGGATTACCGGCCAGAGACGCCCAGCATTAAGCAGAAGGTTACCTAAAAGGCATGGGATGAATAAAAGCTGGAGTCAGTCCGCAAGAGCAGCAAAATATTTTGTCCGTCACAATTGTTACTATCTGTGGTTCATTCAATCAACAAAACAAATCTGTGACTGACTGGAGCTTGATAGCATTTTCTCTTGCACATTCCTTTTTGCTGTTGACTGCTCACTATATTGTAGATGTCTTTGTTCCCAATCTGCAGAGTGTGGTATTTTGGCTTATGATCACTCATGAGCTGCAGGTTCAATCCTGCACTGAAAGGCATTGCTAAGAATACACCTTTCTCCATTGCGGACCCCGAGTCCACCAATATACACCTTCAATCTGTTCTTAGTTTTTACAGAAGGTACAGACCAGTGTTGGTTTCCAACATTTTTTTTTTTTTTTTAAATTAAGTTATTATGATACCATTTATGCAAAAAGGTTAAGTCTAAGTTGGAATTTCACATGCCATTGGATAGGCAGCATCTTGACTCCTTAGTTTTAATAGAAATTAGTCTTTCTGTATGTAATTCTACATTTGACCTGTGAGGACCATTTAATTGAGAGGTACCATTTTGGTCACGGCAGTGTTTTCAATGCTGGACACAGCACATTCGGTTGTCAGTCTGCACAATATATCATGTCTGCTAAGACTTGTTCAAGGCCAATCAATTTATGAATGTACTGTACAGTCATCATCTCAATGGTCAACCAAGACAAGTGTGATTTGCGCTTCAGTAACTGAATACAATTCTTCCCATAAGGAGATTTATAGGTTTGCTTCTTCTCAATGCAGAAAATGGGATAAATGGTAGTGGATCTCCTATTCAGTATAGACAGGCATGTCTTTGGAAGTGATTTATGGTAAGAATAATTGAAGATTTCTGCTACTAATTACGGTACATCACTGCTGTGTATTTCATCTGCCCCCCTGCTCATTTTATTCTATAATAGATGCACTGTATACCTAGTACAGGCTTCAAAGAAAGCTGTAATTTCCAGCAACATATTATGATGTATTTTGTTCACTCTCTCTGAACTTTGTAATACATTTAAAATGGGGAGATGCGAATCCAAAGGGTATAATTACTGACAGATCACAAAACATCTAAAATACATACAAATGGTAAGTTCCGGAAATGATTATGGCTGAAAGGTCTGGGCATTGTGCTGGAATGATGTATCTGTATGAATTGACTTGTGTGGTGAAAAAAAAATATGTTCTACAGTTTTCCATCATGACTCAGACGGTACAGTCACCCAGATTACATTTTAATTTATTATACTCTTGGTATAATGACATACTACATGTAAATAATCTGTTAATTGGCTTATTGGCTAATTATATAGTTTATAGGTCAAGAGGGTGATAAGGTAGAAAGCTAGTGTATTTCAGAAAATTATTACTTCTGGAATACATCATAACCCAGTCTACAGAGACCACTGTACATCAGGGTCCAATACAACATTTAGATTATTGCTCTCTTCAACTTCTTGTATAGGCTAACCAAAGCAAATGTCTAATTAGTTGATAGTGGTTTCAACTAATTGGCATCAACTAAGCCTTTATCTTAATTTATATGTTATCCTCTCCAAAAAGCGTTTCATAAAGATTATAAAAGCCGCTACACAAGTTCATTTATAGAATTATTGTGCTTTCCGAATGTAACAGATTATATACTACTTCTTATCCTTAAGCCAAAGCTCTGGCAGTTTGATTAATGAAACTGCCTTTCCTTGCTCGGCAGCTTAGCTTAAAGTGTTCTGTATGGGAGTCACATATAGAATGAACTCTGAACATTGGAGACCTGGCATTCTAAACTGTATACTCATTGTGCTTCTTCCATTCAATCGAAAGAAGCCACTATATGGAACCTTCAGTTCGTCTAATACACAATATCATTATACTATTACATATTAACATAAACACAAGTAGTCTATAGACTCCCTAATATTAGGAGCCATGCTGTTGCCATCTGATATACATTCTATTGCTATGCATGTTGTAAAATTTTAAATAACTGTACAAAAGAATGGACACCTTGAAACAGAAAATAGAAGAAAGATGAAATGAGTAAATGAAAAGGGCTTCTGTATAGTGGGAAATGTTTGTTTGTTTTTTTTAAATTGTAGAATTTAGTTGAATTGGGGCATCGTACATGAGCGATCCTACTTTTGATCTGACTATTTGGATAGGACTACAGAAGCACATAAGTTCATTACATTCGTAAAGGCTGCAAATTGAAAATAAGAATTAATAAGGACTTTAAGGACCCGTTTGTTGCTTTAAAAAAAAAAGGAGTGAAATACCTTGTAAAACTCTCTAATCTCCACCAGTTCTGCCTCTCTCTTCCTTTTTTCACTCCATTGCAGAAATAATTACATTTGTTGCATTTGGAGAACAGTATGTGAAATCTCTGCTTGCAGTCCAACTGGACATTCTTTTTTCCCAAAGTTTGCTGTCAATCACAAGTAGTCACAGGCTAACAGTCTCAGATACTGCCAACCTATGATTGAAAGTGTCTGGTAGGGATGAATGAAAGTGCACGCCCACCAGAGAAGACCGAAAAAACTTCCAGTTGTCCTGCAAGCAAAGATTTCAAAAGATTCACGAGATTTTGCAAGAAATATCTCTGCAATTGTACAACGCAACATAAATTAGAAAAGAATTGAGAGCACAGGGATTTTAACTAAGTATTTTACCTTGTAATCATGGGTCTTCTTTTTACTTATAACAGCGGTAGTGTTATCCATGGTCTGTGTAAGGTATCATAGGTCAATCCTAGTTACTGGGAAAAGATGCAGGAGCATCCAATGAACAAGCAGTTTGTAAAGAATAAACCTTTTTCTTTAATACTGAACACAACTGTTTTCAGTTTGCAGTATAAGGCAAAAATATTTTTTACTATGCTATACATTGGCAGCTTATATTTTGGTTTGGAACATGACCAATATACTATAAACAGCGTGTAAATATCATATTACATTTAAAGTTAAGATATAAGGCTCTGTATACCATCAGTTCTTAAGGGGTAACCTTAATAAACCAGGTCTCCTACATAGCCGGTATGATAAATACTTATATTTATTGATGTTTTTTTGTCTTTGGCATTATCTCAAGGTACGTGAATCTGATATTGGTATTCTACACATGAGATAGCTTTGAAGAAAAATGATGGACTCTGTACTCTGTGTAGATGTGATATGTATAAATGTATATACGGTGTGCGAGGGATTTATTTTTATTTTCTTTTAAATGGTACGAATCCTCAATAGTTTTACATTGAGGTTTATAAATCATGTTGGTTTACACAGTGTAATTTTGCTCTTTTTATTATTATATTATTATTATTATGTTCTAATATACAGTACATCTGCTGCCTGATTTTCATCTCATATTGTGTTCTGCCATTTATCTTTTTTAGCTTTATCTTTATTATTTTGTACAACATTGGGAATTAATATGGCGTAGAAGCTTATATTGTTGGCTCACTGTCCACTTTGTAGCCTTCATTAAATGTGCAATGTAAGCGGAAATATTTTCCATTCTTTATAGTGAGAAGCACTCCCGTACGTTCAGTAATACATTGGAAAATCTCCGTAAGAAGTATGTATTGACGCATAAAAGTAAGAGTTTATTCATACCGTGGAAACAAATCATGTTTTTTTGCTGCTAACATTTTCACACAGTTTGGGAAAATGTGGTTTTTCAAAAAAGTACTGCAAAAAAAAATTCTATGAATTCATTGTGTGAATAAACATTCGTGAAGTGCGCAGTATGTCTGAGCTAAAGCTGAATGCACACCAAAGTACAGATCACAATGCCCAGATAGACCAATACTGTTTTATTGGGACATATGAGACTGATAGTTCGAGTCTTACCCCTGGTAGATCTTGCGGTCCGTCTGCAGACGTTTAAGTTAGCCTTAGGCGGGAAGGATTTTTGTGACTTAAACATCCCCTTCCGAGCTTTCACTACAACCCTTTAATAAGTTGATATAGTTATTGGCTTATAAACCAACTTTATTTATTAAAAATCTATATTTAATTATTTCTAAGTACTTTAGACAGACAAATCTGCCAAGCATTAGCAAAAATCCAAATTTGTGGTGTGGAGTAATGCTACAGGTGGAAGCAATGCATGTCTGTATGTAGTAAGACATATAAAGAGGACTTTCATGGAAGAGGCAAATGCCATTGATTATATTTATGAGTCAATTTTATTAGTAGTTTTGGTTTACTCTACTCTTTATAAAATGTACTTTATATAATTTACCGCGTGATTACATGGCTTTAGTATATTTTATAATGGGCATTATCTGAAGATGACCAGTCAGCTGAATGCTCTTCAGGGAATAGTTATCTATCTAGTACAAGATACTGGTTGTGTTAATAGGGATTGTGGAATATGAACGGAGTTTATCTAGTGGGGGTCCCCTATACACATTAGTTGGTTGACTGGACCATGAAATAACAAGTGTTTTGGGGTATTTTGGGTAGACAATAAACATGAGATGTGTGTAAGGCCAGGTTTAGATGAGTGTCTGAAAAATCATCTGATATAAATCCGGAAAACTAAGACGATTGCCATCCACGTCACGTGTCTATTTATTTTTTCTACATATGGATAACATCCATGTGGCATTCATATTTATACATCAACAGTTTTTAATTTAAATGATCACATTCATGGCAATGTATTTGTAGAAATCATGCACGAAGTTAATGATCCATATGGGATCTGATTATTTTTGTGCACCCATTGGGTTTTATAGGCGCATCTCATCCCACATAAAGCAGGCATCTGTCATGGAGAGCCCTCTTCAGTAACATTGGTCGGTGTGCTATCATGTCATAACTCAAGGCTCCGTTATACCTAGGACAACGATACGACCTGGCAGGGATCACTGGAATGTCGCTAAGTGGTCGTTGGTGAGATGTCAGTCAGATGTACTCACCGATGTGGTGACCCCCGACTGTCTTTGGGATCTGTCACTGTCACGGGCGTAACATGGTGATCGTTGGTCGTTTCCCCTGTCACACACACCGATGCAGCATGGCCAGCGGGAGACGGACGATGAAAAAATGGTCCAGGCCATTCCGTGATGATCAGCGATCTCACATCGGGGGGCCGCTCGCTGCTATGTGTCATGTGCAGCGATATCGCTGGCGAGGTCGCCACAACATCACAAAACTCTGAAGTTGTGGCAACTTTCGTTAGCGATATCGCTACGTGTAACAAGGCATTTAGACAGCACACATTTGTGTAAGTTGCTGATCTGTATGAACCCTAAGCTAAACATGTATTTGCCCAACATCTATCTCTCAATACTTGCAGTGAGAAGTAGGGACATCAATGGCAGAAACTTCTGGCAGCAGACTGCACGATCCGTTTGTTCTGTCAAAAGGACACATTAAAATCCAGCATGCTTGATTGTAGTTTTCCCTAAATATGAGTTAAGCTGAGTTTAGCTGAGAATGATCACCTCTGCAGTATAAAGGTGAGGTTTACATTATATTTTCTATCAATAGTGGGAGCAGAGCTTGATGCTGTTCTGCACACTGTGACCACCACTTTATTTTTCCCATTGACTTAATTGTAAAGATGGCTGTATAATGGTGGCAGCACATTGAGGGCAGCTATTGGACAATTTGAATAATTGTATCTTCATTTTATTATTGAGAATCGTTCATGTTTATAAGGCACTGATTAGGCTGATAATGTATATCGGTAAGTTTACAAAATAGAAGGATGTTTGAGTATCCAAAACTGGTCACAGAAAAGCAACATTCCAGTTACTTTTTCTATGTTTAGGTTTCCAACGAGTGTAGCTCCCATATGGCAGCATGCTGCCCTGTAGCAAATACAACGCACATGTTGATCCTAGAATCTTTTATCTTACTACAATTATGTAATCGCATTTATCAAATTTGAGAGACGTTCACACACTAACTACAGACAAGTAGACTATTAACTGAACTGTACAGTAATTCCCCAGGATATCTATGATAGTCACCCAAATTGCAGTCCTTATATGCATATATGTTAAAATAGCAAAGTCTCGTTATTTAAAGGATCTTTTTTCAATGACTTAATTTTGTACTGGTGGCTCATATTTTACCAACATTCATAAATCGTCTGTGTCCATTCCTATATTCCAATATTCCAATATAATATATTCAGTATAAATATAATTCATACACGCTATACACATATATATCTAGTTTAACTCTAATTATGGTACCACTTTCACTATTTCCTATGTACATATTTGACGTTTCAATGATTTTGTAAACATTATTAGAATAAAATAGCAACTTTAACACAGGTAAAATATGATGAACTGACATTCTGTTCCCAGGAGATCTTTACTAAGTATCAGCTACTGTCTCCTTGTCATTAGCATGAATTAATGGCACTTTCGGCAAATTTGACTTTCAGACTTGTTATATACTTTGTGGCTGCTATGGCAGGTGTTCCAGAATGACAAGATTGTTCATACCTTCTTCATTTTCTTCTATTTATTGCCAGGTTGTAACATATAGGCCACCACTAAATGTAATAGTTGCAGACTAAAAATTGAATGTAGCCAGAGTGCAGGCCTGGAGAGGTTTAGAACATGGCATATTTATGGAGATTAGAGCTGCTTGTGCCATTAAATGCTCAGTCCTAAAATATTTAGATTTCCTTTCTATGTGCTGTAATGCTAAATTCTTTTAGATGTTCTTTTCACACATTTCCATCCAAAGCTTTAAACTGCATAATAATTCACAGAGAGACTTGAAATGTTCAAGATTATCTGTTGACATTTAGACAGATTTGGGGAATAGAAGTAACATTCATGAGTATTTATAGGGCTCTATATTAGTTCTTTTCTGCCTAGCAGTAAATATACGGTAATCAGTTTCTTAATTTTATCCTAATTCTGGAACAGTCCTTTTTAGCTGTAGGGGTCAGGTAATATGCAGTGCGATGCGGTCAATGTGCCTATAACAGGGCAGTTGTGTTCACATTGACCAGTCATGTGGTGTAGCATCCTTGTCAACGGATCTTCATCAATGATTTGCTGTTTCGGGAGAGGGTATTTTGTCATGACTCTCTAAGCTAGATTGAATGATGATGTACAAAATGCGACTCGTGCTAGGAAAGATTTTCAGCATAAGGTGAGTTCAAATCAGCACTTATATCTAAATCATGTCAGCAGAGCATTTGTGCCTAGAGTTCCTGAAATATAAATCCAGTTCAGTTTTTACTGCTTACATTAATGGGCTATCAAATGACAAGTCAGCAGGCCTTTTATGTGACTGCAGACTTTTGAATCCTGACAATGCACGCATTGTACACTCTGGGGATTATCCGGTTTCAGAACTGGGAATGGCGGTCATGTGGTCGCAACTAGGAGGACATGACCTCACTCAATGCACTTTTTATTTTAGACCATACAACCCCTTTTATCTCAGATCACATACCTCCTTATAACTAGACTAGATGTCATATTTTATTCATGCAAATTGTTAACTACATTGGTTATTATATAGTACAGTACATTCGTCAAAGGGTTTGTACAAATTAACGCTTCATGTGAAAACCAAAATGTAATTTAGAGACCAGGCTAATCCACAGTAACTCCCATGATGATGTCTTTGCAGCATCCACCCGAGCAGGTCTAGCTTCAGGCACTGTAGAGAGCAGCTCAGTCCAAGTGGGGCTGCACAGCAGAACAAACACAAGTACAATTTTAGTTGCCTGTAAACATGGCCTTGTCCCTCTATTTGTCTGCGGCTGAACTGCCAAAACAAACATCAACTTAATATTGTGTTTTATTGCTTGGTAAGGGTGTAACTATAGTAGGCAGATCTGAAATTTGGGGGGACCAAAAAGTCCTTTTAGCCCATAGGGTAAGACCAATGCTGTTATAGGCCCTTGATGATAGATAGGGACCTTGTTTGAGATTTTGCATTGGGGCCCACGCCCACTAGCTTCAAATTAAGCCTGTCTTACTTGGGCTTCTATAACTACTCTAATCTTCTATTTAGTGAATGAAATATGTCAATCAGGATTTACCTAAAATACTTTTTTTGTTTCATTTATGTATAATAGGGCTGAGAGTACCACATTCCCATGTCTCTAGATGGAAATGCACTTTTTTGGGATAAACTGCTGGTTCCTGCCCATATAACAGACTATATGTCCAAATCGTGTAACCTATGTATGCTAATAGGATGTTTTATTGCCATTTGCAGTTTGACACTTGCATTGCTGTCACACTACGTGGACAGATCCATTTAGCAAAGTCACACTTCTAAATCTTTAAAATGGGTACATTTTCTATCTGACATGTGAGAACAGCACTTATTTCCCTTTAGATAAAAAAGATATGCAAGTGAACTTTTAACTGTTAGATGGCAAATGTTACCGCTGAATTGTGCACAATATTATGGTACTAATCTAATCAAGAAAATACTAGGCCTTTACTACATATTTATGGTTGCATTTTTGCAAGGGCTTAAAGTTTGTAGTTAATTATTTATATTGTTTGCAGGCAAATATATTAGTGCTAGTCACTTACACTATGCCGCCATATACGAAATCACGCAAGCATAATTGAAATCTTCCCCGATTTTCAGTTGACCAGTAATGTGTATGGGGTCATTAACACTTCTAGGCCTAACTGTCTTAGATGGGAAATATAGTCAGGATGCTAGAATTTGCAGAGGAGTTAGATAGTTGTTATATGTTCCTGATAATTATTAAGTACTACTAGGCTAGTTTCATACATGCTGTTTTTTCAGATCATGCAAGATCAGGTATTTCAGGTTAAAAACTGATCCTTTTAGCATCCAGTTTTGTGCCCATTTACTTTAATAATGTCAGGTAGAATCCTGTACGCTTCATGTTTCTTCCTGATACCATTAAAGTGAATGCGCACAAAACTGGATCCTAAAAGGATCAGTTTTTGTCCTGAAATACCTGATATGAAAAAAACAGCATGTGTGAAACCAGCCTCAGGCTGGCTTCACACCACGGTGTGATCCAGTCCGAGGCTGTCCGGGATGACCCAGACAGCCCCGGACCGGATCAGCACACAGAACCAGAGGGCCAAATGTGCCCTCCGGTCCTGTGTGCCGCCGGATGCTGCTAATTGCAGCCGCAGCTGCTGATTTTTCAAGACCGCGGCTAGCATGGAGCTAGCCGCGGTCCTGAAACAACAGCGGCGTGCAGCCGCCAGTGTCCGGTTCCCGGATCCACCCGGTCCGGGGCAATCCGGCCCCATAGGCTCCCATGTTAGAGAGCGCCAGATTGCCCCGGATCCGGGAGAATCCAGCTGAATCCGGGATCCGGCAAATTGAGGAGATTTTTCTACCCGGACAAAAAAATGATGCAAGCATCATTTTTGTGTCCGGAGAGAATAATCCGTATTCTCCCGGATTGTCCTCGAGTGATGAAACCGGATGGCAGAGAGCTGCCATCCGGCTCCATCTGGCCCCATAGGCTGCTATGGGGCCAAAAACCGGTCCGAGGCTGTCTGGTTTACACCGGACAGCCCCGGATCAAAAAAAACGTGGTGTGAAGCCAGCCTTAGACTTCATATACGTGGGCTATTTCTAAACATTTTGTTTGACTGTTATATCAGACTTTTCCCAATTATGCCGGTTTTACACTTTCAACATTCATGTCCAAGAATGGGTCACAATATCAAGGCCGGCTGAGGGTTTCCTGATTCTAACCCAGTGTCCCATCTACTCATGAGGCTATTCTGTGTATCTTGATTCATACTCGGATCATGAATGTCAGACATATAAAAATAAAATGAGAAATGAGAATACTAACAGTTCTTGTACTCCGTTAACAAGATAGCTGCTATTATTTTAAAAAAGGTAGCATAAAACCTCTTGCAGTTTTAATCCCTTTTCGAGGCTGTTACACTTTAGACAGTCTTCAGTACTAATTTTATTCTAGTTCTTTAATCAAGTTTGCAAATCATGAATGTGGAGAGATTTATTTTCAGTAGTAGTAGTAGAGTGAGGATATTGTAATGGACACATCAATTCAAAGCAATCATGTAGGATTTATTGGAAAACCGTAATTAAATGGATAGTGTTTGTAGAGGAATGCATATTGAATGTTGTTTGATAGGAACAGAATTAAATTTAGATTATTAAACAGAAAATGTTATTAATTGAGTGAAGACAGGTTTCAGTCTAGGATATACTTGTTCTAAATTTTCAGGAGTTTGTTTCATGGCTTTTCTCCACATCTTTTCTGAATTTTACTAGACCATTTATTTCTCATTGTCTGGTCTGACCATTCCTTGCAGCAGCCTATTATTCAGCTAGGCATTTAACAGCTGCATACAGCCTAATAACAATAACTCAGTGCATCCCAGCTGGCAAATGCTAAGCCACTTCATCTTGCAAGATACTGCATACTTAGATAGAGTTCATGTAAATAAAAAAGTTAAGCAACTTTGTAAATGCCGTACATTACTAAAACCATATTAATCCCGAGTTACAGCTAATGTAATAGTACAGAGCTGCATTCACTATTCTAACTCATCATTGACTGTACAGATCTCTATTATGAGACACTTTACAGTAACCATACTGTATGTTGAAAAAGTGGCTGTCCTACCTTGCAAGAGCAGTTTTAGTGAGTGTTTGTCATCAAGCTTGTTGACCGTTTTTAATAACCAGAATTGTGAATACAGCTCTTGATTACCATAAAGGTTGTATCTCAGAGTCAATGCAGTGACAATAATTTATTCAACTGTTGATGTGGATTCACTCTATGTAAAGTGTAAAATGGTGTCCATCCTTTAAGGTCTTGCCAGTATTTGCTAAAAACAAAATAAGGCTTAACGTGCATGTGGGATTACCCAGGTTGAATGGCTAAGTAAAATAAGACAATAACCATGACAATCCTAGAATGTTATGTAAGTGAATGAGGGACTTATTCATTATGATCACTGTCCTAAATTTCCACCAGTAGCAAATCCTATATTGCATTGACTTTGTAGCCTTTTTCTGCCATTTCTTAGAAGTCGTAGAATACTGAATATGCTTAACATATATAAAAGGATTATGGAAGCAAAACAAGTTTCCTTTGAAGATAACATCCCATCTTTCTTCCTACTAGTTTCACACAATGGAGCTTCCGTGTATAATTGCAGTTCTAATAAAAGATTGCACTAGATTGAAGGTAGCTGTAGAAAGTAATTCTCACACCTCTTTCAATACATCACTGTTGACAGTTTGGTGGTGGCAGATTGCTTTGACTGGCCTTGTGAGACGTGAAAATATAAGCTTGAATTCTGTGTTACAATATCGAATTCTAGTTAAGTGCGGACATGACATGGGTGCAAAAAAGCTGGAAGGAGCACTTTTTAAACCATAAAATACTACAATAGGACAGCTTCTAGAGGCATCCTGTCATTTATTGCGTTTACATTTACATTGGTATTACTTCAGTTTCAGATGTACATTATGCCCTTTTCCTTCCAATTTATTGTACATTAGCTAATGAAGTTCCCTTATATTTATAGAAGCTGTGATATAGTACATTTCTCTATTGTGTAAATGTTACTTTGTGTTTTTATAGGTTGGGATATTGTTGCTTTACAAAAATGAAATACAACAAATTTACAGCATCAAAAAAATGATTTTTATGTAACGTAAATCATCCAAATTAATGAAGGATCTAAACAAAGTGTGTATATGACATATGTATATGTACAAACTTTAGCAAGAAATAAAACAAATGTATTTCACCTGCAACATTGTCTGGCTTGTCATTTATTATCTTTCTAACTGTTCTCAGCCATATGTATATTTTAGGAGTTGTCATTTTAGCTTCATGTTCCCCTTGTCTTAGCCCAAACAGCAATGAATTCTTGCATAGGCATGAAATCCAAATACCAGTGTTTGATTTTAATGAAAACAGTTTCCTATGATTATTTCTTGTGATGTTAAATCACAAAAGAAAATTGACGTCAAAATATTCAACGGAAACACGTGGTTAATTTGGTTAAATTGGCTAATTTGTGATTTTATATACGTAGTTGCGTTACCAAAAAGGAAATGCAAAAATTTATAGGGATAAAGTTATTTTCTCCTTTGCATCATTGGGGGACACAGGACCATGGGTGAATGCTTTTCTGCCACTAGGAGGTGACACTAAGTAGAGATTAAAATTAAGCCCTCCTTGCTGCAGTATACACCCGTACGTAGACGTAGACCTTCAGTTTTGCTTAGTGTCGCAAGGAGGCACATGGGGTCTGTAGCTTAGACCACATCTACCATTTTTATTTTTAGTTTTTACCTTTTACATTGACCATTTAATTATTTTTGGCGCTGTTCTCCTGAGAGCATGGGGGATCCCAAGGCAGTGCACACCATTGAGGGACGACAGATCTCCATAAAGGGCTCCGCTCTCCCTGTCCCAGAACCAGCAGCAATCATGGGGCATAATTGCATCCCCCTGCAGGACACGGGGATGCAATGGTCACAGGGTTCTTCTGCCCAACTCCAGTACACCGTGTCGAAAAGCAGCTCCATATCCTGGACCTGGTAAGGGCCCTCAGACACTACATCTCCCGAACAGCTCCATTCCGCAAAACCGAAACACTGTTCATCATTCCCGAGGGACCTAGAAAGGGATGGCTGCATCTAAGTCCACATTGGCAAGATGGATCCACTACACAATCCAAGAGTCCTACCGCATCAAAGGCATGCCAACTCCAGAAGGAATCAATGCACACTCAACTTGATCAGTGGGCGCCTCATGGGCCATTTGTCACCAAGCCTCAGCAACTCAGGTTTGCAAGGCCGCAACCTGGTCCAGCCTGCATACCTTCACCAAACACTGCAACATTCACACCCAGGCCTCTGCAGATGCAAACCTAGGTAGAAAAATCTTGCAGGCAGCGGTCACGCCATAAGTATAAGTGTATGTAACCTTTGTTAGTTATCTAATGCAGTAGGGGGGGGGGTATTGTACTTGAATAAAGTGTAAGCCACTAAGAAATCAAGCCAGATAGTCTTCATAATGCAAAAATCTGATCCACTCTGCCCCTATAAATGAGTCAATTGTGTACAGACCCAATTTTGTTACATTGGTAATGAGGTCTGCATGTCCTCCACTTTGCCCTCCATGCAGATTTCATTATCAATATGGATATTCCACACTGATATTCATGAATGGACAATGTTCCAAATCTACAGTATTTTTCTGACTATTAGCACTTTTAAGCAAGATAACCTTTTGCTAAAATTTATGAGCATCTTATAGTCTATAGTCAGTAAGGGTCACAGTGCCTCCTGGACTGCTTCCATAAATCATAGGGTAGAGCATTCATAAGCGCTGTGCTGCCATCACTGATACAATGGGGTGACTGCATAGTTCTCTCTATATAATTAGTGCTGGGCAGAAGAGATTGTGCTGAGCTTGATAGCAGCTTGGGTAAAGCTCGTGTCCACATGAGGGTTAATAGAAAGGATGTTTAGTGCACTGGCTTAAGAATAATAAAGTTGTCACAAGTATATAACTGGATTTACACTTAGGAGAGTTTCGGTGTTCCAAACAAAAGCCGATCTACATTTCCACATGTTACTCTGTTTGTGCACCATATAGGATACATATGTGATGCCATTCTTTTTTGCTCATATTTACAAGTGCATCTCAATAAATTAGAATATCATCAAAAAGATCATTTATTTCAGTAATTCAATAAAGTGAAACACATATATTATATAGAAATAGTGATGTTTTCAAAGTTTTTATTTCTGTTGATGATGTTTTATGGCTTACATCCAATGAAAACCTAAAATTAACTCCGAAAATTAGAATAATTAACACAAAACACCTGCAAAGGCTTACTAAAGGCCCTGTTACATTTTACAATATTGTTAGCGATATTGTTGCAACATCACCGGTTTTGTGACGTCGGAGCGACGTCGAAATGAGATTGTTGCGAGTGATACGTAGCAACGACCAACGTTAAGTTCGTTGATTGTGGAAGAATGGCCAGGACCATTTTTTTATCGTTGGTCTCCCATTTGGCGGCCAGAGAGACCAACGATCACGACCTCCCAGCGCCGCACAGTACATATTGGGAGGCTGGTAATGTCACCCACTTAGATGGCGCTGACGTTGTTGGATGCCTCTGTGTATGTGGTTTTTATTCGAGAGCTGCATGGTTGATGGTTGTGAAGGTCCTTGCCTCCTGTGGTGTGCTCCAGAACTGCAGTCACTTTATGTTCAATTGCTGGTTCAGGAGTTAATGTGTGACTCACCTGGAATCCCCTCCCTTTGGCTTTAAATAGCCTTCCCTCTCCTCTGGCAGGTGCTTCTGATAGCTATGTGTTCTAGTTCTTGGTGCTATGCTGTACTGATGCTTAGCTGCTGGGCTAAAGTCTTTCCTTGGGAGAAGCCATGATTCCTGATCCATGGGTGGAGGTAGGGGCCCTCAGCCTATGGCTAATCAGGAGTTTTAGGGTACAGGGTGGCGGCTCAGAACTCCTCACCATCAGAGATACCTCCGAGATCAGGGCGAGCCAGGAACCCCTGCATCAGGGTCAGATTATGCTCTCCTGACCCCCTTTTGCCCAATTCACCTACCTATTACCTGATTCCCTTACCTCCCAAGCATGACAGGTAACCAGGGTAAACATCGGGTAACTAAGCGCAGCATACTTTATGTATTGAATTACTGAAATAAATTGACTTTTTGATGATAATCTAATTTATTGATATTCTAAATTATTGAGATGCACTTGTATGTGTGGTCATGGAGGACACAGAAAATCAGTTTAGCACAGCACTGCTTAATATGAAATCTGCAATAGGCATCCTTTATTGTGTGGATATTAGAATAACATCTACTACATGTAAAATATACATCTGGCTAAATTATGTATTAGGAGTTTAAGAAGCATAAATCAAAGACATTACTCATGTAAGACAATTGGACACATGCTTAATTCCACAATAAAACAACTTTGGTATAAGACAACCAAAGTATACTGTATTGGGAACTTGTCATGTAATTGTTGGGAACAGTATATAATGCCTTTTATATTTTTGGAACAATCCTTCTAATATACTTCTACTACTTTGAAATAAATAATTACCCACCTCTTCTACCCTAGAGCGCCAAGTAACAAGCACAACCATGGACCACCATTGTTAGTGACATTACCCCCTTCTGTAATGTACTGTAGGATTGTAATGCACTGTACTGTAGGATTACTCAGGGGTCTATTAGAGATTGGGAGCAAAGACAACACGGAAACCAATTTTAAGGTAAACAATTTTAAAGTAAACAGGTCTATATTTATCACATGTGGCAGATCTATGAGAAAATAGTTCTAGCAAGAGGACATAAACATGAAAGTTTCTGCAGATTATTCTCACTGGGAGAAATGGATGGAGAAAAACACAATCCAAGAATGATAAACCCCCAGAGTCCTGGGAAAGGGAATCCCCAGAAAAACAAGTGCAATACTTATTACTGCAGTACAGCTTTTAAAGAGTCCCGATGTCCATAAAGCTGTATCTGCACTATAAACAATAGTTCATTAAATGTTGGCATGGCAAACAGGCTGACGTGACACTTGGCTTTTGAAACGAAGACAGGAAACTAAACATAGGCAGCTGGAAGCAGGAGAGTAGCTGAGGCTGGTGATATTGCTGGAGTCCAAGGAGTCCAAAGCAGTAACTGGAAAAGCTGGAACGGATCAGCAGGAGGTCAGGAGTAGAGATGAGCCACCACCCTAGTTTTCAAATTCAATTTGATTCGTCAAATTGGGGATGTGTTTGTCAAATGTTCGTTGTATGTTCATCAAACACATACAAACACATAGAAAACCCATAGAAAACACCTTCTAAGGTGTCCAAAAGGTGACACACTACTCAGAAGACACAAACACAAGGAAAAGTGACAAGTACATATAACACCACTGGTGGTTTGTGGAAAAGCCGATTTAAGATTGTGTAACAGCTTCTGCTGATACTGCTGCATGCGTGCGTCCCTTTCTATGGCAGGAATTATTTCACCCAATTTTGTCTTGTACCGGGGATCTAAGAGTGTGACAACCCAGTACTCTGCATTACTTCTAAATCGGACAATCTGAGGGTCATGTTGCAAGTAGTGCAGCAAGAATACGTTCATGTGTCTTGTGCATCCAGGAGGACCAAATCCTTGTTGTGTTGATGGCAGCGAGGTGAGAATCATGCTTCCTTCCTCTGCCCTCTCCCCCCAACCTCGCACAACAGAAATGCCATCAAGGTCTTCCTCATCTGCTGAGTCTTCCATGCCCATCGCCAGTTCGTCCTCCATTTCTTCCTGGGCTCCTGCACTTTCCTCAACAGTTTGGCTGCTACCATGCACCCTCGTTAATCCGTCTCCCCCACCCTCCCATGCCTGCCATCTTGGTGCTGCTGACTGTGAGGACCTTGGTGATATTGTTATCCCTTTCGCATAGGACTCCTCCTGTACGTCCTCCACCTCCTCTTGTCCCACCACCTGACTCTGAATACTGTTTAGAGTGTGCTCCAGCACGTAGATGACCAGAATAAGCATGCTGATAATTGCATCGTCAGCGCTAATCATCTTTGTCGCCATTTCAAAACTGTGCAGAAGGGTGCATAGGTCCTTGATCTGAGACCACTCCAGCAGCGTGATCTGCCCCACCTCTGGATCTCGTTAGCCCAGGCTATACGTCATCACGTATTGCAACAAGGCTCGGTGCAACATGTGCAGAGTGGAATTCCAGCATGTCGGCACATCGCATTTCAGACGGTGAACCGGCAGGCCGAAAGACTTCTGGAGCAATGCGAATGCCGGAAGTGAGCACACAGCGACTGTGCCGTCTGCAGAAGCCCATCTAGGCTGGGATAGTGGGTTAAAAATTGCTGGACAACCAGGTTCAACACATGAGCCATACAAGGCATGTGTGTCACATTGCCTCGGGGAAGGGCCGCACCCAGGTTTGCAGCATTGTCGCACACAGCCTTACCTGGCTGCAGGTTGAGTGGAGACAACCATTGCTGAAACTCTGTCTCCAAAGCTGACCACAACTCCTGAGCTGTGTGACTCACATTTCCCAGACATTTCATGGTAAACACCGCCTGATGGCATTGAGCTCTGCTGCCAGCATAGTGAGGAGGTGTGCTGGATTCCTTGTGCACAGTTACAACCCGGGTGGCATTACCAGACAGGCTTTGGGCGCAGGTGGAGGACCAAGACAAGGTTGAAGAGGCAGAAGCAGTGGAAGAACTGCTACGTACCGAGTATAGACGCCCAACTCGTGGGGATGGCAAGACTTGTACAGCAGACCCTTCTACAGCTCTCATCATAGTTACCCAGTGCCCAGTCACCGACATGTAACGCCCCTGTCCATATTTACTGGTCCATGTGTCTGTGTTGAAATGCACCCTGTCACACACACAGTTTCTCAAGGAAGCGGTGATGTTGTCTGCGACATGCTGGTGTAGTGCAGTCATGCCCTTCTTAGAGAAGTAGTGGCGACTGGGCATTTGGTACTGGGGCACCGCAAAGGACATAAGGTCTCTAAAATCCTCTGTGTCCACCAGGTGGAAAGGCAGCATTTCTTTAGCCAACAGCTTGCAGATGCTGAAATTCAACCACTTAGCTTTATCATGGCTAGGAGAAAATGGTCTTTTACTTGTCCACATCTGAGGGACGGAGGGCTGGCTGCTGTGCTGAGACGGGGTTAAGTAGGGTGTCCCTGGCAAACTGCTGGTCTGTGAAGGAGGTGCAGGCGCAGATATAATGTTGCCTTCATCCAAAGGTGGTGCTCTCGATGTCTGAGAGAGCTCAACACCAGCAGCATTTCCCACTTCAAAAACAAGTGACGACCTGGCAATCACACTGCCTGTTGCAGGTAAAGAGGTGGAAGGTCTGCGTCCAAAAGCATGACTGTCAGCTATCCCCACAGTCACAGTCATTGTAGCACAGTGAGCTTCCCAGTGCGACTTGTGCTTCATATCCATGTGACAGTTCATGCATGAAGTACTCAAACTATTGAGTTTTTGGCCTCTACTCAGAGATTGGTGACAAATCTCACAGATCACATGAGTTGGGTGATCCTTGGCGATGTCAAAAAAGGCCCAGGCTAGGCAAGGCTTAGAGCCCATGCAACCTGCAGAGTCACCACATCTTCTGCTCAGAGGCAGAGTTCTGGCTGCAGATGCTGTTGTTGACGTACTTCCAGTACTCCGTCTCTGTCCAGGAAGGCGCAACCTAACCTCGTTGATGCTAGCATCCTCCTCCACCTCCTCTGCTGACCTCATCGACTGGCTGACTGTGGGTTGACAGTAAGTGGGATCTCCAACCTTCATCATCACAATGTGTGTTATCACACCCCTCATCCTCAGAGACAACCTCTTCCTGCCCTGACTGAAACATTAAGTTGTCGGTCCAATCAGGTATCTCAGTCTCATCAGCATCTTCCTCATTGTCTCCACCAAGAGGAGTTACAATTTGGGAATGAGGGTCTACATTATGCTCAGAACCTTCTTCATCTGGGCCTGGATCCGACTCACAAAGCTTCTGGGCATCAATGCAGATCATTTCCTCGTCTGGACTCACCGCAGCTTTGGAGCAGACCTCTGATTCCCAGGCTATAGTGTGACTGAACAGCTCTGCAGACTCAACCATCTCTGTTACCCCACACTCAGTAGGACGGCTGGAGACTTGGGAGCTGGGAGGAAGCAAATGCGATTGGAGTGACATCTCAGAGGACTGGAAGATTTGGGATGTTGAAGTTGAGGTGGAGGAGAGATTGTGGATGCCAGCCACTGCCGTGCACCTGACCGGATCTATAGAGAGGCATAAGGGTGAGCTTTTCCCTTTCCACCTTTCCTTGTACTCATTATCCATATAAATGGCCCACCCGGGAAATTGGACCATTTGTATGGATACACCTAAATAAAATGGGAATGAATGGTGATGTCCCCTGTGTGGAGTCACGGGGGTCAGTGGGTGCTCTCGTCCGCTGGCCCAGCCGCCTTTAGCAAGATAACCTGGACCAGGGCTCATCCTCAAACTGAACCCCAGGCTCCTTAACCGTGGGCAGAACACTACTCAGACAACACAGGGTGAGGGAATCACAATATTAAGGCTTTATCGGATCCCCAAACAGGTAACAGCATATAACACATAACTAGCAAAACACAAAATGTAACAGGCAACAGAGTCTCACCCTTCTGCTGGCTCAGCATGGTTTAGAATATAGCACAGCAAAGTCTGTAGCCAGGTGACAGGATCGTCCCAACCTGGGTTCCGTCCTTATGCAGTCTTTGTTATCCCAGCCGAATCCAAACATTTGATGCTGAAGTCCTTGTAGAATTATAATCCAGGTTCTGATCCCCTCGGTTGGCACCGTATTGCCTAGGCCTGGGGTTATGGTCGGCTAATTAGGTCCGTAGATCCTAGATTAGCTGCCCTTATCAAGTCCAGTGCACCTCTAGCTGGAATCGAAATCCCTAGACTGAGGTCACTAGACAGAATCTCAAAATCAACCAGGTTAATAAACAGGTCTCCTTATATCCCCTCAGCCCTCATTGCAGTATATTGGGGACTTCACGATTGATGGAATAAAACTGTCTTCTAATTGGCTGGATCTCGAGCCTAAAACATTTCTAGTAGTATTGCAGTCCTGTCAAGGGAGAGCCACATACTGAGTGACATAGTATCTATCAGAATACATTTAGTCTGCAATCCATGACATTAAACAATGGTGGCTGAGGCCATTTACATAGAGTCAACAATCCACATAGTAATACAATGGCATTCTAACAGGATTAAGTTCCTCTCACCTTCTATCACAAACAAATGAGATAATTACATTACACATGTGAAACACTGACAGTCATCTACAAGACTTGTAGGAACAATGAGTGAGCCATCACAAGGTAGATAATTACATTACCCACTTTAAATACTCGTAGGCTCCTAGAAATCTTGTGTAACCCATAAGTGGTATAGTACAAGTTTGCAAACCAAAATACAATATTGTCTGGATAAATAAGAAATCCTCATAGGTTATACATTAAAGGGGTCCATTTTGTCACACCCTGCTCTTATGGGGAGAAGAGACCTTCACCTGGAAGTGTCTTGGAGCCTGCTGCTTCACTCTTGCCTTGGTGACCAGACCCCCTGAAAACCTTATTATGTGGGGGAAGGAGATGTGGACGCGCCAAGAGGAAAGATGACCATCAGAGACTATATTATTGTGTTACGCTGGTTTTTGCTGGACCTCACAGAAAGATTGTGAACAAGCCAGTAAGAATAAAGACTGTATCTAATGGTATGATGTGGCACTAAAACTGTGTTTAAGTGATGTGATCGCTATCTCAAATGTGAAAGAACTGTGGAAACTGTTGTTAAGTACAGAACGATTGTTTGAAAAGAACTGTTGGTCACCATCTCAGTCAGAACCAGAATCTGATCCTGGTCAGTCTATAGCAACAGCAACATGCGGCCTGCTAAAAGGTATGACCTTCTCTACACAACCACAGTTTGTCTGGACCACAGTTTTCATGTAGCAAACCAGGGCATTTCGAGTCAATCTCTCGCCCACAACTACCAACCTTCCCATCCTATACTTGTATGTAAAGTCAACCAGTGCTGGCATAATCTCTTTTAATAAAAAAAAAAAAACCTGAAAATGTTGATTTAGGCCCAAAATGTCTGACAGGGCACCTACTTAAAATAAAAATAAAATTTAGGTATGCTAATAATGTGAAACTTATGGCCCTTTAGATTTTGAATGCAAGATAATTCAATGTGATTTCAGACTGGACTGAGGCGTCTGGTGGATGGGCAAAATTCTGCACCAATACAATGAATTTTAAAAATGTAGTAACTTTAGGGTTAATCCATGAATACATACATTTAAATAGGGCAAGTAAGATGTAGGATATGGCTAGGAGTTTACAGAAGGGCAGTCTTCTTCAATTTACTTTCTTAAACCAAGATTTACACGCTTGATTCTCAAATGGTAATGCACAAACCAATTACGAATCTCCTGATCTGAACTTGACAGCCAGGCAGAAATTTTCCTATTGGGGCAGGAGAGCTGTGGCCTGTCCTGCATCTTGGTCCACACTCAGTCTTTGAACCACCAGTGTATCCGGCCTTATCCTAGCACTGTGAAAATGTAATTTTTATTTTACAAATGTGATTACTGTAAAGCAAAATATTAACATCACATTGATTAAAGGCTGCGTTCACACAGAGGTTTCTGAGACATTCAGAAACAATTAATTTTTCAAACATTGCATCTTGGTACTTGTGATATCTCTAACTAGAGCTTCAGCCAGTACCCTGAGCAAAGACCAAATGTAAACATTAAAATTGCTCAGAGGCATATAAACCCACATAAGCAATTGCATACCACATGTAGTGACGTAGTGTTAGGACCTGGTAATATGAGAGTACCTTGTCGCGGTTACCGGGCTCAAAAGCAGTGGCCAGTGCTTCAGCTAAGTCTCTCAATTTTCTTTATAATCTAAAGCAGTTTTTGCTAAGTCTTGTTGCCATCTAAACATTGTCTTTGCTGTGCACATAGTCCTGCTATTCATTTGATAGCCATGTAGCTCATTCACATTTCTTCAGTGTTTAGTATCGCAGCAGATCTCGTTTTCTTATCAGTGTATTTTCTTGCTTGCACCTTTACACGTAGGTGATGCAGGTCATTATATAATATGTAGCATGACTATTTTTTGAATGTGCTCCCTTCCCCCGCCCTGTACCCTCACCTATTCTTCCATCTTGCTGTAGCCCAGGTCCACAGACATACCATTCCAGCAGGTTTTAATTACATTCAGAAGCATATAAACCCACACAAGCAATTGTATACCGCATGTAGTGACCTAGTGTTAGGACCCGGTAAGATGACAAGCACCTTGTTGCGTTTACCGGGCTCAGAAGCAGTGGCCAGTGCTTAAGCTAAGTCTCTCAATTTTCTTTATAATCTAAAGCAGTTTTTGCTAATTCTCCTTGCCATGTACACATTGTCTTAGCTGTACAAATAGTCCTGCTATTCATTTGATAGCCATGTCGCTTATTCACATTCGTTCAATGTTTAGTGTCGCAGCAGATCTCATATTCTCTCCCCTTCTATGGCTGTCTGTCCCCTCTGTAGGTGGTTGTCTGGCTCCATTGTGGCTGTCTCTCTCCCCTCTTTGGCTGTCTGTGTCCCCTCTGTGGGTGGGTGTCTGTCCCCTCTGTCGGTGGGTGTCTGTCCCCTCTGTGGCTGTCTCTCTCTCCTTGTGGGTGGGTTTTATCCCCTCTGTGGCTGTGTCCATCTTCTCTGTGGCTATCTCTCCCTCTGTGTCTGTCTGTCTCCCCTTTGTGGCTGTCTGTGTCACCTCTGTGGCTGTTTCCCCTCTGTGTGTGGGTGTTTGTCCCCTCAGTGAGTAGGTGTCTGTCCTCTCTTTGGCTGTTTCTCTTCCCTCTGTGGCTGTCTGTATTCCCTCTGTGGCTGTCTTTCTCCCCTCTGTGAATGTGGGTGTGTCCCCTCCGTGGCTGTTTCTTTTCTCTATCTCTGTCTCTCTTCTCTATGGTTGTCCATCTCTTCTCTGTGGCTGTCTTTCTCCCTTCTGTGGCTGTCTCTCTTCTATGTGACTGTCTCTCTTCTCTGTGGCTGTCTATTCTCCGTGGCTCTCTCTCCCCTATGTGGCTGTCTCCATCCCCTCTGTAGGTGTCTCTCTCCCCTCTGTGGGTGGGTGTCTGGTACCTCAGTGGCTGTCTTTCTCCACTCTTTGGCTGTCTCTATCGCTTCTCTGGTTGTCTCCCATCTGTGGCTGTTTCTCTCCCCTCTTTGGCTGTCTGTGTCCCCTCTGTGGGTGAGTGTCTGTCCCCTCTGTGGCTGTTTCTCTCCCTTCTGTGGCTGTCTTCCTTTCCTCTGTGGGTGGGTGTTTGTCCCCTCTGTGGCCATCTCTCTTTTCTGTGGCTGTCTCTTTCCCTTCTGTGACTGTCTCCCTCTGTTCTGTGGCTGTCTACACTCTCTGTGGCTGTCTCTCTCCCTTATGTGAGTGGGTGTCTTTTCCCTCTGCGGCTATCTCTCTCCCCTCTGTGGGTGGGTGTCTGTCCCCTCTGTGGCTGTCTTTGTCCTCTCTGTGGCTGTCTGTGTCACCTCTGTGGCTGTCACTTTCCTTTGTGAGTGGATGTATGATTCTTCTGTGGCGGTCTCTCTTCTCCGTGACTGTCTCTCTTCTCCGTGACTGTCTCTCATTCCTCTGTGACTGTCTCTCTCTCCTCTGTGGTTATCTCTCCCTTCTGTAGCTGTCTCTCTTCTGTGGGTGGATGTCTGTCCCCTATGTGGCTGTCTTTCTCTCCTCTCGGTGGTGGTCTCTGTTCCCTCTGTGGTTGTCTCTTACCCCCGCTCTCCCTCCTACTCTGTGTGGCACTAAGTGCAGTGTGACTGTGACATTGTGATTAGTCACATGAATCTGGCCCTGGCCAGTTACGTGACTGATCACATGACTGACATCACAGCAGGTCCTTAATCCATGTGGCAAGTATGAGGGAGGCTTGGGGCTGCGTGTGGGGTGCGGAGTTCAGCGTCCGGGGTGTGGCAGAGGTGCTCGGTGGGTGGCATGTGGAGCGTTGGCATTGGATGTCTGTGCCACTGGCAGCGGGCAGCATATTAGCATACTCATTACTTGGTTGTGCTAATATAGCGTGGCTTCTGGTCGGCACGGTGGATTGTGGGATTCAGAGACATCTCAATGGAAATTCAGACAACATAAGTTAATTGCATATTAGATTAATATAAATTGTATAATTTAATATTGAGCATAATTAAGTATGCTCATATCCACCTATATACTGTATGAACCCTCACATATCACCCCTATATACAGTATGAGCCCTCACAAAGTCCCGTATATACAGTATGAGCCCTCACATAACCCATACATATATTAAAAAAACAACTACTCACCTCACTCCGGTCCCTGGAGATCCACTTCTTCTTGTAGCTAGCTTATACATGCTGGCTTTCACCAGCTGATAATGTCATCAATCTGACATATCGCAAAAGAGCCAACTGAAGCTCCCCTGGAGCTGCGCTGCTATTCTGTATAGCTAGCTGCAGAGCTCCAGCTAAGCTCTCTGCCCAGAGATCTGCGCTGCTGATGGTGGAGCACAAACCATTTTAACAGGGGTTCACATCATTTTTTTGTTTACATTGCCATACTGAACCAATCCCAAAGGCTGCATAAAATTAAAAGGGGTACTTACAAAAATACATCACCAGAACCACCAGCAGTACATTACTACATCACCAGAAGCAAGTTTTAAGTTTTTGAGGAGAATTTGGAAAAATTCAGCTCCAAAAAAAGTGTGAACATATGGTAACTTGCACTGTGTTTATGGAGCAGAAATTTCCCAAATCCTTTGAGGATTTTTAAAGTTTTAACTATGCTATGCTATCTAGCTATGTGCTAGCTATGAAGCAAGTTTTGGATAACTACAAGTGTACAAGATCAGTACCACTGTCAGCGCATGCATGTGGCACCAGAATCACTATGTCAGTACATGAATGCAGTGCCAGAATCACCTTCAGTATATGAATGCAGTACCACTACCACTGTCTGTACATTAATGCAATGCCAGAACCACCCTCAGTAGATGTAGCACCAAGCTTAGAACATCAATCAATTTTAATGTCAGGTCAGCCCCATATACACTGCTCAAAAAATAAAGGGAACACTTAAACAACACAATGTAACTCCAAGTCAATTACACTTCAGTGAAATCAACCTGTTCAATTATAAAGCAACACTGATTGTGAATCAATTTCTCCTGCTGTTGTGCAAATGGAACAGACAACAATAGAAATTATTCGCAAAACAATTCCTCCAAAGGAGTGGTTCTGCAGGCGGTGACCACTAACCTCTCTGTTCTCATTCTTTTTGACTGTTGTTTTGGTCACTTGCATTTTGTCTTTGCTCTCAACCCTTGAGGTAGTATGAGGCGGTGCCTACAATCCACAGAACTTGCTCGGGAAGTACAGCTCATCCAGGATGGCACATCAATGCAAGCTGTGGCAAGAAGGTTAGCTGTGTCTGTCAGTACAGTGTCCAGAGCATGGAGCAGATTCCAGAAGATAGGTCAGTATACCAGGAGACATGGAGTGGGGCGTTGAAGGGCAACAACCCAGCAGTAGGACCATCACCTCCTCCTTTGTGTAAGGAAGAACAAGAGGAGCAGTGCCAGAACCCTGCAAAATCATCTCCAGTATGCCACTAATATCCATGTGTCTGATCAAACTGTCAGAAACACAATCCATGAGGGTGGTATGAGGACCCCATGCCCAGAAGTGGGTGTTGTGCTTGCAGCCTAATACTGTGCAGGACAATTGGCATTTGCCAGACACCAAGATTGGAAGAAATGACAATGGCGCCCTATGCCTGGATGAGAGTAGGTTCACACTGAGGACAAGTGATAGACATAACAGAGTCTGGGGATGCTGTGGAGAATGTCCTGATGACTGCAACATTCTCCAGCATGACCATTTTGGCAGTGGGTCCATAATGGTGTGGGGAGGCACATCCCTACTCATCTACTTTGATTTTGAGTATTATTTTAAATCCAGACCTGCATGGGATATTAATTTTGATTTACATTGATCATTTAATTTATCATTTTTATGTTTTATAGTTCTCAACACATTCCACTATTTAATGAATAAATATTTGTAACTGGAATATTTTATTCATTAACCCCATTACGACCAATGACGAGTTTAGCCATCATGAAAAGATGTTAGATCCCGCATCATGACGGCTAAACTCGTCATGGCTTTGAACTGTCACTGCTTGTAAACAAACAGTGACAGCTCAAATCTAACAGCTGTCAGTGACAGCTAAGGGTCAGGGGCAGAGGTGTGGGACCCTTTTTAGTGGTCCCCACACTCAGAGCGATGTGATCGGTCAGTCAATCTGACCGACCGATGACATCATGATCACGCAGAAAAGTGCTGAATGTCAGCACTTCCCTGCATGATCTCTGCAGGAGCCGCTGTCAGCTGTGCCCAGCTCCTGCACACATCCCCTGCCTGTGCCCACTGCTCCTGTGCCCGCTCTCCTCCTTCCCGGTCTCCTCCGTCCTCTCCCTGCTGTGTCCGCATCCCCCCCCTCCGCTCATCACCCCTGTCCCCTGCTGTGTCCGCCCTCCCCCCTCATCACCCGTCCCCTGCTGTGTCCGCCCTCCCCCCCTCATCCCCCCTGTCCCCTATTGTGTCCGCCCTCCCCCCCTCATCCCCCCTGTCCCCCGCTGTCTCCAGCCCCCCGCCACAGTGCCGGTGACCGGCGGGGGCCCTCCAGCAGCTAAAGTTAGTAGCAGGGGGACCCCTAATCCCCCATCCCCCTGCAGGGGGACCCCTAATCCCCCATCCCCCTGCAGGGGGATCCCTGATACCACATCACCCTGCAGGGGACCCCTGATCCCCCATCCCCCTGGAGGGGGATCCCTGATCCCCCATTCCCTTGCAGGGGGACCCTTGATCCCCCATCCCCCTGGAGGGGATCCCTGATCCCCCATCCCCCTGGAGAGGGACCCCTGATCCCCCATCCCCCTGAGAGGGGATCCCTGATCCCCCATCCCCCTGCAGGGGATCTCTGATCCCCCATCCCCCTTCAGGAGGACCCTGATCCCCCATCCCCCTGCAGGGGGATCCCTGATCCCCCATCCCCCTGCAGGGGGATCCCTGATCCCCCCTCCCCCTGCAGGGGGATCCCTGATCCCCCCTCCCCTTGCAGGGGATCCCTGATCCCCCATCGATCCCTGATCCCCCATCGATCCCTGATCCCCCATCCCCCTGAGGGGATCCCTGATCCCCCATCCCCCTGGAGAGGGACCCCTGATCCCCCATCCCCCTGGAGGGGATCCCTGATCCCCCATCCCCCTGCAGGGGGATCTCTGATCCCCCATCCCCCTTCAGGAGGACCCCTGATCCCCCATCCCCCTGCAGGGGGATCCCTGATCCCCCATCCCCCTGCAGGGTATCCCTGATCCCCCTCCCCCTGCAGGGGATCCCTGATCCCCCCTCCCCTTGCAGGGGGGTCCCTGATCCCCCATCCCCCTGTAGGGGGATCCCTGATCCCCCATCCCCCTGCAGGGGGATCCCTGATCCCCCATCCCCCTGCAGGGGATCCCTGATCCCCCATCCCCCTGCAGGGGACCCCTGATCCTCCCATCCCCCTGCAGGGGGATCCCTGATCCCCCATCCCCCTGGAGGGGGACCTCTGATGCCCCATCCCCCTGCAGGAGGACCCCTGATCCCCCATCCCCCTGGAGGGGACCTCTGATGCCCCATCCCCCTGCAGGGGATCGCTGATCCTTCATCCCTTGCAGGGATCCAGATCCCCATCTCCTGCAGGGGGATCCCTGATCCAGTAGATCACTGTGCCCAAGTTGTCAGATCGCTTTCTACATCTTGATCCCTGCATGGGGATTGAGCTGCAGAAAGCGATCTGACAGCTCGGGGCAGTGATCCACTGCACAGTGATCCGGGCTTTCAGACCACTGTGCCCGAGTCAGATTGCTTTCTGCAGCTCAATCCCCATGCAGGGGATCAGGTGCAGTGATCCACTGTGTGGATGCAGGGGGATCATGCTGCAGTGAACTAATCTGGCAGTCCTGGCACAGTGATCCATTATGGGGCTGTCAGATCACTTCACAGCAACATCGGGTCACCTGACCCAAGCCTCTGAGATCATGTGATCTCTGAGACTTGGGTTTGCACAGTGATGCTGCACTGTATGGCAATGATCTGCCATACAGTGCATTATCACTATGACACCAGAGACTGCAACAAGAGGACACTTGATTCCTTTGCTGCAGTCTCTGGATGTAGCAGAGGCGATTGAGCGTCGTGGGACCTTCGTTGTGACTACGTCGGATCTTTTTATAATAAAGATGGAGTCCGAAATTTTTTGTGTTTTTTTTCTAATAAAAAGATTGTTCTCTGTGCGGTGTTTTTTTTGACTATTTACTAGAGATTCCTAATGACTGGGTCTAACATTGGTCCCGACATTATGAATCTCGGGCTTAGTGCCAGCTGCCAATAAAAAACCTGGCATTAACCCCTTTATTACCCAGTTTGCCACCGGCACCAGGGCAACTGGAACAGTCTGGGTACAGCGACAGAAAATGGCGCTTCAATGAATGCTCCATTTTCTGGGGCGGCTGCGGGCTGCAATTCTCAGCATGGGGGGCCCAGAACGCTTGGGTCTTTCCATGCTGAGGATTCCAGCCCCCAGCTGCCTAGTTGTACCTGGCTGGGCCAAAAATATGGCGGAGCCCCACGTCATTTTTTTTTTCTAGAATTAGTTCTAGAAATTTTAAAAAATGGGCTTCGCTGTATTTTTGGTGCCAGCCAGGTACAACGAGGCAGCTGGGTGTTGGTGGCAGTCCATAGCTGCCAAGTTGTACCTGGCTGGACCAAAAATATGGCGGAGCATCACGTCATTTTTTTTCTAGAATTAGTTCTAGAAATAAAAAAAATTAAAAAAAAGGCCTTCGCTGTATTTTTGGTAGCCAGCCAGGTACAACTTGGCAGCTGGCGGACTAGAATCCTCAGCGTGGAGAGACCCAAATGTTGTTGGCCCCCCACGCTGCAAATTGCAACCCACAGCCACCCAAGAAAATAGCGCATTCATTAGAGGCGGCATTTTTTGGTGCTGTACCCCAACTCTTCCAGTTGCCCTTGTGCTGGTGGCACACGGGTTCTCCATATGCGACATGGTGTCCGCTAACAATTTGAATGGAAAATTAGCTCCAATTGTTAGCGGAAACCATGTCGCATATGGAGAGCCCCTCCCTGTGTGCCTGAACATTGGAGCTCCCCCACAAGTGACCCCATTTTGGAAACTAGACCCTCCAAGGACCATATCTAGATACACACATGTGCTTCACAAATTAGTCCATAAAAGGGAAAAAGATTTTTTTTTTTTTAACAAAAAGTTAATTTTCATTTTTACGGATCAATTTGTGAAGCACCTGGGGGTTCAAAGTGTTCACTATGAATCTAGATAAGTTCCCTGGGTGGTCTTCTTTCCAAAATGGGGTCACTTGTGGGGGAGCTCCAATGTTTAGGCACACAGGGGCTCTTTATATGCTACATGGTGTCCACTAATAATTCCAATTGTTAGCGGACACCATGTTGCGTATGGAGAGCCCCTGTGTGCCTAAACATTGAAGCTCCCCCACAAGTGACCCGATTTTGGAAATTAGACCCCCCAGGGAACATATCTAGATGGGTGGTGAGCATTTTGAACCCCCAGGTGCTTCACAAATTAGTCCGTAAAAATGAAAAAAGAAACAATTTGTGGAAAAAAAAGTACTTTTTCGTAGTTACGGATCAATTTGTGAAACATCTGGGGGTTAAAAGTGCTCATCACCCATCTAGATATGTACCCTGTAAACGCGACATGGTGTCCGCTAACAATTTGTCTGAAATCAGCTCAAATTGTTAGCGGACACCATGTCGCATTTGGAGAGCCCCTGTGTGCCTAAACATTGGAGCTCCCCCACAAGTGACCCCATTTTGGAAACTAGAGCCCCAAGGGAACTTATCTAGATGGGTGATAAACATATTTAACCCCCAGGTGCTTCACAAATTCATCCGTAAAAATGAAAAAGTACTTTTTTTTTTCACAAACATTTTCTTTTAGCCTAAATTTTTTCATTTTCACATGGGAAACAGGGTAAAACGGATCCTAAATATTGTTGGCTAATTTCTCCTAAGTACACTGATACCTTTTATGTGGTCATAAACCACTGTTTGGGCGCATGGCAGGGCTTAAAAGGGAAGGAGCGCCATTTGACTTTTTGAATGGAAAATTAGCTCCAAAAGTCAAATTGCGCTCCTTCCCTTCTGAGCCCTGCTGTGTGCCCAAACAGTGGTTTATGACCACATATGAGGTATTGGTGTACTCAGAAGAAATTGCCCAACAAATTGTAGGATCAATTTTATCCTGTTGCCCATGGGAAAATGAAAGAATTGAGGCTAAAAAAATTTTTGTTGGAAAAATTAAAATGTAAATTTTTTCCGTTCCATGTTGCTTTAGTTCCTGTGAAGCACCTGAAGGGTTAATAATCTTCTTGAATGTAGTTTTGAGGAGCTTGAGGGTGCAGTGTTTTGGAATGGTGTCACTTTTGAATGTTTTCTGTCATGTACATCCCTCAACGGGACTTCAAATGTGATGTGGTCACTAAAAAAATGTTTTTTTTAAAATTTTGCTGGAAAAATGAGAAATTGCTGTTGAACTTTGAACCCTTATTACTTCCTACCCAAAAAAAATTTTCTTGCCAAAATTGTTCTAATGTAAAGTAGACATGTGGGAAATGTGATTTATTAACTATTTTGTGTCATATAACTCTCTGGTTTAACAGAATAAAAATAAAAAATTTGAAAATTGCAAAATTTTCTAAATTGTTGCCAAATTTTTGATTTTTTCACAAATAAACACAAAAATTATCAACCTAAATTTACTACCAACATGAAGCCCAATATGTCACGAAAAAACAATCTCAGAATCGCTAGGATCCGTTGAAGCGTTCCAGAGATATTACCTCATAAAGGGAGAGTGGTCAGAATTACAAAAAATGGTCTGGTCATTAAGCTGCAAAGTGACTCGGTCCTTAAGGGGTTAAGATCAAGGATGTGGTATTTTAGTGTTCCTTTTATTTTTTGAACATTGTATAATTCTATTGCAGGAACCTACAACTCCCAGTATGTCCTTAACAATGGTTAAGAGATGATGTGAGTTGCTGTTATCAGTCATCATCAGACAGTGGACCATACAGGAACCACAGAATTGATGAGAAGCATCACAAATAAACATTTACACCCAGGTACCTAATAGATGAAGTCATCACTGGAAGGAGTCCTTCCCATTCCTTTTGTCTCCATGTAGCACAGATGCTATGATTAGATTTCCCACCCAGAGCTTTTTGCTGCAGACTTAACTCTTTTCTGTCTTCAGCAGCACATCCCGACAATGTTCCCTTAAAAAGAAAAGAGTCATTAAACTGACCCAGAAATATATATTTCTCTAATTCTGCATAACACAATAAATAATTGCTGTGCCTACTTCACAAAAGTATACCCTCTCCCACACACATTGTCCTTCTCCATAATATCTACCCCTCCCACACACACTACCTCACCCATACCCCCCCACACACTGCATCTCTCCATAATATCCTCCCCACACACACTTTCTCTCCCAATACTATCGCACCTTACACATACTGCCTCTCCCCATATTATCTCCTCCACAAACACACACTGTCTCTCCCCATATCTACCCCGACACACACACTGCCTCTCCCCGTAATATCTTCACCTCTCACATACACACTTTAACTTCCCAAAATATCCTCCCCACCCTCATACACACTGCCTCTCCCCATAATATCTCCCCTTCCCATATACACACTGCCTCTGTCCATAATATCTCCCCCCATACAAACACACTGCCTCTCACCATATCTCTCCCTTTCACTTACAAACTGCCTCTCTCCATAATATCTCCCCTTCCCACATACACGCTGCCTCTATAGTATCTCCCCCACACACACTGCCTCCTTCTATAATGTCTCCCCCACACATTGCCCCTCCCCATAATATCTCTCGAATCACACACACACTGCCTTTCCCCATAATTTCTCCCTTCCCACATACACACTGCCTCTCTACATATTTCTCCTCTCCCCTCCACATACACACTGCCTCTCCCCATAAGATCTCTCCCCTCCTCCCTCTCTCCCTCCCTGTCAGTATATACCCGGTCTCATCTCCTCACAGATCATGGGAAAATGCAGGATAGGAGACTGGGACAAACCGCTGCTCTTGTCATCATAGTCACAGTAGCAATTATCTGCTCAGGTCTCCAATCCTGCATCTTCCCGCGGTCTGTGACTGTGAAGAGAAGAGACTGGGGACTTGCACAGACTGGAGGCGGCAGGGTCTTCTCTTGTGACCCGGGCGAGCAAAAGCAGTCACAAGCAGTGAGAAGCCTGATACAAAAGCAGGAGGGAGTGAGGAGCACATAGGATGCCTGATATTGTGCTATCACCATGCACGATGTCAGACGTCCTGTGCCACTGCCTGGTATATACTGAAAGGGAAGAAGGGAAAGAGGAAGGTGGAAGGTTTTGACTTAGAGCCCACGTGGAGTAATACAAAGAAACCCAATCCCACATAATGATGCTGTGCTGCACTTATGCTAATTTGCAGTACCGTTTTCCCGGTGTTTGATAACACTTTCACTCTTATATATGTAATCATTGAAGTAAAGGTATGAATGCACTCAGCATCCCTTTGCCTGTAAGGCACTGCCTTTTCTTTATAACCCTAAATCCTGCTGGACGGTTCTCTTTAAGCATCTTTCCAATGTATCTTCTGAAATACAAGGCAAAATTGGTATATATATATATATATATATATAACATGAAAAAAATCCTTGCAGCACACAGCTACTACCAATGATGTACAAGTGCTACAAGCCATATGTGTTTGAGGAAAAAGTTTAAAAACGTACGTTTTTTCAAAAAACTCAAAAATCTCTCTTTTAATTCTGAAGTTCTTAGTACAAGCATTGGCCAATGTCTGTTTGCTCATCAACTGCGACAAAGTGACTTCAGGCATGATGAGTCCTACTCTAATATCCCTATTCTCCTTGTCCACCCCCCACTTCTCAGTGGGCAGACACCATCTATACCCTCGATCACCTGTAGGTCAATGAGGGTGCACATTGCAGCAAAGGAGCCTGCAACTCCATATAATCTTTGCATAATAAGCATCTTTGCTTGCACCAGTTCACACTAGTCTGTTGAGTGCTGTGCAGTTTTTCTTGTTATATATATATATATATATATATACTAGCTGTAGTACCCGGCTACGCCCGGGTTAATAAATAACTAATGTTAGCTATAACAAAATAGAATTTGAATATGTCATATTAATGACCTGTAAGAAAATAGAAGCTGAGCTGTGATTGGTTGCTATAGACGGCCTGATAAATCTCCAGCCAACAGTAAACCCTCCCCCCGGCCGGGCAGTATGTGTTACCTCACACATACACATAATAGACAGCTCATGTGACTGACATCTGCCTTAATTCCCTATATGGCACATGTGTTGCACATGGGCTGTTTTTAATCAGATATTTATGTTTAGAAATTAAAGATAGCACACGTATGAGGCAAGTTGTGTGAGGTGATTTGTGCACATCTGTGTCTGTCTGTGTGGTGTGTGTGTGTCCCTGGGGTGTGTGTATGTGTGTGTCCCTGTGGGGTGAGTGCATGTGTCCCTATAGTGTGTGTATGTCCCTGTGGGGGGGGGGAGTCTGTGTGGTGTGTGTTTCTGTTGTGTGTGTCTCTTTGTGGTGTGTGTGTGTCCCTGTGGGGTGAGTGCATGTGTCCCTATATGGTGTGTATGTGTGTGTGTCCCTGTGGGGGGGTGTCTGTGTGGGGTGTGTGTGTCTCTGTGTTGTGTGTGTCTCTTTATGGTGTGTGTATGTGTGTGTCCCTGTGGGGTGAGTGCATGTGTCCCTATAGGGTGTGTATGTCCCTGTGGGGGGGGTCTGTGTGGTGTGTGTTTCTGTTGTGTGTGTATCTGTGTTGTGTGTGTCCCTGTGGGGTGAGTGCATGTGTCCCTATAGGGTGTGTATGTGTGTGTCCCTGTGGGGGGGGTGTCTGTGTGGGGTGTGTGTGTCTCTGTGTTGTGTGTTGTAATGGGACAAAATGCCGAATTGCCCGCGCTGCCACCAGGAATCACCAGGAAACAAGGAGTTAACTGGGCAGATGTTTCTTTATTTTATCCTACGCGTTTCAGAACCTCTATCCGAGCTCCTTTCCCTGAGGAAGGAGCTCGGATAGAGGCTCTGAAACGCGTAGGATAAAATAAAGAAACATCTGCCCAGTTAAATCCTTGTTTCCTGGTGATTCCTGGTGGCAGCGCGGGCAATTCGGCATTTTGTCCCATTACAGCATTCCTGTTTCCACGGTTATCGTGAAGGTGCGGCCCTGCAGCAGCCATTCTCTACAAGCCATCTTACAGGCGATTATACCGGTTGTGGGTGACACAACTGAGCCAGGTGAGCAGTTCCTAATATACACCGCTACAAACCTTTGTTAAAAGGATAAGACCCTATGCGCATTTATCTCACGTTTTCTGTGTTGTGTGTGTCTCTTTGTGGTGTGTGTGTCCCTGTGGGGTGAGTGCATGTGTCCCTATAGGGTGTGTATGTGTGTGTGTCCCTGTGGGGGGGGTCTGTGTGGTGTGAGTCTCTTTGTGGTGTGTGTGGCCCTGTGGGGTGAGTGCATGTGTTCCTATAGGGTGTGTATGTGTGTGTGTCCCTGTGGGGGGGGTCTGTGTGGTGTGTGTGTATCTGTGTTGTGTGTGTCCCTGTGGGGTGAGTGCATCTGTCCCTATAGGGTGTGTATGTGTGTGTCCCTGTAGGGGGGTGTCTGTGTGGGGTGTGTGTGTCTCTGTGTTGCGTGTGTCTCTTTGTGGTGTGTGTATGTGTGTGTCCCTGTGGGGTGAGTGCATGTGTCCCTATAGGGTGTGTATGTCCCTGTGGGGGGCGTCTGTGTTGTGTGCAGGCCCGGACTGACAGGTGGGAGGAGCGGGACTTTTCCCTATGGGCCGCCCATTGGCGGAGTGCGGGGGCCGCACGCTCCTCCCGCCGCAGGCCTGGCTGCTTTTAAATGATTTTGCGGCCGCAGCATAGCGTGGTTAGAAGTGCCGGCCGCCAAGTTGCCGGTATTGTACGTCATGAGAGGGAGAGTGACTCACTGGTCGCGGTCGCAGAGACGCACACCAATCAGCGGGCAGCCTAGGCACTGGCTCATACCTCATATTGGAGCGCGCGCTGTGCTGTGACGAAATCACGACAGCACGTTCTTTGTGGGCGGAGAGAGCATACACTCTGCTCTCCCGCCCACCAAATGGGAAAGCGCTGGCCACCCCGACCCTAGCCATTACTAAGTGGTCCCTGTGCTGCAGCCCGTGATTTCCTGAAAGTGAGGAACACCGGAGACACCGACAGTGGAAGCAGCTGCTGAAGGTAACGTGTGCAGGGCAGCTCCCAGCAGCACAGAAGTTGTCAGCATGTCTCAGACTGTGCAGTGATAGATGTGACGCTGCTTCTCTCCCCGCAGGAGATCAGAGGGAGAAGAAGACATCACTGGAGGGGACTGTGATGGAGTCACTGCTCACCTGGGTAAGGACTTGAGCGTCTGCCGGGCTCCACAGCTGGGCTGGCCACATGTATCCTGGACAGGGACACTCTGCTCTCCTCCCAGCCCCTGAAACAGGACAGCAGAGCCTGGAGCTGGAGGCAGCAGCCGGCAACTGCACTCTCCTCACTGGGGCTGCTAATGCAGGACAAACACAGCAAAGGCACTTTCACTTTTATTATCATCTGCTCCGGAGGTCTGAGTGGGCTGGGCTTTGGATATGGCATGCACTGTATATAAGGCATATACCATATGGACCTACTGTTAGCATATGTGGGGGCTGTGGCTGGCTGTGTATATATGGGCCTACCCTACTGCCTATACTAGGATTGGCTGTGTATGGCATGTACTATATATGCCTACTGCTGCCAAAGCTGGGGCTGGGCTGTGTATATGGCATGTACTATATGGGCCCACTACAGGCGTACATAGGGGATGGGACCTACATGTGATGCATGTGTATATATGATTGGTGCATCTGTGGTGATGTATGTATCTGTGTGTCCGTGCACATGGTGACAATTGTGTGTTGTGTATGTTGTGATGTTTGTGCGTCATGTTTGTGGTGATGTGCAGCTGACAATCTCTTCCTCCCTGCCAATGTGCAGTTACTGGGTGTAGCTCTCCATCTTCATGAGGACACTCTGCCCAGTGAGGGAGCAGTGGCACAGGACTCAGGCAGCTGTTAGCGCCAAGTGTGCAAACCTCCCGCCTGGCCGTGTCCTCCATGTCGGCTCTGCCCCTCTGAGCCTGAGGCACATTCACTATTATCTGAGGCACTTTCACTATCATCTAAGCCTCAGATGATAGTGCAAATGCTTCAGATGATAGAGAAAGTGCCTCAGATGATAGAGAAAGTGCCTCAGATGATAGTGAAAGTGCCTCATATGATAGTGAAGGTGCCTCAAAATCTGCTGCACTTTCACGAATATCATCTGAGGCTCAGATGACTGTGAAAGTGCCTCAGATGATAGAGAAAGTGCCTCTGACTGACAGTGAAAGTGCCTCAGAATCTGAGGCACATTCACTATCATCTGAGAGACATTCACTATCATCTAAGCTTCAGATGATAGTGCAAAAATGCTTCAGATGATAGTGAATGTGCCTCAGATGATAGTGAATATGCCTCAGATTCTGAGGCACTTTCACTGTCAGTCAGAGGCACTTTCTCTATCATCTGAGGCACTTTCTCTATCATCTGAGGCACTTTCACTGTCATCTGAGCCTCAGATGATATTAGTGAAAGTGACGCAGATTCTGAGGCACCTTCACTATCATCTGAGGCACTTTCTCTATCATCTAAGGTACTTTCACTATCATCTGAGGCACTTGTCTGTGTGTGGCTGGGGCTGCGTGGCTGGCTGTGTGTGGCTGAATGTGTGGCTGGGGCTGCATGGATGTGGCTGGCTGACTGTATGTCTGTGTGTGGCTGGGGCTGCGTGGCTGACTATATGTCTGTGTGTGGCTGAGGCTGTGTGGCTGGGGCTTTGTGGCTGTTTACGTGGCTGGTTGTTGCTGTTTGTGTGGCTCTGTGTGTGTGGTTGGTTGGCTGTGTGTGGCTGGCTGTGTCTGTATGGCTGGCTGGCTGTGTGTGGTTTGCAGTGTGTTTGTGTGTGGCTGGCTATGGCTGTCTATGTTGCTGGCTCTGTGGTTGTGTGTGGCTGTCTATGTGGATGGCTGTTTGTGTGTGGCTGTCTGAGTCTGTGGCTGTGACTGTGTGTGCGGCTGTTTGTGTGGCTGGTTTTGGCTCTGTGTGTGGCTGTTTGTGTGGCTAGTTTTGGCTGTGTGTGTGGCTGTTTATGGTTGTGGCTGTATGTGTGTGACTGACTGTGTGTGTCGTGTGGCTGGCTGTGCGTCTGTGTGTGGCTGGCTGGATGTATGGTTGGCTGTGTGTCTGTGTGTGGCTGGCTATGGCTGTCTATGTTGCTGGCTCTGTGGCTGTCTGTGGCTGGTTTTGGCTGTGTGTGTGGCTGTCTATGTGGCTGTGTGTGTGGCTGGCTGTGGCTGTATGTGTGTGGCAGGCTGTGGCTGTGTGTCTGTAGCTGGCTGTTTGTGTGTTGCTGGCTGTGGCTCTGTGTGTGGCTGGCTGTGGCTGGTGGCTGTCTATGTGGCTAGCTGTTTTGTGGCTGGCTGTGGCTGTGTGTGTGACTGGCTGTGTGTGTGTGGCTGGCTGTTTGTGTGTGGCTGGCTATGGCTGTCTGTGTTGCTGGCTCTATGGTTGTGTGAGTGGCTGGCTGTGTGTGGTTGGCTGTATCTGTGGCTGGCTGTGGCTGTTTGTGTGGCTGGGTTTGGCTGTGTGTGTGGCTATGTGGCTGACTGTTTGTGGCTGGCTGTGGCTGTCTATGTGGCTGGCTGTTTGTGCAGCTGGCTGTGGCTGTGTGGCTGTCTATGTGGCTAGCTGTTTGTGGCTGGCTGTATCAGTGTGTGGCTGGCTGTGGCTGCATGTGGCTGGCTGTATGTGTGTGGCTGCCTATGTGGCTGGCTGTGGCTGTATGTGTGTGACTGGCTGTGTGTGTGTGGCTGGTGGCTGTCTATATGGCTAGCTGTTTGTGGCTGTATGTGTGTGTGTGGCTGGCTGGATGGGTGTGTGGCTGGCTGCATGGGTGTGTGGTTGGCTGTGTGTGGCTGTCTATGTGGCTGGCTGTGTGTCTGTGTGTGGCTGGCTATAGCTGTGTGTGTGTGGCTGGCTGTGTGGCTAGTGGCTGTTTGTGTGACTGGCTTTGGCTGTGTGTGTGTGGCTGGCTGTGTGTGTGTGTGGCTGGCTGTGTGTGTGTGGCTGGCTGTGTGTTTGTGGCTGGCTGTGTGTGTGGCTGGCTATGGCTGTCTATGTTGCTGGCTGTGTGTCTGTGTATGGCTGGCTTTGGCTGGCTGTAAGTGGCTGGCTGTGGCTGTGTGGCTGGCTGCGTCTGTGGCTGGTTGTGGCTGGCTTTGGCTGTGTGTGGCTGTCTATGTGGTTGGTTGCGTCTGTGTGTGGCTGGCTGTGAGGCTGGTGGCTGTCTATGTGGTTGGCTGTATGTGTGTGGCTGGCTGTGAGTATGTGGATGTGTGTGTGTGGCTGTCCATGTGATTGGCTGTGTGTGGCTGTCTGTGTGGCTGGCTGTATGTCTTTGTGTGGCTGTCTGAGGCTGTGTGTGTGCTGGCTGTGTGTCTATGTGGCTGACCACTGCAACCCCACAATCCTGAGAAATGGAGCTTTGAAGAGCACCATGTATATGGAGCTGTGGTTGATTATTCCTTTTGCTGCACCATTCACATGTGGCTCTTCAGATAACTCCTTTATGAAAGTGGTAAGGTCCATGACAACGTAAAAGCAACATTTACGGATTGGGGCTGATGGGTTATATAGTGTGTGGGCTGGTGTGGCTAGTTTTCCAGGGCTGCTTTTTGGTCCCAGTCCGGCCCTGGTTGTGTGTGTCTCTGTGTGGTGTGTGTGTGTGTCCCTGTGGGGTGAGTGCATGTGTCCCTATAGGGTGTGTATGTGTGTGTGTCCCTGTGGGGGGGGGTCTGTGTGGTGTGAGTCTCTTTGTGGTGTGTGTGGCCCTGTGGGGTGAGTGCATGTGTTCCTATAGGGTGTGTATGTGTGTGTGTCCCTGTGGGGGGGGGGTCTGTGTGGTGTGTGTGTATCTGTGTTGTGTGTGTCCCTGTGGGGTGAGTGCATCTGTCCTTATAAGGTGTGTATGTGTGTGTCCCTGTAGGGGGGTGTCTGTGTGGGGTGTGTGTGTCTCTGTGTTGCGTGTGTCTCTTTGTGGTGTGTGTATGTGTGTGTCCCTGTGGGTGAGTGCATGTGTCCCTATAGGGTGTGTATGTCCCTGTGGGGGGCGTCTGTGTTGTGTGTGTCTCTTTGTGGTGTGTGTGGCCCTGTGGGGTGAGTGCATGTGTTCCTATAGGGTGTGTATGTGTGTGTGTCCCTGTGGGGGGGGTCTGTGTGGTGTGTGTGTGTGTATCTGTGTTGTGTGTGTCCCTGTGGGGTGAGTGCATCTGTCCCTATAGGGTGTGTATGTGTGTGTCCCTGTAGGGGGGTGTCTGTGTGGGGTGTGTGTGTCTCTGTGTTGCGTGTGTCTCTTTGTGGTGTGTGTATGTGAGTGTCCCTGTGGGGTGAGTGCATGTGTCCCTATAGGGTGTGTATGTCCCTGTGGGGGGCGTCTGTGTGTTGTGTGTTTCTGTTGTGTGTGTATCTGTGTTGTGTGTGTCCCTGTGGGTGAGTGCATGTGTCCCTATAGGGTGTGTATGTGTGTGTGTCCCTGTGGGGGGGCGGTGTCTGTTGTGGGGTGTGTGTGTCTCTGTGTTGTGTGTGTCTCTGTGTGGTGTGTGTGTGTCCCTGTGGGGTGAGTGCATGTGTCCCTATAGGGTGTGTATGTGTGTGTGTCCCTGTGTGTGGGGTCTGTGTGGTGTGTGTCTGTTTGTGGTGTGTGTGGCCCTGTGGGGTGAGTGCATGTCTCCCTATAGGGTGTGTATGTGTGTGTGTCCCTGTGGAGGGGTTATCTGTGTGGGGTGTGTGTGTCTCTGTGTTGTGTGTGTTTCATTGTGGTGTGTGTGTCCCTGTGGAGTGAGTGCATATGACCCTATAGGGTGTGTATGTGTGTGTGTCCCTGTGGGGGGGTGTGTGTGGTGTGTGAGTGTCTCTTTGTGGTGTGTGTGTGTGTGTCCATGTGGGGTGAGTGCATGTGTCCCTATAGGGTGGCTATGTGTGTGTGTCCCTGTGGGGGGGGTCTGTGTGTGTGTGTGTGTTGTGTGTGTGTCCCTGTGGGGTGAGTGCATGTGTCGCTATAGGGTATGTGTGTGTCCCCGTGGGGGTGTGTGTGTCTCTGTTTTGTGTGTGTCTCTATGTGGTGTGTGTGTGTTGGTTCGGGTGCGTGGTGAGTATTCAATGTTGGGGCTGCACCTTAGCGACTATACACTTGCTGTTACTCTTTGTGTGCGTGTGGTGTGTATACATGTCCCTGTGCGTGGTGAATATCTCATGTTGGGGCTCCACCTTAGTGACTATATGCTGGTATGTGCTGTTAGTCTTTGGCGCTATCATTAAGCCCCTCTCATTCACAACTGTCAACTGGCAACTGTCACTTTTTCCCCATTATGTAGATAGGGTCAAAATTGTTTGGTGAATTGGAATGCGCGGGGGTTAAAATTTCGCCTCACAACATAGCCTATGACGCTCCCGGGGTCCAGACGTGTGACTGTGCAAAATTTTGTGGCTGTTTTTGCGACGGTGTAGATGCCAATCCCGGAAATATACACACATACATACATACATACACACACACATTCAGCTTTATATATATATATATATATATATATATATATATATATATATATATATACCGTATTTTTCCCTTTATAAGACGCACCTGATTATAAGACGCACCCACAATATTGGTTAAGGAAAAGAGAAAAAAAACTTTTTTAATGTTAAATGGAGTTCGTCTTATAATGCCAGTGTCCGTCTTACAGATCATATACAAGTTCCTCATCCTGGTACATGAAACACCCATACTGGTATATATGTCCTCCATGCTGGCACACTGCCCCCCATGCTGGTGCACTGTTCCCTATGCTGGCACACTGCCTCTCAAGGCTGGCACATACTACTTCCCCCAGACTGGTGCACTGCCTCCAATGGTGTTGCACTGTCCCCCAGGCTGGAACGCACTGCCCCCCAGGCTGGCTCAGACACTGTCCCCCCAGGCTGGCTCAGACACTGTCTCCCCAGGCTGGCTCAGACACTGTACCCCCAGGCTGGCTCAGACACTGTCCCCCCAGGCTGGCACAGACACTGTCCCCCCTGGCTGGCACGGACACTTGCACTGTCCCCTGGCTGGCACAGACACTGTCCCCTGGATGGCACAGACACTGTCCCCTGGATGGCACACTGTCCCCTGGCTGGCACAGACACTGTCACCTGGCTGGCACAGACACTGTCACCTGGCTGGCACGCACACTGTCCCCTGGCTGGCACACTGTCCCCTGGCTGGCACGCACACTGTCCCCTGGCTGGCACGCACACTGTCTCCCCAGGCTGGCTCAGACACTGTCCCCCCAGGCTGGCTCAGACACTGACCCCCCAGGCTGGCTCAGACACTGTCCCCCCAGGCTGGCTCAGACACTGTCCCCCCAGGCTGGCACAGACACTGTCCCCCCAGGCTGGCACAGACACTGTCCCCCCTGGCTGGCACGGACACTTGCACTGTCCCCTGGCTGGCACAGACACTGTCCCCTGGCTGGCACAGACACTGTCCCCTAGATGGTACACTGTCCCCTGGCTGGCACACTGTCCCCTGGCTGGCACAGACACTGTCCCCTGGCTGGCACAGGCACTGTCCCCTGGCTGGCACGCACACTGTCCCCTGGCTGGCACACTGTCCCCTGGCTGGCACGCACACTGTCCCCTGGCTGGCACACTGTCCCTTGGCTGGCACACTGTCCCCTGGCTGGCACACTGTCCCACTGGCTGGCACAGACACTGTCCTGGCTGGCACACTGTCCCCTGGCTGGCACACTGTCCCCTGGCTGGCACACTGTCCCCTGGCTGGCACAGACACTGTCCCCTGGCTGGCACAGACACTGTCCCCTGGCTGGCACACTGTCCCCTGGCTGGCACACTGTCCCCTGGCTGGCAAAGACACTGTCCCCTGGCTGGCACACTGTCCCCTGGCTGGCACAGACACTGCCTCCACCCTGGCGCACTCTTTAAAAAAAACAACAAACTGTCATACTCACCTCGCTCCATATCGCTCCCTGCGCTGCAGCCATCCATCCCTGCTGTCTGCGACGGCCTCCGGTCCTGTGAGCGGCGCGCAGTGATGACGTCACTCTGCAGCGACGCTCACAGGTCTGGAAGTCGGCACAGCACAGACATCGGGGATGGCGCCGGCTGCAAGGAACGGTGGAGCGAGGTGAGTATCACATCGCCGCAATAGTCATTGCTTTCAACGCAATGAAAGCGTGAAAAGCACTGACTATGCACAAAGGATCACATTCAGCAGCTGCGACCCGCTCCTGTGATATGGGCTGCTCCCGCTGGTGATTGACAGCGGGAAGCAGTGCATATTTCAGGAGATAATGAGCGGCCCCACGTGACCACAGGGCCGCAGCTGTAGCCTCCTCCAGCCTCCCGACAGTCCCTGGACGCCGCTCCACAGACCCCCCTGCCTCCCCTAGAGCACAACCTAGAAGTTTCGCATTATAAGACGCACCCCCCACTTTCCCCCAAAATTTTGGGGAACAAAAGTGCGTCTTATAATGCGAAAAATACGGTATATATATATATATATATATATATACACACACATACACACAGTGCCTTGTGAAAGTATTTGGCCCCCTTGAACTTATCAACCTTTTGCCACATTTCAGGCTTCAAACCTAAAGATGTAAATTCTAATTTTTTAGTGAAGAATCAACAAGTGGGACACAATCGTGAAGTGAAACAAAATTTATTGGATATTTTAAACTTTTTTAATAAATAAAAAACTGAAAAGTGGGGCGTGCAATATTATTCGGCACCCTTGAGTTAATACTTTGTAGCGCCACCATTTGCTGCGATTACAGCTGCAAGTCACTTGGGTTATGTCTCTATCAGTTTTTGCACATCGAGAGACTGAAATTCTTGCCCATTCTTCCTCGCAAAACAGTTCGTGCTCAGTGAGGTTGGATGGAGAGCGTTTGTGATCAGCAGTTTTCAGCTCTTTCCACAGATTCTCGATGGGATTCAGGTCTGGACTTTGACTTGGCCATTTTAACACCTGGATACATTTATTTTTGAACCATTCCATTGTAGATTTTGCTTTATGTTTGGGATCATTGTCTTGTTAGAAGATAAATCTCCGTCCCAGTCTCAGGTCTTTTGCAGACTCCAACAGGTTTTCTTCCAGAATGGTCCTGTATTTGGCTCCGTCCATATTCCCATCAATTTTAACCATCTTCCCTGCTGAAGAAAAGCAGGCCCAAACCATGATGCTGCCACTGGGGATGGTGTTTTGAGGGTGATGAGCTGTGTTGCTTTTTCGCCAAACATATTGTTTTGCATTATGGCCAAAAAGTTCGATTTTGGTTTCATCTGACCAGAGCACCTTATTCCACATGTTTTGTGTGTCTCCCAAGGTGGCTTGCAGCAAACTTCAAATGAGACCTTTCATGGATATCTTTGAGAAATGGCTTTCTTCTTGACACTCTTCCATAAAGGCCAGATTTGTGCAGTGTACGACTAATTGTTGTCCTATGGACAGATTCTCCCACCTCAGCTGTAGATCTCTGCAGTTCATCCAGAGTGATCATTGGCCTTTTGGCTGCATCTCTGATCAGTCTCTCCTTGTCCGAGATGAAAGTTTAGGGACGGCCGGGTCTTGGTAGATTTGCAGTGGTCTGATACTCCTTCCATTTCAATATGATCGCTTGCACAGTGCTCCTTGATATGTTTAAAATTTGGGAAATCTTTTTGTATCCAAATCCGGCTTTAAACTTTGCCACAACAGTATCTCGGACCTGCCTGGTGTGTTCCTTGGTCTTCATGATGCTCTCTGCACTTGAAACAGAACACTGAGACTATCACAGAGCAGGTGCATTTATACGGAGACTTGATTACACACAGGTGGATTCTATTTATCATTACCAGTCATTTAGGACAACATTGGATCATTCAGAGATCCTCACTGAGCTTTTGGAGTGAGTTTGCTGCACTGAAAGTAAAAGAGCTGAATAATATTGCACGCCCCACTTTTCAGTTTTTTATTTGTTAAAAAAGCTTAAAATATGCAATAAATTTCGTTCCACTTCACGATTGTGCCCCACTTTTTGATTCTTCACAAAAAAATTAGAATTTATATCTTTATGTCTGAAGCCTGAAATGTGGCAAAAGGTTGAAAAGTTTTCACGCAGGCAAAATATTTTCAAAACGCACTGTATATGCAATTGGGCTCAAAAGTTACATACCCTGGCAGATTTTTTGCTTTCTTGGCCTTTTTTCAGAGAATATTAATGATAACACAAAATTTTTTTTTCCACTCATGGTTACTGGCTGGTTAAGGCCATTTATTGTCAAACTACTGTGTTTTCTCTTTTTCAATCATATTTACAACCAAAAACATCCAAATGACCCTGATCAGATATGGGTGATTTCAGTCTGATAATGTGGCGCCCCTGCGGCTAGGCGCCACAGGGTAGTATTACACTTTACAGGGGAAAACACATTTTAATATTAAAGAGGACCTGACACCAAACCACACATGGTGATCTAATTACAGCACTGGATGCAGCATGTCTGCAGCATGCAGACAAGGGGTCCCCCAGCACTTGAGCAGCCCTGTACCCTGAGATAATACACTTAGAAAACTTACATGCTACAGCCACTAAGGAGCTGGCTAGGGGCTGCAGCCAAGGGCAGATTCACTCCCCCTGCCTGTGTAATCTGCCCACCGCTGCCAATCATTCTCTCCCTGTTTGCAGCATTTAAACAGAGTTTTTTTTTCTCTCCCGTTTAGCCCCGCCCCTCAGGGGGCGGGGCAATGGACTTTCTGGGAGAGAGAAAAAAAAACTCTGTTTAAATGCTGCAGACAGGGAGAGGATGATTGGCAGCGGTGGGCAGATTACACAGGCAGGTGGTGTGAATCTGCCCTTGGCTGCAGCCCCTAGCCACCTCCTTAGTGGCTGTAGCATGTAAGTTTTCTAAGTGTATTATCTCGGGGTACAGGGCTGCTCAAGTGCTGGGGGACCCCTTGTGTGCATGCAGCAGACATGCTGCATCTAGTGCTGTAATTAGATCACCATGCCTGGTTTGGTGTCAGGTCCTCTTTAAAGTTGTCAGTTCAGGGTTAAATCTGTGGAGTCTGTACTTACACCCACTTAGGACCACACCACTTAGAATAGGGGGGCCGGTAATTTAGTAGGTCCCAGGAGGGTGGTGGTGGAGCCTAGAATAGGGTAGTGGGAGGAAAAGCTTAGTTAGTCAGACGGAGCTGGGAAGGCAGGCAGGAAGGTCAGGCCTGACAGCCCAGTTGACAGGAGGGAGCCCCATCTTTAAGTGGGGGCCCAGAACAGCAGGCAACGGACCAGGACTGGTTGGAGCTGGCTGGTCGCGGTGAGGGAACACCGGCAACTCAGGAAGCCGAGGCAGATAGCAGTTCAGCTCTATCTGCAGACTGATGAGCTGCAGGCCCATAGAAACCGGGTTGCTGACAGCGCCACCAAGTAACTCACCTCTCAGGACCGAGAACCAGTACAAGACACTACAGGAGAAGGGCCATAAATTGTGGTGCCGGACAGAGGTCTTCTCACTCTCGGGCTTCCTATCCGGACCGGTGGGGCACAAACGTTGCCTGATAGATACAGACCATGGGACTGGTGGGAGAGTTCTGCGAGGGTGGTAGAAGTGAGGAAGAAAGGTAACCCTGAAAGACACAGAACGCGAACATCTAGAGACTCCATAAGGGGGACTATGAGCTGGCAAGATCCACCCTGTAAACCAAACTGTACAGTGTCTCGTTTTGCCATGTACCGGTACCCAGTAAAGTGGAGTTAAACTTGAACTAGTTTCCGTCATCCTTCTCGCCGGTGCCTGGAGGGCTCAGCACCACCAGCAGCTCAGCAGAGGGGTAAGAAGTGTAACACCAACAGCACTACAACTCCCCTCATCCACATTTCTACACCGCTGCCCTGAGGTGCCCATCACCTCAGCGGTCGGCTTGCAGCGCTGGTACCAGTTTACCAGGAACTACAGGTGGCGTCACGATCTCCTGTAAATGCCCCCATCTCCCCCACCCCCACCACCATACTCCCAAATGATCACCAGGGCACAGCACCGGGATTCCGACCATCCGTGACTCCCTATTCAACAGCCCTGGTGCCGAGTACCCCTAGCCCTGGCCGCATCAATAACATGCACAGACGTTCACACAAATGGATTTGAATGGCTAATAAACGCTAAATCCTCACCTGTGACCTGTTTGTCTGTAATCAGTGTGTGCATAAAAGCTGAATGAGTTTCTGGGATCCCGACAGACTCTTGCATGTTTCATCCGTCCACTGACATTTCTGGATTGTGAGTCATGGGGAAAGCAAAAGAATTGTCAATGGATCTATGGGAAGAGATAGTTGAACTGTACATAACAGGAAAGGGATTCAAAAAGATAGTCAAGGAATTGATAATGCCAGTCAGCAGTGTTCAATCTGTCATTAACAAATGGAAAATCAGGGACGCTGTACAAACCAAACAACGATCAGGTAGGATCAGATAGGCCAACACAAATTTTGACCCCAATTGCCAGGAAAATTGTTCAGGATGTAAAGAAAAACCCACAATTAACATCAGCTGAAATACAGAACTCACTGAAAACTAGCGATATGGCTGTTGCAAGATGCACAATAAGGAGTTGCCAGAAGAAATCCATTACTGCGCAAATGCCACAAAGTATCTAGCCTACAATATGCCAACAGCACAAACACAAGCGTCCAAACTTCTGGACCAAGGTTACTTTGGAGTGTGAGACCAAACTAGAACCTTTTGACCACAACCATACATGTTACATTTGGAAAGGTGTCAACAAGGCCTATGATGAAAGGAATACCATTCCTAATGTAAAGCACAGAGGTGGATCGCTGATGATGTGGGGATGTGTGAGCTACAAAGGCACAGGAAACTTGGTCAAAGTTGAAGGAAAGATGAATGCAGCACATTATCAGCAAATACTGAAGGCAAATATGCACTCATCAGCCCGTAGGCTGCACATGGGACGTACTTGGACTTTCCAACATGACACCAATCCAAAACACAAGGCTAAGTCGACTTGTCATTGGCTACAGCAGAACAAAATTAAAGTTCTGGAGTGGCCATCTCAGTCTCCTGACCTCAATATCATTGAGCCACTCTGGGGAGAACTCAAGCACGCAGTTCATGTAAGCAAACCCGGGAATTTACAGGAACTGGAGGCTTTTTGCCAAGAAGAATGGGCAGCTTTACCATCTGAGAAAATAAAGAGCCTCATCCACAACTGCCACAAAAGACTTCAAGCTGTCATTAATGTTAGAAGGGGCAATACATGGTATTAAGAACTGGGATATTTGAACTTTTGAGCAGGGTCACTTGGATGTTTTTGGTTGTCAATAATGGTTTAAAAAGAGAAAACATAGAAGTTTGACAATAAATGGCTTCATACAACCACTAACCAGGAGTGGGAAAAAAGGTTTTGTGTCATCACTCATATTCTCTGAAAAAAAAGGCCAAGACAGAAATAAATCTGTAGGGAAATGTAAACTGTTGAGCACGACTGCCTATATACAGTGTATATATATATATACATATATATATATATATACAGTGTTGGCCAAAAGTATTGACACCCCTGCAATTTTGTCAGTTAATACTCAGTTTCTTCCTGAAAATGATTGCAATCACAAATTCTTTGGTATTATTATCTTCATTTAATTTGTCTTCAATGAAAAAACACAAAAGAGAATGAAGCAAAAAGCAAAACATTGATCATTTCACACAAAACTCCAAAAATGGGCCAGACAAAAGTATTGGCACCCTCAGCCTAATACTTGGTTGCACAACCTTTAGCCAAAATAACTGCGATCAACCGCTTCCGGTAACCATCAATGAGTTTCTTACAATGCTCTGTTGGAATTTTAGACCATTCTTCTTTGGCAAACTGCTCCAGGTCCCTGATATTTGAAGGGTGCCTTCTCCAAACTGCCATATTTAGATCTCTCCACAGGTGTTCTATGAGATTCAGGTCTGGACTCATTGCTGGCCACCTTAGAAGTCTCCAGTGCTTTCTCTCAAACCATTTTCTAGTGCTTTTTGAAGTTTGTTTTGGGTCATTGTCCTGCTGGAAGACCCATGACCTCTGAGGGAGACCCAGCTTTCTCACACTGGGCCCTACATTATGCTGCAAAATTTGTTGGTAGTCTTCAGACTTCATAATGCCATGCACACGGTCAAGCAGTCCAGTGCCAGAGGCAGCAAAGCAACCCCAAAACATCAGGGAACCTCCGCCATGTTTGACTGTAGGGACCGTATTCTTTTCTTTGCATGCCTCTTTTTTTCTCCTGTAAACTCTTATGTTGATGCCTTTGCCCAAAAAGAGAGAACATTCTTCCAAAACGTTTTAGGCTTTCTCAGGTAAGTTTTGGCAAACTCCAGCCTGGCTTTTTTATGTCTCGGGGTAAGGAGTGGGGTCTTCCTGGGTATCCTATCATACAGTATCTTTTCATTCATACGCTGACAGATAGTACGGGTTGACACTGTTGTACCCTCGGACTGCAGGGCAGCTTGAACTTGTTTGGATGTTAGTCGAGGTTCTTTAGCCACCATCCGCACAATCTTGCGTTGAAATCTCGTCAATTTTTTTTTTCTGTACAAATCTATGGAGGTTAGTCACAGTGCCATGGGCTTTAAACTTCTTGATGACACTGCGGACGGTAGACACAGGAACATTCAGGTCTTTGGAGATGGACTTGTAGCCTTGAGATTGCTCATGCTTCCTCACAATTTGGTTTCTCAAGTCCTCAGACAGTTCTTTGGTCTTCTTTCTTTTCTCCATGCTCAATGTGGTACACACAAGGACACAGGACAGACATTGAGTCAACTTTAATCCATGTCAACTGGCTGCAAGTGTGATTTAGTTATTGCCAACACTTGTTAGGTACCACAGGTAAGTTACAGGTGCTGTTAATTACACAAATTAGAGAAGCATCACATGATTTCTCTAACAGTGCCAATACTTTTGTCCACTCCCATTTTTATGTTTGGTGTGGAATTAGATCCAATTTGGCTTTAGGACAATTCTTTTTGTGTTTTTTTTCATTGAAGACAAATTAAATGAAGATAATAATACCAAAGAATTTGTGATTGCAATCATTTTCAGGTAGAAACTGAGTATTATCTGACAGAATTGCAGGGGTGTCAGTACTTTTGGCCAACACTGTATTTATACATATATATTTTATACCAATTTTGCATTGTATTTCAGAAGGTACTGCTGACTTGCTTAGCACTTGAATTCCACCCATCCTGTAGAAGAGATCTATTTCAATGAGCATCAACTGCTAGATACAATAGGAATGATTAATGTTCCTGACAACTTTGACTTAATCAATTGTTCATGAACAAAAATTAATCTTCAACTTATCAAAAAAATGATTGTACCAAGAGAAATATTTGTTAGGAAAGTCATGTCCTTTAGATCACATAAGAGGAGCATAAATCTGCAAACCGATGTGTCGGAAAGATGACTGATTAGATGGAAAGAAATCAATGCTCAATATTATCGACAGATTCAGAGAATTATTAAGACTTTATATCCCTTAAGTGGATAATTAAATCTAGGGATTTTCAGATAGCAATTTGAAATTAATTGAAGCATGTATTAATATGTTTTTTAATCAACATATATTATATGGAATGTTTAACACGTCAAATTAAAATAAGGGTGTCAATAAGTCCTACAAACTCTACAAAACTAACTTCAGCCTCTACATGCAAAGTCAGATTCTCCAAAATCCCCGAGGTGTCCACATTACAAGTGCAAAAAAATAGACATAATTTTTTATTGCACATTTTTATGGTAGGTTGAGAGTGATTGTCTCTTCGGTATTTTGCCCCTCGTCTGCCTCCGCCTTCATCATGGCGGTTCTGTTGCATCCTGATAATGGATTTAAACTTGTGTTGGTTGATGGCTTTTTCTGGTGAGTTTTTTTGAATTTTCTATGCCCTTTGTCTGTGAACATGTTTTGAATGTAGCATAGGGACTCGTAAGAGTGGGGGTCCCTTGACGTTGGGTGACAAGCTTATGTATTTTGGCCAAAATATCGATCAAACCTCACATTATGATTTTACACCATTTTTCATAGTTTTTTATTGCACATTTTTATGCAGGATGCAGCCAGATCTATTGGGATGTCTGTCCTGTGGGGTGCACTCATAATATAATAATTATAATAATAATAATAAATCATCATCATCATCATCAACATCATCAACTCTAATTTCATAAACAAAATATATACAATACAATACAGTAAGTAATTCCAGTAGAGAAAGAATACAGCACAATAATTGGATACAATCCAATAAACATAGAATCAATGTAAAAAAATACAATACAATAAATAAAACAAAAATAAAGGTGACCCTGCTCAAAAGAGTTTACAATCTACAATGGGGTAGGGGTTACACAAAGTACAGGGGCTTATTCCACTGATGGTGCAGGCATCTTGAGGAAATGGTGGATAGAAATAAAGTTGCATCAATGGTCATCAGACAATCTATGTAGGTGGGTTTGGTGGAGTTTGAAGAAGAGTTATGTGCAGAGAGATAGTAAATGGGCTATATACAGTACAAAAGAATTTTATTAGGGAGCATGATAGGCTGCCTTAAAAAGAAGTGTTTTTAGGGAGCGTCTGAAGCCATGCAAGTTGTGGATAGTCCTAATTTCTTGGAGTAGAGCATTCCAGAGAATTGGTGCAGCTCGGGAGAAGTCTTGGAGCCGGGAGTGGGAGGATTGGATTAATGCAGATGTTAGTCAAAGGTAATTTGTAGAACGTAGAGAACGGGTGGGATGATAGACAGAGATGAGGGAGTAGATGTAGGGAGGTGCTGCACCGTGAAGAGCTTTGTGGTGAGAACAAGCAATTTGAATTTGATCCTGTAGTGTACGGGCAGCCAGTGCAATGACTGGCATAGAGCAGAGGCATGTGAGTAACGGTTAGCTAGATAGGTGATCCTAGCTGCTGCATTAAGGATGGACTCAAGAGGGGAAAGTTTAGAGAGGGGGAGGCCAATTAATAGTGAATTGCAGTAGTCAAGGTGGGAGTGGATTAGGGCCACGGTAAGGGTTTTTGTTGATTCTATGGTGAGAAAGAGGCGGACTCTAGAGATGTTCTTCAGGTGTAAGTGTCAAGAGCGGACGAGAGATTGTGTATGGGAGGTGAAGGAGAGATAGTTGTCAAACATAACACCCAGACAGTGAGCCTGCTGCCTAGGCTTTATTGTAGTGCCACACACTGAGAGAGAGGTGTCAGATTTAAGGAGGTTAGGTTGCCTTCACATTTACATTCCCCTCCGCAGCGTTCTGCGGAGGGGATCCGCAATGTGAGCGCAGCACGGCAAGCCCTATCTTTATAATGGGAGCGCAAGGTGCTGCGCTTGACAGCGCATGACCGTGCGCACCCATTCACTGCCACATGTGATCTGTGCGCAGGCGGATGCCTGCGCACAAATCACCCAGCCTCGTCGGCACCACGAACACGACATGTTGCATTTCTGGTGCGGACGAGACTGGGTGATTTGTGCGCAGGTATTCACCTGTGCACAGATCACATATGGCAGTGAATGGGTGCGCATGGTCATGCGCTGTCAAGCACAGCACCGTGCGCTCCCATTATAAAGATAGGCGTTTGCCGTGCTGCGCTCACATTGCGGATCCCCTCCGCAGAACGCTGTGGAGGGGTCTGCAAATGTGAAGGCAGCCTTAGTGGAGCAGAAGAAGTTCAGTTTTGGAAAGATTGAGTTTCAAATAGAGAACAGACATGATGGAAACTGCAGCTAGACAGTCATTGGTGTTCTTTAAAATTGCAGGGGTAAGGTCAGGGGCTGAAGTGTATAATTGTGTGTTATCGGCATAGAGATGGTAGTGAGAGGAAGAGGGGAGGAAGTGGAGCCAGCCGATGATACACTGAAGCAACGGTCAGAAAGATAGGAAGAGAGCCAGGAGAGAGTGGTGTCCTTTATGCCAATGGAGTGCAGCATAGAGTGCAGGATATGGTCAACAGTGTCAAAAGCTGCAGAGAGGACAAGAATAAACAGAGTGTGGTCACCATTACATTTTGCTGTCAGAAGAGATATCAGAATGTATGGGTTCCTGGTTATATATATTAGTGAGGACATCAGACTATATGGCCTCCTGGTTGGTATATATTAGTAGGGACATCAGACTGTATGGGTTCCTTGTGGTATATATTAGCGAGGACATCAGAATTTATGGGCTCCTGGTGGTAAATATTAGTGAGGACATCAGAAATGATGGGCTCCTTTCAGGTATATATTAGCGAGGACAACAGAATGAATGGGATCCTGGTGGGTGTATATTAGAGAGAACATCAGAATGTATGGGCTCCTGGTAGTATATATGTGAGGACATCAGAATATATGGGCTCCTGGTGGGATATACAGTGCCTACAAGTAGTCTTCAACCCCCCGCAGATTTAGGTGGTTTGATAAGATGCAAATAAGTTAGAGCCTTCAAACTGCAAACGAGAGTAGGATTTATTAACGAAGCATAAATCTTACAAACCAAAAAGTTATGTTGCTCAGTTGAATTTTAATAAATTTTAAACATAAAAGTGTGGGTCAATTATTATTCAACCCCTGGGTTTAATATTTTGTGGAATAACCCTTGTTTGCAATTACAGCTAATAATCGTCTTTTATAAGACCTGATCAGGCCGGCACAGGTCTCTTGAGTTATCTTGGCCCACTCCTCCATGCAGATCTTCTCCAAGTTATCTAGGTTCTTTGGGTGTTTTATGTGGACTTTAATCTTGAGCTCCTTCCACAAGTTTTCAATTGGGTTAAGGTCAGGAGACTGACTAGGCCACTCCATCACCTTGATTTTTTCCCTCTTGAACCAGGCCTTGGTTTTCTTGGTTGTGTGCTTTGGGTCGTTGTCTTGTTGGAAGATGAAATTACGACCCATCTTAAGATCCTTAATGGAGGAGCGGAGGTTCTTGGCCAAAATCTCCAGGTAGGCCGTGCTATCCATCTTCCCATGGATGCGGACCAGATGGCCAGGCCCCTTGGCTGTGAAACAGCCCCACAGCATGATGCTGCCACCACCATGCTTGACTGTAGGGATGGTATTCTTGGGGTCGTATGCAGTGCCATCCAGTCTCCAAATGTCACATGTGTGGTTGGCACCAAAGATCTCGATCTTGGTCTCATCAGACCATAGAGCCTTGAACCAGTCTGTCTCAGAGTCCTCCAAGTGATCATGAGCAAACTGTAGACGAGCCTTGACATGACGCTTTGAAAGTAAAGGTACCTTACGGGCTCGTCTGGAACGGAGACCATTGCGGTGGAGTACGTTACTTATGGTATTGACTGAAACCAATGTCGCCACTGCCATGAGATCTTCCCGGAGCTCCTTCCTTGTTGTCCTTGGGTTCAAAGGCTGTCCAGGCCGTGGAAGGCTAACAGTAGTTCCATAAGCCTTCCACTTCCGGATGATGCTCCCAACAGTGGAGACAGGTAGGCCCAACTCCTTGGAAAGGGTTTTGTACCCCTTGCCAGCCTTGTGACCCTCCACGATCTTGTCTCTGATGGCCTTGGAATGCTCCTTTGTCTTTCCCATGTTGACCATGTATGAGTGCTGTTCACAAGTTTGGGGAGGGTCTTAAATAGTCAGAAAAGGCTGGCAAAAGAGATAATTAATCCACACATGTGAAGCTCATTGTTCTTTGTGCCTGAACTACTTCTTCATACTTTAGGGGGACCAAACAGAATGCTGGTGGTTTGAGGGGTTGAATAATAAATGACCCTGTGAATTAACTTTTAACGCTTTAAAAAAAAAAAAAAAAATTAAAAAAATCTTTTTGGCTGCAGTGCATTTCCCACTTCCAGGCTGATCTACAGTCCAAATGTCACAATGCCAAGTTAATTCCGCATGTGTCAACCAGCTAAATCTGCAGGGGGTTGAAGACTACTTGTAGGCACTGTATTAGTGAGGACATCAGAATGTATGGCCTTCTGGTTTATATATATTACAAAGAACATCAGAATGTATGGGTTTCTGGTGATGGAATATATTAGTGAGGAATGTACACTGGTGATCAAAATTAAGGAACAACACACAGTTTCCTTAATGTTAAGGTCATTGTGTGGTCCTAGTTGAACATATCCTAACATGAGTAAAATAGCAGTATTTTAAGCTTATTTCATGAATTCAATATATTCTAAAGCACAGAATGTAAACGAGATAAATGAAAGAGAACACTGAATAAAATTAGAGAACACTTTCAAATACCTGCAAGTTATTGGTGTGAATCTGGCACCTGGTGCTAATTTCCTTGATTATCTGACAAAATCTATTTAACTGGCAGCATAACTTTCTAATTTGCACTCACTTTGCCAAAGTGGTGTGCTGTTCAAAAGTGACCTTAACCTACCAGCAGCAGGTTGTCCTGATGAAGGCCAAAGGGGTCAATGAATCAATTGTAGCAACAGAAGTTGGTCATTCCAAGTCTGTGATTTCTAAAATATTGCATCTTTACAACATCACAAACACTTTCAAGTCCACCAAGAGGCTGGTCGCCCTCAAAAGACAAATGCAAAGAGGACAGGATAATGCAGAGAATTTCCATTGGTAATCGTTTCAACACTGCAGCCGGAATAGCTCGCCAGTTCAGCACTGAACAGGGTGTGGACATATCTCATCATGCTGCACTGTGTCACGATATTTACTAGCATTTGGACTGAAATCCACTCTGAGTGATCCAACCTCTCATTAGCAGGAAGAATCAAAAAGGTAGACACACCTTTGGTTTGGAGAATGTTGTGTGTGAAGAGGAGAAGTGGTCCACAGTTCATTTTAGTGATGAAAGCAAGTTTAATTTATTTGGGTCTGAAGGAAAACATTATGTTTGTCGACAAACTGTGGAAAGACCGAACCTAAAATGTGTAAAGACGTCAGTGAAAGGTGATCAAGGAAGTGTCATGGTTTAGAGAAATGTTTTCTGCTGTGGTGGTTTGACCTCTCATACATGGCAGAGTGAATGCAAATGTGTATCAGAACCTTCTTCAACAACACATGGTTCCTTACAGTGCTGTGCAAATTAATTGGGACAAAGCAAGTCTTTAATTGTTTTTCTTGCATTAGTTTTACTATTGCTGATAAGTGTTTTATCAGTTCTTGGTGTTGTTTTCCTTTTCCTTCCACATTTCCCTTTTCGTTTTGGAGAAAACGATCTAGTTTCATTGTGTGCACGAATTATTCTTGAAACGGTAGATTTTCCAATACCAACGGTGGAAGCGATTTCTCTTACAGTCAGACTTGTATGTTCATTGAGAGTAATAATTCTAGACCTCTTCCATGGAGTAACATCCATTTTTACAGGCACGAATCCCACTGAGAAAAAAAGTACACTAAACCACTCCTCACAGAAACAAGCTCTCAACTGAAGCTGAGGGGGCAGCTAGCTGTTATTTTCTGACTAAAATCAGTCAAAACACATTTTGTTACTCAAGGTTGTACACTCACACCTGTTCAAAGCAGTTAAAACTGGTTTGAATCACTGACTGGTAACCCCAACTTACGATTTTACTTAAAAAATGCTTTGTCCCAATTAATTTGCACAGCACTCTACTTATGTTCAGCACTCAATCAGCCAAAAATTTTCATACAGGACAATGTCACACAGCAAGATGGGTAAAGTAGTTCCTTGAAACAGAAAACATTAAAAAATGAAATAGCCAAACCAGAGTGCTGATCTAAACCCAATAGAAAACCTCTGGAAAATTCTTGGTGACAAAGTTATGGCCAAGAAACTGACAACAGTCACAGAATGTGGAAGAGACTGGAAGAAGAGTGGACCAAAATCCCACCAGAGCAGTGTAAGAGATTAGCGATGTTCTGTGGCCGCAGATGTACTTTCTACTGATTGGTGACTGTTGTAACCTTCACATAATTTAGTTTTAAGCTTTCTCTGTGCTGAAGTCATTGCTGTTCTCTAATTATTATCATCTAGTTCTGTGTAAAATATAAGTTTTAAAGGGAATCTGTCAGGTCAAAATTCCATATGTAACTGCTATAATTTTCTAATACTTTTCTTTCTCTGAGCTCTCTCTATTCATGTATTTCTATTATTTATACTTCCCTCCTATCCTCTGTAAACTTCAAATATAACTAAAAGATTAATTCCATCTATCATCAATCACAATAAGCTCTCTATTGCCCACTCCCCAAGGAATGAATATTTATGCATCATTACACTACCCTCCCCTCTGGGTTTTATGCTCTGTGACTGCAGAAAGTTCAGTAAGGTGGGGGGAAATGTGTGCTCTTGCTCTTACCAGTAGCTTTTCATGGCATTGTGTGTATCTGAGGAATGTGAGTAGTGTGTGCAGTCTGAGGTATTTCTTCGTGATTATAAGAACATTTGATCATTTGCTCAGCATATACACACATTACATGTCTGCAGGAAAACCAGTGTTCTTATAGAAATCTCTTAGGTACCTTTTACATCAGCGGTATTTGAAATATGCTACAAAATCTGCCAGATCTGCCATGAGTTACAAAAAATGTTGATGTGAAAGCAGCCTTACACAGTGCACACAGTGCAGGACAAAACACCTTCCCATCCCAGCACAGAGGTGAGGGACAAAACACCAGCTTGGGTGGGAGTGGATGTTTAAAGGGAATCTGTCACCTAAAATATGGCTCCTAACCTATGAATACTGTCCCTGCAGCCAAAAAGTGCTATAGTAACCATCCCTGTCTGACCTGTTGCATGAAAACAGAGCTGCAATAAATTGTTTTTGAAACTTACCACATCCATGTCGGATGGGCGTTCCTTCAGGGCTCCTTGACGGGTAGGCAGGGTCTTCTGTGCCGCTCTCCCCCTGCCTCGCTGCTACATTGCGCCCTAATGGGCGTAATTCTCCTCTTCAGGGCGCAGGCACTATTCAAATCGCCCGCCCAGATCATCACCGCTGTGACACGGTCACGTGACGCCGACACCGCGTCACTTCTGGTCGGCCGGCGCTGGGTGTATGACGCGCACAGGCCGACTTCAGCATGCGATCTGTGCATGCGCTGAAGTTGGCCAGTGCGAAGCCACGTACGGATCAGGTGCGCAGCCTCTACAACACACTCCCCCTCCCTCCCTGTGTCTCCCTGCCTCCCTGTGTCTCCCTCCCTCCTTGTGTCCCCACTCCTTTCTTCAAATGAATAACACACACATCTAAATATAGATTTTTAGATGTGTGTGTTATTCATTTGAACAATCACATATACATATTTACACACACATATATTTATATGTGTGTGTAAATATGTATTTGTGATCACGCACACGTGTATATATATATATATATATATATATATATATATATATATATATACTGTATATATATATATTTATATATATATATACATACATCTACACACATATATATATCTAATATATAAAAGCCGAAGTGACTTCCGTTACTTTGGCGGACACAGACACACACACACACACACCTATACACACACACTCACCTATACACACACCTATACACACCTATACTTACCACCGGCCCTGCATCCGCCTCCTACATCCTCAGTCCACATGTCGCCGCCCCCGAACTACTGGATCCAATATGGCGTCCGGGAAGTCTCGCAAGACTTCCCGGACGCCATATTGGATCCAGTCATCTGGGGGCGGCGACATACTTTCTCAAAGATGGCGTCCAGGAAGACTCGCGAGACTTCACTTATGCCATATTGGATCCTGTCGTCCGGGGACGGCGACATGTCGACTGAGGATGCAGCCGGCGGATGCAGGGCAGGTGGTAAGTATAGGTGTGTATAGGTGTGTGTGTGTGTATAGGTGTGTGTATAGGTGTGTGTGTGTATAGGTGTGTGTGTATAGGTGTGTGTGTGTGCCCATGGCGCTGCGCTGACCACTCTGCCCACGCTGTTGCGCTCACCACTCTGCCCACGGCACTGCGCCCACCACTCTGCCCACGGCACTGCGCTCACCACTCTGCCCATGGCGCTGCGCTCACCACTTGTCCACGCCACTGCGCTCAACACTCTGCCCACGGCACTGCGCTCACCACTCTGCCCACGGCGCTGCACTCACCACTCTGCCCACGGCGCTGCGCTCACCACTCTGCCCATGCCGTTGCGCTCACCACTCTGCCCATGCCGCTGCGCTCACCACTCTGCCCACAGCGCTGCGCTCACCACTCTGCCCATGGACGCTGCGCTCGCCACTCTGTCCACGGCACTGCGCTCACCACTCTGCCCACGGCACTGCGCTGACCGCACTGACCACTTTCACGGCACTCACTGCTAACCACTGAGCCACCGCGCAGTGCTAACCACTGAGCCACCGCGCAGTGCTAACCACTGAGCCACCGCGCAGTGCTAACCACTGAGCCACCGTATACTCTGCTACCCACAGAACCGCCTGTATACTCTGCTACCCACAAAGCCGCCTGTATACACACAATTCATTTCACAGCACTCCTGTAACTATTAGTAAATAAACTATATATGGATTCTAGACTACCCGATTCTTTAGAATCGGGCTGCCATCTAATATATATATATATACACACACACATATATAATATATATATACATATGTTTGTGTGTAAATATGTATTTGTGATCACACACACACACAACACAGTGTATGTATACATATACTGAAGGCTGCACAAACACATATATATATACTAGCTGTGAGCCCGATGCAAATGCATCGGGATTCTAGAACGTGCATTAATTTTATTAGATAGCAATTTTTTATTTTATTATTTATTTTGTTTTGTTTTTTTACTATTTTTATTATTATTAAATTTATTTATTATTTGTTATTTTAAGTAAATTATTGATTAATTATTTTATTTATTAAAAACCGCATCTGCGGCGCGGTTGCGGTAATCCCCATAGAAAGTATAGGGGGACTTGCGGCAGGTGCGGCAAAACCGCACTTGCCGCACCTGCCGCAAGTCCCCCTATACTTTCTATGGGGATTACCGCAACCGCGCCGCAACTTGCACTTGCGGCGCGGTTGCGGTAATCCTTATGGGGATTACCGCAACCGCGCCGCAAGTGCTCGCACTCAGCCAGCGACTCGCAATGCGGCGCGGTTGCGGTAATTCTTATGGGGATTACCGCAACCGCGCCGCAAGTGCTCGCACTCAGCCAGCGACTCGCTGCCGCACCTGCCGCAAGTCCCCCTATACTTTCTATGGGGATTACCGCAACCGCGCCGCAAGTGTAGCGACTCGCAATGGCCTCGCGGCCATTGCTCGCGCTACACAGCGACTCGCAATAGATCCCCATTGAAAGTATAGGGGGAGATGCGGCAGGTGCGGCGGCTGAGGTAGCGACTCGCAATGGCCTCGCGGCCATTGCTCGCGCTACCTCAGCGGTAAATCGCTAACTTTGTGGCCGAGCCTCTGGTTCTATTTTCGGCCAGCGACTCGCAATGGCCGCTTCGTGGCCATTGCTCGCGCGTGGTGACGTCACAGTGTGACATAGCCACGGCGTTTTCGGGGTCCGACACGATTTTGCCTACGGCAATTATATCATATATATAAAACCCGAAGGCCACTTCCTGTGGAATCTGGCCAACTTCCGTGACGGCCTGCTCCCTGTGTCACAGACCGGAACCGGAAGTTCCAGACCCACGAGCGGTGAGCGCGTAGCGCTCACCGCGAGCCGCTGTCAAACCTGCATAGCGGCTCGCAGTGGGCGCTAAAGCGCCACCGCCACCCCCACACAGAGCCGTGTGCTCCCACCCAGGGCCGCACCGTCCACTGGACAGTGTGAGCCCTGAGTCCAGAGGGCCGGCAGCCAGGGGGAGCGGCATCACATAAGGGGGCGGCGCCACCTACATCAGCGGCGGCCTTAGCAGAGACGGACGCTGTAAGAGGGCGCGCGCCCTGTGGCGCTGTAGGCTGCAGGGCGGCGGCGCCGAGCGGACGTTGCAGGGCCGGCGGGGTTGACACCGGCCTCCGATCGGCTTAGGCGGCAGGGTGGCTACATGCACCCTCCCACCAACATCCGGGAACCGGCCCGCCCCGCCCACTCTCCTCCATCAGGGACCACACAGCCCCGCCGACAGCCCGGTGCGTGTTCTGCTTCCCCTCTCCTGTGCCCCCCCAGCCTCCCCTCTCCTGTGCCCCCCCAGCCTCCCCTCTCCTGTGCCCCCCCATCCTCCCCTCTCCTGTGCCCCCCCATCCTCCCCTTTCCTGTGCCCCCCCATCCTCCCCTTTCCTGTGCCCCCCAGCCTCCCCTCTCCTGTGCCCCCAGCCTCCCCTCTCCTGTGCCCCCCCAGCCTCCCCTTTCCTGTGCCCCCCAGCCTCCACTTTCCTGTGCCCCCCAGCCTCCCCTTTCCTGTGCCCCCCAGCCTCCACTTTCCTGTGCCCCCCAGCCTCCCCTCTCCTGTGCCCCCCCAGCCTCCCCTCTCCTGTGCCCCCCCAGCCTCCCCTCTTCTGTGCCCCCCAGCCTCTCCTCTGCCTCCGCTCTTCTCCAGCCTCCGCTCTCCTCTGCCTCCGCTCTTCTCCAGCCTCCGCTCTTCTCCAGCCTCCGCTCTTCTCCAGCCTCCGCTCTCCACTGCCTCCGCTCTCCCCTGCCTCCGCTCTCTTCTGCCCTCCAGCCTCCGCTCTTCTCTGCCCTCCAGCCTCCGCTCGCCTCTGCCCTCCAGCCTCCGCTCGCCTCCGCTCTCCTTTGCCCTCCAGCCTCCGCTCTCCTCTGCCTCCGCTCTCCTCTGCCTCCGCTCTCCTCTGCCCTCCAGCCTCCGCTCTCCTCCAGCCTCCGCTCTTCTCCAGCCTCCGCTCTTCTCCAGCCTCCGCTCTTCTCCAGCCTCCGCCCTTCTCTAGCCTCTGCTCTTCTCCAGCCTCCGCTCTCTGCCCTCCAGCCTCCGCTCTCCTCTGCCTCCGCTCTCCCTGCCCTCCAGCCTCCGCTCTCCCCTGCCTCCACTCCTCTCCCAGCCCTGCCCGTCTTCTCCTGCCTCCGCTCTTCTCCAGCCTCCGCTCTTCTCCAGCCTCCGCTCTTCTCCAGCCTCCGCTCTTCTCCAGTCTCCGCTCTCCTCTGCCTCCCCTCTCCCCTGCCCTCCAGCCTCCGCTCTCCCCTGCCTCTGCTCTCCCCTGCCTCCGCTCTCCTCCCTGCCTCCGCTCTCCTCCAGCCTCCGCTCTCCTCCAGCCTCCGCTCTTCTCCAGCCTCCGCTCTTCTCCAGCCTCCGCTCTTCCTCCTGCCTCCGCTCTTCCCCAGCCCTCCAGCCTCCGTTCTTCTCCAGCCTCCGCTCTTCTCCAGCCTCCGCTCTTCTCCGCCCTCCGCTCTTCTCCCTGCCTCCGCTCTTCTCCTGCCTCCCGCTCTCTCCCTCTCCCCTGCCTCCGCTCTCCCCTGCCTCCGCTCTTCTCCAGCCTCCGCTCTTCTCCAGCCTCCGCTCTCTCCCTGCCTCCGCTCTCCCCTGCCTCCGCTCTCTCCCTCTGCCTCCGCTCTTCTCCAGCCTCCCGCTCTTCTCCAGCCTCCGCTCTCTCCAGCCTCCGCTCTCCCCGCCTCCGCTCTCCTCCAGCCTCCGCTCTCCCCCAGCCTCCGCTCTCCCCCAGCCTCCCTCTCCTCCAGCCTCCCCTTCTCTCCCTCCAGCCTCCCCTCTCCCCTGCCTCCCCTCTCCCCTGCCTCCGCTCTCCCCTGCCTCCGCTCTTCTCCAGCCTCCGCTCTTCTCCAGCCTCCGCTCTTCTCCAGCCTCCGCTCTTCTCCAGCCTCCCTCTTCTCCAGCCTCCCCTCTTCTCCAGCCTCCCCTTTTCTCCAGCCTCCGCTCTTCTCCAGCCTCCGCTGTCCTCTGCCCTCCAGCCTCCGCTCTTCCCCTGCCTCCGCTCTCCCCTGCCTCCGCTCTTCCCCTGCCTCCGCTCTTCTCCAGCCTCCGCTCTTCTCCAGCCTCCGCTCTTCTCCAGCCTCCGCTCTCCTTGCCCTCCAGCCTCCACTCTCCCCTGCCTCCGCTCTCCCTGCCTCCGCTCTCCCTGCCTCCGCTCTTCTCCAGCCTCCCTCTTCTCCAGCCTCTCCTCTTCTCCAGCCTCCGCTCTCCTCTGCCCTCCAGCCTCCGCTCTCCCCAGCCTCCGCTCTTCCCAGCCTCCGCTCTTCTCCAGCTCTGCTCTTCTCCAGCCTCCGCTCTTCTCCAGCCTCCGCTCTCCTCTGCCCTCCAGTCCTCCACTCTCCCCTGCCTCCGCTCTCCCCTGCCTCCGCTCTCCCCTGCCTCCGCTCTTCTCCAGCCTCCCCTCTTCTCCAGCCTCTCCTCTTCTCCAGCCTCCGCTCTCCTCTGCCCTCCAGCCTCCGCTCTCCCCAGCCTCCGCTCTTCCCAGCCTCCGCTCTTCTCCAGCCTCTCCTCTTCTCCAGCCTCCGCTCTCCTCTGCCCTCCAGCCTCCGCTCTCCCCAGCCTCCGCTCTTCCCAGCCTCCGCTCTTCTCCAGCCTCCGCTCTCCCCTGCCTCCGCTCTCCCCTGCCTCCGCTCTCCCCTGCCTCCGCTCTCCCCTGCCTCCGCCCTCCTCTGCCCTCCAGCCTCCGCTCTCCCCTGCCTCCGCTCTCCCCTACCTCCGCTCTTCTCCAGCCTCCCCTCTTCTCCAGCCTCCCCTCTTCTCCAGCCTCCCCTCTTCTCCAGCCTCCCCTCTTCTCCAGCCTCCGCTGTCCTCTGCCCTCCAGCCTCCGCTCGCCCCTGCCTCCGCTCTTCCCCTGCCTCCGCTCTTCTCCAGCCTCCGCTCTTCTCCAGCCTCCGCTCTTCTCCAGCCTCCGCTCTTCTCCAGCCTCCGCTCTCCCCTGCCTCCGCTCTCCTCTGCCCTCCAGCCTCCGCTCTCCCCTGCCTCCGCTCTCCCCTGCCTCCGCTCTCCCCTGCCTCCGCTCTCCCCTAGCCTCCGCTCTCCTCCAGCCTCCGCTCTTCTCCAGCCTCCGCTCTTCTCCAGCCTCCGCTCTTCTCCAGCCTCCGCTCTCCCCTGCCTCCGCTCTCCCCTGCCTCCGCTCTCCTCTGCCTCCGCTCTTCTCCAGCCTCCGCTCTCCTCTGCCTCCGCTCTCCTCTGCCTCCGCTCTCCTCTGCCTCCGCTCTTCTCCAGCCTCCGCTCTCCCCTGCCTCCGCTCTCCCCTGCCTCCGCTCTCCCCTGCCTCCGCTCTCCTCTGCCCTCCAGCCTCCGCTCTCCTCTGCCCTCCAGCCTCCGCTCTCCTCTGCCCTCCAGCCTCCGCTCTCCTCTGCCCTCCAGCCTCCGCCCTCCAGCCTCCGCTCTCCCCTGCCTCCGCTCTCCCCTGCCTCCGCTCTCCTCTGCCCTCCAGCCTCCGCTCTCCTCTGCCCTCCAGCCTCCGCTCTCCTCTGCCCTCCAGCCTCCGCTCTCCTCTGCCCTCCAGCCTCCGCTCTCCTCCAGCCTCCGCTCTCCTCCAGCCTCCGCTCTCCTCCAGCCTCCGCTCTTCTCCAGCCTCCGCTCTCCCCTGCCCTCCAGCCTCCGCTCTTCTCCAGCCTCCGCTCTCCTCTGCCTCCGCTCCCCTGCCCTCCAGCCTCCGCTCTCCCCTGCCTCCGCTCTTCTCCAGCCTCCGCTCTTCTCCAGCCTCCACTCTTCTCCTGCCTTCGCTCTCCGCTCTCCTCTGCCTCCGCTCTCCCCTGCCCTCCAGCCTCCGCTCTCCCCTGCCTCCGCTCTCCCCTGACCCCTTCCTCCTCTAACCCCTCCAGTTTCTGCCTCCTCCGTCCTCTGCCTCCTCCCTCCTCTGCCCCCTCCAGCCTCTGCCCCCTCCAGCCTCTGCTGCACTCACTGCTGACCACTGAGCCACCGCACTCACTGCTGACCACTGAACCACCGCACTCACTGCTGACCACTGAGCCGCCTGTATACACACAATTAATTTCACAGCACTCCCCTATTACTAAATAAACTATATATAGATTCTAGACTACCCGATTCTTTAGAATCGGGCCACCATCTAGTAGTAGATATATAATCACATCTACAAACATATACAATACTTGTACAAACTTAGAAATAGACTAGAAATGGACTGGAAGAGACTGGCAGGTAAAGAAATATAAATCCCCCACAATGTTTCCCTTCTAATCTCTACCACCCTTACTACTTCACTTCATATTAACTCCTTCAATCCCTTCCACAAGTAAGGAACTAGTCATCAGTCCACCCTCCCTCCCCAGCCATCTGACCTCCTCTTGACTACTATTTCTCCCCATACTGGCTGCACCACCTTGTCCTCGGCTCCACCATCCTGTCCAGGACTGCTAGATCTCATCCCCATCCACATCTCCCCTGAACTATAGCTCATACCTTGGTGGCATCCCACCCCGGACTGACCCCTGCTGCCACACTCACTCCCTGTTCTCCGTATGCAATGTTCCCGCTACTCCTCACTCTCACTCCCATCCTTCTCCACTTCCTACTACCCCCACTTATCCCCCCTCCCAGCAACAAAATACTGCTCTCACCCTCCATCCTGCCGAACCACCTCACCCACTTTACCGACCTTTTCATTCACTTTCAATCCTCAATCACCAAACAAGCACGCCCGCCTCGCAAGCTCTCATGCTCCCACCTGCTAACCCTCGGCCTACTCCTCCTCCTTGCCGGTGACATCTCCCCCAATCCTGGCCCCCCCCGCAACATCCCCACAACAACCTTCATCCCTCGACCCACCACAACCCTCGCAACCTCATGACCACTAGCTCTCGCAACCCCACCAACATCAGACCCATTCCCCCAACCCATGCCCCACCTACCGCTCTACCCGGCGCACTCTGGAATGCCCGCTCAGTGTGCAACAAACTCCCCGACATCCATGATCTCTTTATCTCCAGGAAACTGTCATTCCTTGGCCTCACCGAGACCTGGCTCACCCCCTCCGACACGGCCTCCCCTGCCGCACTATCCTACGGCGGCCTCAGCCTGTCCCACACCCCCCGTCCCTCTGGCAAGCACGGCGGTGGAGTCGGCATACTGCTGTCCAACTCCTGCACCTTCAGCCCCATCCCCCAGCCCCCATCCGTCACTGTCCCCTCCTTCGAAGCCCACTCAGTCCGAATCTTCTCCCCCTGCAACCTCCAAATAGCCATCATCTACCGCCCCCCCGGACCCACCGCCTCCTTCCTTGACCACTTCACCACCTGGCTACTTCACTTCCTCTCCACTGACATCCCCTCCATCATCATGGGCGACTTCAATATCCCCATTGACACTCCCCGCCCAGCCGCCTCCAACCTTCTTTCCTTGACCACTTCCCTAGGGCTCTCCCAATGGTCCTCCTCTCCCACCCACGAACAAGGCCACACGCTTGACCTCATCTTTACCCGCCTTTGCTCCCTCTCTAACCTCACAACCTCAGTACTCACACTGTCCGACCACCATCTCTTGACCTTCTCCGCCCTCTCCTCCCCTGCCACACTACCCCCTCTCCGCAAACTTGATCACCCTCGCCGAAACCTAAAAGATCTTGATCTTCCTTTATTCTCTGAATCACTCCTCCCTCTCACCGACCTACTCTGCGCTGACGACATTGACATTGCCACCACCCTATACAACACCACCATAATGAACGCTCTCGACCTAGCCGCCCCCCTCACTCTCCATGCTCCACGCATTAACAGGCAACCCTGGCACACCACCCTCACTAAAAACCTGAGACGGGCGTCCAGAGTCGCCGAGAGGAGATGGAAAAAGTCTCACACCCCCGAGCACTTTGCTCTGTTCAAGCAATCCATCACTGACTTCAAGACGGCACTCGCTACAGCCAAGCAAGTGTTCTTCTCATCCCTTATAACCTCTCTGTCCCGCAACCCCAAACAGCTCTTCAAAACTTTCAACTCCTTACTTCGCCCACCTGCTCCTCCCCCTTCTCCCCTCATCTCTGCTGAAGACTTTGCGACCTTCTTCAAGGAGAAGATCGACAAGATCAGAAGCAGCTTCAGTCCACTATCCCCACAACTCCCCTTCCCACCTACACTGCCCTCCTCCTCCATCAGCCACTTCCCCCCCATAACTGAAGACCAACTCTCCTCCCTCCTGTCAAAATCACACCTCACCACCAGCGCCCACGACCCACTCCCATCCCACCTCATTCCCAACCACACCTCCATTTTCATCCCAGCCCTCACCCACCTCTTTAACCTTTCACTTCGCACTGGTACCTTCCCCTCGGCCTTCAAACACGCCCTAATCACGCCCATCCTAAAAAAAACCCTCACTTGACCCTACCTCTGTCTCTAACTATCGCCCCATATCTCTTCTCCCATTCGCCTCTAAGCTACTTGAACAACACGTCCACTCCGAACTGTCCTCTCACCTCTCCTCGTGCTCCCACTTCGACCGCCTACAGTCCGGCTTTCGACCCCTCCATTCCACCGAAACAGCCCTGACCAAAGTCACCAACGACCTACTGACCGCCAAGAACAAACACCACTACTCCATCCTGCTACTCCTTGACCTGTCTGCCGCCTTCGACACGGTTGACCACTCCCTTCTTCTCCGGATCCTGGAATCCCTTGGCATCACCCACCTTGCCCTCTCCTGGATCTCCTCATACCTAGCGGACCGGACCTTCAGCGTCTCCCACTCCCACACCTCCTCCTCACCCTACCCTCTTTCTGTCGGAGTCCCCCAAGGTTCCGTCCTGGGACCCCTACTTTTCTCCATTTACACTCTCGGCCTAGGGCAACTCATCGAGTCCCATGGCCTCCAGTACCACCTCTACGCCGATGACACCCAAATCTACCTGTCCGGCCCTGACATCACCTCCCTACTCTCGAAAATCCCTCAATGCCTTTCCGCCATCTCATCCTTCTTCTCTGCTCGCTTCCTTAAACTCAACATGGACAAAACTGAATTCATAGTCTTCCCCCCAAGAAATTCCACCCCACCTCCCAACCTATCCATCTGCATCAACGACTGCGCCCTCTCCCCAGTCCCCCAAGCCAAGTGCCTCGGGGTAATCCTCGACTCCTCCCTATCCTTCAAACCCCACATCGAGGCCCTCACCACATCCCTCCGGCTCCAGCTCAAGAACATCTCACGGATCCGCTCCTTCCTCACCCACGACACCGCTAAAACACTCATCCATGCTCTTATCATCTCCCGCCTTGACTACTGCAACCTCCTTCTCAATGGCCTCCCGGCTAACTCCCTCACACCTCTCCAGTCTATCCTCAACTCCGCTGCCCGACTCATCTATATGTCCTCCCGCTACTCCCCTGTCTCCCCCCTCTGCCAAGCCCTTCACTGGCTCCCCGTCTCCAAGAGATCCCAATTCAAAACACTAACCATGACCTACAAAGCCATACACAACCTGGCCCCACCATACATCTCCGACCTGGTCTCCCGATACCTACCCTCACGCAACCTCCGCTCCTCCCAAGAACTCCTCCTCTGCTCCCCCCTCATCACCTCTTCACACAACCGAGTCCAGGACTTCTCCCGGGCATCTGCCTTACTCTGGAACTCCCTACCCGAACACGTCAGACACTCTCCTACCCTGAGTAACTTCAAGTGTCACCTGAAGACTCACCTGTTCCGTCAAGCCTACAACCTGCCATGAGACCCAGGCGAACGCCCCATACATGACATTCCCCCATCCTACTGTATCCTAACCCACCCCTCATAGACTGTGAGCCCTCGTGGACAGGGTCCCTGCCCCTCCTGTACCTGTACGTCCTGATCGCCTAGATTTAGTGTACTTGTTCTTGTCTCCCTCATCCTCATGTAAAGCGCCATGGAACCCAATGGCGCTATATAAATAAATAATAATAATAATAATAATAAATATATATATATATATTATATATATATATATACACATATATACTAATACATATACTGTATATGCGTGTGTAAATATGTATTTGTGAGCACACACACGTGTATATAGCTATATAGATTCAAGATTCAAGATTCAAAGGAGCTTTATTGGCAGGTCTAAATACACATCAGTTTTGCCAAAGCACGTGTACGACGGAATAGGGATAGGGACTGTGAGGATGTTGGGCAGGGGCTGTAAGGAAGGTGGATGGGGGCAGGTCCAGCGTGGGGGCCATAGAAGTCTATAGCATAGGGAAGGTGGATGGGGCAGGTACAGGGTGGGGGCTATAGAAGTCTATGGCATAGGGAGAGTAGATGGGGGCAGATCCGGGGTGGGGGCTACAGAGTCCATGGCATATCATAGTTCTCTTTCTCGCAGTCTATGACATTCGCTCACATACTGTGATGCTATCTCCACTGCTCTCTCTTCTTTTCCTAGCAGGATACAGGTTTTCTCTTCTTCCTTCATGGTGATGAAATCTAGGAAGAGATGTGAAAGTCTCCTGAAGTGAGTGTCCCTCACTGCTGAGTATTTGGAGCAGTGTAGCAGGAAGTGGGTTTCGTCCTCCAGTGCCTCCTGATCACAGTGTTGGCACAGTCTTTCCTCCCTGGGCTTGTAGCTCTGCCTGTGTCAGCCGGATTCGATGGCCAAACTGTGGGCACTGAGTCTATATCTGCTCAGGATCTTGTAGTTCCTGGGGTCTGGGACTTTCTCCAGATATGAGGCCAGTCTGTAGTCTCTCTGTAGACTCCGGTACATGGTCAGTTTCTGTGAGTTGATGATTTCGTTCTTCCAGTCACTGACATACCTCTCCTGGCCCTCCTCTACCATCTTCCTGATTCCGACTTTTGTCAGGTTGCTGTGATTGGTGTTCTGGTCGTGTTGGGTTTGGTTGGGCTGTTCCGTGGGTTCTGGTTTTTCTGTTTCACCTACATGTATCAGGGCTTTATGGTGATGGGAGCTTGGATTGCTCCTATGTAGGTGAGCCTGGAATGACAGCGCCTTCTTTAGTACCGTTAGGTGTAGAGGGAATCTGTCCAGCTCGGCCCGACAAGCACTGTTGGAGGTGCTCCGATGGACCTGGAGAAGATGCTTACAGAAGTCCAGGTGGAATATTTCTGTTGGGTTGAAATCCCACCTTGACCCGTCTGGGTAGGTGTGAGGACCCCAGACTTCGCTGCCATATAAGAGGATTGGGGTGATAATAGAGGTGAAGATTTTTAACCAGACCCTCACTGGTGGCTTCAGATGATAGAGTTTTCTTCGGATGGCATAGAAGGTTTTGCAAGCCTTGTCCTTTAGGGTCTGTATGGCTTATTTGAAGCTTCCTGACCAGTGAATCTCTAGTCCCAGGTATGTATATTTGTCTGTTCCTGTGAGAGCACAGTTGTTGAGGACAAATGGCGGGTGCTGGTCTGATCTTCTCCTTCTCCTCTGGAACACCATGATGTTGGTTTTCTTTAGGTTGATCGGTAGTGCCCAGGTGGAGCTGAAATATTCAAGTTGTCTTGGAGGCCTTTCTCGGTTGGTGACAGCAGCAGCAGGTCATCTGCATACAGCAAGAATTTCACCTGAGCGTCATGGAGGGTGAGACCTGGTGCTGTGGAGGATTCCAGAGCGGTAGCCAGCTCGTTGATGTAAATGTTGAAGAGCATTGGACTTAGGCTACAGCCTTGTCTGACTCCACGGCTCTGCTGGAAGTAAGCTGTTCTTTTACCATTCACACTCACACTGCAGCAGTTCTCGGTGTAGGTGCTTTTGATGACATCGTAGGTCTTTCCTCCTATTCCGCTCTCCAGCAGTTTCAGGAATAAGCCTGGGTGCCACACCGAATCAAAGGCCTTTTTAAAGTCCACAAAACATGCATATATCTTCCCGTTCTTTGTATTGTGGACGTGTCTCTGAATGAGGCTGTGCAGGGTGTAGATATGGTCAGTGGTGCGGTGGTTCGGCATGAACCCTGCTTGGCTCTTGTTGAGGATGTTGTGCTCGGTGAGGAATGTGAGAATCCTCTTGTTCAGGATGCTGTTGAACAGTTTTCCCAGGTTGCTACTGACACATATGCCTCTGTAGTTGGCTATGTCATACCTGTCTCCACTCTTGTGGATGGGTCTGTTGAGGCCTTGGTTCCAGGTACGAGAGAAGTAGCCGGCACTCAGCACAATATTGAACAGTTTGACCATTGCAGCCTGTATGTCAGGAGGGCTGTGCTTCAGCATTTCTGGTAGGATCCCTTCCAGGCCACTGGCTTTTCTACACCTTATGGAAGAGATTTTCTCGGCTACTTCCTGTAATGTAATAGGTGTATCCACGGGGTTTTGGAAATTTTTGATTTTTTTTCCTCCATTGTTTTTAGTTTTGCCATTATGTTTTCCTGTTGTTGGCTTAGTTCTTCCTTTGGGATGTCTTTATAGAGGTCTCTGAAGTAATGGAGCCAGATGTTGCCATTTTGGATATGGGTGTTGATTTTCTTGTCTTTTGTGCCCATGTGGTTCCATAGTTCCTAGAAGGAGTTGTCTTGGAGGGCATCTTGGAGTTGGTTAAGCTTGGTAGATGTAACTCTGCTTCTTCCTCCTGAGGATGGTTTTGTACTGCCTTTGTATGGTGTCATAGGCTTCCTTTATGCGGGTGGTTGGGGTCTCTGTGTTTCTTGTTTGAGGCTGTTCTTAGAGTTTGCCTTACGGCTTTACATTCTCTGTCAAACCAGCCATTGATCTGTGTTTCTTTTGGTCTCTTGTAGGTGACTTTTTTAAGGTCAGACAGTTACATAGAATATATTGTTGAGGTCTTTTGCGGCTTGACTCACTCCCTCTGGGTTAGGCTTGTACTCGTAGTTGTAGAAGTGGTGGAGCATCCTCTGTATTTCAGGAGCTTTCTGCCACTTTTGTTGACTGTACTGTCATAGTTGTTTCTCTCTGTGTGTACTACGTCTTGGCCGTCATTCTCTGCTCCAAATATGTAGATGTTTCCATCCGTGGTCAGGAAGTCTTTCTCTCTCCCAGTTCTTGCATTGAGGTCTCCAAAGATGAGAACTTTGCCCAGGGCCTGATAATGGGCAGCTTCTCTTTGTATGATCTCGAAGCAGTCAGGATTGAAGTAGGGGGACGCTGGCGGTGGTATATAGGTGGTGCAGAGGTAGACATCAGACTGAGAGGTGAGGATAGAGCTGCTGATTCTGATCCATATGTGGCTGCCTCCTCTCTTCACCGGTTTGAAGTACTGGTGGAGCTCCTCTTTATACCAGATCAATATTACTCCTGAGCTCCGGCCCTGTTTGATGTTTTTATTTTTCAGGGCAGGGACAGAGATTTCCCTGTATCCGATAGGCACCAGGTATTCGTTTTCAGGGATTCGTTTTCGGCTCTCGTCCATGTTTCCAGGAGGATCTGAATGTCTATATTTTTCAGTTTTTGTATAAAATCAGGGTAATTTGTTTTATATCCAAAGGCCGAGGTATTGAGACCCTGGATATTCCAGCTGCTGATTGTAATTGAAGTCATTTTTCTATATATCTTGAGTACATATACCTTGAAATGAGTATGACTGTGTAGGACACACTGGATTTCTGATTGTTTTGTAGAAGTGCTTGGTTCCATCCAGTCACATTAGTCTCCTGCACAGTGCGCTGACCAGGGTCTTTATCTCATCCATATCTCTGCTCTGCATGTGTCTGTGTGGGGTCGGTGGTCCCCTTCATGGTGGTCTCCTCCTCTGAAGGTCTGATTTTGGATGAGGAGCTTTGTTTCCAGCTTCCTGAGGTAGGATTGGGGTTTTCTTCCTTTTCACTGTCGGGGGTCTTTCAGTGTGATTAAGGTCACTGTTGAGTCCAGGCCTGGGGTCTCTGTTTAGTACGATGTCTTTCAGCTCTTTGGCCAGGAGGCTGACCCCTTGTTTGTTGAGGTGTTTATTATTGTACAGATGACAGTGGTTTATGGAGAGGTGTTGTGCTACAAGCTGCCCCTTCTCACTACGCTGCCCCGGAGGCTCAGTCCTACCTGTAGAGGACTTTACTACCCTAGCCGCATTACCATCTACCTCCGGCGGACTGTGGCGGCCCTGGTGAAACATCACCAGAAACTACAGGTGGCATGATGACAACACTGTACATATTACCCCTTTTTGGAAGATAGGCCCAGGACACAGGGTCAGGCGCGGCCACCACTCACCGTGACAACAGGAGCCTTAACCCTTGCAGCCTTACAACCGAGTACCCTAAAGCCTGGGCTCAACAGTAGTACATGTTAGTTAGAACATTAGAATGTATTGCTCCTGGTGGGTATATTATTCTGGTTGGTCTTAGTTTTTTTTTTTGTTTGAGAAAAATGCAGGAAGGAGTCCAGTCAACACTTGATCTTGAAAATATGCAAACTGCAAACATTGGGTCAAGTGACTGTAGACTTTAATTCTTAGACCAGACAACTACTTAAAATATCTTCTAAGATTAATTGATGGATTGTGGTTTTGTGTGAAATTGCATTCCTACATTTATCTCAGGATAGGCAAAGGGTTACAACCAATTCTCAGTTCAGAAGTTTGTCTACTGGTCTTCTGAAATTTATTAATGAAACAGAAATGGAAAGCTGATTTATTTTCCCTGAAAATCTTGAAGTCTTATATGGTAAGTCTGCGTTATCTAATCAACTCTCATCTATAATACTGCTTGTATGATTGAAGCTGCGACTGTGCTACTTTAAGATATGATAGCGGCTGCACAAGAAATTATTTCCTATAATTGTAACTTTACATAGCACAAACTATCACGTCTCTTCCCCAGTTCCCTGGTCTTGTATCTTGCTATCTGACATTGTCTCTCATCAAGACACACGCACCTAAAACTTGGCAGTATGCCTGCAGGAATTGCCACAGGACCCACCACCGCAGGGCAGGATGTACACCATGGCACACACAGCACACAACACTTTCCACCCCAGGCCTGAAGGGGGAGCTCCACTTGCTGCGTTAAGCAATATTTCCTATAAAGATCCAGGCCTTGGGGGAGGAGCCAGTTAGTTAGTTAGTTAGTTAGTTAGTAGTCAGTCAGTCAGTTAGACAAGGAGTGACAGTTGAGGAGTCAAGAAGAAGGAAGAGCTGGTTGCTGGGACCAAGTCAGGCCCAGAAACAGAAAAGCCTGACACCGGAGCTGTGTAGTACTCTAGAAAGGGACAGAGGCAAGTGGAAAGTTAGAAAATTCTAGAAAGAGGAGAAAAGAAATAATTGCCCTTTAGCCCACCCAGACAGTGGAGTCCGAAGCTGCTGTTGATCCAGTTATAGCAGAAAAAGCCTGGACAGACAGGAGGAATAAATCCCCCTGGAGCTCAGGAAACCAAGAACCCAAACCTGATCAAACGCAGGACCAGGGACCCAAGGAAAGGAGTAGGGATCCCCACAGAAAGGTCCTCAACGTCAGTTGTGGAGTATCATCCTGAGAGAGAGAGAGAGAAAGCAGCAGGTTCAGCTTGAGGCAGAAATTTCCCAAATCACCACACATGCAAATAGAGGAGGCTTCATAACTTTCAAAGGTGGATGTCCCAAACTGCTCCGGCCACCTGGTTACCCTCCTGGACCGTACCTGCTACCTGCCATCAGTAAAAAAGGTACTGAATAAAAGACTATTGTGTGCATGTGCCTGATTCACCACCGCCACCTGGAGAACTTACACAGAGCAAAGGACTACTACTCCCCTCATCCACGCTGCCCTGAGGTAAAGCTCTGCCTGTGGGGAGCTTTACTACCCAAAGCTGCATCACCATCACTGCGGCTGGCTGCAACACTGGTAACTACATTACCAGGTACCAAAGGTGGTGTCACATATAATAATCCCCCATCCCAAATAGTTTTCTCCTCAGCCATTGAGTGTCTAGGGCACGGGACCGGGACCTGACCAGCCGTGATCACCACTGAAGTAGCAACCTGTATCGCTATCCGAGTACCATCTACCCTGTCGACCGACTCATTTATGGCATCACGAACAGGATGCAATCAGCCTGGTAATACCAGGTAAAGTGTGTCTATTGACTATTAAAACTGTGAACTGAACCGCTATTGCCACAGAAATTAAGCTGAGTTACAGAGCGGTTGAAAAAGAGCGCGAAAATAGGCTCCACCCCTTCGCTCTGCCGAGGATTGCCGAAGTGCAGTGACTGGTTCCGGAGGGGCCCGATGATTGATGAGCTGAACTCTATTAATCTGCGTACCTAGTGGCTGATGCCGGAGATGACCTCAAAGTTTACCTCAGAGACTGACAATGGTAAACTAGGGGGCACCACCATGAGTGAAACCGATGAAGTCCGAGTTCCCGCAGGTGGGGATGTCCAGGATGCAGTATTGGCTGGTCCCTCATCCGGTGTAGGAGCCATAGCATCTGGAGTGGTGGCCCCAATAATGCCAACAGCATTGCCGTACATACCGGGAGCAAAATGGTTACCAACCTATGAAGGTAAACCCGGTACGTTGGCAGCCTTCAAACGTAAAATATGTGCATTGCTGAACATGTGTGCAATGGCAGGAAAGCAGTGAGCCGCCGTTGTGCTGGGACAATTAATAGGCACAGCGGAGCTAGAAGTCGAGTCTTGGAGAGATGCTGACAGAGACTCGGTAGAAAATGTGTTTGGCAAGCTTAAAGCTGCTTTTGAAAAACGCACACGGGCTGAGCTAAGGATTTTATTCTACCAATGTTAACAGAGACCACAAGATTACCATCAGAGACTATGCCCTGTGTTTACAAGGGGCACTCCGGTCTTTAAAACAGGTAGACCCGGCAAGTATAGAAGATGAAGATAAAATGCTTGCAGAATAGTTTATTGCTGGATTGAGATTAGCCTTTCACCGCTAGCAGGTACATATATGGCTCTTAGATCATCCTGATGTAGACTTTAATACTATAAAAGACCGTGCTATAACTGTATTACAAGACCCATTGTCTGCAGAACTTGCAACTTCATCTTGGCAAGTTGATACCTCTCCCACAGATTTTGAGCCTAATTCTAAAGACCCTGCAAAGATTGTAAGGCAAGCTGGAGCACTAAACTATGATGATGACCTACGTAACCAGGTGCTACAGCTAACCAATAACCTGGACTATGTGCTGACATTCTTGCAAAACCAGCCAGGGTCAAGGCCACCAAGCAAGATCCAGCTAGTTGGTTGCCCTGCGGATGTCCCGTGGATGAAGAAGAAGCCCATGTCGCCCGTTCAGGGGACCAATGCACCATTCCTACGCAGAGCATTGACTACACGTATTCTTCAGGACAACCCGTCTGTCTTCACTGTAACAAACCAGGCCACTTCGCAAGAGGATGTCCTTTAAACCAGCGATCCCTGAGGTCGGGGGCCAAGTCTCAGGAGTAAGACGCTCGGCCCCATATGACTGGCATAGTCGGTACGTGGGAGGTCACCCGTACCTCAACATAGCTAGAAGGAATACCCACTTCAGCCCATCTGAACACAGGGTCACAGTTTATCACCATCCTACATATCCTTTATAAACAATTTTGGTCTGATACCGATATTAAACTTCCAGACACTAGCTTTGTTATTTTGTTATTCTAGCAGATAATGGACAACCACTAAACCAGGTAGGGTTTAAAGAGTTTACAATAAGGCTGGGGAGGGTAGAGTTAAAAGGCCAAGGGTTATGTGTGGTAGAAGATGACCCTAATAATAAATGCCCCTACATGGTAATTGGTACTAATGTGATTGAAAACTACCTTGGAGAAGTGTTGTTTTTACTCCAACAGATTGCTGTGACTGCTGATAATGGACAGAAGAGGGTTCTCCACAGAGAAATCCGAGCCCTTATGCACAAGCAACAGGTAAATCTGTCTGGAGGAGAGATTGGCAGTGTACGGGTAACAGACCCGTTCCTTATTGTGTTACCACCAAAGAGTGAAATGATGATATGGTGTCGAGAAGCTATAGGTCTCAGAGGAAAGGAGTACCAGGCAGTTATAGAGCCGGTATATTCAGAACACAGACCTACACTACTGACAGTCAGAGAGGTGGTAGATGTACGCAGGGCAAGAGTACCAATCCGTGTATTAAAGTACCCATGTATGGTACTGTAGCAAAGCTATACACTGTCTGTGACAGCCATATGCAGGCAGTAGAGCTCTTGCCCCCGTCAAACCAGGCGGAGGACAACAACTCTAAGGGACAGCTGGAGGAGTGGTGTTAGCAGTTGCACGTAGGAACTGATACCACCCCTTCTTACCAGAAGCATAGAGTCTACCGGGTAGCACAAGAGTTTGAACATGTATTCAGTAAGCATCCATTATATTTTGGGAGAATTAAAGGGGTACACCATCATACACCCACGAAAGATGATCCCCCAATTAAAGTGAGATACAGACCCATTCCACCAAATCACTACCAGTGTGCTAGAGAAATGCTGCAAGACATGAAGGAGGCAGGGGTTATAAGAGATAGTTGTTCCGGGCAGCCCCCTTAGTCCTAGTCAGAAAGAAAGATGGCACTATGAGGATGTCTGTGGATTACAGGGAAATCAATAAGATCACTCACAAAGATGCTTACTGTTACCCTGTATAGACAAGGCTCTTGCTGCATTAAAGACTGCTAATTATTTCTCCACATTAGATCTCACTAGTGCAGGGGTCTCAAACTCGCGGCCTGCGGGCCGCATGCGGCCCCTGTTGCCCCTCAGTGCGGCCCCCGACACAGTGGAGAGTGAATCATGTCGGCGGTCCTGTGCGGGGGCCGTCGCGATACTGCTTTATTATCACTTCCGGCCCCTTCACTGACACTTCACTGCCGCTCGCTCTGCAGCTTGCTCTGTGCCCTGCAAGTTCAATACAAGCCGCCAGCCAAGGAGAGGCGCATGACGTCACCTGTGGGCTTCTCATTGGTTGGCGGCTTGCATAGGGTGCAGAGTGAGCGGCAGTGAAGTGTCAGTGAAGGGTCCGGAAGTAATAATACAGCAGTATCGCGGCGGCCCCCTGCATAGGACCGCCGGCTAGGTTAGTTTTACAAAAGAGTCTGTGTCTGTGAGTTAATGTGAGTGTCTGAGTGTGTGAGCCTGAGTGTGTGAGCCTGAGTATGTGAGCCTGAGCGTGTGAGCCTGAGCATGTGAGCCTGAGTGTGTGAGCCTGAGTGTTGAGCCTGGTGTGTGAGCCTGAGTGTGTGAGCCTGAGAGTGTGAGCCTGAGCGTATGAGCCTGAGCCTGAGTGTGTGAGCCTGAGTGTGAGTGTCAGAGCCTGAGTGTCAGAGCCTGAGTTTCAGAGCCTGAGTGTCAGAGCCTGAGTGTCTGAGCCTGAGTGTGTGAGCCTGAGCCTGAGTGTGCGAGTGTGAGCCTGAGCGTGTCTGAGCGTGAGTGCATCTGCATCTGAGCCTGTGAGTGCGTCTGCGTCTGAGCCTGTGAGTGCTCTGCGTCTGAGCCTGTGAGTGCATCTGTGTCTGAGCCTGTGCTGTGGTGCGTCTGAGCCTGTGCCTGTGGTGCGTCTGAGCCTGAGTGCGTCTGAGCCTGAGCGTGAGTGCGTCTGAGCCTGTGAGTGCGTCTGAGCCTGTGAGTGCGTCTGAGCCTGTGCCTGTGAGTGCATCTGAGCCTGTGAGTGCGTCTGAGCCTGTGCCTATGAGTGCGTCTGAGCCTGAGCCTGTGAGTTTTCTGGCCTGTGATGCGTCTGAGCCTGTGAGTGCGTCTGAGCCTGTGCCTGTGAGTGTGTCTGAGCCTGAGCCTGTGAGTGCGTCTGAGCCTGTGAGTGCGTCTGAGCCTGCGCCTGTGAGTGTGTCTGAGCCTGTGAGTGCGTCTGAGCCTGTGAGTGCGTCTGAGCCTGTGCCTGTGAGTGCGTCTGAGCCAGAGCCTGTGAGTGCGTCTGAGCCTGTGAGTGCGTCTGAGCCTGAGCCTGTGAGTGCGTCTGAGCCTGTGTCTGTGAGTGCGTCTGAGCCTTGTGTGAGTGCGTCACTTGAGCCTGTGAGTGCGTCTGAGCCTGTGCCTGTGAGTGCGTCTGAGCCTGTGCCTGTGAGTGCGTCTGAGCCTGTGAGTGCGTCTGAGCCTGTGAGTGCGTCTGAGCCTGAGCCTGTGAGTGCGTCTGAGCCTGTGCCTGTGAGTGCATCTGAGCCTGTGCCTGTGAGTGCGTCTGAGCCTGTGAGTGCGTCTGAGCCTGTGAGTGTGTCTGAGCCTGTGCCTGTGAGTGCGTCTGAGCCTGTGAGTGCCATGGTGGACCACTATTCCAGATTCCTAATGGTAGCTCCTGTGAAAGACTTAACAACTCAGACAGCAGCAAGAACCTTTCAAGCTTGTTTCTGCAGACCAATCGGGTATCCAGAACAGGTATTGACAGATCAAAGTCTTACTTTGAAGCTGAACTGTTTCAAGAGTTCTGTAACTTGTACGGATGCAAGAAGATTTGTACTACGCTTTACCACGTTTAAACCAATGGAATGTGCGAGAAAATGAATCACATAGTGATAGAATTGTTAAAAACTTTGCCACTAGAAGAACGAAACAGATGGCCATAGAAGTTACCAGATCTTGTTGACATTTACAACAACATCCCAGTGAGCTCAACAAATTGTACCCCTGCATAACTCATGAGAGCAAGACCAGGAAAATTGCCAGTAGACTTTGAAATAGGCATTGTAGTTCCTGAAGAAAACACCTCAGATGCAGATTGGGATACCAGAAGAAAAGAGCAGTATAAGAAAATACAGGAATGTGTAGAGAGAAGAGTGGCAAAATCAAGAGAAAAGCAAGAAGCAGACTTTAACAAAAGCGCACAAGGAACTCCCTTAATACCAGGTGAATTGATATTGAAGAGAAAAAGAAGACTGCACAAATTGGATGATCAATGGGAAGCAGAACCCTACACTGTACTACAATATACGTAAAGATAAGAAAACACGGCAACTCACCACGGGCGGAGTAATCTTCAAAGCTTTAATCCATGCACATTACATACACAGACAATAGCGAGGAGGGAGGGGTGCTGAGCCGCACACTCCGAAGACTTAGTACAGTAAGACACGGATTGACAGTGCCCGAACACACTCTGTATCTTTGCTACATTGTACTACCATCAACCTTCGATAACCAGAAAACCTGTTTGATTAGTAAAGACAAAGGTAGAACAACAGCAACAGTGTCCAGAGATCATTTAAAGAAATGTCCTCAACAATTGCAACCTAGAGAGATAATTCCTTGTCAGGAAGAAGAAAAAGAGGAAAAGACAGTCAAGACAATCTTAGGATACCTTCCTGCAGATTGGCCTCAAATAGAGGGTGCATACTTAATACCTGTATTGACATTCCCACAACCAGTTGAAGAATCAAGAACAGAAGAACCACCCGTTGTAGCAGACTTAGAGAATCCTGCAATCGGTGCACCTGCCATTCCTACTGTGAGATCAAGTAGTGGCAGACTGTTACCCAGTTTACCCATGACAGATAGAGCCACACACACTAGTCACACATGAGAATTACGTAGATCGACACGTATCAACTTGGGTCAACCAACACTCAGATACAGAGAAAAAGCTGTAAAGCGTGGGAAATGTAAATACGTTCAAAAAGTAAGTATGTTCAAAATGTAGATATGTAATTAATGTTAGTATACAGAAGGGTGAAGAGTAGGCCAAAACAGGTCACACCAGGTACACAACATCAGAAAGAGGGGTGAGTGGAGTTAGAGGAGCTGTCTAGGGCAGTGATGGCGAACCTTTATGAGACCGAGTGCCCAATCACCAACCCAAAACCTAATTCTTTATAACAAAGTGCCGAAAAGGCAATTTAGCCTAAATGACAGCAGTGGCCATCACAAGAGCTGCACAGGGGGAGAGTCAGCAGCTGACAACTCTCTTGCCTGTACAGCGCTTGTAGTCCTGACACCCTGATGATAAGATCTATTATTTTAACAATGAAATTATTTTAAACTTACCTTTGCAGTCTTCTCTTCTCTTCAGCAGTGGTCATCCAGCTCATGTGAACTTACTTCACATTGAAGCTGAGCTGCTCCCACTGCCCTTTCCAGACACAGCAGGTGGATTGATCTCTATAAAGAAAAAAAATAGAAGAATATTAGAGAGACAGATAGATAGATAGATAGAAATAGATAGTAGATAATAGATAGATTGATTTTCCACACTCTAATCCTGGTCCCTATCTTGTACCATTGTCTGCATCCTGACTCCTCTCCTTGTAGCTATGTGCTCCATCCTGACCCTCTCCTTGTAGCTATGTGCTCCATCCTGACCCTCTCCTTGTAGCTATGTGCTCCCTCCTGACTCTCTCCTTGTAGCTATGTCCTCTATCCTGACCCCTCCCCTTGTAGCTATGTGCTCCATCCTGACCCCTCTCCTTGTAGTAATGTGCTCCATCCTGACCCTCTCCTTGTAGCTATGTGCTCCCTCCTGACTCTCTCCTTGTAGCTATGTCCTCTATCCTGACCCCTCCCCTTGTAGCTATGTGCTCCATCCTGACCCCTCTCCTTGTAGCTATGTGCTCCATCCTGACCCCTCTCCTTGTAGATATGTGCTCCATCTTGACCCTTTCCTTGTAGTTATAGTGCTCCATCCTGACCCTCTCCTTGTAGTTATTTGGTCTATCCTGACCCTCTCCTGGCAGTAATGTCTCCATTCTGCCCCCTTTATTGTAGTAATATCCTCATCCTTGTCCTCTTGTAGCAATGCCCCATCCTTGTCCACATTCAGTAATGACCCATCATGCCTCCTCCTTGTAGTAATGCCCCATCATACATCCTCCTTGTAGTAATACCACATCATGCCCCCTCCTTGCAGAAATGTCCCATCATGCCGCCTCTTTGTAGTAATGCCCATCATGCCCCCTCTTTATAGTAATGCCCCATCATGCCCCTCCTTGAAGAAATGCCCTCATGACCCTTCTTTTAGTAATGCCCCATCATGCCCCCTTTTGTAGTAATGCCCCATTATGCACCCTCCTTGTAGTAATGCCTCATCATGCCCCCTCCTTGCTAATAATGCCCCATTCATGCCCCCTCCTTGCAGAAATGCTCCATCCTCATTCTGCCCCTCCTTTATATAATGCCCCATCATGCCCCCTCCTTGCAGAAATGCCACCATCATGCCCCTTCTTTTAGTAATGCCCCATCATGCCCCCTTTTGATGTAATGCCCCATTATGTCCCCTCATCCTTGTAGTAATCCATATGCCCTCTATATGCTCATCATGCCCCCTCCTTTCAATAAATGCCCCATCATGCCTCCTCCTTGCAATAAATGCCCCATCATGCCCTCTCCTTGTAATGCCCCCTCCTTGTAGTAAATGCCCCTTCTTGTAGTAAATACCCATTCCTTGAAATGCCGCCTCCTTGTAATACCCCCTCCTTGTAGTAAATGCCCATGCTTGTAGTAAATGCCCTTTCCTTGAAATGCCACCTCATTGAAATGCCCCTATCCTTGTAGCAAATGTCCCCTCCTTGTAATCCCCCCATCCTTGTAATAAGTGCCCCCCCTCATAATGCCCCCTCCTTGTAATGCCCCCACCATTGTAGTAAATGCCCCTCCTTGTAATGCCCCATCCTTGTAGTAAATGCCCCATCTTTGTAATGCCCCCATCCTTGTAATGTCCCATCTTTGTAATGCCCCCATCCTTGTAATGCTCCCTTCCTTGTAGTAAATGCCCCATCCTTGTAATGACCCCATCCTTGTAATGCCCCGATCCTTGTAATGCCCCATCCTTGTAATGCTCCATCCTTGTAATGTCCCCATCCTTGTAATGCCCCTCCTTGTAATGCCCCCCCTTGTAATGCCCCCCCTTGTAATGCCCCCTCCTTGTAATGCCCCCACCATTGTAGTAAATGCCCCCTCCTTGTAATGCCCCCATCCTTGTAAATGCCCCATCCTTGTAATACCCCATCCTTGTGTGGCGCCTCACTATGTAGGTGCCACAAAAGGGGTACTGCACCCATAAAAGAAGTGTAGTCACTCCACTGCAAGTGGATTCATGGATGGTAGGCGGAACCCTAAACCCACACCCCACACTAGGTCACACGGTGGGAGGGAACCCGGAAGGGCACGAAGGAGGGTCTCCTCGGCTGAGGGACCCAGGGAGAGAAGTACAGATCCCAGACACAGGAAAGAAAGAAGCTCAGGCGGGAGTTCACTCAAAGTAAGAAACCGGGTACCGGAGCCCGCATCTGTAGGAACCTTCACGGCCTGCAGAGAATCCGTAGAACGGGGGTATCTCCAGATACGGCCCTGATTCCTAAACACTCATTAGAGGGGGACCAGACACCACGACGGCCGATTGTGGTGATCAACAGAAGGTTTTCCCGACGGGAGCAAGAGGAAGGAAAGAGAGACAGCAGGAGGTCAGATCTACTCCACATGAGGTCAGGCTTCACACAGCTACTGGGAAGCAGAGAAGATAAGGAACAACAAAGGCACATAAAGGGGGTTCTGTCTATCTACCAGAGATCTGCTTGCAGCCACCCGTAGCCACTTGTCGTAACATCCAACTGCACTGTGAACTTAATGACTCTGCAAAAGTTCCAGTAAAGTACCCGGTGAAGTGACTTTTGACTCTGATACATCTTTCCTTGCATGAACCCAATCTTTCAACAGATTTGCTGCCCCGGAGGTCCAGTCCTGCCTGCGGAGGACTAGACCATCTAAGCCGCAATACCACCGACCTCCGGAGGACTGGAACGGTGCTGGTGACATCTCACCAGGCACTGCAGGTGGCGTCATGAACAAACTTTAACTTTATTTTATTTTTCCATTATTCATTGACCACCAGGGCCACAGCCTCAGGCAGCCACCCGTGACCACCAGACTGCGCCTGAGATCTGAGTACCCTGACCCGGGTGAGTCACTTGTAATGCCCCCATCCTTGAATGCCCCCATCCTTTTAATGCCCCCATCCTTGTAGTAAATGCCCCATCCTTGTAATGCCCCCATCCTTGTAATGCCCCCTCCTTGTAATGCCCCCATCCTTGTAATGCCCCTCCTTGTAATGCCCCCTCCTTGTAATACCCCCATCCTTGTGGTAAATGCCCCCTCCTTGTAATGCCCACATCCTTGTAGTAAATGCCATCCTTGTAATACCTCCATCCTTGTAATGCCCCCATCCTTGTAATGCCCCTCCTTGTAATGCCCCCCTCCTTGTAATGCCCCCTCCTTGTAGTAAATGCCCCCCTCCTTGTAATGTCCCCATCCTTGTAGTAAATGCTCCATCCTTGTAATGCCCCCATCCTTGTAATGCCCCCATCCTTGTAATGTCCCTTTCTCATTTTCTAGCTGTAGTTATACAGTTAGGGCCAGAAATATTTGGACAGTGACACAAGTTTTGTTATTTTAGCTGTTTACAAAAACATGTTCAGAAATACAATTATATATATAATATGGGCTGAAAGTGCACACTCCTAGCTGCAATATGAGAGTTTCCACATCCAAATCGGAGAAAGGGTTTAGGAATTATAGCTCTGTAATGCATAGCCTCCTCTTTTTCAAGGGACCAAAAGTAATTGGACAATGGACTCTAAGGGCTGCAATTAACTCTGAAGGCGTCTCCCTCGTTAACCTGTAATCAATGAAGTAGTTAAAAGGTCAGGGGTGGATTCCAGGTGTGTGGTTTTGCATTTGGAAGCTGTTGCTGTGACCAGACAACATGCGGTCAAAGGAACTCTCAATTGAGGTGAAGCAGAACATCCTGAGGCTGAAAAAAAAGAAAAAATCCATCAGAGAGATAGCAGACATGCTTGGAGTAGCAAAATCAACAGTTGGGTACGTTCTGAGAAAAAAGAAATTGACTGGTGAGCTTGGGAACTCTAAAAGGCCTGGGCGTCCACGGATGACAACAGTGGTGGATGATCGCCGCTTACTTTATTTGGTGAAGAAGAACCTGTTCACAACATCAACTGAAGTCCAGAACACTCTCAGTGAAGTAGGTGTATCTGTCTCTAAGTCAACAGTAAAGAGAAGACTCCATGACAGTAAATACAAAGGGTTCACATCTAGATGCAAACCATTCATCAATTCCAAAAATAGACAGGCCAGAGTTAAATTTGCTGAAAAACACCTCAAGAAGCCAGCTCAGTTCTGGAAAAGTATTCTATGGACAGATGAGACAAAGATCAACCTGTACCAGAATGATGGGAAGAAAAAGGTTTGGAGAAGAAAGAGAACGGCACATGATCCAAGGCACACCACATCCTCTGTAAAACATGGTGGAGGCAACGTGATGGCATGGGCATGCATGGCTTTCAATGGCACTGGGTCACTTGTGTTTATTGATGACATAACAGCAGACAAGAGTAGCCGATGAATTCTGAAGTGTACCGGGATATACTTTCAGTCCAGATTCAGCCAAATGCTGCAAAGTTGATTGGACGGCGATTCATAGTACCGATGGACAATGACCCCAAGCATACAGCCAAAGCTACCCAGGCGTTCATGAGTGCAAAAAAGTGGAACATTCTGCAATGGCCAAGTCAATCACCAGATCTTAACCCAATTGAGCATGCATTTCACTTGCTCAAATCCAGACTTAAGACGGAAAGACCCACAAACAAGCAAGACCTGAAGGCTGCGGTTGTAAAGGCCTGGCAAAGCATTAAGGAGGAAACCCAGCGTTTGGTGATGTCCATGGGTTCCAGACTTAAGGCAGTGATTGCCTCCAAAGGATTCGCAACAAAATATTGAAAATAAAAATATTTTGTTTGGGTTATGTTTATATGTCCAATTACTTTTGACCTCCTAAAATGTGGAGTGTTTGTAAAGAAATGTCTACAATTCCTACATTTTCTATCAGATATTTTTGTTCAACCCTTCAAATTAAACGTTGCAAACTGCACTTGAATTCTGTTGTAGAGGTTTCATTTCAAATCCAATGTGGTGGCATGCAGAGCCCAACTCGCGAAAATTGTGTCACTGTCCAAATATTTCTGGCCCTAACTGTAGCTTTAAAAAACAACAACTCATACTCACCTTCCTAGTCCTGTTTCCACCGCCGACTCTCGCTCCTCTCATAGCTGCGGTTGTTCTTCTCGTGCTGAGTGCAGTCACTTGACGCTGAGCACGTCACATGACTGCGGTCACATGACACTGGGCGGGCGGGGCTAGGAGACTATCGGAGCAAGGAGAAATGTCTCCTCCACTCCAACACACCTTTGGCGATTGCGCCAGCAGTTCAAAGCCGCAGTGCAGCGGCGAGGCCACCAGAGAGGGCGCTGTGTGTCCTCTGTGGCACGCAAGCCATAGGTTCGCCATCACTGCTCTAGAGTAAAGGGGTTAAATAGACCATATGACACTGTACGGCCAGCCCATCCCAGTAATGCCACAACAAAGATGGCTATGGCATTACTGTGATAAGCAAGCAAGATGGCCGCCGTGCAGTGAGGACATGCTGTCATGCACTCCTCACCATCCATCGCCATCTGGAGCACCAGCTGGCCACTAAGCTGCGGCCCACACCCCACTCTACCAGCCGCTGCTCCCTGCACCTGCCCATCCACCGGGCTTCCCGACTGTGCCCTCACCCACGCATGTGGGACACCCCTGGACTACCCCTGGCCCTACCAACGGCCCCCAGCACCCAGCCCAGCCCTCGAGCCAGCTCAACAAACAGCCGGAGTGCTCCCTCCCCACCTTTGTGAGGTGAGACCCATCCGGCTCGCTGTCCCCCAACTGCCCGAGCATGGGGACCGGCGGGACGCGCCGCAGCCCCGAGCCTGCGGCTTCCCGTACACACGGGTCTCCACCGCTCCTCCTGTCTCAGCGCAGGAGCAGCACAGCATCACCGCTCCGGGCGCCGGCCCTGCCCTGGAGCATGTGTGCGGGACCCAGCGCTAAGGCCGAAGCCGCGGCCTGAGTTTAGAAGTGAGGCCCCGCCCCCCGCCGGTGACCGAACCCGGCCCGCACCGCTGCTTACACCAGCTGCGGGGACCTGAGACGCGGTAAGAGACTCTGCCCACCGCAAACTAATCGGGCGCCTGCGGTGAGTGCTGGGCATCTGTTCCCCCGCCTCTCTGCTGCTCCCCCCTGTAACCATCACCTGCCTGAACCTCCCACGGTGCCAGGCTCCCGACCGACCCCAGGGCCCGCTGTGCATCCCAGGCACCTCTGCCCCCCCCCTCCCTGGCCATAGGACTTCACCGAATAACGGGGCTCATCAATCTGCTGACCCAGGTGCTGCACCGCTGAAGCCTCTCACCTCTGACAAGGTCCCTCATCTCCTAGACCACCAGCCTCCTCCGTCCTGCCCGCAAGGAGCCGCCACCACCCTCACGGTGCCTCTGACCCCTGCCTGCACTGCATCTCTGGCTGCATTACCCTCCTGGCTGCTTCTCACCTGTGGCTGCATCTCATCTCACCCGTGGCTGCACTGCATCTCTGCCTGCATTACCCTCCTGGCTGCTTCTCACCCATGGCTGCATCTCATCTCACCCATGGCTGCACTGCATCTCTGCCTGCATTACCCTCCTGGCTGCTTCTCATCCGTGGCTGCATCTCATCTCACCTGTGGCTGCACTGCATCTCTGCCTGCATTACCATCCTGGCTGCTTCTCACCCATGGCTGCATCTCATCTCACCCGTGGCTGCACTATGCCTGCATTACCCTCCTGCCTGCTTCTCACCCGTGGCTGCATCTCATCTCACCCGTGGCTGCACCGCATCTCTGCCTGCACTACCATCCTGGCTGCTTCTCACCCATGGCTACATCTCATCTCACCCATGGCTGCATTGCATCTCTGGCTGCATTGCCCTCCTGGCTGCTTCTAACTCGTGGCTGCATCTCATCTCGCCCGTTGCTGCACTGCACCTCTGGCTGCATTACCCTCCTGGCTGCATCTCACCCGTGGCTGCACCTCATCTCATCTCACCCGTGGCTGCACCTCATCTCATCTCACCCGTGACTGCATCTCATCTCTCCCGTGGCTGCATCTCATATCACCCGTGGCTGCATCTCATCTCACCCGTGCTGCATCTCATCTCACCCGTGGCTGCATCTCGTCTCACCCTTGACCGCATCTTCACCTCATCCTGTGCCGCATCTCATCCTGCGCCGCATCTCATCCCATCTGTGACTGCATCTCATCTCATCAGTGACTATATCCCATCCATGCTACATCTTATCCCCGGCTGCTTCTCGCTTCTGGCTGCTTCTTCCCCTGACTGCATCCCACCCCAGCTGCATCTCACCCTCTGCTACACCTCAACCCTAGCTGCATCCCTCCCCTGGTTGCATCTCTTCCCTAGCCTGCACCTTATCCCTGAACTGCATCTCATCACCTGGCCGCACGTCAACCACGGCCAATCACCCATCACCTGGAATTCACCCTTGCCACTCCAGATCCCCGGCTACCTCTGACCTCACCCACCTCTCCTCCCCTACTCACCCCACCATGTTTCCACTTCTTCTCACCTTCACTCCCATCCTTCTCCACTTCCTACTACCCCCACACCATCCCCCCCACCTGGCAAAGAAATTATACTCTCATCCTCCATCCTTCCTACCCACCTCACCCAATGCTCTGAACTATTTCCCCACTTTCAACCCACCATCTCTAGATGTACAACGCCCACCACGCAAGCTCCCCTGCTCCCACCTCCTAACCCTCTCCCTGCTCCTCCTACTCTCCAGTGACATTTCCCTTAATCCTGGCCCACCCCACCATACCACCTCACTCTCCACCCCACTCCAACGACCCATCACCAACCCTCGTAACCCCCTTAACCTCCGTCCAATTCCCCCTATCCCGGCTTCCCCTGTCCCCCTACCCGGCGCACTCTGGAACGCCCGCTTGGTCCGTAACAAACTCACACTTATCCACGACCTCTTCATCTCCAGAAACCTCTCCTTCCTCGGCATCACGGAGACCTGGCTTACCCCCTCTGACACAACCTCCCCGGCTGCCCTCTCCTACGGGGAATTCACACTCTCCCACACTCCCCGCCCCACCAACACCCGCGGCGGTGGCGTTGGCCTACTTCTGGCCAGTGACTGCTCCTTCTCCCCTCTTACTCCACCCCCCCTCCCCTCCTTTGAGGCACACTCCGTTTGCATCTACTCCCCCTGCAACCTCCAACTAGCCGTTGTCTACCGCCCCCCTGGATCCCCCTCCATCTTTTTTGACCACTTCACAACCTGGCTCCTCCACCTCCTCTCCTCCGACATCCCTACCATCGTCATGGGTGACTTTAACATCCCCATCGACACCCCCACAGCCGCTGCCTCCAGACTCCTATCCCTTACCTCCTCCTTTGGCCTCTCCCAATCGATCTTCTCCGCCACGCACACTGGTGGCCACACACTTGACCTAGTCTTCACCCGCCTCTGCTCCCTCTCCGACCTCGCACACTCAACCCTCACACACTCCGACCACAACTTACTGACCTTCTCGTCCCTCTCCCCCCCACCACGCTCCCCCCCCTCCGGACACTCCCCCACCCCTGCAGAAACCTCAAGCTCAGACTTCCATTCACAGAATCCCTCCTCCCCCTCTCTGACTTGGCCTCCTCTCATGACGCTGACTCAGCCGCCTTCCTCTACAACTCCACTCTCACCACAGCCCTCGACCAGGCTACTCCGCTCACATTTAACACAACACAAGTACAACGACAACCATGGCTCACGACCCTCACCAAAAAACTCCGACGGATGACTAGGGCAGCCGAGCGGAAATGGAAGAAGTCCCACTCCGCAGAGCACTTCGCCCTATACAAGCGTTCCCTTAATACCTTCAAGACTGCCCTTGACTCCGCAAAACAAGCTTACTTCTCCCTAATTACCGCCCTGTCTCACAACCCCAAACAACTCTTCAAAACCTTCAACTCTTTGCTTCGCCCCCCTGCACCTCCTCCCTCACCTCTCATCTCCGCCGACGACTTCGCCACCTTCTTCAAAGACAAAATTGACAAACTCAGACAAAATTTCGACCCACACTCCCCTCGCCCCATCCCACCTCCAGCCCATCCCCCCTCACCCAAATGCAGTTTCACCCCCATGACTGAGGACCACCACTCCTCCTTTCTAGCACGATCACACCTCACCACCTGCGCCCTTGACCCACTCCCACCTCATCCCTAACCTCACCACAGTCCTCATCCCTGCCCTGACACACCTGTTCAACATATCACTCAAATCCGGCACATTCCCCTCACCCTTCAAACATGCCCTAATAACACCCATCCTAAAAAAAACATCCCTCGACCCTACAACAGTCTCCAACTATCGCCCCATATCTCTCCTCCCGTTTGACTCAAAACTTCTTGAACAACACGTCTATTCCGAACTCTCCTCCCACCTCTCTTCCTGTGCTCTCTTTGATCGCCTACAATCCAGCTTCCGACTGCACCACTCCACCGAAACAGCCCTAACCAAAGTCACTAATGACCTTCTGATCGCCAAGAGCAAACGACAATACTCCGTCCTCATCCTTTTCTACCTCTCTGCTGCCTTTGACACTGTTGACCACTCCCTCTTACTCCAAATCCTTGAATCTCTTGGCATTACTGCCCTCTCCTGGATCTCCTCCTACCTAACGGACAGGACCTTCAGCGTCACCCACTCCCACACTTCCTCCTCGCCCCACCCCCTCTCCGTAGTTGTCCCCTAGGGATGGGCGAATCTACTCGCTAGGACTCGTTACTCGGCGATTAGTAAGGGACTCGCAGGACTCGGTACTCTGCGAGTTTCCCAGCGATTACTCGCACAGCAACGAGTCCAATGCAAATCAATATCAATCCTAGTTTTGTCAGAGACTCTGACTTGCATTGGTCTGATTACTGTGCGAGTAATCTCTGGGAAACTCGCAAAGTAACTGCTGTTACTTTGCGAGCCGAGTCCAGCTGTCTGCTCTGTGTGCAGGCTGCCGCAGCTCGAGGGTACTAGAGCCCGCCTGCTCACAGAGATGATGTAGCAGAGCTGCGATTGTTCTCAGTCTGCTCATTCCCTGTGCATAGACATCTATATCTATGCACAGGGGATGTAGCAGAGAGGACATCGCGTTTTGGACTACGTCGGACGAAAGAGGATTTTTTTAATTAAAGATGGAGTCCCTAATGGCTTTTTTTTTTATTTCTAATAAAATTTTTTCTCTGTGTTGTGTTTTTTTAACCCTTTATTGGAGATTCTTAGTGGCTGGGTCAAACGTGGCCTGACATTAAGAATCTCGGGCTTAATACCAGCTTGTATAACAAAGCTGGTATTAACCCCTTTATTACCCAGCGTGCCACCGCCACCAGGGCCGCTGGAAGAGTGGGGTTCAGCGCCAGAGGATGGCGCTTCAATGAACGCGGCATCTTCTGGGGCGGCTGCGGGCTGCAATTTGCAGCGGGGGGTGCCTAGAAAGCTTGAGCATCCCTGCGCTGCGGATTCCAGCCCCCAGCTGCTTAGCTGTACCTGGCTAGACATAGAAATTGCGCGGAGCCCCACGCATTTTTTTTTAATTATTCATGAAATTCATGAAATAATAAAAAAAAGGGCTCCCCCATATTCTTGTATCTGGCCAGGTACAAATAGGCACCTGGGGGTTGGGGGCAGCCCGTCGCTGCCTGCTGGATCCGGCTGGTTCCAGAAATACGGCGAAGCCCACGTGAAATTTTTTTCTGACAAATCCATAAAACAATGTAAATAAAAGGGACTGCATCTTTATTAACCCCTGGACCATGGGCGAGGGGTTAATAAAGATGCAGTCCCTTTTTTAGGATTATTTTATTGATTTTTCAGAAAAAAAATTACATGGGCTTCGCCGTATTTCTGGAACCAGCCGGATCCAGCATGCAGCGACGGGCTGCCCCCAACCCCCAGGTGCCTATTTGTACCTGGCCAGACACAAGAATATAGGGGAGCCCCTTTTTTTTTATTATTTCATGAATTTCATGAAATAATTAAAAAAAAATGCGTGGGGCTCCGCGCAATTTCTATGTCTAGCCAGGTACAGCTAAGCAGCTGGGGGCTGGAATCCGCAGTGCAGGGATGCCCAAGCTTTCTGGGCACCCCCCGCTGCAATTTGCAGCCCGCAGCCGCCCCAGAAGATGGCGCGTTCATTGAAGCGACATCCTCTGGCGCTGAACTCCCGCTCTTCCAGCGGCCCTGGTGGCGGTGGCACGCTGGGTAATAAAGAGGTTAGGGCCAGCTTTGTATTATCAGCTGGCCCTAAGCCCGAAATTTATGGCGGTCACGCCAATATTAGACATGTCCGCCATGAATTTCTATTAAATTGTTTTAACAAAAAACACAACACAGAGAAAATTTTTTATTAGAAATAAAAAAAAAAAGCCATTAGGGACTCCATCTTTAATTAAAAAAATCCTCTTCCGTCCGACGCAGTCCAAAACGCGATGTCCTCTCTGCTACATCCCCTGTGCATAGATATAGATGTCTATGCAAAGGGAATGAGCAGACTGAGAACAATCTCAGCTCTGCTACATCAGGCAGCAGGCGGGCTCTAGGACCCTGGAGCTGCGGCAGCCAGCACAGAGGAGACAGCCGGACTCTTATCTGTGCGTGTTTCCCAGCGATTACTTGCACAGTAAACGAGTCCAATGCAAATCAATGGCAGGCTGAAGCTTCCGAGACACATCTGTGATTTGTAAATCGCACACTACTCGCTATTACTCGCTTCCCCATTCATTAACATTGGACTCGCTAGACTCGCAACGAGTAGCGAGTCCTGGGCTCGGACTCGCTAGAGTCAAGCGATTCCGAGTAATTTAGGATTCGCCCATCACTAGTGTCCCCCAAGGCTCGGTCCTGGGACCACTACTCTTCTCCATTTACACCCTCGGCCTAGGCAACCTCATCGAGTCACATGGCCTCCAATACCACCTCTACGCCGACGACACCCAGCTCTATCTGTCTGGCCCCGACATCTCCTCTCTTCTATCCAAAATTCCTCACTGCCTATCCGCCATTGCATCCTTCTTTTCTACCCGATTCCTCAAACTCAACATGGACAAGACAGAATTCATCATCTTTCCCCCTAACAACCCTCCCCCCTTCCTGACCTATCCATCACCGTCAATGACTGCACTCTCTCACCCGTCCCCCACGCCAAATGTCACGGGATAATCCTCGACTCCTCCCTCTCCTTCAAGCCCCACATCCAAGCCCTCGCCACCGCCTGCCGACTCCAACTAAAAAACATTGCCCGCATCCGCTCCTTCCTTAACCACAACACAGCTAAGACACTTGTCCATACCCTCATCATCTCCGCCTGGACTACTGCAACCTCCTGTTCACCGGCCTCCCTGCCTCCTCCCTTGCACGCCTCCACACCATCCTCAACTCTGCTGCCCGACTCATCCACCTATCTCCCCTCTACTCTCCCGCCTCCCCTCTCTGCCGAGTCCTCCACTGGCTCCCCATCCCCCAGCGATCTCATCTCGCTTCAAAACCCTAACCCTGACATACAAGGCCATACACAACCTGTCCCCTCCCTACATCTCCGACCTAGTCTCCCACTACCTCCCCTCGCGCAACTTGCGCTCCTCCCAAGAACTCCTTCTCTCAACCCCCCGCATCTCTACCTCCCACAACCGCACACAAGACTTCTCTCGTGCTTCTGCCAGACTCTGGAACTCCCTCCCCCATCACATCAGACACTTCCCGACCCTAGGAACCTTCAAGAAAAACCTGAAGACCCACCTCTTCCTACAAGCCTATAACACACATTCTGGGTTCAAAATAACTCACCAAAGAGCCCAACAACTTTTCATCCTCTTTATTCCTCCTTCTCCTACGCGTTTCAGCGCTACAACCCGGCTCCTTCCTCAGGGTGTGGCGCTGAAACGCGTAGGAGAAGGAGGAATAAAGAGGATGAAAAGTTGTTGGGCTCTTTGGTGAGTTATTTTGAACCCAGAAGCAGCGCGGACCGTGACACACCATCACTCCCATTACTTTCTCATGGAACATACCACTATCCAGTGGTAGGTGGAGGTCCTGCAGCAGCTTGGAACATTGATTCCTAAACGCCTTCAAAACCAGTTGTGGGGACCACAACTGGACCAGGTGAGCGGCTACACAGCACCACCGTTTTCACACTAGTGTCACTAGTGATAGGGCACTATTGCGCCTCTTGTCCCCCCCCTTTTTATATTTTATAACACACATTGAGACCCAATCCACTGCACCATCTCACCTCTCCCCCTCCTACTGTCTCCCTCCCCACCCCCTCTAGACTGTCAGCCCTCGCGGACAGGATCCCCAGCCCTATTGTACCCATATGATCAATTGTGGATTTGATGTCGTTTGTCATCGTTTGTGGTCGTTTTCGACCACTTGTCTTTGTCTACCCTCTAAATTGTAAAGCGCCATGTATCCTAATAGCGCTATATAAATACCTAATAATAATAATAATTCCAGCATGTTTAGTGGCTGAAAATCAAGTACCAAACATGGAGGGCAGGTCATTTGAATCTTGCTAGTCGGGGACCTGAAAATTTGTTGAGCACCGAATTAGCATCCTATTCATGTGAGTATCAATAGTGATGAGTATATTCGCTCATTGCTAATTATTACATACCATACTTTTAGATGGATGCCACTTTGGCTAATACAAGGGGTGCTCTTGAGCAGGGGCACCCTCTTTATAACATCCATATCTTAGCAGAAAAGGGATATAACAATATACAGTTGTCCAAGCCTTCAGTTACTGTAATTTTAACATTATTTAGTACTATATGTGGGCCCGACGCTATCGCATTGGGATGGCGGTGACATCACGATAGGAGCGGGCTCTGTGGTGCTGGGAGTGGCAACCATCTCTCCCCACTGTGCACTCTACCTCCTGTCTGCTCTCTCTCCCCTGTGCTGTCATCTCCACTATGTGCTCTCTCCTCTGATCTGCCTCCCTGCTCTGCGTTGTCTTAATCCCCATATCCTCTTCTCCTGTGTGCTATCTTCTTCCCTCATGTGCTCTCTCCATTAAGCTGTCTTCCCCCTCTCTGCTCTCTCTCTCTCCCCACTGTGTTGTTTTTCCCCTCTGTGCTCTGCCCTTTGAGCAGCTTGTGTGACACAAGTTTAACACAACAGAGAAAATAATATTTGTACATTCGTCTAAATATACAACAAAACAATAATAGAAGTGAATTACAAAATAATTTAATTGATTAAATAGAAATTTCTAGCAATATTGAAATGAGCATTTTTGCTTTACATGAAATTTTATTTCTTTTATACAGTTCCATGGCAATGTAATTAAGAAATATTTTATAAATGTACCATGGGTCACAAAAACTGAACATATCAAAACATAAAATAATAAGATGTTTACTTGCAATGAGCAAAGATTGGCAATTAAAGGGATCTTTTTGATGAAACTTGTTTTGCTGCTGTATATTGATGGCAAATTATTTGTGGCATGCATTCAGAAAAGTGTCAAGAGTGAAGGCAGTCCAAAGAGCTTATTACAGTAATCTTACGTCTGTTCTATTTCATGGTGCTTTGAAGTGGTCTCTGATTCCCAGTAGAATATTAAATTCTTTACAACATTATTGTAATTCAGCTTGCTAAATTAACAATGTAAGACTTCAGTTCACCAATATTACCATTTATATCACAATCAATCATAAAATTAAGACCTTCTGCTTAATAATTGTATAGTTACCCCTCATGCCACCAAAACAGCTCTAATCCATTGAGGCTCAGGATCTCTGAAGGTATTCTGTGGTATCTGGTATTGGAACACGCGCAGCAGATCTTTTAAGGACAGTAAGTTATAATGCAGGCCAGCATGGAGTTTTTTTCCAGCAAGATGTGGAGATCTAATTCTAACGAAGATTTACAGTTGCACAAATTGCTGAAAAAGTTAATGCGTGTTATAAAAGAAAGGTTTAAAACACAGTGTATTGCAGTTTGCTGTCTAGTCACAGCCAGACAAATTGTCTATGTTGACACTCAACTGTTGTCCAAAGTTTCCAAAGAGCTTCAGAAAAAGTTTGCTTATGTGGCGCCCCGCTGGTCGGTGCGCCACAGAGGGGTACTGCACCCAGACGACAGTGTGTAGTATCCCTGTGGCCAGGGGATTGGGATGTTAATCTGGCGCCCTCACCACATGCATTCACACACTTAGAATCAGGGGACTAAAGGGTTAAATCCTTGGCTAGGAGACCCAGCTACGGGAGGAGCTTAGGTGGGTAGTGGAGAGCTGCAAAGAAAGCTTAGTCAGAACTAAGGGAGCAGGAGAAGATGAGGGAACCCTGCGAGTGATGCAGAGGAGGGCACCTAAAGAGAGGTGGCCCAGACAGGAAGGGGGATCCTCGGGTGTCAGTTAACACCCTAATCTGGACCGGTGTGGCACCTGGCCCAGAAGGACCCAGTCAAGCACCAGAGTAACAACTCAGAGGCGGTGCAGGCATCTACCCCCGAGCGGCAGAACCGGAGGATGCGAACTCCTCAGAGAGTGCGACCAAGTCCTGGCATATATCCCCAAAGGCCCCTGTATAGGGTCATGAGCCATGGGGACCGACGAAGGGCTCTTTGCAGGGCCGCGCTCGGAAGGAAAGAGAAACAGTGCAGTGCAAGGACAAAGGGAGAAACCGGCAGGAACATCACTGAGGGCCTCAAAGAGACATTCTATCTCCTGGTGACTACCCAGGCCAGCTACCCGTGACTGTGTAAACCTGTAAGCTGCCTGAAAGTTACCAGTAAACCAGCGCAGAGCCTAAGCAACATGTGATGTCTTATTCCATCGCGCTGGGGAAAGCTGCAAGGACAGTTTAAAGGAGGCGGTCACTAGCTCTATAATACTACTGAAAAAATAGCTCTTTTCTGAGCTGAAGACACACAACAAAGTCAAATTACAGGCAGGGAGAAATTGTGTATTAGGTAGGGAGAGGTTAAATTAAAGTATTCTTCCAGCGTCCATCTTAAAACAGCTCTTGTTAGGCTGGTTTCAGACTTGCGGACCCCTCCACAGCATCGTGCAGAGGGGACCTGCAAGCTGAGTGCAGGCACCTCAAGTCCCTATGTTTAACATGGGGACACAGGCGCCTGCGCTCTGATGCAGATCGACGTGCGCACCATGTGCGCATCCATTCACTGCAATGTATGATTTGTACGCAGGCGGATGCCTGCGCACAAATCACACACTCTCGTCCGCACCCTGAACGCGACATGTCGCGTTCCTGGTGTGGACGAGACTGTGTGATTTGTGTGCAAGCATCCGCATGCGCACAAATCACATACTGCCAGCAATGGGTGCGCACAGCCATCTGCACCGGAGCGCAGGCACCTGCGTCCCCATGTTAAACATAGGGATGCGCGGTGCTTGCGCTCAGCTTGCGCTTCCCCGCTGCAATACGCTGCATCGGGGAGCGCAAGTCTGAAACCAGCCTTAGAGGCAAAGTTTTATTGTTCCAGCACACAGAGCATTTTGTGCTGCCTTCTTTTTTAAAGCACCAGTCTACTTTCCCCATTGTTTTGGTCATCAGAGCCTGCCTTCTGCTCTCCACATTATTCCACTTAAAAAAGGTGTTTAGTGCCCTACGCAAAGCAATAGTCCAAACATTTCCCACTGCCTGCTACAAAACATGCACCAGGCTAATTTCCACGCTGTTTTTGAGGTGAGAGCATATATTCTTCTATCCACATTAGTCCACATAAAAAGGCATTTAGTGCCCTCCACAAAGCAGTAGTCCAAACAATTCCGACTGCCTGCTACAAGGCACACACCAGGCTAATTTCCCCATTGTTTTAGGGGTCAGAACTTGGATTCTGCTGTCCACATTAGTCCACTTAAAAAGGCGTTTAATACCCTCTGCAAAGCAGTAGTCCAAACATTTCCTACTGCCTGCTACAAAGCATGTACAAGCTAATTTCTCTGTTGTTTTGGGGTCAGAGCCTGGCTTCTGCAGTCCACACAAGTCCACTTTAAAAGGTGTATAGTACCCTCTGCAAAGCAGTAGTCCAAACATTTCTTACTCCCTGCTACAAAGTGACAAAGTTTGTTGAATTACACTTTTTATGCTGGGTGAATTTATGCCACTTTGGTGCAATCTGGGCATAATTCAAATGGGGAGACATTTCTTCTGTTGTGTTTTTTGTGTGTTTTATGAATTTAGCAAGTCTCTCTGTGCACCATTCCTACACCTGTCACTTAATTCCCTATTTCTGATCAGTGTTGAAGCCCCGCTTTGGCTATACCACTATCGGGACACCATTGATTTGAATGGGGTTCGGTATTTCATTGACCTTTTTACCGATATAGTGGGCGAACATATGCCGGTTCGGCAAAACAAACACAAACTTTACAAGGTTTGGTCATCTGTAGTTTACATTTTGAAAAATGAACATTTTTGTTGAATTTAAGTTGCTGTTATTTGGAGGCATTCAATTACAAACTGTGTATCAATCCAGTCCTTCTTGAATTTAATAAGAGTAAGTCTGACTGCATTTTATATGGAGAGTGATGTGCACCTATCAGTCATGATTGATTGCCCCAGCATACCAGAAAACACACTTAGACATAACACTAGATGCAGGGCAGGACAGCACCTTAAAGGCATATAAGGAGAGGTCAGGCCAAGTGTTCAGCTTGGACACACAATAATTAAAGGGAATTGAATCATCATAAACAATGCAGGTATGGTCACTTAAGTATCCCTGGAGCATGTTGTTCAACTTCTATCTCCTTGGCATTGTTACAGGCACAGATAGCCCTTCCTGATGTGCTGGGTATTCAAAATGGCCCAGTTTGTGCACATTTTTCCCCACCTCTGTTGTAGCAGGTGTGTGTTTCTCTTCCCATTAATCCTTGCTGTGGAAAAGAGCCAGTACCTCTAGTGCCAGCGTTGTGAGAGGGTGATGTTTTCAGCAACTTATGTACAATGGCACCTCCTGAAAGATTCCATTGTGCAACCTTATTGTGACTCTAAAAAGAGAAAATACATTTTCTCCTTGTAGCATTGGTCAAGAAAGGTGGCTAACCAGTATAGGTTGTTGGCGAAAATGTGTATCATGCGAGGGTCTTAAAACAGACACTTACAGACGAACTGTGCCATGTGGGCCAAGCGTCAAACAGACAAAGGTTCTGTGCTACCAACAGGAGGATCAATATCCATCCTCTACTCATGCTGCCTGACCTCCTCCTCCACCTCCTCCTCTCCAGCCCATCCACGCTAGGGTTGGGAGTCCCCTCTGTATTAATTGGAGTCCCCTTGGTAGCACAGAAAAACAAGTCCTCCCCCTCCTCATTCTCTTCATATTCCTCATCATCATCCAATATTGGCTCAGAATATTGGCGGGGCTGGGTAGTATCACCCATTGGGAAATCTTGATTCATAGCCACATGTTGGTCATTAAAAGCTTCCTCTTTGAGATTATGCAGTGATTGTTTCAACAGAGAGAGCAGAGTAATGGGTGCGCTGATAATAGCTTGACTCATCACCAGTCACAAGCTTGGTGCAGTACTGAAAGTTCTCAAGAACTTCAAAATTGTCATCCATCCACAACCAATTGGCAGTTGTTATATGTGGTGTGTAAGTCTCAATGTAATGGGCATGTTGAAACTGATATTCAGCTACAGCCCTCTGCTGCTTACTAATCTTCAACAACATATGATATGTTCAGTACAAATGCAGTGTGCAGGTCGCAAATGAGTTGTTAACTTGTCAAATTAAAGTGGTTTTACAGCACTGCAAGACCAGCAAAGCAGTAGAGGAATGGCGTAAACGGGCAATAATACGGCACACCTTCTGATGTATGTACAGGAAGTCAGGGTATGTTTTTAATCATTTCTTAACAACTATGTTCAATTGGTGAGCCATGCATGGCATGTGTAGCAGCTTGCTTACCTTTAAAGTTGCCTCGATTTTACTCCCATTATCGCACATGACCATGCCCATACCCATAGAAGAGGGCCCTCCTAAATGTATTGAGGGCCCTTTCAAAAGTATAGAGGAGGCCCTCCCAAAAGTATACAGGCCACTCCCAAATGAATAGAGGAGGGCACTCCCTAATGTATAGATAAGATGACCTTCAGTGCCATCAACCATGACTTTGGTTATGCTGTTATTGTTAAGGCAATGGTTTCAGCACCAAATGAATAGAGGATGACTCTCCCAAAGATTTGTTACAGGGCCACCTCTTGGCCCTCACCAAATTCAGGTTTGCAGGAGGAGGAGGGTAGACAGAAACTGGCATACGAGTAGATGGAAACCATTATGGAAGTTGGGCCGACTATTCTTGGCGTGGGTAGTATGAGGTAACACACGCCCAAGTGACACTGAGGACTTACTTGGCAGCAGAATTGACACAATCAGCCGTGTTTATAAGATAACATAGCAGTTTATTTTTACTTCATAAACCGCATATTTAGCACAACTCTCATATATAATGCCTAATTTACATATCAACAGGAACATTAATCACAGTTCCCACATGTATTTACATTCACAGGAGCACTAATCACAGTTCCAAGAAAGGTTATGGCCGCCTGGCCTTATCTACACTTTATACACCATATATGGCAGTATTTACATCTGAACAACATACATAACAGTATTCACATCTAGTCACATCAACGGAACCCTTATGACCTAAAGGCCTCTTCACACGTGTCAATATCGCAAGCGACATTACCGAAAAGTGAGGTCGCTAGCGATATCGCAAGTGTGTCGTGCTGTGTGATAGCGCGACGCAACTGCGATGTATCGCTGGTCGCAGGTTGACAGGTTTACGAGGGTGAACGTAAACCTGTCAATCTGCAACCAGCGGTTAGGCTGGATCGCGCCATCTGACACCGCAATAGCGATGTTGGCTGCGATCCAGCTTATACCGCAGCTTGCTGCGGATCGCTCGCTGGGTTGATTCCAACCCAGCAAGTGATGGCTCCGCCCACATCGCCGCCGCTCACCGGCAACATTCTGTCGTGTGACAGCTGGCCTGTGATGTCGGAAGCGATGTCAAAACTCCAGCAATGAGAATTACAGACAAGCAGTGGGGGCACTTCCGTATATGAGGACAACCAAGGATGTATTAAACTTGACAGCAGAGAGAAGATTAGTGCAAGGAGAAAGCACATTGACTTTAAACATCACCACTTCATTACGTGAATTAGTGGAACATGGTATACATGAGTTTGTTTATTGTGAGTCTGACAAGATATTAGCTGATGGTATGACAAAACCATTGCCAAGAGCCAAGTTTGAGGACTTAAGAACCGCAATGGGACTAACAAGATAAGTAGTTGTTGAGTGGGGGTGTTGGAATATGTTTAGTGCAACAACTTTATTCCTGCATATGTAAGTGTTCCATTACTAGGTTTGTGTATTGTCTATAAAATTAGATTAAAAAAATGGTTCCCAGAGGCTTACACACAGGAAAGACCATGAGACTGTACCCAGTTTCCTGTGTATGTGCATGAGAGGAGAAGCAGCCTGCTGATGCTGCACAGAGACACTTAAGATATGTATATTCCTATTTCCACAAAGCCTATCATATCTATACCTGTTTACTGCTAATGTTTACTGCTAATTAAAGCTTTGTTCTGTTGAGAGTATCCTGTATGATCCGCTGCCAACATAATCTTAGGCAAGGGTCACACTTGCATGCGTTTTTAAGGTGCTTTTTTCCAGCCTGCGTTTTTGGGCTGCGTTTTTAATGATAGGTGTGGGGCACCCTTAAAAAACTCATGCAAAAACGCATGTACCATTTAGTGCCATATAAAAACGCATGCGTTTCCCATAGGGCCTCATGTTAAAAAAAAGGCATGCGTTTTTGGAAAAGCACCAAAAAATGCATCATGCAGTATTTATTAGTGCTGAGCCAAAAACGCATCCAAAAAACGCATGGACATGCTTTTTTGTCACTGGGGCATGCATTTTTAACATGGGGGTCTATGGATGCGTTTTTCCATGCATTTTTCACAAATGTGAAAACTGCATGGAAAATCTGTAAGTGTGGCCCTCCAGATGAGAGCAACCGAACCTAAATTCAACCAAAATGAGCAAACCTTTTAAAATCTGGGTTTCATTCGGTTCGCCGAATGTGCATATATTCACAGACTACTTCGGCGAACAGTTCGCAAAATCAAGGGCCTACAAAACAAATAAAAACATGCAAATATACAGACCTATAAAGTTGAGACAAGGGGCAGAAAAATGGCAAATTCCATCAGATGTTTCTCCCAGTGCCTGGTTTGTTTGAAATCAGTATGCCTGTCTAGATTTAGTGTGGTTCAGGCAGTAGGAATGTGACTGGTTCCAATTCATTTACCTAATTCAGAACAGTGTTAGGACAGCCCTCATGTTACTTGGGCACAATAAGTGGCAGTGTCAGCAGTTAGGGAGCCTGAAAGCTAGATGTCACCAAATTCAAAAATTGGGAAATATGGGTTTGGGCATGGATCTTCAATCTGCTTGTGAATCTGGTAAATGGTTATTTTTCTACCCTGTTAGTTATTAACAGTAGTGTAAGCATATAGGCATTACCCTGTGTTCCAAATTATTATGCAAATTAGTTTTAAGTGTCATAGGGTTATTTATTTATTTTTTTTCAATGAAACCCATTGATGGTATTGTGTCTCAGGGTTCTTTGGAATCTTTGCAATCAATCTCAGATATCTGTGATAATTAGTTTGGCAGGTCAGCCCAATGAAAGGAAAACTGGGTGTTCCACAATATTACGCAGGCCACAGTTTTCAATTAACAGGGGAAAGAAAAAGGATCTCTCTGCTGCCGAAAAGCAACAAATAGTGCAATGCCTTGGACAAGGGATGAAAACATTTGATATTGCACAAAAATTTAAGCGTGATCATCGTTTTGTGAAGAGATTTATGTCTGATTCTAAGCACAGATTTGTTTGTGCAGATAAAGGCAGAATGAGGAAGGTGTCTGCCAGGCAAGTCCATCAGATTAAGAGAGCAGCTGCTAAAAAGGCCTTACAAACCAACAAACAGATATTTGAAGCTGCTGGTGCCTCTGGAGTCCCTCGAACCTCAAGGTGTAGGATCCTTAAAAGGCTTGCTGTGGTGCATAAACCTACTATTCGGCCACTCCTAAACAGTGCTCACAAGCAGAAACAGTTGCAGTGGGTCCAGATATACATGAAGACTAATTTTCAAACAGTCTTGTTTACTGATAAGGTCTGAGCAACCCTGGATGGTCCAGATGAATAGAGTAGTGGATGGTTGGTGGATGCCACCATGTCCCAACAAGGCTGCGACATCAGCAAGGAGGTGGAGGAGTCATGTTTTGGGCTGGAATCATAGGGAAACAGCTGGTAGGCCCCTTTAAGGTTCCTGAAGGTGTGAAAATGACCTCTGCAACGTATATAGAGTTTCCAACTGAGAACTTTCTTCCATGGTACAAAAAGCAAAAACGTTCTTTAGGAGCAAAATCATCCTCATGCATGACAATGCTCCATCTCATGCTGCAAAGAATACCTCTGTGCCATTGACTGCTATGGGCATAAAAGGAGATAAACTCATGGTGTGGCCACCATCTTCCCCTGACCTCAACCCTATAGAGAACCTTAGGACTATAATCAAGCAAAAGATTTATGAGGGTGGGAGGCAGTTCACATCAAAACAGCAGCTCTGGGAGGCTATTCTGACATCATGCAAAGAAATACAAGCAAAAACTCTCCAGAAACTCACAATATCAACGGATGCTAGAATTGTGAAGGTGATAGCAAAGTAGGGTTCCTATTTTAACATGTAACTTGGCCTGTTAGGATGTTTTGGAGTTAAATAGCTTTTTATTTCAGTGAATGTGACCTGTTAATGCTGCAAATTCAACAAATGAGCATTTTCAGTTCTTTCAAACATATCAAATGTTTAGAAACTCTACTGTGCGTAATAATTTGGAACAGTACTTTTAGAGTTAATTTTTAAAATTATACTGTTATCATAGGGAGATTTCGTCAATAAAATTTGATGTATACTCTAACGGGTGATGACTTTTATTACACTGACTGTCATTTGCACCAACCATTTAGAAAAATCAGAGAAAAATAACATTTGCATAATAATTTGGAACACTAGTCTAGACGCTAGCTCTGTTTTCCAAATGTCCTGTGACCTTGTCCTTCAGTAAACCTTTCTTATTTCTATCTAGACATTGGCCAAATTGCTTCAGACAAGGAAAAGATACATATGGAAACAATTTGTAGAGCAAAAATAATGAGTATACTAAAAAGTTTAATAACATAGCATAATATAGGCATTAGATCCTGATTATAGGAATATGTCACTTATTAGGTTGTGTGCTGTATTTTTAATACAATCATCATATCATCTGCAAGAGATTAACACTTTTGGATTAGTTCCAGCTCACATGCAGCCCAGATCTGATAATACAGTCATATGAAAAAGTTTGGGCACCCCTCTTAATCTTACTCTTTTTTTTGGTTTAAAATAGTTTTTTTGGAACAGCTATTTCACTGTGATATATGTAATAACTGATGGACACAGTAATATTTCAGGATTGAAATGAGGTTTATTGTAGTTACCAAAAATGTGAAATATGCATTATTTCAAAATTTGACAGGTGCCAAAGTATGGGCACCCTTCTGATTTTCACGATTTGAATACTCCCAACTACATTTTACTGACTCGCTGAAGCACTAAATTGGTTTGGTAACCTCATTGAGCTTTGTACTTCATAGCCCGGTGTATCCAATCATGAGAAAAGCTATTTCAGGTGTCCACTTGCAAGTTGTTCTCCTAGTTGCATCTTCTCTGAGGAGTGGCATCATGGGCTCCTCAAAACAGCTCTCAAATGATCTGAAAAAAAAAAAGATTGTTCAACATAGTTGTTCAGGGGAAGGATACAAAAAGTTGTCTCAGAGATTTAACCTGTCAGTTTCCACTGTGAGGAACATAGTAAGGAAATGGAAGACCACAGGGACAGTTCTTGTAAAGGCCAGAAGTGGAGGCCAACAAAAATATCAGAAAGGCAGAGAAGTAGAATGGTGAGAACTGTCAAGAACAATCCACAGACCACCTCCAAAGACGTGCAGCATCATCTTGCTGCAGATGGTGTCACTGTGCATCGGTCAACAATACAGTGCATACTGCACAAGGAGAAGCTGTATGGGAGAGTGATGCGAAAGAAGCCGTTTGTGCATGCACGCCACAAACAGAGTCGCCTGAGGTATGCAAGAGCACATTTGGACAAGCCAGTTTTATTTTGGAAGAAGGTCCTGTGGACTGATGAAACAAAGATTGAGTTGTTTGGTCATACAACAAGGCTTTATGCATGGTGCCACAAAAACACAGCATTCCAAGAAAAACACTTGCTACCCACTGTCAAATTTGGGGAGGGTCCATCATGTTTGGGGCTGTGTGGCCAATGAAATTTCCACATTTTCGGTTAGTACAATAAACCTCATTTCAATCCTGAAATATTACTGTGTCCATCAGTTATTACATATATCACACTGAAATAGCTGTTGCAAAAAAACAATTTTAAACAAAAAAAAGAGTAAGATTAAGAGGGGTGCTCAAACGGTTTCATATGACTGTATGTGTATCCCCATTACTGAGTAGCAGCTTGCTCACAATGCACAGTGTACAAAGGAAGCTACCAGTCAGGAGTGTAGGCAGGGCTATACAAAGAGCAGAAGACTAAGGCCCCATTCACACACTGCTTTTTTTGCTGCGTATTTTTAAGCATAAGCTCATCACAAACGAGGCGTGGGTTATTAAACATAGAAGTGGAGCACTTGTTTCCATTATGGCCACTTTACATGTCCAACATCGGTCCGATATTGGATACAACGCCGCAGGATTCCAATATCGCATAGGAGATGTTACACAGCGCGATATCGGCAGGCAATGCAACAGCGTTGTGTACGCCCCCCTGTACGGCCGACCCAGGAACGACCATTTAACATGGGAGAGAATAGGGGAAGCTGTACTCCACATCCTTGTTGGGCTGTCACACAGCACGATCCGGCCACAACGTCCATCCAATATCGGGCAGTTGGAGAGCAGGCTCATTTGATCCCAAATATCGTTTTGGCATCGTTCGTGCATCGTATTGGACATTTATACCATACAACTCACGAACAATATCGGGGCCAACGCACGAACCACGTGACTTTTTATCGGAGTTGGACGCCAATATTGGGACGTGTAAAGTGGCCATTAGACCTTTCTTCTGAGTGTGCCACTCCCGGTTTTGATTGTTCCACTCATGGCTTTTTTTGAGCTTGTGCGTAAAAATACCAAGCAAAAAAAGCAGTGTGTGAATGGGGCCTCAGGCCCCTTTCGCATCTCTGCGTTGATGAATTACCTACGTTTGCCTGCCCTGCACTAGCGCAAAAGCAAGCGCAGGTGCAGTTTAATGCAAATGCAGGTAACTGCATTAGTGCAGAGATGCAGTTCTCCTGCGCTCGTCGGCGCTCAGTGCCCACATTACCAGTCATTACACTTTGCACTTGCGCTTCGGCGACGTCGGCTCCTGCGCTCGGCTGCGCTTGGCCATAGAAGGTAATGGGGGCACCGAGCACAGACGAGCATAGGAGAACTGCATCTCTGCACTAATTCAGTTGCCTGCATTTGCATTAAACTGCACCTGCTCTTGCTTTTGCGCTAGTGCAGGGCATGCAAACACAGATAATTCAACAACGCAGAGATGCGAAAGAAGCCTTAACTTTGCTCCATCTACAGATAAAATAGGTATTCTATGAAAACTATACCAAGCAGCCCAGTAGGTAGTACATCAATGGAATCAGGCATTCATGCCCTAAATTATGCTGCTCTCAGATTATATAGTAAAAACCTGCAGACAAGTTCCCTTTAAGTATATGATTGTCTCTATTGACACAGCATTTAACAAATGACTGTAACGTTCTTTTAAGTCTCTGATCGGATTGCTTGTAAATGCAGCACGTTTTAGATTATCCTTTCAACCTACATTTAGTCAGTATGGTTACTCAGTTTTCTTGCTTTCAAATTAGATATTTCACTTATTCACTTGAGAAGCCTGAATCAGAAACCTAAATTATTCTTTAAATATTCAGTGACAGATATTACTCATAACAATTTATATTTTAAATATATATTTTTCAAGGGTACCAGTCTGCTGATGATGTTCTGCTTTTTGAAAGTGGAACTGTAAATTAATCTGAAATATTTTCACAAGACGCCTAGCATGCTAATATTACTAATGTGCATGAAATGAGAAACATCATTAGCTAAATGTATTACCGTGTATAGAACATTTTGTTGTTTAACTGTTGAAAAGAAAATTGATACTTATGAAGCAAAAAATGTGAGGAGCTTCCAATAAACCTATTCACTCTGTATCATTTAAAGAAATCTCTGGTTGTACAAATTTGAAAGTGTATTCTGGCAGCTTAACCCCTTCATGACCTGGGAATTTTTCATTTTTCATTTTCGTTTTTTGCTCCCCTGCTTCCAAGAGCCATAACTTTTTTATTTTTCCGTCAATATAGACATAGACGTTGTTTGAGGGATGAGTTTTACTTTCAGATGCAATCATTTATTTTACCATATAGTTTACAAGGAAATTGTAGAAAAATTCCAAGTGCGGTGATATTTAAAAAAAAGTGCAATCACACGTTTTTTGTGTTTTTTAGCCCCCATGTTCACTATATGATAAAACTGACTTGATGATGTGATGCCTCAGGTCAGTACGAGTTCGTAGATACCAAACATGTATACCTTTACTGGTATCTAAGTGGTGAAAAAAATTCAGAAGTTTTGAAAACAAAACACACTTTTTGCACTGTGTTTTGCGACCCGTAGCGTTCTCATTTTTCGGGATCTGAGGCTATGTGATGGCTTATTTTTTGCAAAATCAACAAGAGCCTGCAGCACCCACAGCCATTGAGGAAAACTTAAACCTCCATTGTGGTGCCCGTCTACTACTAGGGAGTCATCCTAGTCAACAAGCAGTAAATGAATAAAAAGAGGAGCAGCACCACATACCAACGGGATCCTTTTGCAGTATCTTTATTCCAGCACCCCAGTGCGACGTTTCGGACTATGTCCTTTATCAAGCAACCACATACACATATACAATTTGCTTTATATAGTCCAACACTCCTCCCCTCAATAACATTCCACCAATCGTGTGATATAACAAACAATCAACATTATACATTAATGTATCTAAGGATAAAATTTCCCCATCTTAACATCATCCTCCTATTAACATACCGCTGCTTAAGATGTCCATGATCCATATATGGAAATTCCAGGCAATGTCCGTTTTTATGATATAATGCTCTAGTTCCCAAAGTCACTTCCTTGTTATGTCACTAACCAATCCGGGCCGGCGTCAGGTGGATTACCATAGCAACAGTCCTCTGGCGCGTCCTCCAATACCGCCCCCTCAACTCCTCATCCAATAGGGGGCAAGGTACGTTATGTGTGCGCCGTATTATAAGCGCTGGTTGGACAAAGAGTCTCAGCGTCTCAATAATGCTAGTCCAGCGTGCACACTTCCTTCCGGGCTTCTCGTGCATCCAATTAACAGTTCCCTTCCTCCCGGAGTGCACCAACCAAACACCTCCCCCGGAAACACCACAATGTCTATATCAGTTCTTTATTCACCCATATCTATGACCACTCTTATATATAAAATATAGATCAAATAGCATTCGCCCACTTGATCTATTTAGCCTTACTCAGCTCGCTCCATTAACAGTGTACTTCACCCCAGCCTCTTCCCTGATTCCAAATTGAATCAGGGGGCTCTCTGGCTAGTTTTAACCCATTCAATGCACTCAGGGCCGACGTTAGGGCAGGCAGCCTAGGCATTTGCCTAGGGCCCCCAAGCTTCAGAGGGCCCCCTGGCCTGGCCGGATTATAGCCGGAGCGGCAGCGCCGCGGCCGCTTGCAGTGCTCTGCACCGCGCTCCGGCTTCATCCGGCTTCTTCCTGGTGACCGGCGCCGGGCGCAGCCGCAGGCAGAGTCGTCACAGGAAGCAGCCAGGAAGAAGTCGGAGAGCGGTGCAGAGTGGCGAACAGCGGCAGCGGCAGAGTAAGTATCATCATGATGTGTATTCTTTTACAGGGAGGGGAGGGGGCCCTGTATACAGTCACCAGCAGTGGGCCCTGGGGCCCTGTATACAGTCACCAGCAGTGGGCCCTGGGGCCCTGTATACAGTCACCAGCAGTGGGCCCTGGGGCCCTGTATACACCACCAGTGGGCCCTGGGGCCCTTTATACACCACCAGTGGGCCCTGGGGCCCTGTATACACCACCACTGGGCCCTGGGGCCCTGTATACACCACCACTGGGCCCTGGGGCCCTGTATACACCACCAGTGGGCCCTGGGGCCCTGTATACACCACCACTGGGCCCTGGGGCCCTGTATACACCACCAGTGGGCCCTGGGGCCCTGTATACACCACCAGTGGGGTCTGGGGCCCCGTATACACCACCAGTGGGGTCTGGGGCCCCGTATACACCAGTGGTGTCTGGGGTCCCGTATACACCACCAGTGGGGCCCCTGTATACACCACCAGTGGGGCCCCTGTATACACCACCACTGGGGCCCCTGTATACACCACCACTGACTGGGGTCCTGTATACACCACCACTGACTGGGGCCCTGTATACACCACCACTGACTGGGGCTGCCTGTATACACCCCCACTGGGGCTGCTGTATATACTGCTGGGGCCTGTATATAGCACTGGGGAGGCTGCTGTATACCACTGGGGCTGCAGTATATACTGCTGGGGCCTGTATATACAACTGGGGAGGCTGCTGTATACCACTGGGGCTGCTGTATATACTGCTGGGGCCTGTATATACAACTGGGGAGGCTGCTGTATACCACTGGGGCTGCAGTATATACTGCTGGGGCCTGCATATACAACTGGGGAGGCTGCTGTATACCACTGGGGCTGCTGTATATACTGCTGGGGCCTGTATATACCACTGGGGAGGCTGCTGTAATACTGCTGGGGCCTGTGTATACCACTGGGGAGGCTGCTGTAATACTGCTGGGGCCTGTATATAGCACTGGGGAGGCTGGTGGATACCACTGGGGCTGCTGTATATACTACTGGGGCCTGTATATGCCACTGGGGCTGCTGTATATACTGTATACAACTGTACGGGTACTATTTTTATTTCATAGCTTGGGGCCCCACTCTCAATCTCGCCTAGGGCCCCACTTGGTCTAAAACCGGCCCTGAATGCACTAGATAGCGAAGCTGAAGTGTTGTAGATTAAGGTGAAAAAGGAACCGATTTTCGGGCTTAAAATCCCTTCAGGACCCATATATTTGATCTAATTCAACATAATTAACCCCCAGGCACAAAAAGTCATATTTCACAGGAGGCTTATTTTTTGCGTCTTGAGCTGACCTTTCTAATGATACCATTTTTATGTGGATACGCTGTTTCGCCCGTTATCGCATTTTATTGTTCAATCATTTCTATTGGGGAAAAGTGTTGCAGCAGGTACAGTTTATGCATGTCATCGAATACACAATGTCAATATACAAAGTTAAATAGGTTACAGTTGGAGTACATCTGTGCCGTTGAGGGCATTTTACCTGCCAACGCGGGGCGTGGGTGAGCAAGAATAGCTTTAACTCTTTCAGGGGAGCAAGGTTTGGGGTCCGGGGGGGGGTGGGGGTGGCAGTGCCGGGTGAGTGCCGAGCAGTGGTAGGGGGAGTGGGGACGTGGGGTGTCTGACTTGATGGGAGGGGGCGGTGGTGGTTGGGGGTGAGGCTCGTTGTGCGGTGGGGAGCGGGTGGGGTTGTGGGGGGGAGGGCCTGGGGTTGCGGCGTCCAGCGTGGACCTCTCGGGGGTGCGGTAGAGATTGGTGGTGTTCGAGGGTGGGGGTTTCATTAGGGGGGGAGAGGTGGCGGGGTTGGTGTGAGCCAAGCCGGTCCTTTGTGTCTCCTCCCCGATTAGTGCGGGCTGGCTTAGTGCTGCTGTGAAAATAGTTTGCTGACGTTAGGGGAGTCTCTGAACAGGATCCATTCCATCCATATGGTGTTGTAACTGTCCATCGAGCCTGTGCTTTCGGCCGCTAGCTCCTCCATCCGGCTGATGCCTAACATTTCCATGCACCAGTCGACCATGGTGGGTTTTTCTGGAGATTTCCAGTAACGTGGCATGATGGAGCGTGCGGCCTACATGCAGAAGCGTAGGATGTCTCTTTTTGTGTTTTTCACCAGTCCGGGGTAGACTGACAGTAGGGCTATCTCGGGGTTGCCAATCACTCGTCTGCCCGTGATGAGGGAATAGTTTCGGAACACCTCTTCCCAGAAACCCTGGATTGCTGTGCAGTTCCACCATATGTGGAGCGTGGTTCCCTCCTCTGTTCCACATCGCCAGCATGTGTTTGGGACCGTGGGGAAGATGATGTGGAGACGGTCTGGGCAGCGGTACCATCTGTATAAGATTTTGTAGTTTTTTTCCTGGGCTAGACATGAGTTTGCCATTTTACGCGTGAATAGGAAGCTTTTCTTCCATTCGGGCCAAGAGATCTCTCTTCCTAGTTCCCTTTCCCAGGCCAATTGAAAGGAGCGTTTGTTTGTTCTCCTCTCCCCTGAGAGGATGCGGTGAATCTCCGAGACCGCATGGGTTGGGGGGTACTGCAAAAAATAAGAGGGTGGGGGACAAGAGGCGCAATAGTGCCCTATCACTAGTGACACTAGAAAGAGTGATGCTGAGGAGCCACTCACCTGATTCAGTTGTGGGCCCCACAACTGGTTTGAAGGCGTTTTGAGAAGAATCTCTCAGCTGCTGCAGGACCTCCACCAACTACTGACCAGTAGTGAAATTCAAGGAGATGATGGGAGTACAGGTGTGACACGGTCCGCGCTGCTCCAATGTAAAAACTCACCAAAAGAGTCACAAAGTCATCAGTAGGTTTTATCTTATTAATCCTCCTTCCTTTGGAGGAAGCGCGGACCGTGTCACACCTGTACTCCCATCATCTCCTTGGGTTGGGTGGTAGTTGCGTGGGAACAGTTCTTCCATTGGGGTGGTGAGCTGTCTGATCTTGCCTGTCTGTGCCGACGATGTCAGGTAGGATTGTAGTTGGAGGAATTCGAGCCGCTGCTGGGGCTTGGTTGTCGATTGTTGTTGTAGCGATTCCAGGGGGGGCAGGTCTCCTAAGTGTAGGATCTGGCCTATGCGGACGTCCTCCGCTTTTCTCCAATGCAGGAACATGTGTCTGTTTATCCCTGGTTGGAAGGCGGGGTTTGAGAAGAGGGGAGTGAGAGGGCTTGATGTCCCCCTCTCTCGGTGTCCCGTTGGTGTGGGCCTGCCATATTCGCAGGGTGTCTTTGGTAAGGCCGTAGGAGACTTCTGTCCGTTGTGGTCCTGTGTGTTGGAGCCATGGGAGGTACTGTAGGGGTACCGTTGCACCTTCCTGTTCCAGGACCACCCACCGTTTGGAGTGGGACCTGAATTCCCAGTCAATCAGACGGACTAGGGATGTCGCCGCCACAAAGTATCTATGGGGGTCTGGTAGTCCCAGTCCTCCTACTTCGGCGGGGTCAGATAGGATGTTCCTGTGTACCCTTGGCGTCTCTCCCTTCCAGACGAATTTCCCTATCAAGGAGCGTAGCTTGGAGAAGAAGTCTCTGCGGGGGTGTATGGGGATGGTCTGGAAGATGTACAGGAAGCGGGGGAGGATATCCATCCGAATTACGTTGATCCTTCCCAGCCAGGAGATCTGCAGTACCCTGTATGCGGCCAATTGTGTTTCCAATTGCGAGAGGAGGGGCTGGTAGTTGTGTAGGTATAGTTTCGACAGGTCGGTGGGGATGTGTACCCCTGGGTATTTGATGGTTTCTTCTTTTCACTTAAATGGAAAGCCTGTTTTTAGGGGAGCTAAGTCTTCTGCGGTTAGGGATATGTTCAGCGCCTCCGATTTGGAAAATTTATTTTGAAGTTACTCAAGGAATCAAAGGTTTCGAGTTCTCGTAGGAGGGCTGGCATTGAGATTTGGGGTTGGGAGATGTAGAGGAGGAGGTCATCCGCGTATAGGGCTACCTTATGGTGATATGAGTCCGACTGTAGCCCGTGTATGTCGTTGTTTCTTCTAATGGAATTGGCTAAGTGTTCTATGACTACCACGAAAAGGAGGGGGGATAGGGGGCATCCCTGTTGGGTCCCATTGCTGATCGAAAACGGCACGGACAAGAGGCCGTTGACTCGGACCTTCGCTGATGGGGCCGAGTAAAGGGTAAACAACTTGTGCAGGAATTTGGGGCCTAATCCAATTTGGGTTAGTGCCTCCTTCATGAAGCCCCAGTGGACTCTGTCAAAGGCCTTCTCTGCATCGATTGATAGTAGGCTGAGGGGGACTTTTTGACTTTGCGCCTTATCTATGAGGAGTAGTGTCTTGATTGTGTTGTCCCTGGCTTCGCGTCCTTTCACAAAGCCACTTGGTCCATGTTGATAATAGAGGGGAGAAGAGGGGCTAGCCTGTCCGCCAGGATCTTTAAGTATATCTTTATGTCGATGTTCAGTAAGGAGATGGGCCTGTAGTTCGTCGTCAGTGTGGGGTCTCTCCCCTGTTTGTATAGGATGCTGATATGGGCCTCCAGGGATTGTGGGGCGAAGTGTGTTTCGGCCGTGATTGAGTTGAAGGTGGCCTGCATCTGGGGTAAGAGTTGCGTCTGCAGGGTCTTGTAAAATATCGGGGTGAACCCGTCTGGCCGCAGGCATTTTGACAGGGTTGAAGAGTTGATGGCTGTCTGGATCTCTTGTTCTGAGATTGCCGTTTCAAGCGCCTCGACGTCTGTGCTTCGAGGTGTGGGATTGCCGTGGAGGTGATATAGTCCCGGGTCTTTCGGGAGAGATCTTCATGTGGTTTTTCCAGGTGTTGACCTTTGAGGTTGTATAGGTTTTTGTAGTAGGAGCGGAACTCCTCTACAATCTCCTCTGGGTTGTACGTGTCTGTACCTCCCTGCCGCTTAATTTTGGGGATGAAGGTGCAGTTCGACCTGGGGTGTAGGAGGCGCGCTAGCGGTCTGCCGCATTTGTTTGCGGTCCTGTAGAAGTAGCCCTTTGACCTTTCCATCTGACGTTGAAATTTCTGGTCTAACTTTGTTTTGAGCTCTGTCGTTTCAGAACTAGTTCCGCTAGGACCTCTCGGTCTAGTGACCTCTTGTGCGTCGTCTCCAGACTATGTATTCGGGCCAGGAGGGTTGTCATCTCTTCCGCTTGCATCTTTTTGAGTCTAGTCCCGTGTTTTATTAGGGTCCCCTCAGGTAGCATTTCAGGGCTTCCCATTTAACGGCTGGGGGGTCGGGTCTGAGGCGTGGATTTGGGTGAAAGCTTCTATGTCATTTTTTAGGTCTGTCAGGCATACATTGTCTTTCAGGAGGTTGCTATTGATTCTCCAGGTCCATGATTTCCGGGCTGAGTCGGGTAGTGTTAAGGTCAGGGTTGTCGGGGCGTGGTCTGACAGGTACAGGTCCCCGATGGTGGCTGCCGGTTCCCAGGTGAGTGCGTAGTGGCTCACTAGGAACATGTCTATCAGAGTACTAATGTAGTCTCTACCTTGGGGGTTTAGGATGCACACACGTCCACTAGCTGGAGAGTGTGGAGAAGCCTTTTGAAGGCTTTCAGTCGTCTGGCTTGGATTGTCCCTCTGCCGGAGGTGGAGTCGCAGGTGGGGTCCATTGTGAAGTTGAAGTCCCCTCCAATAATCGTAGTCCCCTCTGCAAAGTCAGCGAGACGGGTTAGTAGGGCTCCCCGACCCTTGTCTGGTCTCTGTTGGGTAGGTACCAGTTGACTACCGTCAGGATATTTTGGTCACCCTCAGCTTTAGGAATATGTATCTACCCCCTGGGTCGATCTGGGAATCAAGTATCGAGTGTGGTAGATTTTTGTGTATCGCGATTGATACTCCCCGGGACCTGGATTCAGGGTTGGTGCTATGTAGCCATGTCGAGTATAGTTTGTTGTTTATGGTGGGAATGGACCCAGTTTTAAAGTGTGTCTCCTGAAGTAGGATGATCTGAGTCTTCCTTTTGTTCATGTCGTTAAGGATTTGTGAGCTAGTGCGGGATCTGGGTGAGGGGGGGTGGTTTGATCCGGGTGTGGTGAGTGATGGGGAGGGGGGGTGTGGGAGTAGTGGGGGGCTGTGCGATTTTGCTGGAGGGGGGGCCTGCTCGCACGTGGGGTCAGCGATGGGAGTGGGGTCGGTGTGGGGTCTGCCGCGCCTGCCGGCAGTGTACGGATCTCCTTTTGGGGTTTTTGGCCTTTCTGACGTTAGGGGCTCCCCACGCCGGGGGTTTCGCATTGTGGTGGTAATACAGCAACTAGTTGGCAAAAGTGATTGTTGAGGTAATGTGGCGTAAAACAAGGTGCAACTACGATAAGTGAATGTTTAGGCAAAATAGAGGGGCAAGTGTAAGGGCATCTAAAAAGGCGAGCATAAGGGCGGGTTAGAAGGCGTGTAAAAAGGGGGGGGGCAGCAAAGGCATATAAAAATACAAATACCGAGTACAAAGAAGGCAAACAGATAGGTGGGCAAATAATAGGCATACAATAACGACAAATCAAAGGTATGTAAAATCGCAAATAATAAAACAAAACATATTAAAGCAAATAATCAAGCAAATGGGTGAGCAAATAAAAAGGCATGAAGTAAGGTAAATGAGAGGGTGATTAAAATGTCGGTTAAGCAGGTGGTAGCAGAAGTGAGAAAGGGTGTGAATAGTGAGGTAGAAACGGGGGTGCGTGGGGTTGTAAGTAGGGGGTTATTAGAGAAGCAGATTGAGAGGCTAGTAGGGGGCCAGAAGACGGGCTGGTAAACAGGTGGGTGGGGGGGCTATAAGGAGAGCAGGTAATAGGGTCATGAAGTGGGGTGGGTAAACAGGTGGGTGGGAAGGCTAGAGGGAGGGTGTGTGGGTAGGGAGGTAGCAAGAGGGGTAGGGGGAGAGCGTAAGAGGAGCAGATGGGAGGGAATACGATAGGTATATCAAAGGGCAAATTGACAAGCTAGGTACTAGGCAGGTCCAGGACCTTGGAGGGTGTTTGCTCACCCGAGCCATGGTGCGGGCCAACACGACAAGACCGTATCCAAGGTGTGGCGATTCAGGTGGCCGCATGGCCCGGTGGTGTTGGGGGGGTGCCCCTGTAGTGGCGGCCTCTGTCCATACGGTAGGTTGTGGCCGTTGGTGGGGGAGTGTGGAGGGCAGATCTTCCCATTGGGTTGAGACCCTTCCTTCGGTGCCCCTGCTCCTAGGGGCCCCCCCCTTGCCCGGTACCGTGGTTGTCGTTCTCTGGGTGTTTGGGTCTCACACCCACCCCCTTGTATGTCGGGCCACTCTGTGATGTGGATCCCTGCTGCCAGGATCCCCAGGTCTTTTAGAAACACGGGGATGTCCCTCGGGTGTGAGATCACGAAAGACTGGCCATCTCTGCAGACCTGGAGGCGGAAGGGGAGGCCCCATGGTACAGGATTTCCCTTCTGCGGAGCTCCTCTAGCAGGGGTCTGAGGGCTCTACGTTTCTGGAGTGTGCGGTGGGACAGGTCCTGCATGATTTGGATCGGTTGGCCTTGGAATAATACATGGTCCTGACAACGGGTCTTAGTTAGTATGTCCTCCTTGACTTTGTAGCTATGGACTCTGCAGATTATGTCCCTGGGTCTAGCTCCTTCTGGAGGTGGGGGGCCAAGGATCTGTGGGCCCTGTCAAATTCCAGGGGTGTTGTTGTCAGAGTTGAGGAACCCCGAAGTGTGGTATCTAGGTCCCTGGCGGGGATGGTTTCTGGTAGGCCTCGGACCCTGATGTTATTCCGCCTGTCGCGGTTCTCTAAGTCCTCCATTGAGTCCATCAAATGTTCAATTGTTGATGTTTGGAGGGAGACCTGACGTTCTAGGTCGGTCAAGCGGCAACTTAGCCCAGCTATGATGGATTCAGAGGAGTTGACTCTCCTTGCCAGCTGCTGGCATTCCTCCTTGAGTGTTGCCGCCTCTGCCCTGAACGAGGATTCTATCCTAATGAGGAAATCCTCCATCTCCTCCTTGGTCGGGATGTAGTGGATGCGGGCTCTTAGGTCCTCCCAGGCTGCCAGGGTAGTTGGGTGGGTACTGCGGGGTCGGGATAGGGCCTGGGTAGCCAGGGGCAATGCCCGTGGGGGGGCCAAAATAGGGCCAAACAGTGAGCGGTGCGGCCTGGATGTTGGTGGGCCATGGATATCTCTGGGGTCCCTGCTGCCAATGTGTTATGGTGCAGGGCCCTCTAGGGGTGCAGGGTTGTGGGCTGCCTGGCCCTTCCGCTTCAGCTGTGGGCTCTAGGCTTCTGTGGCTTGCTGGGCTTATGGGACCATTCACCCCCTCCCTCCCGTTACCTTCTCTGTCGGTTGTGGTCCCTGTGGGGTGCGGGGGTCCGTGTTGCATTGTTTGGACTCCCTTCTGTGGCTGTGTTCTTGCTGCCTGCAGAATCCAGGACCTGCGATGCCAGCCGACGACCTCTGGAGGGGGCTGTGTCTCAGCAGCGTGTGCTGAGAGTCGCGGTGGGGCAGGGGCCTCCTTCCGTGGATTGCAGGGCTCCCATGTTGCCTCCGGGGTCTTTGGCCGTGCTTCCGGGAGCCAGTGTGGCTGGAAGACGTCCCCGGGAGAGTGCCGGTCTCTCTCAGGGTGTCGGGGGTGCTGTGGTGATGTCGGGCTCCGATCTGCTGCAGTCTGCAGCACGTGCGGCCCCTGTCCCTCCTGCAGTTTGGCCGGGTGGAGCGGGCCGGAGGTGCCGGGCGGGTACTGTGTGGTCGGCGCATGCCAAGGGAGATCCCCATCCTGCTCCACAGGGCTCCGGGCGTCTTTTCCGGTGGCTGGCTTGTGGGATCCTGCAGATTCAGGCCCCACGTGTTCCGCCTGCATGCCGGCGTTGCGGTCCTCCTCCCTCCTGCCCGTGCTCCTCAAGAAGCGTTTGATTCCAGGTGCTGCGGTCACCGAGGAGCCCGGGCGGGTGCTGGCCCCTTTGCCTCTACGTTTCCCTGGCATGTGGTGCCCGTGCAGTCACTTTTGCAGGGGAATTTAGTGCTATTCCTGGCGTGGGAAGCGGGAGCTCGTGGCTTAGCTGCTACTACCCACCATGGCCGGAAATGGAAGCCCCATTATCGCATTTTATAGCAATGTTGCGGTGACTAAAAAAACGTAATTTTGTGGTTTGGACCTTTTTTCCCATTATGCAGTTTAGGGCTCTCATTAATTGATTTTATATGTTGATAGATCAGGTGATTTTGAAACCGACGATACCAAACGTGTATTTTAAAAAAAATTTTTTAATACTTTTATTGTGAATGGGGGAAAAGGGGGGTGATTTGAACTTTTATGTTTTTTTTTTAACAGGTTTTTAAAAACTTTATTTTTTTATTCATTTTTACTTTTACACTGCCTCTTTAAGAGGCACATTGCTGCACAGTCCGATTGCTTCTGGGAGATACCGATGAGTTGCAGCTTATCAGTATCTCCCAGAATCGCGGACGTGTTGTGGTTGGCAGCGCCTGCCAACCACAACTCGGAAGTGCTCTGTGACAGCAACCGGGGTCTAGACAAGATCCAGGACTGTCACATGACCGCCGGAGATCCCGCGATCTCTGATGCAGGCGGGGAACGGAGCGTTCCCCGCTACGGCCGCCTTGGATCCCGCTGTCAGTGATTGACAGCGGGATCCAAAGGGTTAACAGCACCGATCGGATCCCAGATCTGATCGGTGCTGTTACCTGACATCTCAGCTGATGAGATCAGCTGAGATGTCGGAGCTTTGATGTGAGCTCTGCGCCGGAGCTCACATCAACACCTAGACACGGCCCATGACGTCGTACGTCATGGGTCGTGAAGGGGTTAACCCCTTCCCGACACATGTCTCAGCGTGTGAGACATGAAATCCAATGCGTTCCCGACTGATGTCTCAGCGTCTGAGACATCGGGGGAACGCTTCCCTGCAGCTCCTGTGAGCCGGGTTACTCAGGTGTCACAGATGCTGCTGCTCTGTGACAAATTGTAGTGGACCCTACAGGGGGTGGATTAACCCCCCCATGCCCAGGACCCTCTCCGATTGGCAGTTTAAAAGTGAAACTGCCGATCGGAGGGAATCATAGGGATTCACCTCTCCAGATCTGATTGGAGCTCTCCAATCAGATCTGGAGGGGCGGATCGGCGGGTGCCCTCCCCCTCCACAGCCCCTCCAGCACCAGGACCTACAGGGGTTCCCCACTGTGTCCCCCCAACCGCCCGCCCCCTCTATTATTGTGTATATACCAGCAGGCTGCACCCGTGGGTGCGCTCGCCGGTCAGATAAAGTGGTCCCCTCCTCGCTGTGCCCCCCCAGGCAGCCCCCACCTCCGGGACCTGTGCCTGGCCCCCCTCACCTCATCCGGCGGGCTGCACACTCCGGTGCCCCCCCGCCCTGTGCCGCCGCTGTGCCCGCTGTGCCCGCCGCTGTGCACCTTCTCCTCCGGTCGGTGGGCCCTGCCTCCTCTCCCAGCTCCTCCTCGTCATCGGTGGATCGAGAGGGAGGTATGTATGTATGTATGATATTTATGATATGTATGGTATGTATGTATGTTATGTATGGTATGTATGTATGTATGTTGATGATGATGATGATGGATGGGAGGTGCATGCATGGACGTGTGCGTACGTGAGTGTGCGTGGACATGAGTGTGCGTGCGTGGACGTGTGCGTGCGTGAACGTGTTCGTGTGTAGACGTGTGCGTGCGTAGACGTGTGCATGGATGGATGTGTGCGTGGACGTGTGTGTGGATGTGCATGTGTGGGTGTACGTGCGTGGATGTGCGTGTGTGGATGTCAGCGTGCATGGATGCGTATGTGGATGTGTGTGCATGGATATGTGTGTGCGTGGATGTCAGCGTGTGTGGATGTGTGTGCGTGGATGTGCATGTGTGGGTGTACGTGCATGGATGTGTGTGTGCGTGGATGCGTATGTGCGTGGATGCGTATGTGGATGTGCGTGCGTGGATGTGCATGTGTGGGTGTACGTGCGTGGATGTGCGTGTGTGGATGTCAGCGTGCGTGGATGTGCGAGTGTGGATGTGCGTGCGTGGATGCATATGTGGATGTGCGTGCATGGATATGTGTGTGCGTGGATGTCAGCGTGCGTGGATGTGCGTATGTGGATGTGCATGTGTGGTGTACGTGCGTGGATGTGTGCGTGCGTGGATGCGTATGTGGATGTGCGTGCGTGGATGTGCGTGTGTGGATGTCAGCGTGCGTGGATGTGCGAGTGTGGATGTGCGTGCGTGGATGCATATGTGGATGTGCGTGCGTGGATATGTGTGTGCGTGGATGTCAGCGTGCGTGGATGTGCGTGTGTGGATGTGCATGTGTGGGTGTACGTGCGTGGATGTGTGCGTGCGTGGATGCGTATGTGGATGTGCATACGTGGATGTGCGAGTGTGGATGTCAGCGTGCGTGAATGCGTACGTGGATGCATATGTGGAAGTGCAGTGCGTGGATTTGTGTGTGCGTGGATATGTGCGTGCATGGATGTCAGCGTGTGTGGATGTGTGTGCGTGGATGTCAGCGTGCGTGGATGTGCGTGCATGAATGTCACCATGCGTGGATGTCACCGCGGATGTGTTTGAATGTGGATATGCGTGCGTGGATGTGTTCGTGCGTGGATGCCTTTGTGCATGTGCGTGGATGTGTGTGCGTGATGTGGTGCGTGAATTTTCATGTGTGGGTGTACGTGCATGGATGTGTGCGTGCGTGGATGCGTATGTGGATGTGCGTGCGTGGATGTGCGTGTGGATGTCAGCGTGCGTGAATGCGTGCGTGGATGCATATGTGGAAGTGCGTGCGTGGATATGTGTGTGCGTGGATATGTGCGTGCGTGGATGTCAGCGTGCGTGGAAGTAGCGTGTGTGCGTGGTGTGGATGTGCGTGCGTGGATGTCAGCATGCGTGGATGTGCGTGCATGAATGTCACCATGCGCGGATGTCACCGCGGATGTGTTTGGATGTGGATGTGCGTGCGTGGATGTACATGCGTGGATGTGCGTGCGTGGATGTGTTCGTGCGTGGATGCCTTTGTGGATGTGCGTGGATATGTGTGTGCGTGGATATGCGTGCGTGGATGTTCATGTGTGGGTGTACGTGCATGGATGTGTGCGTGCATGGATGCGTATGTGGATGTGCGTGCGTGGATGTGCGTGTGTGGATGTCAGCGTGCGTGAATGCGTGCATGGATGCATATGTGGAAGTGCGTGCGTGGATATGTGTGTGCGTGGATATGTGCATGCGTGGATGTCAGCGTGTGTGGATGTCAGCGTGTGTGCGTGGCGTGGATGTGCGTGTGTGGATGTCAGCATGTGTGGATGTGTGTGCATGAATGTCACCATGCGCGGATGTCACGCGGATGTGTGTGGATGTGGATGTGCGTGCGTGGATGTGTTTGTGCGTGGATGCCTTTGTGGATGTGCGTGGATATGTGTGTGCGTGGATGTGCGTGTGTGGATGTCAGCGTGCATGAGTGGATATGTGCGTGAGTGGATATGTGCGTGCGTGGATGTCAGCGTGCGTGGATGCGTATGTGGATGTGCATGGATATGTGCATGCGTGGATGTGCGTGTGTGAATGTCAGCGTGCATGAATGTGTGTGTGTGTGTGGATGCATATGTGGAAATGCGTGAGTGGATATGTGCGTGCGTGGATGTCAGCGTGTGTGGATGTCAGCATGCGTGAATGCGTATGTGGATGTGCATGCGTGGATGTGTGCGTGCGTGGATGCGTATGTGGATGTGCATGCGTGGATGTGCGTGCGTGATTGTGTGTGTGCATGGATGCATATGTGGAAGTGTGTGAGTGGATATGTGCTTGCGTGCGTGGATGTGTGCGTGCGTGTATGTCAGCATGCGTGGATGTCAGATTGCATGGATGGATGTCAGCGTGCGTGGATGTGCATGCGTGAATGTGTGCGTGCGTGGATGATGGGTGCATGGGTGGATGGATGGGTGCAACAAGGGATCAAGTGTCCTCTTGTTGTAGTCTCTGGGATCATAGTGATGGTGCACTGTATGACAGATCATTTTCATACAGTGCACCATATCTGTGACCCCAGAGACTGTAGGAAGAGGACACTTGATCCCTTGCTGTAGTCTCTGGATTGAGCAGAGGCGATCGAGCGTCGTGGGACCTTCGTTGTGGACTACGTCGGAGGCGATCGAGCGTCTTGGGACCTTCGTTATGGACTACATCGGATCTTTTTATAAAAGTCTGAATTTCGTTTGTGTTTTTTTTCCAAATAAAAATATTTTTCTCTGTGTGTATTTATTGACTACTTACCAGAGATTCCTAATGGCGGGTCTAACATTGGCCCAATATTATGAATCTCGGGCTTAGTACCCATTTTGCCACCGGCACCAGGGCAACTGGAAGAGCATGGGTACAGCGCCAGAAAGTGGAATGCTTCAATGAATGCACCATTTTCTGGGGTGACTGCGGGCTGCAATTTGCAGCATGGGGGGCCCAGAACACTTGGGCCTTTCCATGCTGAGGATTCCAGCCCCCAGCTGCCTAGTTGTACCTGGCTGGGCCAAAAATATGGTGGAGCCCCACGCCATTTTTTTTTCTAGAATTTGTTCTAGAAAAAAAAAAATGGGCTTCGCTGTATTTTTGGTTGCTGCCAGGTACAACGAGGCAGCTGGGGGTTGCTGGCAGTCTGTAGCTGTCAAGTTGTACCTGGCTGGACCAAAAATATGGCAGAGCCCCATGCCATTTTTTTTTCTAGAATTTGTTCTAGAAATTAAAAAAAAAAGGCCTTCGCTGTATTTTTGGTAGCCAGCCAGGTACAACTTGGCAGCTGCCTGACTGGAATCCTCAGCGTGGAGAGACCCAAATGTTTTCCATTCAAATTGTTAGCGGACACCATGTCGCGTTTGGAGGGTCCCTGTGTGTCTCCACATTAGAGCTCCCCCACAAGTGACCCCATTTTGGAAACTAGACCCCCAAAGGAACATATCTAAATGCATAGTGAGCACTTTGAACCCCAGATGCTTCACAAATTCATCCATAAAAAAGAAAAACTTTTTGCCTACATTTTTTCTGTTTCACATGGGCAAAGGGATAAAATACATCCCAAAATTTGTTGGGCAATTTCTCCTGAGTACACCGATACCTTATATGTGGTCATAAACCACTGTTTGGGCGCACGGCAGGACTCAGAAGTGAAGGAGCGCCATTTCACTTTTTGAACGGAAAATTGGCTCCAAAATTCAAATTGCGCTCCTTCCCTTCTGAGCCCTGCTGTGCGCCCAAACAGTGGTTTATGACCATATATGAGGTGTCGGTGTACTCAGGAAAAATTGCCCAACAAATTTTAGGATGCATTTTATCCTGTTGCCCATGTGAAAATGAAAAAAAGTGAGGCTAAAAGAACATTTTTGTTACAAAAATTAAAATGTCCATTTTTTCCTTCAACTTTATTTTAGTTCCTGTAAAGCACCTGAAGGGTTAATAATTTTCTTGAATATAGTTTTGAGTAGCTTGAGGGGTGCAGTTTTTGGAATGGTGTCACTTTTGGGTGTTTTCTGTCATGTAAACCCCTCAAAGGGACTTCAAATGTGATGTGGTCACTAATAAAATGGTTTTGTAAATTTTGCTGGAAAAATAAATAATTGCTGATGAACTTTGAACCCTTATAACGTCCTACCAAAATTTTTTTTTTCTTCCAAAATTGTGCTGATGTAAAGTAGACATGTGGGAAATGTTATTTATTAACTATTTTGTGGCACATAACTCTCTGGTTTAGCAGAATAAAAATAAAAAATTTGAAAATTGCTACATTTTCAAAATGTTTGCCAAATTTTTTATTTTTTTCACTAATAAACGCAAAAATTATTGATCTAAATTTAATACTAACATGAAGCCCAATATGTCACGAAAAAACAATCTCAGAATCGCTCGGATCCAGAGATATTACCTCATAAAGGGACACTGGTCAGAACTGACAAAAATGCCTCAGTCTTAAGGGTCAAAATAGGCTCGGTCATGAAGGGGATACGGTCAAATTAGCAAAATGGGCCATCGCAGACGTTTCTTAACACTGCTAAAAATTAGTCCCTCCATTCTTTATTTCAATATCCATCATAAACCTTCCATCCATGGAGTCTTTCAGTTTCTTAATCTGTTCACGATCATGTTTTTGGGAAGCTCCAACCACAGACTCTCAGACATTGATCAGAGAGGTGATTGTTTTTCTTCACCGTAAATTTCCAAGTTAAGACGGGCACACAAGTTCTCAACAGAAGTGGTACCGTTTGGTTGGTGTGCTTCCTAGCGCAAATATACCACCTTTCTTGACAGCTAAGAATTGAATACCAAGTACCGTATATACTCGCGTATAAGCCGAGTTTTTCAGCCCAAAATTTGGGCTGAAAAGTCCCCCCTCGGCTTATACGCGAGTATATAAAAAAAAATAAAAAAATACCGCAGCAGCCCCGGAGGTATACAGGCCCCCCATCAAGTTCCAGGGCCCCCCCACCTTGCGCGCAGCCTGTAAAGGAAAATCATACTTACCAGTGTCCAGTCGCGCCGTCCGCAGCTGCCGACATGACGATCCCGGGCTCCATTCAGCGTCTTCCGCATTTCCTGTAGTCGCGGGCAATGACGTCATTGCCCGCGCGCACAGGAAGTCGGAAGCCGGAAGACGCTGAATGGAGCCCGGGATCGTCATGTCGGCAGCTGCGGACGGCGCGACTGGACACTGGTAAGTATGATTTTCCTTTACAGGCTGCGCGCAAGGTGGGGGGAGCCCTGGAACTTGATGGGGGGCCTGTATACCTCCGGGGCTGCGGCTGTATACAGCCCTGGGGCTGCGGCTGTATACAGCCCTGGGGCTGCTGCTGTATACAGCCCTGGGGCTGCGGCTGTATACAGCCCTGAGGCTGCTGCTGCTGTATATACCTCTGGGGCTGCATCTGGGGCTGCATCTGGGGCTGCATCTGGGGCTGTATATGGGGCTGTATATGGGGCTGTATATGGGGCTGCATATACCTCTGGGGCTGCATATACCTCTGGGGCTGCATATACCTATGGGGCTGCATATACCTCTGGGGCTGCATATACCTCTGGGGCTGCATATACCTCTGGGGCTGCTGTATACTACCACTGGGGCTGCTGATGTATATACCACTGGGGCTGCTGCTGCTGTATATACCTCTGGGGCTGCATCTGGGGGGCTGCATATGGGGCTGCATATGGGGCTGTATATGGGGCTGTATATGGGGCTGCATATACCTCTGGGGCTGCATATACCTCTGGGGCTGCATATACCTCTGGGGCTGCATATACCTATGGGGCTGCATATACCTCTGGGGCTGCATATGGGGCTGCATATACCTCTGGGGCTGCATATACCTCTGGGGCTGCATATACCTCTGGGGCTGCTGTATACTACCACTGGGGCTGCTGATGTATATACCACTGGGGCTGCTGCTGCTGTATATACCTCTGGGGCTGCATATACCTCTGGGGCTGCATATACCTCTGGGGCTGCATATACCTATGGGGCTGCATATACCTCTGGGGCTGCATATGGGGCTGCATATACCTCTGGGGCTGCATATACCTCTGGGGCTGCTGTATACTACCACTGGGGCTGCTGATGTATATACCACTGGGGCTGCTGCTGCTGTATATACCTCTGGGGCTGCATATACCTCTGGGGCTGCATATGGGGATGCATATACCTCTGGGGCTGCATATACCTCTGGGGCTGCATATACCTCTGGGGCTGCTGTATACTACCACTGGGGCTGCTGATGTATATACCACTGGGGCTGCTGCTGCTGTATATACCTCTGGGGCTGCATCTGGGGCTGCATATGGGGCTGCATATGGGGCTGTATATGGGGCTGTATATGGGGCTGCATATACCTCTGGGGCTGCATATACCTATGGGGCTGCATATACCTATGGGGCTGCATATACCTCTGGGGCTGCATATGGGGCTGCATATACCTCTGGGGCTGCATATACCTCTGGGGCTGCATATACCTCTGGGGCTGCTGTATACTACCACTGGGGCTGCTGATGTATATACCACTGGGGCTGCTGCTGCTGTATATACCTCTGGGGCTGCATCTGGGACTGCATCTGGGGCTGCATATACCTCTGGGGCTGCATATACCTCTGGGGCTGCATATACCTATGGGGCTGCATATACCTCTGGGGCTGCATATGGGGCTGCATATACCTCTGGGGCTGCATATACCTCTGGGGCTGATGTATACTACCACTGGGGCTGCTGATGTATATACCACTGGGGCTGCTGCTGCTGTATATACCTCTGGGGCTGCATATACCTCTGGGGCTGCATATACCTCTGGGGCTGCATATGGGGCTGCATATACCTCTGGAGCTGCATATACCTCTGGGGCTGTATATACCTCTGGGGCTGCTGTATACTACCACTGGGGCTGCTGCTGTATACTACCACTGGGGAGGCTGCTGTATACCTCACTGCTGGGGGTTGTATACCTGTGCTGGAGTCCACCCTCGGCTTATACGCGAGTCAATACGTTTTCCCAGTTTTTGGGGGCAAAAGTAGGGGGTCGGCTTATACACGGGTCGGCTTATACACGAGTATATACGGTATTATATTTGCGCTAGGAACCACACCAACCAAACGGTATCACTTGTATAAATTCCTGGGAGAGACGACACACAGCACCTCTCCAGTCCCTTTAGCAGCAGCACATTAGGCTAAATAGCCTAGGTGAATACCCCTTTAAGGCGAGCTCCAGTCGATTGAATATAATCAAGTTCTCAATAGAGTTTAGGTCTGGTGAGGAAGGGCTCATGTCATTATTCTTTGATCTTTAAGGCCTTTACATGCCAGTTAACAGTGGAGGACTTCGATGTATACCATGGAGGATTGAACTGCATGAAAATCATGATGGTTTCTTGAGAGTTGCACACTTTTTCTTGTACCAATGATTGAATAAAATGTGTTTTAAAAACTAGCAGTAGGTTTGGCAGTTGGTTTTGAGTCAATCTGGAATTCAAAACGGTCAAACTGGCTCATCTTTAATAATACCAACCTATAGCAGTACCCTCCTCCACTTTGCTGGTGTCTTCAGTTGAGGTGGAGGTCTGTGCCCGTGACTGATCCAATCATAGATCCATTCATATAGTCCGTCAAATGAGACTCTCATCTCATCATCCCATAAAACCTTTGAAAAATCAATCTTCAAATATTTCTTAGCTCAGTCTTTACATTTAAACTCATTTGTCTTGGTCAGTGGTAGTCAGATTTCAGCCTTCCTTACCTTGGTCATATCCTTGAGCACTGAACAACTTGTAGTTCTGGGCACTCCGGGGAGGTTGTATTTTTGGAATAAGGCTAGGGTCACACTTACAGGGTGGATGCGGGTTTCCATGCGTTTTTCACACTTGGATTGTGTGAAAAACGCATGCAAAAACGCATCTATAGGCCCCCATGCAAAAAACGCATGCCCGAATGCCAAAAACGCATGTCTAAAGTGCCATGCGTCTTTTGAATGCGTTTTTGGCTCAGCACCAAAAAATGCATCATGATGCATTTTTTGGTGCTTTTTAAAAAATGCATGCTTTTTTTTAACATGGGGCCCTATGGGAAACGCATGCAAAAATGCATGGCACTAAATGGTACCATGCGTTTTCGCATGCGTTTTTTAAGGCTGCTCTACACCTAACAGCAAAAACGCAGCCCAAAAACGCAGGCTGCAAAAAGCAACCTTAAAAAACGCATGCAAGTGTGACCCTAGCCTAAGACAGAACTGGATGATAATGCGTTCCTGGTCGCTTCACTGTTTATTTTCTCAAGTCTTTGGTAATGACTGTTTACAGCAAACGTTTCAATGATTCTGTGTTCACGCTCAAATATCTTAGCATTTTCAAGAGTGCTGCATTTCTCTTGAATTTTTCAATTTTCTGAGTCTATTAAATCTATTTTTGAGGAAAACAAGCTGCTTAATAATTCTGCACACCTTGATAAAGGGTGTTAATATCCTTACTGACTGGGGGACTAGGTCTCATAAACTGACCCTCAGGCAGGGAAGGTCCTAGCTGTACCTTATCCCAGCGATAACTCTTAAGGTAATGATGTCTAAGCCACCATCCTTGCCCTGCTCCTGGCCAGCCCTGGTCTAATACTCCCTCTCCTCCACCCAGGGGCATCTGGGACAGGAATGGTAAGACTTAGAAAAAATAAAACAAAAGGATACCAAATAAACTAAAAAACTGTACTCCAAAACCAGAGGTTACAGCCAACACCGCTCCAACCAGCACTCCAGCTGCAGAATGACACATCCTTCCTTCACCAGGTCAGTGTGAGAAATGAAACTCTATCACATTATGTATTGGGCCATGTGACTATTTATAGAAAGTGGGCATGTTAATGAATCAGGTTGCAAACACAGATGCAGGCTTGGAGCTGCCAGCAAGGTAAAAACTGACATTAACCTCTGCTGACACAGAACAAATGAACTATGTTTAAATTCAGCAAATCCAGAGCTGTCACAAGACTCAAACTGAGCCATGACAGTAACCTCATTTCTACAAGAAGCCTCTGGATCTTCAAAACCGGACTAGTCTAGAAATGACCAACGGTAGGGAAGCAACAACACACCTATGTTCATCTTCTTGGTCATCTGGCCTTCAAATTCATCACAAAAACAAACCAGTGGTGTAATGATGTAGGCTCCAGAGACATGACAAATCTCAGCAACGACCTGTGGAAAACATTATGGGTTTATAGTTCTGGGCTAACTCCAGTCAAAAGGTCACAGGGTCAAGAATGGTTGCCACCTTATATGGACCAATAACCGTAGAACCCATAGCCCCAGATGCATAGCTCCGCCTGATGTTTTTAGTAAAAAAACATACTTATTCATTCACAGACAGGTCCAAACCTGAATGTTTATTACCACACATGCGAATGAAAGATAATGGTATTCTATTTGAAGGACAGAAAACAGAGTTGTTCCTGTGTCAAAAACCACTTACCCTCAGAGTGGAAAACACCACCCTTCCTTAACCAAGTTTCCCAGGGGGGAACGGAAGCTTAGTATTACTACGGCGAGCGGGTAGAGTCTCGCCCCTATTCTCTTGTAGCACCTTAGCCACCTCCACAGGAGAAGAAAGGGTAGATTTTAGAAATACAGCAGAGAAAGTAGCATTAAGGCAATTGCCCTCACAGAAACTGACTACTCCGGGGTGCCAATCAATCACGGGGTTGTGTTTTTTCAGCCAAGGAAGGCCTAAGACGATAGGAGTAGGCAGAGCCTCCAAGACATAACAGGATAAGAACTCCTTGTGAAGAGTCCCTCTGCACAAGTTCTCATTGTGTACGACCTGGGAAAAAACTTCTGTCTGAGAGAAGTGGAATCAATGTCTAGCATGGGAATGGATCTCACTAATGCAGTACAGGCCAAACCATGAGTCTGAGTAAAGCGATAATTCACCATATTGACTCCTACTCCACTATTCACAAGAACCGGGATAGTCTCAGTGTTTGCACCAATAAACACCTCCACAGACATGGTGCACTGAGATGTGAGACATGTAAATGGAGGAAATCTACACACCCTGGTTGTCTCCCTCCATATGACCAGGGGGACGCGGCTTGTTAGATGGTATTATATGTTTGGGAATAGATGGACTTACCCCGATATAATGGCCCTGAAGACCACAGTTGAAACATGCCCCAGTCCCTTGGTGAACCACAGGTGACCTAACACATGAGGACACCCATCTTAGCTGCATAGGTTCATCCACATGCACATCTGGAACTTCCTTCATTGGGAGAACAACAGAAGGTAGGGTCCATGTGGATCTATTCTTTGAGGCACCTATTTATCCTGATAGAAAGGGACATAGCGGCTTCCAACAATTTCAGAGCTGCATATTGACCTGTAAGTCCTGAAGCCTTGCAGACAAACCAAGACAGAAATGACTCCTGCAGGCAAGGTCATTCCACTGAGTGTCAGTAGCCCACCTATGGATCTTTCAGCAATACTCCCCGCTGGCACCTACAGAGTTTTAACTCAGCCAGGGAGAAGCCCTCAGGATCAACATAAACCAGGGCCAATGCTGCAAAAAATTGGCCACTGACCGCAAAGATGTAGAATCGACAGAGAAAAGGTCTAGGACTGGGGATACCCCTTAAGAAAGGAGATAACACTCGCTGTTCCTCACTCCCGGAGGAAAAAGGGCTGAGCTTGAATTATAATTTACAAGCCTCCCAAAAAACAACAAATTTGTCGCTCCCACCAGAAAACTTGTCAGGGAGAGATATTTCAGGTTCCAGCAGCGTCTGAGCCTGAGCTGAGAGCAGAAACCCTTCAATTTGCTGCAGCTGTTGTACCACCTGCGACTGTAGACCAATAACCTCACTCATGAGGGTTAGGATCAGGTGTAAAAAAGCTTCAGTTGAAGCAATAGGACTTCAGCAAATAGATGGCTGGTGATAATGTCACAAGGTAGTAATGACTAGGGACTTGCTCTCCTAGACTGACTCTCAGGCTAGGGAGGTCCTAGCTGTCCCTTATCTCAGAAATACCTCTAAAAATGAGAATGTCTGAGCCTCTAGTCTTGCTCTGCTCCTGGCCAGCCCTGGTCTAATATCCCCTCTCCTCCACCCAGGGAAGGCGAGACACATGGGGTCCCCACAAAAATAAAACAAAAGGATTCTGTGTCAGTCACAAGTGCCAGGTTACTCAGCAGTGGGGCAAAAGTTCAGTTCATGGTAGTCGTGCCCAGCACCTGTGGTCCTAACCACACATATAAAGGGGTATTAGTAGGGATTAAGTTTTATTTGTGATGCCAGTTGGGATAATCAGCCTGATGTGGCTGGCACTGCAGATGATCCCTAGGGTTAGGTGGTATGGCAGTGTAGCGCCCTTGTGACTAGGCGCCACAGAATGGTATTGCATTTATTATTTATGTAATATTATTGTAAGTTGCTAGGTTAGAATTTAAACCTTATGGAGTCTATTTTTAGCACTCACTTAGGACCGCACCACTTAGAGTAGGGGGAACTGGTAATATGGTAGGTTCCACAGGGTGGGGGTGGAGCTTAGGATAGAGTAGAGTGACAGTTGAAAGTTTACCTCAGTCGGTGCTGGGAAGGCAGACAGAGTGGTCAGGCCTGGCAGCCCAGCTGAGTGGAAGGTACCCCATCTTTATGTGGGGACCCAGGACAGATGGCAATGGGCCAGGGCTGGTAGGAGCCAGCTGGTCATGTTGAGGGGACACCAGTGACACGGACAACCGAGGCAGCCAGGAGTTCAGCCCTGACTGAAAAACCGACGAGCTGTAGGCCCAACAGAAACGGGTTGCTGACAGCGCCACAAGGTACCTCTCCCCTCAGGACTGAAAACCGGTTCAGGACACTAGGAGAAATTAAAAGGGACAGACATTTACTGCGGTGCTGGAAGGGAGCCTTTTGCACTCGGGTTGCCCTGTCCAGACCGAGAAGTGGACAGACCTTATCTTCTAGACACAGACCGTAGGACTGTCGGGGGAGCTCTTCAAAGGTGGTAAAGACTGAAAGATCTAGAGAAAGAAAGTAATAGACCCTGAAAGACTAAGAAAGAACATCTAATGACTCCATAAGAAAAACCCTGAGTTGGCAACAACACCCTAAAACCAAATTGTACCGTGTTTTGTTATGCCATCAGCTGGTACCGAGTAAAGCAAAGTTAAACTAGAACTGGTTTCTGTTATTCTTCCTGCCGCAGCTCAAAGGACTTAACATCATTAACATCAACAGCAGAGGGGTAAGAACTGCACCACCATTTCCATCACTGTCCTCCCTCACCGTCTCATCACCACATAGCTGCCCTGAGGTAAAGCTCCACCTGTGGGAAGCTGTACCACACAAAGCTGCCTCAACCATCACCTCAGTGGCCGGCTGGCAGCGCCGGTACCATCTTACCGGACTCTACAGGTGGCGTCACGTTCCCCTGTAAATAACCCCTTTAACCCCCACCGTTTACCATCAACATCTGGTATAGTTGATCGCCAGGGCACGGCACCGTGGTCCCGACCATCCGTGACTCCCCACACAGTAGCCCGGTGTCCCTCATCCACCCCAGCTCTGGTTAAATCAGCAGCACAGATGGAAATACCTTGCAAACTAGGGCTGACCCCAGGGAGATGATGAGAGTAGTGATAGTAGGTGTAACAGAGGAATGAGAAAGCAGGAGACAGTCTTTTATTTTACCTTTTTGCTGCAGGTCTGTGCAGGGTCCAGAATTGTACAACCACCACCAGGTGCATGGACGGTCAGTCTGATGAGATTTTCACTTTTCTGCTCACTGGTAATATGGGGATCCTGCTATATCTAATCCCTATCCTGGGCCATAGGCTTCTTAAAGCATGAGACATTCAATACTGCCTAGGATTCACTCTGTACACTCTACAACACTCAGCACAGATCCTGTAAAGACACATACTTGGCTGCAATAGTTATGTTCTGACCTTTCTATGCTTCTGAAGGTGTGGAATCAGTGCTTCTCTGTTGAGTGTCCAAATTACTTAGTTTTTATCTTGCCACAAAACCCTGCAAGCCTGGGTGGCCTAGGAGCTGAGATCCTGGTTCCTTTAGCTGTGCCTGCACAGAGCAGCACATGTGCTCAGCCCTCAAGCATCCTACATTACTCCCTTCTCCTACACTACACATGCTAAGTAAGCACCTCCTCCCTCACAGGGACTGTATCACCCCCAAAATAGGTGAAAGTGCGCAGCCTCAGTGAGGGGGTGGGTATAAATGTGTGGATACCTGTTATACAGCAGTGAAATGGAAACTCACATCAAAGCTGGGAAAACACATATAAAACATTATACATGAAACTATTTTGTGGCGTCAAATGCACAGGCACCACAATACTAAATAAACTAGAAATCTGCATCCCAAACACAGACGTTACAGCCGACACTGCTCCAACCAACACTCCAGCTGCAGAATCACATGTCCTTCATTTACCAGGTCAGTGTGAGAAATGAAACTCTATCACCGGCATCATGTATTGGGCCATGTTACTGTGGGCATGGTAATGATCAGGTTGCAAGCACAAAAGCAGGCTTGGAGCTGGGATCAGGGTAAAAACTGACACAGAAGAAATTACCGTATATACTCGTGTATAAGCCGAGTTTTTCAGCACAAAAAATGTGCTGAAAAGTCCCCCTCGGCTTATACACGGGGTATATACGGTAGCCCCAGCTGTATACAGCAGCCCCAGCTGTATACAGCCCCCCCCGTGGTATCCAGGGCCCCCCTTGCTGCAACCTGTAAAGGAAGATGTCCGTATACTTATCGCTGCCGCCGCCGCTCCGCTGCTCGGTCACCGCGATGCTCCGGGTCTTCATGCTTCCTGTTCCTTCTCCGGCGCTTAGGAAATGACGTCATTGTTCGAGCGCCGACGAAGGAACAGGAAGCATGAAGACCCGGAGCATCGCGGTGACCGAGCAGCGGAGCGGCGGCGGCAGCGATAAGTATACGGACATCTTCCTTTACAGGTGTGCAGCAAGGGTGGCCCTGGATACCACGGGGGGGCTGTATACAGCTGGAGCCCCTGTGTAATACCTCTGGGGCTGCTGCGGTGTATACCCCCTGGGGCTGCTGCTGTGTATACCCCCTGGGGCTGCTGCTGTGTATACCCCCTGGGGCTGCTGCTGTGTATACCCCCCCTGGGGCTGCTGCTGTGTATACCCCCCCTGGGGCTGCTGCTGTGTATATTCCCCCTGGGGCTGCTGCTGTGTATACCCCCCCTGGGGCTGCTGCTGTGTATACCCCCTGGGGCTGCTGCTGTGTATACCCCCTGGGGCTGCTGCTGTGTATACCCCCTGGGGCTCCTGCTGTATATACCCCCTGGGGCTCCTGCTGTATATACCCCCTGGGGCTCCTGCTGTATATACCCCCTGGGGCTGCTGCTGTATATACCCCCTGGGGCTGCTGCTGTATATACCCCCTGGGGCTGCTGCTGTATATACCCCCTGGGGCTGCTGCTGTATATACCCCCTGGGGCTGCTGCTGTATATACCCCCGGGGCTGCTGCTGTATACTACTACTGGGGCTGCTGCTGTATACTACCTCTGGGGCTTCTGTATATACCTCTGGGGCTGCTGTATATATCTCTGGGGCTGCTGTATACTACCACTGGGGCTGCTGCTGTATATACCACTGGGGAGGCTGCTGTAACACTGCTGGGGCCTGTATGTACCACTGGGGAGGCTGCTGTATACCACACTTCTGGGGGCTGTATACTACCACTGGGGAGGCCTGTACACCACTGCGGGGGCCTGTATACCACACTGCTGGGGGCTGTATACCTGTGCTGGGGTCCACCCTCGGCTTATACACGAGTCAATAGTTTTTCCCAGATTTTGGGGGCAAAAGTAGGGGGGTCGGCTTATACACGGGTCGGCTTATACACGAGTATATACGGTAACTATGAAACTATGATGACACATAAGAAATTAACTATGAAACTATGATGACACAGAAGAAATGAACTATGTTTAAATTCAGCAGATCCAGAGTGGTTAGAAGACTCAAACTGAGTCATGACATTAGGCCACACCATCCCTCATTACACAAGTATATATCACCTAATATCCAATAAGCATTCAAGTTTATACAGTTTGGCATTGGAAAATCAGCATGAAAATTATATGCTCAAAATACTCCTTTGCCTATTAACAGTTTATACTGCATCAGCAAGGTGTCTCCTAGGCAAAGATTTCAAGCAGACTGGGGTTTCGCGATAAGCTTTTCAAGCTCATTTGTACAAGCACCAAAAATGGGGACAGTTGAGGACTGAAGACAGAATGGATGGCCAAGGAAACTTAGCACAGCAGACACATTATGCTTCCTTCCCTTCGAAAATGGAAAATGTCAAGCAGTGCCATCAGCTGAGAAATAGCAGCAACCAGTGGAACAAAGCTACACCCATCTACTGTCCAGATAAATGTGTCTAAAAGTGGTCTTTAAGGAAGAATTGGGACCAAAGAACCAATTCTTAAACATAATTAGATAAATAATAGTATTAATATTAATCATAATAAATGTCAAGCCAAATGAAGTTCAGCATGTTTTTTCAGACCTACACTATAGTTACAATTTCTCATATGGTCCCTTGAGAAAATAATTCCCTCCCCTGGAGTGGAACATATGGCAACCATGCATGAGGACATCTTGGTTGATTTCAAGAAAAGATGGGACAGTTTTCTATTTGACCTTAGCTATTCATTTATTCTCCTTAGAGACTTGTAATTCCAACTACTTACTGGTATTTTTAGTGAAAAATAAATCCTATCACTTTTTTTCTGAGGTTTTATGTACAAAGGGAAAAATGTGCCTAACAGGTAATCCAATACAAATGAAAAATGATTTGCACAGAGTTCAGTGAGATACTATTAAAGTTTATGGACGTTAATTGAAAATTGCAGCTGATAAGAATTCCAGTTTGTAAGTTATGCAATAATAAAACAATGAAGCACCTAGTTAAAAGAGAAAGATGGACTAGATAGATTTAATTTGCAACTGTATAAAAAAATAATGATTGCTTTTTATTAAAACAGATACGGATTCCTGTTGTTAGAAAATTGCCTTAACAGACAGGAAAAAGCAGTACGGTAATTGAAAAAAACAAAATGCTTCAATGCTTCTTAAGTAATGAATTCAAAGGCAAAATATACAAAAAAAAAGGGAAATATTATTTTTTTTGTCTCTCTATCATGATCTATATCTATTTCTCTGAGGGTGGCCCTAGACAGTAGCTTCATGTTAAGGGCTTCTGTGGAGCCCACTGGGACGGGGTACTCGGTACCGGATCGGGGTACTGCTGGGGTTCCGCAAGTAAAAGGGGTAATATTTACAGGGGAGTTTGTCGTGACGCCACCCACTGGTTGTGGTCAGTGAGGGGGCCACCACTGCTGCAGAACCTCCGGGGATGATGATGGGCAGCTGGAGATGTAACGGCTCTCCGCGGGTAGAGCCTGGTTCCCTGGGGCAGTGGTGATAATAGTCTATAGATAGATGCAGGGCAGGGGTAGTAGTAGAGATGACAGTATGTGAGAGAGAACAGAGTTTGCAAGGATCACACAGACTCACGGTTTTATAGTTTTCCAAGTCTTTACTGCAGATGTTATTCAGTAGATATTGTCCACGGAGTCTGTACCGGGGCTGGGTTGCTCCCACCTTGACCGGGTCCTTAGCTTCCTACTCCTGCGCTTTGTGTGTGGAGGACAGAGTCAATGTGGCGGAGAATGATATTGTGCAGCTGCAGAAAGGTCACAAACTTTGAGCTAAACACCTAGAGGAAGTCATGGCCAAAAACGATGACTTAGAATATCGATCCCGCAGGAACAATATAAAAATAGTGGGGGTGCCTGAGAAGGCTGAAGGTGCTAACCCCATCGAATTCATAGAGAACTGGCTCCTGCAGAAACTGGGCACGAAAGTACTATCTAAAGTATTTGTGGTGGAAAGGGCCCATAGAATCCCGATGAGACCCCCAGCCCCTGGATCAGCTCCCTGTGCCATGCTGGCCAAAATCTTAACTACAGGGACAGAGATGCAATCTTGAGGAATGCAAGGAATTCGGAAGACATGACTACTGATGGTCACAACATATCTATATATTCTGACTATTCACCTGCGGTACAGAAGCTTAGAATGAGATTCGGAGAAGTGAAGAGGAGACTGAGAGGTTATGGGATTCAGTACTCGATGCTTTACCCAGCCAAGCTGAGAGTGGTTGTATCAGGTGGGGTGCAGTTCTTTCAGTCCCCAGAGGAGGTCTCGAACTGGATGGATCGCAATGATAAGAAGCTGCGGGACCAAGGAAAGGGTTGAGCAGTGATATGCTGGACTGTAGTTTGTTTTTGTTACACTTTTTTCACCTTTTTCAATTAATGCGATTTGACAATGGGACTATGGAACATAATGTCTGTTGTTCTGGTTACTGACATAATTGAGATCCTATCTGGGCTAATGGAGGTGCCGAGTTGTGGCGGCGGTTTACCAACTGTTTATGTTATGTTATGTTAACTGTTTAACAAGGGCGTGAGAGCACGGTAAACGTACGCAAGGTTGTAGATTACTAGGTTATTGGCGTACGGTTGTAGCGGAGTAGTGAGGGTGTAATTGGGCACTATTTACCCACTCTCAGGTGAGAGGAGACAAACGGTATCGGGTATGGGGAAGGGGGGATTTGGGGTTGGGGGGGAAGGGAGGGGAGGAAGGGAGGGGGGACCCTGTGGAGGGTGGGGGAGGGTACTCATGAACGGGATGAGATGGGGAAGATGTGGGGAGACGTTGTTGTGGAGAATGTTGGGTATCATGCCACTAATGAAACACTATGGCGAGACAGAATAAAATTATAAGTTGGAACGTCAGGGGTCTAGCAGACAGGAGTAAGAGGGCAGTGGTGTTATGTAATTTGTTGTCCTTTAAGCCATCAATACTATGCTTATTAGAGAAACATTTGGTCAGGGAGAGGTTGTGGTGTGTTGGCAAGGTCCTGGATTCGACATGCATATCATGCTACCTATTCTAGTTATGCAAGGGGGGTTTCGGTCCTGGTTCACGACTCAGTACCGTATGAAGAAGTGGAAGTTAATGTGGATAAGGATGGGCAGTATGCGTTTGTGGTGTGTCGGGTGTATGGACAGATGATGTGTCTAGTGGCAGTATATTTCCCTCCGCCATATTCAGATAGCAAACTTCACGAGATCATGGACCTGGCCGGGCGCAGGGTGGGACTACCAATACTAGTTGTAGGGGATATGAATAATGTTCTGAATTGGTCCTTGGATAGGGAAGGGCGTGGGCGGGGGCCCGGGGAAAGTGAAGTTGAGACTCCCTTTGCTAGGCATGTTACTGAATTGGGTTTTGTGGATTTATGGAGAATAAGGAATCCAGGAGTACGATGTTTTTCGTGCTTCTCAACCTCGCACAACTCCATGTCCAGAATAGATTTGGCATTGGGAAATAGACAGTTGGATAGGATGATTAATAAGGTGGAATACCAGAATGAGGTGATGTCTGACCACAAAACCGGTGGAGGTCAACATACAGATCGGGCCAAGAGGTGGGGCTCATGGGAGAGATTGGAAGGTTCACCCAACATGGCTGAAAACGATTGATATAGAACATATTAAAGGGGAAATAGAGTTATTTTTTCAGGATAATGAAGGAAGCGCAGCCGTGGGAGTGGGGTGGGATGCTATGAAAGCCTACCTGAGAGGTCTTTTTATATGGGACATTTCAAGGTGTAAATCTGAATCTAGGAGGGAGGAGCAAGAGGCTATGGAGGGACTGAGATTGGCAGAAAGGGAGGCGGTGAGCTTGCCCACCCTGGAGACGCAAAGGAAATTGAAAAGGGCGCAGGAGGAGGTTGATAGAATTCATATGGGCTCGGCAAAAAAAAGACAGGAGTTTCAGAGAGTGGCCTTTTTTGAAGACGGTGAAAAAGGGGGCCATTTGTTATCAGTGGTGGCAGCGGCTCAGAGGGATTCATAATACATATATGCTTTACGGGATAGGGAGGGTAGTATGGTGGAGGATACTGGGGGCATATTGAATATTTTTAAAAAGTTTTACGAACACTTGTACACCTCCGGGCTTACGTCCTCTAGGGAGGATATTGTGAACTATGTGGAAGTAGCCAACCTTAAACAAATACAAAATGAGGAAAAACTTGGGAGAGGGACGTCTGCCAGACTCCATGAGCCAGGCCACCATAGTCGTTCTTCCAAAGGAGGGTAAAGACAAGTATAAGGCTGAATCGTATAGGCCCATTTCATTGCTGTCGGTAGACGCTAAGTTGTTAGCCAAAGTTATGGCACGTAGGTTGACGGGTGTGGTGTCGGGCTTGATTCACCCTGATCAGTCTGGCTTCATGCCAAATAGGTCGGCCGCAATCAATCTACGGAGATTGTATGTCAATATGCAATTGCCGGCAGATAATGCAGTTTGTAGAGTAGTTGTGTCTTTGGACGCTCATAAAGCGTTTGACAGCGTGGAGTGGGACTATTTATGGGTGGTATTAGAAAGAATGGGCTTTGGACAGACGTTCCTTCAATGGGTAAAGTTGCTTTATTCCTCCCCGCTGGTCTGTGTAAGGGTGAATGGAATAAGATCGGATAAATTTGCTCTCACCAGAGGTACCCCCACAGGGATGCCCTCTATCTCCGTTATTATTTGCCCTTGCGATTGAACCACTGGCGGCTCATATTAGACAGTCAGTTGAAGTGGTTGGCTTTAAATATGGTCAGGTGGAGGAAAAGATCGCACTTTATGCTGATGATATACTCTTATTCCTGCAGGACCCCCGAGATGCACTTACACATGCAGTGGAGGTAATTGAGAAATTTGGAGCAATGTCGGGATTGCGGATAAATTGGGAAAAATCCAGTTTAATGCTGATAGACAGGGATGATGAAGCAGAGGTGGGAACTATAGAATGTGCTGAGCTCAAAGTTGTAGAATAATTTAAATATCTGGGCATGAAGATAGCGTTACCGGTTACAGATTTTGTCCGATTGAATGTAGACCCGTTGTTGATCAAATTAAAAGTTAAGGCACAAGCATGGTCCAAATTGCGTCTCTCAGTGGTGGGCAGGGCGAACCTGGCCAAAATGATCCTTATGCCTAAGATTCTTTACGTGCTTCATAACTCTCCTGTGTGGCTCCCGTGGGGGTTGTTCCAGAGGTTAAACTCTCTATTTAGGGATTTGGTATGGGGCAGGGAGCAACCCAGAATTAAACTTGAAATTTTGCAACGGTCAAAGTCGGAAGGGGGAATTGCTTTACCAAATCCTTGGATTTATTTTTTAGTGTCCCAGAGCCAGCATCTTAGAGGGTGGGTATCGAGAGGGCAGGGAGACTCAGTAAAAAAGGTTTTGGAACTTATGACTGGCAGGTCCCCACTGGTACAGAGCTTGGAGGCGGGAGATCTGGGACAGTTTGGAGGGAGGTTTCCCACCATGTGCTTGGTACAGAGGGTGTGGTCTCGAGTGAAGAAGCTGAGGGGTATAAGTGGCTTCACGAAATATACTCCTGTGTGGATGAATAGAAACTTAGGTGAACTCTGTACGTTGGGAGGTCAGAGAGCATGGACACGTGGTGGTCTTTAGTATCTATGGCAGCTTGAAGAGAAGGGGAGGTTGAAGTCCTTTGAGTCATTAAAGCAAGACTTTGGGATCCCGGACACAGATGGGTTCTTATATCACAGGGTGGCACATGCCTATAACAGACAAAGGAGACTGAGTAATCTCAAGATTCACAAGGACATAGTGTTGGACTATATTTGTATGGATAGTGACACTAAAGAAGTGATTTCGACTATATATGGCGATCTGTTGCATATATTCTTGCTGCGGCATCCTATACGGGCTCGGGATAAGTGGGAAGAAGAAATAGGGGAAATAAATGATGAGGTGTGGGACACTATACTGGAATATGGTCCGAAGTTGTCTTTGAGTGAGCCGGGTAGGATGTCGCAGCTCTATTTGGTGCGTAGAGTTTATAGATCGCCTGAGTTTTTACACAGGATTGGGGTTAGGAGTACATCAGAATGTCTGATGAGGGTGCGGGAGTGCTACATATGATGTGGGAATGTCCGAGACTGCAAGCTTTTTGGATGGTTGTGATAAATTTGATTGAGGGAAGGTATGGATGCGTGATTCCGAGAATACCAATTGTGTGTGTGTTAGGTTATGTGGAAGAAATAAACGTGACGAGTGTGCAGAAGATTGCGGTGGCAAGATTGTTATTCATGGCGAGGAAGTTGATTGCAAGGGCGTGGATCAGGGCCGAGCCTCCCTCCAGGATGGAATACTTATGACAAGTGGTGTATATCATACGAACAGAGGAGAATATATATAAGAAAAGGAATGCCTTTACAATGTTTGAAAAATTGTGGGATCCATGGTTGCGGGTGGAGGATAATGTGTCAGGAGGTGTATGAGCGACGACTGTGACGAATGTTTTCTTTTATACTGTGGGACCTGTGGCTAAAGAAGAAGAGGGAGGATGTGTATACGAGGATTCTAGATATAAGTGCTATTGTTTGTATAGAAATGCATACAGAGAATCTGTTCATGAGTATGGAGGGTGGGGGGTGGGATCCATAGTTGGGTTTATATCATATAAAAGGTAAAATAATGTGATATTATCTTTCTGATGTGTGTTGCAATATTATGCTGAGTTTAATAAAAAAACATCTGAAAAAAAAAAATAGGTATCTTTTCGGCATGTACACTGCTTTTCCTCTTCACTCTACTCACTCTGACTACTCACTAAGATGGAGACTTCCCTCTAAGCCTAGAAGCTAGATTCACTCCCAGTGGGCTGATCCCACTGTTTAACTACTGCTTGCTCTACAGTCAGTAGCTGGGCAAGCTATCTAAACAACTATTATTATGTCAAGTCATATCTTACTCTAAGTGCTACGTCACATTCTATACCGTACATTAACTTATACACTATATACTGTATTATACATGTTACTAAAACAACAAAAAGGAAAAAATGTAAGCCAATAAATAAATGATTTTTCATTGAAAATATATTAATAAATGAATAATATTAAAAAGAGAATCTACATTAATTACAGAAAATAGATGTGAAGGACACCTGGCACACATTGACCAAGGGCTGTCTTTTTGTTAAAGTTTTAGTTAAACCTTCCAACTTAACAACATTTTGCACTGTTTGTGCTTCCCCTACTGCCATGCAGCCTTTGGGGTCCAACTGAAAGACCTTAATGAACTCTACCCTCATTGCCTTTCCACCGCTTTAACAGTCTGTGTGCTGCTGCTGATCCCTGAGGTACTTTCAATATTTTTATATATTATGTATATTATGTTTTTTTGCTTGAGACTTATAGTCTGTGTGTGTTATGGAAAAGTTATTTGAGTTCACTCCTTGTGTGCTGAACTGTTTCTTCAAACAGATGCTTTGATACTTCCCTACAGAGACTGGTGAACAAGCCACAGGCCTCTGGCCTGAAGGTGTGAGTTATTGAATTGCAACACTCTACACTCACTCCAGTAAAACAGGGCTGGACAAGTGCATGCCTCAAGGGCCACAATGAGTGCATGACCTTGGGGATTTTAGTTGGCCAGCCGTGTCCTAGAAGTCTTTGTGCATGTAGCCAGGGGGCAAGAGGAATCCTTGAGACCTTTCACCACAACTGCAACTCTCCCTGAACTCTCTTATGCCCTGTGCCCATGTTGAATTGTTTGATCTTTTTTTTACACAGATTAAGAATCTGCATCAATATCTGCATGTCTGTCCTCAGGCCAGAATCACCAAGAAATAATAACCAAGAATAACCAAGAAAAAAGTTACCTTGTCTTTTTTTCCAAAAACAAATTGTATAACAGAACCACCAATGGCCAATCTAATCCTACAATGCACAAGCAGAGTGCAGGGAACTTCCTCAAGTCTGAACAGGAACCTATTAATGACGTCAGGTTCAGCGGGACAGTTAACACTGCATGACAATATGCACTGTGTTTGAACAATGGCCAATTGGTGACCCTGAATATGGCGGGCAAGTTAAACACTACATAAGTGTGTATCCCACATGATAGGCCTGTTTCACATCTGAGGCTGGGGTCACAGTTGGCATGCGTTTTTACATGCGTTTTTCATGTCATCATGAGTTTTTTAAGGTGTGTGATGGCTCCCTGCGTTTTTGGCTGCGTTTTTAAATCCGCACCAAAAAATAGTGCATGTACTATTTTTTGGTGTGTTTTTGTAGAAAACGCATACGTTTTTATAACATGGGCTCCTATGGAAAATGCATGCAAAAACGCATGTACAATTAGTGCCATTTAGTGCCATTCAAAAACGCATGCGTTTTTTTTAACATGGGCTCCTATGGAAAACGCATGCGTTTTTGGATGGTACTAATTGTACATGTGTTTTTGCATGCGTTTCCCATAGGGCCCCATATTAAAAAACGCATGCGTTTTTGGAAATGCACCAAAAACGCATGGTACTGTCACACATGCGTTTTTGGTATTAGGGCATGCGTTTTTTAACATGGGGGCCTATGGGTGCGTTATTTACATGCGTTTTTGAAAACGCAGGTCTCCAAAAACGCTTGTAAAAAATGCAACTGTGACCCTAGCCTAAGGCAGGTTTGCGTTTTGCTAAATTTGCGTTTTTAGGCGTTTTTTACCGCTAAAAACGCATAAAAACGCTAGCGTTTTTGGTCCCATTGGTTTTAATGGAAACATATGTAAAAACGCATGCAAAAACGCATGAGCATTTTCAAAAACGCAAAACGCATGCGTTTTTGCAAACGCCGCGCTAGACACATTTCCCGACGTTTTGGGCAGCATTGGCAAAAACGTATGCGTTTTTGAAAACGTTCATGCGTTTTTGCATGCGTTTTTACATGCGTTTCCATTAAAACCAATGGGACCAAAAACGCTAGTGTTTTTATGCGTTTTTAGCGGTAAAAACACCTAAAAACGCAAATTTAGCAAAACGCAAACCTCCCTTAGGCTGGGGTCACACTTGACATGAGTTTTTTTAGTGACTTAAAATAACGCATGCGTTTTTCCATGCGTTTTTTTCATGTCAGCATGAGTTTTTTAAGGTGTCTGATGGCACCCTGTGTTTTTGCATGCGTTTTTAAATCCGCACCAAAAAATAGTGCATGCACTATTGTTTGGTGCGTTTTTTTAACATGGGCACCTATGGAAAATGCATGCAAAAACGCATGTACAATTAGTACCATTTAGTGCCATTCAAAAATGCATGAGTTTTCCATAGGAGCCCATGTTAAAAAAAACGCATGCGTAATTGTACATGCGTTTTTGCATGCGTTTTCCATAGGGGCCCATGTTTAAAAACGTTTTTGGTGCATTTCCAAAAACGCATGGTACTGTCACACATGCGTTTTTGCTATTAGGGCATGCGTTTTTTAACATGGGGGCCTATGGGTATGTTTTTGAAAACGCAGGTCTCCAAAAATGCTTGTAAAAAACGCAAGTGTGACCCTAGCCTTAGATGTGAAACAGACCACAGACCCACCAATTTACCAACCAAACTCAGAGAGCTCCATTACACCCTGCAGAAATGATAAAATGTGCATGAATAATGTGAGGTATTAGTTAGTATTTTGGCCAAAATATGGAAGCCTGCAACCCAAAGGGTCAAGGGTCCTCACTTATTGCAGGTCCCTGTCTACACTTGCTATAGCTGAAACAAGAAAAAAAGCTGCACCTGACATCATTAATAGGCTCCAGTTCAGACACCAGGGCCGCCATCAGGGGGTGACAGCCCTGACTGGAGTCAGGGGCCCCGAGCCCAGGGGGCCCGGCCGTGACTCCAGGGGACGTGGCCATTTTGAGCAGGCTCCTCCGGGCCCCATCCCCCATGTCTTGCAGGGCCTCCCCCATTAATCACCGCCGCCGGCCCCTGGAGTTGCGGGGAGAAGCTGGGGCAGGGAGCGGTGGGCGCCGCCATGTTCTTTGTGGCCGGCGCCCACTAACTGTACAGCCGGCCAGTAGAGGTTGAGACTTCTACACAATGGCTGCGGTCTCCATTTAGCCGCGGCCATTTTGATGACGTCTCAACTTCCACCGACCGGCTGTACAGTTAGTGAATGCAGACGGCCACAAAGAACATGGTGGCACCCACCGCTAGGTGCCGCAGGCCCACAGCTGTTCCCCCGCAGGCAGCTCCAGTCCTGCAGATGTGCCCTCCGGGCTCCGGCACCCCTGCTCCGCATCCACAGCTCCCCCCAATGGTAAGTTATGGGGGAGTCCGGGATATGGATGGGGCAATGTACAGAATAAGGGGCCATATATAGGGAAGGAGGCTGTGGGGATATAGGGAGGGAGGCTGGCGGGCTGTAGGGAGGCTGTCGGGATATAGGGAGGCTGTCGGGAGATAGGGAGGCTGTCGGGAGATAGGGAGGCTCTCGGGAGATAGGGAGGCTCTCGGGAGATAGGGAGGCTGTCGGGATATAGGGAGGCTGTCGGGATATAGGGAGGCAGTCAGCATGGAGGGAGGCTGTCGGGAGATAGGGAGGCTGTCGGGAGATAGGGAGGTTGTCGGGAGATAGGGAGGCTGTCGGGAGATAGGGAGGATGTCGGGATTGAGGGATGCAGTCAGGATGGAGGGAGGCTGTCGGTATGGAGGAAGGATGGAGAGAGGCTGTCAGGATGGAATAGGCTATTGGGATAGAGGGAGACTGTCAGGATGGAGAAACGCTGTTGGGATGGAGGAAGTATGGAGGGAGGCTGTTAGGATGGAGGGACGTTGATGGGATGGAGGGAGGCTATTGTGATGGAGGAAGGATGAAGGGAGGCTATCAGGATGGAGGAAGGATGAAGTAAGGCTGTTGGGATGGAGGAAGGATGGAGGGAGGCTGTCAGGATGGAGGGACATTGTTGGGATGGAGGGAGGCTATCGTGATTTAGGAAGGATGGAGGGAGGCTGTCAGGATGGAGGAAGGATGAAGTGAGGCTGTTGGGATGGAGGAGGGATGGAAGGAGGTTGTCAGAATGGAGGAAGGATGAAGTGAGGCTGTCGGGATGGAGGAAGGATGAAGTGAGGCTGTCGGGATGGAGGAAGGATGGAAGGAGGCTGTTAGTTTCCCTCCATCCTTCCTCCATCCTATCAGGATGGAGGGAGGCTGTCGGGATGGAGGAACGCTGTTGGGATTGAGGAAGTATGGAGGGAGGCTGTCAGGATGGAGGGACATTGTTGGGATGGAGGGAGGCTATCGCGATGGAGGAAGGATGGAGGGAGGCTGTCAGGATGGAGGAAGGATGAAGTGAGGCTGTTGGGATGGAGGAGGGATGGAAGGAGGCTGTCAGAATGGAGGAAGGATGAAGTGAGGCTGTCGGGATGGAGGAAGGATGAAGTGAGGCTGTCGGGATGGAGGAAGGATGGAAGGAGGCTGTCAGGATGGAGGAAGGATGGAGGGTGAATATCATGATGGAGGGAGGCTGTCAGAATGGAGGGAAGCTGTTGGGATGTTGTCTATATGGCTGGCAGCTATCTCTATTGCGTACGGCCAGCAGTAGTCTCTATTGTGTATTCTCTATTGTGTATGGCCAGCAGCAGTTTCTATTGTGTATTCTCTATTGTATGTATAGCCAGCAGCAGTCTCCATTGTTTATATGGTCCGCAGCCATCTCTATTGTGTATACAGGTAGCAGCTGTCTCTATTCTGTATTCTCTATTGTATATACAGCTATTGTGTTTAGCGTTATAGAAAAGAAGTTGCAACACACAATCAGCGGTGTTTATTCACTCTTCGTGGGGTGGTGCTTCAACAGGCATATAGTCAACAGGCATATGGTGGACTATATGCCTGTTGAAGCGCCACTTGCGGTGTGAAACGGCCATCGCATTGGGCAATAAAGTCCACTTTTTTCTATTTTTTTTATGCTGTTTTTCTTTTTTTTTAAATCTATTGTAAGGAACTATCTGGATTGCTGGTTGGGAAAGCTTTGCACATAAATTGAGGTAATTTTTGGTGCTGTTCCAATTTTTCACTATATATGTAATGTATGTTTGGGTGGAGGCGGAGCCTGGGTGGAGTCTGGGCGTAGTCTCAGGGGGTGGAGGCTGGGCGGAGTCTCAGGGGGGCCCCACAATTTTGGCAGTCGGGGCCCCAAAATTCCTAGTGGCAGACACTATGTTGGAATCTCACCTACTTATTTGACTGACTCCCAGGGCAGGTTCATTAGTGTGTATTATGTGAGCAGCTGCTTAGCACTATCAAAAGGTTAAGAGTAGTTGGTCCATGTACATGATCCACCAGGGCTGCCCCCAGCTCCTACTTGGGGAAGTTCCTTGCACTCTGCTTGTGCATTGTAGGATTAGACGATTCTGTTATACAATTTGTTTTTGGAAAAAAGACAAGGTAACTTTTTTCTTGTTTCTGATATTGCGAGTCTAGACAGGAACCTGCAGTAAGTGAGGACCCTTGACGCCTTGGGTTGCAGGCTTCCGTATTTTGGTAGAATACCAACTAATACCTCACATTTTTCATGCATATGGCAGGGTGTAATGGAGCTCTCTGAGTTTGGTTGGTAAATTGATGAGTCTATCATGTGGGATACACACTTATGTGGTGTTTAACTTGCCCGCCATACTCAGCATCACCAACTGGCCATTGCTCAGATATGGTGCATATTGTCATGCAGTGTTAGGAGAAGTTGGTCCATCTACATGATCCACCAGTGCTGCCCCCAGCTCCTACTTGGAGAAGTTCCTTGCACTTTGCTTGTGCATTGTAGGATTAGATTGGCCATTGGTGATTCTTTTATATGATTTTTTTCTTTGGAAAAAAAGACAAGGTAACTTTTTTTCTTGGTTCAGCTATCCTGAGAACAGGTGAAAAGTGCTGTGCCATGAGTTGCTTTTTTGTTTCCTTGCACATGTGGTTCAGATTTCTTTTTTCTGTCCCGAAATCTGCTCCAAATCTGCAAGAAAAAAAAACATTTTGGCACAGCAATCTGAACTCTCAAGGCCAGGTTACACACACATATAATTGTGCAGAGATTGCTCACAGATCTCTGGTTGCAGTGAAATCATGGACACATTGTTCCATTTTGTGGCTGTGTACAAATGAACAATATGTCCATGATTTCACTGCAACCAGAGATCTATGAACAATATCTGCACAGATATCTGTGTGTGTGACGTGGCCTTTAGCCTTTCCGGGTTTCAGGATAAACATGCAGATTCTCAAAATATGCTTTAAAAAAGCATGAAATAACATGGCAGGGTGACAATAGGAATCCCTGCTGTGTGATGCCAGCTGTGTAACCTGACAAGAAGAAGTCATGATCAAGATGTCTGAGGTTCATGAGCAGGCCCGCAAGCATGCTGAGAGTAACAGTGGCGCTGAAGCTTACCAAGTAATCTAATATATAAAGCTGAATGTGTGTGTGTGTGTATGTATGTATGTATGTGTGTATATCCGGGATTGGCATCTACACCGTCGCAATTACAGCCACAAAATTTTGCACAGTCACACGTCTGGACCCCGAGAGCGTCATAGGCTATGTTGTGAGGCGAAATTTTAACCCTGCGCGTTCCAATTCACCAAACAATTTTGCCCCTATCTATATAATGGGGAAAAAGTGACAGTTACCAGTTGACAGTTGTGAATGAGAGGGGCTTAATGATAGCGCCAAAGACTAACAGCACATACCAGCATATAGTCACTAAGGTGGGGCCCCAACATGAGATATTCACCACGCATGGGGACATGTATACACACCCCACATACACAAAGAGTAACAGCAAGTGTATAGTCGCTAAGGTGCAGCCCCAATATTGGATACTCACCACGCACCTGAACAAACACACACCATAAAGAGACACACACAACACAGACACACACACACACACCCTATAGCGACACATGCACTCACCCCACAGGGACACACACAGACACACACACCACACAGACCCCCCCACAGGGACACACACACATAGCCACCCTATAGGGACACATGCACTCACCCCACAGGGACACACACACACACCACAAAGAGACACACACACGCCACACAGACCCCCCACAGGGACACACACACATACACACCCTATAGCAGTGATGGGGAACCTTTCTGAGGCCGAGTGCCCAAACTGCAACACAAAACAAAATTATTTATGGCGAAGTGCCAACAAGATAATATAACCTAAATTACAGCAGTGGTTATCTATCACAAGCGCTGCACAGGGGGGAGAGCCAGCAGATGCTAACTCTCTTCCCTGTACAGGGCATGTATCCTGAAACACAGATGATCAATTCAATTATTTTAACAAATTAATTGATTTTAAACTTACCTTTGCAGTCTTCTCTTCTCTTCAGCAGTGGTCAGACAGCTCATGTGTACTGCACATTGAAGCTGAGCCGCTGCCACTGCCCTTTCTAGAAACAGCAGGTGGATTGATCTGTATGGAAAAACGCTGAATATTAGACAGAGCAAGCAAATTTCATACTGAAATCCTGGTCCCTATCTTGTAGTAGAATCTCCATCCTGACCCTCTCCTTGTAGTAATGTGTTCCATCCTTACCCTCTCCTTGTAGCTATGAGCTCCATCCTGACCCTCTACTTGTAGTAATGTGCTCCATCCTCCTGACCCTCTCCTTGTAGTAATGTGCTCCATCCTGACATTCCCCTTGTAGTAATGCGCTCCATCCTGACGCTCTCCTTGTAGTTATTTGCTCCATCCTGACCCTCTCCTGGCAGTAATGTCCCTATCCTAACCCGCTTGTTGTAGTAATGTCTCCAGCCCTATCCCCTTGTAGTATGCTCGATCCCTGTCCCCTTGTGGTAATGTCCCCATCCTGCCCCCATCATGTAGTAATGCCCCCATCCTGCAGTAATATGCCCCCTCCTTGTAATAAAGCCACCATCATCCCCCTTCTTGTAATAATGTCACCATCATGCCCCCTTCTAATGTCACCATCATGCCACCTCCTAATGTCACCATCATGCCCCTCTTGTCACCATCTTGCCCCTCTTGTCACAATCATGCCCCTCTTATTTGTCACCATCATGCCCTTCTTGTCACCATCCTGCCCCTCTTGTCACCATCGTGCCCTTCTTGTCACCATCCTGCCCCTCTTGTCACCATCCTGACCCTCTTGTCACCATCCTGCCCCTCTTATTTGTCACCATCGTGCCTTTCTTGTCACCATCGTGCCCTTCTTGTCACCATCGTGCCCCTCTTGTCACCATCGTGCCCCTCTTGTCACCATCATGCCCCTCTTATTTGTCACCATCATGCCCTTCTTGTCACCACCGTGCCCTTCTTGTCACCATCATGCCCTTCTTGTCACCATCCTGCCCCTCTTGTCACCATCCTGACCCTCTTGTCACCATCATGCCCTCTTATTTGTCACCATCGTGCCCTTCTTGTCACCATTGTGCCCCTCTTGTCACCATCCTGCCCCTCTTGTCACCATCATGCCCCTCGTCACCATCCTGCCCCTCTTGTCACCATCATGCCCCTCGTCACCATCCTGCCCCTCTTGTCACCATACTGCCCCTCTTGTCACCATCCTGCCCCTCTTGTCACCCTCATGTCCCTCTTGTCCACATCCTGCCCCTTGTCACCCTCATGTCACTCTTGTCCACATCCTGCCCCTTGTCACCCTCATGTCCCTCTTGTCAACATCCTGCCCCTTGTCACCCTCATGTCCCTCTTGTCCACATCCTGCCCCTTGTCACTCTTATGCCCCTCTTGTCTCCATCCTGCCCCTTGTCACTCTCATGCCCCTCTTGTCCAGATCCTGCCCCTTGTCACTCTCATGCCCCTCTTGTCCAGATCCTGCCCCTTGTCACAATCATGCCCCTCTTGTCCAGATCCTGCCCCTTGTTATTGTCATGCCCCTCTTGTCCAGATCCTGCCCCTTGTCACAATCCTGCCCCTCTTGTCCAGATCCTGCCCCTTGTCATTCTCATGTCCCTCTTGTCCATATCCTGCCCCTTGTCACTCTCATGCCCCTCTTGTCCAGATCCTGCCCCTTGTCACAATCCTGCCCCTCTTGTCCAGATCCTGCCCCTTGTCACTCTTATGTCCCTCTTGTCCAGATCCTGCCCCTTGTCACTCTCATGCCCCTCTTGTCCAGATCCTGCCCCTTGTCACAATGCTGCCCCTCTTGTCCAGATCCTGCCCCTTGTCATTCTCATGCCCCTCTTGTCCAGATCCTGCCCCTTGTCATAATCCAGCCCCTCTTGTCCAGATCCTGCCCCTTGTCACTCTCATGTCCCTCTTGTCCAGATCCTGCCCCTTGTCATTCTCATGTCCCTCTTGTCCAGATCCTGCCCCTTGTCACAATGCTGCCCCTCTTGTCCAGATCCTGCCCCTTGTCATTCTCATGCCCCTCTTGTCCAGATCCTGCCCCTTGTCACAATCCAGCCCCTCTTGTCCAGATCCTGCCCCTTGTCACTCTCATGTCCCTCTTGTCCAGATCCTGCCCCTTGTCACTCTCATGCCCCTCTTGTCCAGATCCTGCCCCTTGTCACTCTCATGCCCCTCTTGTCCAGATCCTGCCCCTTGTCACCCTCATGTCTCCATCCTGCCTCCTCATTATACCGTGGCTTACAAAAAAAAAAAAAAAAAAATCATACTCACCTAGTACTCCCGCCTTCACCGCTCTTCTTCTCCTTGCGTCTTGAGTCCCAGCGTCACATGACCACGGTCATGTGACGCCGGCGGGGCGGAGCTTAGAGAGAGTGTCGGAGACGCGGAAAAAGGAGAATCCTCCGGTCTGACACGGCTTTGAACTGCCGGCGCCATCATGCCGGCAGTTCAAAGCTGCAGTGAGGGGCGACGCCGCGTGCCAGGGAAAACGGCTCTGCGTGCCCTCCCTGGCACGCCTGCCATAGGTTCGCCATCACTGCCCTATAGGGACACATGCACTCACCCCACAGGGACACACACACACACCACAAAGAGAAACACACAACACAGAGACACACACACCACACACAGACACCCCCTCCACAGGGATACACACACATACACACCCTATAGGGACACATGCACTCACTCCACAGGGACACACAACACCACAAAGAGACACACACAACACAGATACACACACACCACACAGACCCCCCCACAGGGACACATACACATACACACCCTATAGGGACACATGCACTCACCCCACAGGGACACACACACACACCACAAAGAGACACACACAACACAGAGACACACCCCCCCCCACACAGACACCCCCTCCATAGGGACACACACACATACACACCCTATAGGGACACATGCACTCACCCCAAAGGGACACACACACACCACAAAGAGACACACACAACAGAAGCACACACCACAAAGACCCCCCCCCACAGGGACATAAACACCCTATAGGGACACATGCACTCACCCCACGGGGACACACACATACACACACCCCAGGGACACACACACCACACAGACAGACACAGATGTGCACAAATCACCTCACACAACTCGCTTCATACGTGTGCTATCTTTAATTTCCAAACATAAACATCTGATTAAAAACACCAATGTGCAACACATGTGCCATATAGGGAATTAAGGCAGATGTCAGTCACATGAGCTGTCTATTATGTGTATGTGTGAGGTAACATATACTGCCCGGCCAGGGGGAGGGTTTACTGTTGGCTGGAGATTTATTAGGCTGCCTATAGCAACCAATCACAGCTCAGCTTCTATTTTGTTACAGGTCATTAATATGACATATTCAAATTCTATTTTGTTATAGCTAACATCAGTTATTTATTAACCCAGGCGTAGCCGGGTACTACAGCTAGTAGTGTAATAATTTTAATGGATTACTCCGCAGTCTTTTTTCGTGGAGCAAAGACATAACTGAACACAGTTTAAAGGGAACCTGGCCCCTCCAAATCACTCCCAACCCTATTAATACCTGTCCCTGCACCCTAACATATCAGTATTAGTGCTCCTTTTCTATAAAAAAAAAGCGCTCTGTAACATTGGAATAATCAACAATATACACTTACAAATCTGAGACTTCTTGTCCCTGAATAAGCCTCAAAGGGCGTCCCCTGTGAGACTCTAAGCTCTCCCTAGGTGCTCATTTTCACGCCCTGAATGATCCACCCTCTCTCTGTCTGTGCTGCTATGATGTGGAGCTGAAGACAGGACTAATGATTTGCATTCTGTGAGTGATAGAGAGGGGGGAGGGCAATGCCTGCACAAACAAAGCAAACTGACAGAGAGAGGGTGGATCCTCGAGGCTGCAAAACAACACGCCCTAGGGGCTAAAGAATATAGCCCCTGCTAATTATAATTGAAAAAAAGCAGTTATAAACCTACATTTTCTTATGTAATTTAGCCACAGACTGGTCTTGTGCTAATTTACATAAGAAAATGTAAGTTTATAACTGCTTTTTTTCAAGTTTAACATTACACTATTAGCTAAGACATGTATGCTTAGGTAAGGACTATGAAGCTGCATGTAAAGATAATGATAGCTTTGGGGGCATAAATGATATGACAGGTTCCCTTTAATATAGCAAACCAGCTTACATGTCAGCAAAGCACTCAATGATCTCAGGGAGACGAGTCAAGGAAAACACTGCGGGCAGCCGGCAAAAGTGCTCAAACACAGTGAAATCCTAGGTGCAATGTCCCCTGGGCTAGGTCCTTCCCTGGAGGGATATCTGGCCAGTTCCATGTTTGAGACTCCTAAACGAGGCTCCACGGACTCTATTTGCATATACGTTTCAGCAGAGGCAGGTGAAGCAAGAGCCGCAGCAGAGGGAGTAACACGAGCAGCTAGGACCAGAAGGTACATTGATAACAGGTGTAGGTAAACAAAACCTCAAATGAGTAGCATCAGGAAACTCTCACAGGGTTTGCATGAATAAGCTGAGAAACTTGAGAAGCCACAAGGAGCAGAAAACCAGGCAGAATAGTCAAGCAGAGGCCGGATTGCAGTTTATAAAGGCAGGCAAATGAAGAGGGCTGAAGCAAAGGACACTATCTTAGAAGAGGGCAAGAATGCCCAAAAGGTAGTCAGAATATCCGGAGACCTGACAAATAGTGCAAGAAGCTAATGTCTGTGCCAAAACAGCAGGGCTACACTGTAAAATGGTTTAAGCTGTGTTTGACAGCTTTTGGGCCCCTTTTAAGGTATTTTCTATGCGTTTAATGTTGCTTGCCATTGATTTCAATTGCCAAGTAAGAGCATGTTCACATAGACCACCAACAAGACTAAACGTAAGGAAAAACAGTATACAAAATGTGCAAAAATACCCTGTCATATTGTGTCATTAGTTTTTCTTTTTTTATAGTGAGGTCAAAATCAACTTTGATTATGATGCACTTCGAAAGAAAAGGGCGCATTCCTACATAGTCTTTTTACTATATGAGCGCACGCTGACTGCTTCCTTTGTGACACTTGTACCATATGCTGAAGACATCTGTTATAGAGAAGATTTTATTTCAGCTTATTCATTGAAGCCAAATATTAGGAAAGGCTTCTCTTAGGTATTATTTGCCTGAGCCAGCTTCTAGATGTTACTGCCAAAAGTACAGCAATTCTATAAGATGCAGTAGAATACTTGTCTGTAGTGGAGACATTTTAGAATAGCCAAAAGATAACAATCTAATTTATTTATCGTCTAATTGACTAACATTTGTGCTGTATTATGTTGGCAAGAAAATCCTATAAACTATTTTTTTATATTTCTGTTTTGCTGAACTAAGGAACATCTAGGTGAAACCTATTTGTAGAGGCTACAAATTCCCATAATTTTTGACAGTGTAGATGTTAAGACTCCTGGTTTGTCTCAATCTGTATAAAGCTGTGCTCAAAGGTTTACATACCCTGGCAGATTTTTTGCTTTCTTGGCCTTTTTCAGAGAATATGAGTGATAACACAAAAACTCTTTTTCCACTCATGGTTAGAGGTTGGGTGAAGCCATTTATTATAAAACTACTGTGTTTTCTCTTTCTAAATCATGACAACCAAAAACATCCAAATGACACTGATCAAAAGTTCACATACCCCAGTTCGTAATATGGTGTATTGCCCCCTCTAGCACCAATGACAGCTTGAAGTCTATTGAGTATATCAGGAGCCTTTCATAGTCTGCTGCAGATGTGTCTGCTGCGAAAGTGTCTGATCTAAAGTGTCCAGATATGAAATAGACCTGAAATTGACCGGAATTGACTCGGATAGACTGGAAGGTAATGACAGAGAGCCACTCAAACAATGTCTATAACTCTATTCTCTACTAATCATAACCATGTCTTTAACTTCACTGTTTGTGTTTCTATGTGAAATCACCACCAACTTATATCACCCTATCCCCCCTCCATCACCACTCATCCACATCAGTCCCTCTCTCCTGCCCTACCCTATGTACAGCTCCCATGCCATCTTCAGTTTACTGAGGATTCTCAGCCCACCATATTCTAACATTTGTCATAATAAACCAAGTCCTACATCTAAAAACTATCTGTTCTTCCTCTTTTTGCTGCTGCTCCTGTCAGGTGATATCTCCCCCAACCCTGGTCCTCCCTCTAACTTCAACCCCTCTCCTACCACACATAGAAACCCCACTAACCTTATTACCATAACGTGCACTCCTTCATCTCCCTCTTTTAACTGCGCTCTCTGGAATCCACGATCTGTATGCAACAAACTTCCCTTCATTCACAATTACTTCCTTACCAACTCTCTTATCCTGCTGGCCCACACATAAACCTGGATCCAGGATTCAGACACTGCCTCCCCTGCTGCTATTTCTCATGGCGGCCTACATTTCTCTCATTCCCCTAGACCTGGGAACAGACATGGTGGTGGAGTTGGCCTCCTCCTGTCCCCACAATGTACTTTCCATGTCATTCCTCCAGCCCCATCACTCTCATTCCCTTCTTTTGAGGTCCACATAATTAGGCTATTCCATCCCCTCCCCCTCAAAGTAGCAGTGGTATACTGCCCCCCAGGGTCACCCACCCAGGTCCTCGACCATTTCTCCACGTGGCTCCCGCATTTCATGTCCTCAGAATTACCAATCCTTATTCTGGGAGACTTTAACAATCCCATAAACAGCCCCATCTTGCCATCTGCATCCCAGCTCCTATCTCTAACCACCTCTCTTGGCCTCTCACAGCTCTCAACCTCTGAGACGTACAAAGACGGTAACACCTTTGACCTGGTCTTTACCAGGCTCTGCTCAACCTCCTCCTTAGATAACTCACCTCTTCTCTCCGACCACAACATTCTCTCCTTCTCACTCACTAACCCTCGGCCACCACAGCCCAATCCTACCTATCACAAATCCAGAAATCTACAGGCCATTAACCCTCATCCATTCACAGACTCCCTCATCTCATCTCTGTTCCCAATCTCTTCACTCTCCTGTCCAGATCAGGCAGTAAATCACTACAATTACAGTCTCAGAAGCTCCCTGGACCAAGTAGCGCCCCTCACCCTCAGAACCTCCAAACATAGAACAAAACAGCCTTGGCTCACATCACAAATGCGATTCCTCCAGCGATGCTCTAGGAGTGCTGAACAGCTATGGAGGAAAACTCGCTCACCAGGAGACTTTATACATTATAAATTCATGCTCAAAACTTACAACTCTGCCCTTCACTTTACCAAACAGACCTACTTCACCACCCTGGTCTCCTCACTATCCAACAATCCAAAAAAACTCTTTGACACCTTTCACTCTCTCCTCAGTCCTAAAGTGCAGGCCCCCATCACTGACATCTGTGCTGATGACCTGGCTTCTTACTTTATGGAGAAAATAGACAACATCCACCAGGAAATCAGCTCCCAGCCTCCAAGTGCTGCCACCCCCATTCTTCCCCACATCTCCTCTGGTTCACTCTCCACATTTGACCCAGTCACAGAAGAAGTTTCCAGGCTCCTCTCTTCCTCTCGTCCCACTACATGCACTACTGACCCCATTCCCTCACACCTGCTCCAGTCCCTCTCTCCAGTCGTCACCACTCATCTAACCAAAATCTTCAATCTCTCCCTCTCTTCTGGCATCTTCCCCTCCTCCTTCAAACACTCGATCATTACTCCAGTATTAAAGAAAACCTCTCTCGACCCATCCTGTACAAATAACTACAGACCAGTCTCCAATCTCCCCTTCATCTCTAAACTCCTGGAGCGCCTGGTCTACTCCCACCTCACCCATTACCTCTCCGCTCACTGTCTTCTAGATCCATTACAGTCTAGTTTCCGCCCTCATCAAAGTGACCAATGACCTTCTGACCGCAAAACGTAATGGTGACTACTTTCTGCTTATTCTCCTTGACCTCTCTGCAGCTGTTGACCATCAGCTCCTACTCTCTATGCTGCATTCCATTGGCATAAAAGACACTGCTCTCTCCAGGCTCTCCTCCTATCTTTCTGACCGCTTTTTCAGTGTATCATTTGCTGGCTCCACTTCTTCCCCGCTTCCTCTCACTATTGGGGTCCCTCAGGGCTCAGTCCTCGGTCATTTTCTCTTCTCTCTCTACACAGCTCCGATTGGACATACCATCAGCAGATTTAGCTTCCAGTACCATCTTTATGCTGATGACACACAATTATACACTTCAGCCCCTGACCTTACCCCTGCAGTATTAAAAACACCAATGACTGTCTAGCTGCAGTTTCCAACATCATGTCCGCTCTCTATTTGAAATTAAACCTTTCCAAAACTGAACTTCTTCTGCTTCCACCCTCCACTAACCTCCCTAAATCTGACATCTCTCTCAGTTTGCGGCACCATGATAACGCATAGGCAGCAGGCTCACTGTCTGGGTGTTATGTTTGACACCGATCTCTCCTTCTCCTCCCACACACAATCTCTCGTCTGCTCCTGTCGCTTAAACCTGAAGAATATCTCTAGAGTCTGCCCCTTTCTCACCATGGAAACAACAAAAACCCTCATCGTGGCCCTAATCCATTCCCGCCTTGACTTTTGCAATTCTCTATTAAGTGGCTTCCCTGTCAGTAGACTTTCTCTTCTCCAGTCCATCCTTAATGCAGCAGCCAGGATCACCCATCTGGCCAATCGTTACTCAGATGCCTCTGCTCTGTGCCAGTCATTGCACTGGCTGCCCGTACACTACAGGATCAAATTCAAATTGCTTGTTCTCACCCACAAAGCTCTTCACAGTGCAGCATCCCCCTACATCTCCTCCTTCTCCTCCTTCATCTCTGTCTATCACCCCACCCGTTCTCTACGTTCTTCAAATGACCTTAGACTAACATCTGCACTAACCCGATCCTCCCATTCCCGGTTCCAAGACTTCTCCAGAGCTGCACCAATTCTTTGGAATGCTCTACCCCAAGAAATCAGGACTATCCACAACTTGCAAGGCTTCAGACGATCCCTAAAAACACATCTTTTTAAGGCGGCCTATCATACTCCCTAATAGAAGTCCTTTGTACTGTAGATAGTGAATGGGCTATCTCTCTTGACATTACTCTTCTACAAACTCCACCAAACCAAAAAGGTCAACACAGACAGTCTGATGACCATTCATGTAAGCTTATTTCTATCCCCCATTTCCTCAAGATGCCTGGACCATCAGTGTAATAAGACCCTGTACTTTGTGTAACCTCTATCCCGTTGTAGATTGTAAGCTTTTTTGAGCAGGGTCACCTTCATTTCTTGCTTTATTGTATTTTCTTTTTTACATTGATTCTATGCCTATTGTTTTGTATCCAATTATTGTACTGTATTCGTTCTCTACTGTAATTATTTACTGTATTATATTTTCTGTACTCTAACCACTATATTGTAAAGCGCTGCGGAATATGTTGCTACTATATAAATAAAGATTTTTTATTATTATTATTATTATTATTATTATTTTGTGGTAGTTGTGGACGAGCACTTTATTTTCTCAGATGTTAAAGCTGCCCATTCTTCTTCACAAAAAGCCTCTAGTTCCTGTAAATTCCTGGGCTTTCTTGCCTGAACTGTTCGCTTGAGTTCTTTCTCCCCAGAGTATCTCAATTATTTTGAGGTCAGGAAACTGAGATGGCCACTCCAGAACCTTCACTTTGTTCTGCTGTAGCCAATGACAGGTCAACTTGGCCTTGTGTTTTGGATCTTTGTCATGTTCCAATGTCCAAGTACGCCCCGTGCGCAGCTTCCAGACTGATGAGTGCAAATTTCCTTTCAGTATTTGCTGATAACATGCTGCATTCATCTTTCCTTCAACTTTGACCAGGTTTCCTGTGCCTTTGTAGCTCACACATCCCCACATCATCAGCAATCCATCTCCATGCTTTACAGTAGGAATGGTGTTCCTTTCCTCATAGGCCTTGTTGACACCTTTCCAAATGTAACATTTATTTGTGGCCAAAAAGTTTAATTTTGATCTCATTACTCCAAATTACCTTGTTCCAGAGGTTTGGAGGCTTGTCTCTGTGCTGTTTGGCGTATGGTAGGTGAGATACTTGTGGCATTTGCGCAGTAATGGCTTTCTTCTGGCGACTCGACCATGCAGTCCATTTATCTTCAAGCGCCTCCTTATTGTGCATCTTGAAACAGCCACAGCGCTAGTTTTCAGAGAGTCCTGTATTTCAACTAATGTTATCTGTGAGTTTTTCTTTGGACCCTGAACAATATCCAGGTAGCTGTGGCTGAAATATTTCTTGGTCTACCTGATCGTGGTTTGGTTTTCACAGAGCCCCTGATTTTCCATTTGTTAATCGCAGTTTGAACATTGCTGACTGGCATTATCAATTCTTTGGATATCTTTTTGTATCCCGTTCCTGTTTTTTATATAATTCAACTATCTTCTCCCATAGGTCTGTTAACAATGCTATTGCTTTCCCCATGACTCACAAGCCAGAAATGTCAATGACTGGATGAAAAATGCAAGAGTCTGTCTAGATTCCAGATACTCACTCAGCTTTTATGCGCGCACACACTGATTACAAGCATACAGGTCACAGGTGAGAATGTTACCTTTAATAGCCATTCAAACCCATTTGTGCCAACTTATGTGCATGTTATCAGGCCAAAATCACTAGGGCATGTGAACTTTGGATCAGGGTCATTTGGATGTTTTTGATTGTCATTATGATTTAAAAAGCGAAAACACAGTAGTTTGACAATAATTAGCTTCAGCCGACCACTAACCATGAGTGGAAAAAAAAGTTATTGTGTTACCATTCATATTCTCTGAAAAAAGACCAAGAAAGCAAAATATCTGCCGGGGTATGTAAACTTTTGAGCACAACCGTATCTTTCTATGTGGCTTATCAGATGTCTTTTGGTAAGGCTCCTGACTGATTTGGTTTTCCCTGCTCTTGTGGGTGTGGCGATGGTGCTGACATTTGCGTTCACCACAGCCTTTAGACCATGTGCTCTGGAGGTATCATGTGATCTCTAGGGTGGATTACTTAAGTTAGCTCCTCCATTTTGATTTTGACTGTGATCAATATCTATCCTGACTCACGGTTCCTGACTCTCTGAATTTGGATTTGATTTCATTTCTCGTCTTGGACCTTGGCTAGGCTCCCCTCTCCTCTACAAAGTGTTTAAGTCTACTTTATCATAGAAAGGGTGCATCAGGATACGCAGCATTTTGGATGCAGTGTCTTTGCGCTGAGTCCAAAACGCTGCGTTGTATAGTACTAGCATAGTGGATGGGATTTCAAGAAATCCCATCCTCAATATTCGTAGCCCGCCCGCAGCATCTTCGAAGCTGTGGTGCGGGTTGCTGGGAGTCCGCCCTGTACACACCATGTGCGGCGGGTGCTGGGTAGCTTCTCCCTGCAGTCACCAGATGGGAGCCGCTTCCGACTCCGCAGCATGAAATGAACATGTTGCAGAGTCGGAAGCGGCTCCGATCGGGGGACTGCAGAGAGAAGCTGCCCAGCACCCGCCGCACATGGTGAGTAATGGTGACTGCGGTCTCCCTGCAGCCACCCGCGGCTTCCCTCAGGTCCGGAGGAGCTGCATCCAACATGCAGCTCCTCCAGACCGTGTGCACACACCCTTAGTTTATTCCTCTTTATACAGTCATATGAAATAGTTTGGGCACCCCTCTTAATCTTACTAATTTTTTTTTGTTTAGAATTGTTTTTTTTGCAACATCTATTTCAGTGTGATATATGTAATAACTTATGGACACATTAATATTTCAGGTTTGAAATGAGGTTTATTGTACTAACCAAAAATGTGAAATATGCATTATTTCAAAATTTGACAGGTGCCAAAGTATGGGCACCCTTCTGATTTTCATGATTTGAATACTCCTAACTACTTTTTACTGACTTAAATTGGCACTAAATTGGTTTGGTAACCTCATTGAGCTTTGCACTTCATAGCCCGGTGTATCCAATCATGAGAAAAGCTATTTCAAGGGTCCACTTGCAAGTTGTTCTCCTAGTTGCATCTTCTCTGAGGAGTGGCATCATGGGCTCCTCAAAACAGCTCTCAAATGATCTGAAAAAAAAAGATTGTTCAACATAGTTGTTCAGGGGAAGGATACAAAAAGTTGTCTCAGAGATTTAACTTGTTAATTTCCACTGTGAGGAACATAGTAAGGAAATGGAAGACCACAGGGACAGTTCTTGTAAAAGCCACAAGTGGCAGGCCAACAAAAATATCAGAAAGGCAGAGAAGAGGAATGGTGAGAACACTCAAGAACAATCCACAGACCACCTCCAAAGACCTGCAGCATCATCTTGCTGCAGATGGTGTCACTGTGCATCGGTCAACAATACAGCGCACACTGCACAAGGAGAAGCTGTATGGGAGAGCGATGCAAAAGAAACCGTTTCTGCATGCACGCCACAAACAGAGTCGCCTGAGGTATGCAAAAGCACATTTGGACAAGCCAGTTTCATTTTGGAAGAAGGTCCTGTGGACTGATGAAACAAAGATTGAGTTGTTTGGCCATACAACAAGGCGTTATGCATGGCACCACAAAAATACAGCATTCCAAGAAAAACACTTGCTACCCACTGTCAAATTTGGGGGAGAGTCCATCATGCTTTGGGGCTGTGTGGCCAATGACGGAACCGGGAATGTTGTTAAAGTTGAGGGTCGCATGGATTCCACTCAGTATCAGCACATTCTTGAGAATAATGTTCAAGAATCAGTGTCAAAGTTGAAGTTACACCGGGGATGGATCTTTCAGCAAGACAGTGATCCAAAACACCGCTCCAAATCTACTCAGGCATTCATGCAGAGGAACAATTACAATGTTCTGGAATGGCCATCCCAGTCCCCAGACCTGAATATCATTGAACATCTGTGGGATGTTTTGAAGCGAGCTGTCCATGCTCGGCGACCATCAAACTTAACTGAACTGGAATTGTTTTGTAAAGAGGAATGGTCAAAAATACCTTCATCCAGGATCCAGGAACTCATTAACAGCTACAGGAAGCGACTAGAGTCAGTTATTTTTGCAAAAGGTGGATCTACTAAATATTAATGTCACTTTTCTGTTGAGGTGCCCATACTTTGGCACCTATCAAATTTTGAAATAATGCATATTTCACATTTTCGGTTAGTACAATAAACCTCATTTCAATCCTGAAATATTACTGTGTCCATCCGTTATTCCAGATATCACACTGAAATAGCTGTTGCAAAAACCCAAATTAAAAAAAAAAAAAAATGAGTAAGATTAAGAGGGGTGCCCAAACCTTTTCATATGACTGTATTTTTCTGTAGCTTCCTGCACTTAGGAAAGCATCACCCAGTTGTGGGTGTGTCATGCAAGTAGGCATTGTCGGAGGGTGATTGGAGACTAGCGGGTGCACTTCTTTCCCACCATGACAGCTGATTTATGATACACTAAAAATGCAGTGTTTCACAGTTCCAGCAAAGTGGATGAGATTTATTGAAATCTGGCTTATGATATGTGTTTCAAATCCGTAACATATCAATTTCTCTTGTGTGTACGCTGAGTTTTGTGATCGGATTTTCCCCATAGAATTGCATTAAATGCAAGGAATCTGCATGTAAAAAAATGCATATATGATTTTAGTGTTTTTTCCAATGCAGAAACACACTAAGGCTATGTTCACACATAGCGTTTTTTTTGCGCTTTTTTCAGGGTTTTGCACCTGCGCAAAAAAGCCCCATAAAAAATGCGGTATATTCACACACCGTGTTTTTTTATGGGGCTACTTCTTCAGTGATGTCACTAGGGGAGGAAGAATCCTGTTCCTCCTCCCCTGTGTGACACATCTGCCAGCCCCTTTGGGTTTTAATATACACTACGAAACCCAAATTAAATTAAAGCAAATGTGTAAAAAATAATTAAGAATGAATACTTACCCTTTGCTTGGTGTTCGGGAGGCGGGAGCAACTGCAGCTGCAAGGACCTGCCAAGTCCGCTGATTGGCCGCTCGCGGTCATGTGATATGTACGTCATAGGACGTTCACAGGCCCTGGAAGGTCGATACCTCAGCAGGATCTCCCGGCTCCCGAACACCCGGTGGACGGGTAAGTATTCATTCTTTATTATTTTTTACACATTTCGCTTACTTTAATTTGGGTTTCATAGTGTATATTAATACACTATGAAACCCAAAGGGGCTGTCACAGATGTGACACAGGGGAGGAGAAACAGGATTGTTCCTCCCCTGTGTGACGTGAGCGCCGGCGTATTCCCGCTGGAATTGCGCATTGTCTGAACGGCGATGCGTAATTCCAACAGGAATAATGGGCTCCTATGGGAGAAAACGCAGGCGCATGTGCGCAAAGAATTGACATGTCAATTCTTTTTACGCCCCCAATTTCTCCCATAAAAGCGCTGTGTATTTTTATACCGTGTCTGTATGGCAAAGTGAATTTCACATTCACTTTGCCAGCAGATGCAGACACACATTGCGCATTTTTGAAAAGCAGGCACAAAAAAGCACTAAAAAATACGCAGTGTGTGAACGTAGCCTACAAATGCCAGTGATTCTCACATGTCTATTCAAATAACATTTTGTCAAAGCCAAATACCAGGAAGTAAAAAAAAAAAAGTAGTTTAACATGACATGCCAACAAGAGACCAAAATCCGATAAAAAAAACCTAATAAAATGCACTCAAAAAATGTAGGTGCAGAAATTCTGCAACATCAAAAACTTACAAAATGCTCATCATGGGAATTGAGCCTTAAAAAATAGAGATGCTGTGATGATTGGATCACATGCACATGTGCAAATGCAAATTCATTAAGATGCCAGGTTTAGGGATGGGCGAGTACCAAAATATTCAAAATTGTTACATTCGTAGTGAGTACTTTGTAATACTCGCATATTCGTTCCACAGAGCGAGTACAATGTAAGTCAATGGAAAACAGAAGTAATTTTTTGCTGGACATGACGATGAGGTACGGGAGGGCTGTAAAAAGGCAGAGATGGCTGATAACATGCTCAAACTGCATGGGAACAGTATGCAGACATAATGTAGACTATGTCTGCCTGCTGTTCTGCCATACCGCTATCTGCTCTGAGTGACAGGATCTAGTGAAGATAGATAGATGGTAGAATATTAGCCACGATAGCGCAAGCTGCTGACTCATATGTGAGAGACAAGAGGCATTTTTTGAGTAAATTAAAACAAATTAACCCACAGGCAGGAGATATGTATACTGGTGTCTTTTGATGTAACGTCTTTATACACCTCCAGTAACCATGAAAGGGGTATTACTGCTATAAAGAAAAAACTGACACAAACACACTACTACTAGAGGGCAGAGATTTGATTATACAACTGTTGGAAATATATTTAAGAGAAAATTATTTTCTGTTTGCTGATAAGTTCTATAAGCAGTTAAGAGGGATCGCCATGGAAACGCACATGGCATGTTTGTATGCTAATGTAGCAATGACTGTACTGGAGAAGGACCACGTCTATGTGTCGCCCCACTATAGTGGAGTGGTGCAGTGGTGGTGATACATAGATGATGTGTTCCTCCTCTGGAAGGGTAAGGAGTCTGAACTACAGGAGTTCTATAAATATCTGAATACAGTGGACCCAAAGATAACGTTTACTACCGTTTATTCTAAAACCCAATTAGAGTTTCTAGATGTAAAGGTGTGGCTGGACCAGGGTCAAATTGCTACATCATTGCATATGAAGGCAACAGATAAGAATAAGTTGCTGCATTTTCAGAGCCACCACCCCCAGCAGGTTAAAAAGGCCACACCATTAGGACAAATAAAAAGAGTGCACAGACTAGTTAGTGAAGATGAAGAGGGAGACTAAAGTATTGATATACTATTGGAGAAGTTTAGTAAAAGGGGTTACCCTAAAAAATTATTAGCACAACAAAGGGAAAAAGCAGGAGGAACCCAAAAATCAAAAATTGGGGTAAATAACAAAAAAATACCTCTAGTATTTATGTTTGGGGATGAGATGGAGGAGATTACAAAAATAATAATGAGATATTGGTCAACTTTAAGAAACTGCCACCTGGAGGTAGAGGTGTTCAAAAACCCCCTTTGGTAACATATAGGAGAGGTAATAGCCTAAAAAAAACAATTGGTCAAGTCAGACATTGGGAGCATGAGGAAAGAGACACACAGAACATTGATAGGAGCTAGGAGGTTAGGATGTTACCCTTGTGTGGGTTGTGTGAATTGCCCACAGATGCAGAAAGGGAACAGTTTTGAAATGAAAGAACAGGGATTACATATAAAATTAACCATTTTGTAACCTGTTTGTCTGACCATGTAGTTTATCTATTACAATGCCCTTGTAAACTGTATTATGTGGGTGAAACGACATTGGAGTTCAAGGTTAGAATGAATCAGCACCGATACAGCATTAGAAAAAAACAGTTGGATCTTCCTGTCCCTTAAAAATGGGTTGAGGCAAAACACAAAGAAAGCAACCTCAGTTATCGGATAATAGACATGGTGGCCCAGATGAGGAGAGGTGGAGACAGGGTTAAGCTTTTAAAAGACAAAGAGTTGAGATGGATAAAAAAACTTGGGACATTAAATTCAGCAGGGTTAAATGTTGATTACAAATTAAACGTGATCCTTTAAATACGTTATCTTGTTCATGTAGCGATGTATACTGTCACTCACTATATGGTGTGTCCTTGTACTTTTTTATCACAAGAAATTTTAGCACAAAATTTTTTTTACTGTAATTGTGAAAATTATTAACAGGTCAGCAATGTGCACTTTTTTCTGTTTAAATTACAGAATATGAATGAATAGAAGACATGGAGACCTGCGGCAAACAGGACTGCTCATAACAATCAGTACGCACAAAAAATTATTGTTGATATATAAAGGGGTGATATATGTCACCATGTTTGTAATTACTATACACACGAAAATAATATTTAGTAAAAATCACTTTTTTAGAATAATAACACTAAAATGGTACTTCTATTATTATAGTATTGTTTTTACACTTTATAAGGTGGCTTATGAAAAAAAAACCTGGTGGGAAAGATTGAGCTCTAAAATAAGGTTTAAGCTGCAGAGTGTATGAGACACATTAATTTAACCCAGAAAATGGGCACTGAGGAACTCCCGAAGAGATTTTATGGGAAACAGGGGATCTCTCAATGAGTTTGGAGTCCCATGTAAACCCAGGGTGAAGTGTGAATGGAGGTGCACCTAAATGAGACCATAAAAGTATGTCCCAATACCGGCGGTTATACTATAAAGAGCCAGACGTTTCTTTAATAAATATAAGAGTTTATAACATGTATTTTTAAAAAAAGCACACTGTCACCATTCCGGGACACCGGGTATACCATAGAGCACAGAGTCACATAGTTCTAGTTGCTCCGCCCATGGTTAGCTGGATGACTGGAGCCGGATTGGAGTAAATGCGCAGGTGTAGAAACACCAAGATGATACAGTTGCCACAGTAACAGACAACAACAGGAAATGAGCGAAGGAGTGATGTCACTTCTGGGACGTCGGATTACATGCACTAACATGTTGGGACATAGAGCTCATATTTTAGGTATTTAATCAGTAGTAATATGCAGCAAGTGTGCAGCAGGCCCCCTAATTAATTAGTAAAAGGTTTGTTAAAGATTAAATTCATAACATGTAAAGATAGAAAATAATTGTTGTATTTGCACATTATATGCCACAGTGAAAGGTGTATGGTAAAGTCAGTGCACATTGTCTAGTTTTAGAATTTTGATGAAAATTGATTAATGATTATATTAAGTTTTGAAATAATAAAAAAAGGCTGGGAAAAGGGCGTGTGGGCCCGAAACGTTGCCATCTTGTACCCCGGGCCAGAAATAAAGGCATAAGATTATCATCAACCATTGGAATGCTGCAACTGCTTTATTTCACCGTAGATAGTAGAATAGGTAGATCGAGCTTACCAGACTCCCACTGCTGCTTCCAGGTCAGCTCAGTCTCCCGTGCTCACGCTCAATCACCTCCAGTGCCGCCCATTAAGCTTCCTGCAAATTCACGGCTAGTGGAATAACTAGAGTCCGATGGATCCTGGCGCAAAATTTAGTCCTGCACCCCCCCACCCCACTGCGTACATGTTCGTCAGGTGTATGGGCCCCGTGTAACGTTCTAAACCTTTTAAAGACTCACAAAGTGAGAGTATTAATGTCTCTCATCCTGTTATTTATGGTTCTCCTCCTGGAATATGGCCCTTATCATGGTATATATGTCCCCCATCCTGGTATACATGGTATTCCTCCCCCCACCATCATAGTCCTTTATGTATTATAATGCATCTCATAGTCCCCCATTCATAAGGTAGCCCCCATGGTCATCCAGTTATTATAATGCACCCTCATTATTCTCCATATAGTATAATGGAACCTCATAGTGCTCCGTATAGTATAATACAGTCACACAGCCCTCCATATAGTATAATGCAGCCTCACAGCCCTCCATATGTTATAATGAAGCCTCACATCTCTCCATATAGTATAATGCAGCCTCACATCTCTCCATACACTATAATAGAGCCTCACATCCCTCCATATAGTATAATACAGCCTCACATCCCTCAATATAGTATACATTAGTCTCATATCTTTCCATATAGTATAATTCAGCCTCTTATCACTCCATATTGTATAATGCAGCCTCACATTCATCCATATAGTATAATGCAGCCTCATGGCCCTCTATACAGTATACATCTGCCTCAGTCCTTCATATAGTATAATGCAACCTCATAGCCTTCTATATAGTATAATGCAGCCTCATAGCCCTCCATATACTATAATACAGTCTCATGGCTCTCCATATAGCGCAGCCTCATAACTCTCCATATACTCCAGCCTCATATCTCTCCATATAGTGCAGCCTCATATAGTGCAGCTTTATATATGCAGCCTCATAGCTCTCCATATAGTAGAGCCTCATAACTCTCCATATAGTGCAGCCTCATATAGTGAAGCCTTCTATATGCAGCCTCATAGGTCTCTATATAGTGCAGCCTCATAACTCTCCATATAGTGCAGCCTCATTTAGTGCAGCCTTGTACATGTAGCCTCATAGCTCTCCATATAGTGCAGCCTCATAACTCTCCATATAGTGCAGCCTCTTAACTCTTCATATGGTAGAATGCACCCCCCTCCTCCCCCATAATCCTCTGGCCACCATGCATTCACTTATTAATAAAAATAAATCTGTGCTTACCTCTCCCCATTCCCCACCAGCTCCGGTCTCCTTATAAAAACTGAACTCAGGAGGATGCAGCGGTGCCGGTGTGTGTTCCACTGTGGAACGCATAAAGCAGGAATTGCCGCCTACTCCACAGTGGAACGCACATAGCGAGCCGGCTGGTACGAGGAAGCGAGGGGCAGGGCGAGGCAGTGGTGGCAACAGTAGGAAATAGGCTCCCTTCCCTGACACACAGGCTCTAAAGCGGTATGTGCCAGCATGTGAAGCAGTAGATGGGATCGGCGGGCTCTGGGGTGGCCGCCGGTGCAGGCTCTTGTGCATCTGGGCCCCGTCTCAACCATGACCCCTGCTACCCTGATTGTTACACCACTGTTTACTGCCCTGACTGGCAAACAGCCAATCACAGACACTCACACTCTATGAGAGCCTCTGTGATTGGCTGTTGCAGTCAGAGTGTATTTCTACAATCTGGATGGTGATTATACTTGGTTGCCATACACAATGTTGCAACCAACCTGCTGTCATAGGGTGATAAATAAATAAATAATTTAAAAAAATGTTTGGGGATCCTCAGTATTTTTTAAGTCTAGCCCAGTGAAAGCAGACAGCTACAAGCTGCCACCCTCAGCTGCGTAATTTTACCTTGGCTGGCAAAGAAAAAAATACATGGGCTCCACCCTATTTTTAATTGCCAGCCAAGGTGAAACGAGGCAGCTGAAGGCTGATATTCTCATCGGGGTGAGGACCCTTTGTTTTAGAGCTTCATATGCTAAAGAATAACAGCCCATAGCTGCCCCTGAAAATGGCGCATTCATTGTAACGCCATTTCCACGCACTTTACCAGGCTCCTCCACCGGCCCTGGTGGTGGCTATTGGTGGTTTCTATGGCAACAGTGACTTCACTGCTTACTATATTACAGCAATGAGATATGCGCTATAGTAAAGTGGTAAAGTGCAGGTCTCAGCACTGTCATACCGTAAGCGGTGTGTCCCAGTTTATATACATTGTGGCCTGACATACAGGTGTTAATTAGTAGCTAGGCATTAGACAACAATAGTGTCCAAACATTCAACTCTAGTAATAATTGCTCAGGTCTGATTCGTAGCACTCAATGCAAGACGTGGGCCCGTTAGGGAAAGCATACAAACACACCAAAAGCAGCGGAACTTTAACAGTGTCTCTCGCCATCTTACCTCTGTTTGCACTCCCAGTGGTATGCAGGTATGCTGTCTGGATTCTACACTGAAGTAATTTCTTCACGGTTCCCTACAATGCATGGCTGACCTCAACTCAGAGGATGATATAATCTACCTAACCATCCTGGGGGCAGAAGGTGGGTCAGTAGAACTAGGTCCTGGGGGGCGTCATGGAGAGGAGATGGAGAGTGAGACCTATGTCACCTGGAGCTCCACCATACTTCCCAATTTGTGCATCATTTGTAATGAGGTGCGGATTCAGTCTTGGGTTTTGATGCAAGTGATGAGGCCAGAGCTGTGGGGGGGGTACTCGGTCACCGGGTCTGCTGAGTGGGGAGTCACAGGTGGACGGTATCCCGGTGCCGTGCCCTGGGGATCATTTGAAGGGGGATGAAGGGATTTATTTACAAGGGGACGTGACGCCACCTGTAGGGTCTGGTAAGGTGGTACCAGCGCTGCCAGCCGGCCGCTGAGGTGATGGAGGGGGCAGCAAAGTGTGGTACAGCTCCCCACAGGTGGAGCTTTACCTCAGGGCAGCAATAAGGGAAGATGGTGAGGGAGAGCAGCGAAGGAGGAAGATGGTGGGTTATAGCTGATAAACAGTCACACATACACACAGGGTTAGTTGTTCCGGTACCTTTTTACTGAGGTAACATAACAGGTACAGTCTTGAGTATTAACCGGGTCCCTGGTACAATTTAGGATCAACTCCTTGGAAGGATATGAGGCCTCCTTTATTTCTTATTCTCTGCCTTGAGGGATGAGTCTTTCCTGAGTTTGGACTCTCCAATCCTCTGATGTCTAGAACTAACAATCAGGCCCTTCTGCGGGAACCCGGTTTATCCTGTGGCCCCTGGTCCTCTGTTTGGTTAGTTTTTAATATTTCCTCTATCTTCCTTCAGGGCTAAACTTCACCTGAAACTGCTGGGTTTTTACTGTGGCTCTGTAAGCCCACAGCATCGGACTCCAGTGTCCGTTTGTTCCTAAGGGGAATATATTTTGGTCCCTTTTCTTATTCCCTACCTCTTCTCCTTGCCTCCGGCCCCTTCCCTGGGGTGTGAACAGCCGACAATTGTCCCTTCTGGTCCTGGTATTTCTCTTTTTCAGAGACCAGCAGCTCAGCCTCCTTCTCCTTCCTCTCCTCACACGAACTCTCCCTAGCAACTGTCTCCTAGGACCAACTGTCTCCTCCTCTCAGCCTGGATCTCCCAGGGGAACTGACTTAATGCAGCCAGTAGAGCTCCCCCTTCAGGTCTGGAGTGGAAGGTGTTGTGTGCTGAACAAACCAAGGTGTCAATCCTTCCTTGTACCAGTGTAACCTGTGGCAATCCCCCGCAGGGGTGCCACATTCCCCCCTAGTTAAACTCAGTCCTCCGGGACTGAAACATTTTTCATAAACATAACAGGTTATAACTATTTACATTTGATTATTGAACAGAGTCTTAAAAATGAAAAATTTACAAAAACCAAGGAAAAATAAGAAAACAGGTTACCAGTCCATACAGCGCTAGTCCATCCGCTGCAGGCTGTTTAGGGGATGTTGAAACAGGGATTTGCCACTACCAGTCCTGTGGCTATGGTCCATTTTAAAAATAAGAAAAAAAAAAGGGAAAGTTCAAGAGTCCAACAGGTTAAGTCTTTTAGGAATTAAAAATCATAACTATATACAATATGGGTGTATCTGCTTAGGAGGCCTGGCTTCACTTTTACCACCCCCAGGCACTTTCTTTTCCTAACTTGATGTGCATGGGGGCTAGTCCAGTTCCTCCACCCTTCTACACACTACCATTAATAACATATTTACATTTTAAACATTTTTACATTTTCCCACATTTTATCACCTACTCTCTGTATCTAAGTGGTGGCTGACCAAAGTTACTACGGGTTGACCTGCGTAGCACTGGTGTGTTACTAATGTCTGTACCTAATGCAGTGTATGCTCTCTCTCTCAGTCTATCAGATCTACATGTGGTTGTAATACCGTAGTATTGGCGTAGTCTCTCTAGTGGACTGGCAGATTCACCGATTGCAGGGATCTCTGGTTCCGGTACAACGGGTGGTTCTTGTATTCTCGGTACTTCTACTGCTGATGGAAACGTTAAAGTTGGGATTAGATATGTACCTTCTATTTGAGGCCAATCTGCTGGTAACTCTCCAATAATTGTCTGGACTGTCTTTGGCTTCTCTTGCTCTTCTAGCTTTGGACAAGGTACATCTTCCTCTGGTTGAAGCTGTTGAGGGCACTTTTTCAAATGATCTCTGGACACTGTTGCTGTAGTTTCACCATGATCCTTACTGATTAAACAGGTTTTCTGGTTATCAAAATTGGATGGTAATACAGTGTATGGTTCTCTTTCCCACTGATCATCTAGTTTGTGCATTCTTCTTTTTCTTCTCAAAACCAATTCACCTGGTGTTAAAGGCGTTCCTTGTGCACTTTTGTTAAAGTTAATTTCTTGTCTTCCTCTAGATCTTTCCAGACTTCTTTCAACGCATTCTTGGATTTTCTGGTATTGTTCTTTCCTTCTAATATCCCAATCTGTATCTGTAGTATCTGCTTCAGGAACTACTATGCCTAACTCAAAGTCTGCTGGCAACTTTCCTGGTCTTGCTCTCATGAGGTATGCAGGGGTGCAATTTGTTGAACTTACTGGGATGTTGTTGTAAATGTCAACTAGATCTGGTAACTTTTCTGGCCACTGGTTGCGCTCTTCTAAGGGCAGAGTTTTTAACATTTCAATTACCACGTGATTCATCTTTTCGCACATTCCATTTGTTTGAGGATGGTAAGACGTAGTGCGTATTTTCTTGCATCCGTAAAGGCGACAGAACTCTTGAAATATTTCAGCTTCAAAGGCGGGTCCTTGGTCTGTCAATACCTGGTCTGGATAGCCATGAGGTCTGCAGAAATAAGCTTGAAATGTTCTTGCTGCTGTCTCAGCTGTTAAATCTTTTACTGGAGCTACCACAAGAAATCTGGAATAATGGTCTACCATGGTAAGAGCATAAGTGTACCCTGATTTGCTGGGTGTAAGTTTGACATGATCTATGGCTACCAGTTCTAATGGTTCTTTGGTGATGATAGGTTTGAGGGGTGCTTTCTGGCTGTTACGGTCTTTTCTTCTTAATGAGCATGGTCCACAATTTTTACACCATCTCTCTATGGAGGCTCTCATGCTGATCCAATAGAATCTTTCACGTAACAGTATTTCTAATTTTCTCCATCCAAAGTGTCCTGATTCATTGTGATACGCTTGCAATACCATTTGAACATCTCTCTTTGGAACCACAACTTGCCATACCATTTCATGTGTTCTTGGGTTAATATACCGCCTGCACAATTGACCTTGATAGATGAATAACCGGCTTCTTTCTTTCCACAAATGTTGAGCTTCTAGTGGAACATTCTTTTCAAGTTTGGAACCTGGTTGAGTTATTAACTTCTTTACAAGACTTACTGCTGGATCACTGTCTTGAGTCTCTTTCCATCCATAGTGAGGCAACGGGTTTAGTTCAACAGTCTGACGATTTTGGTAGACTCGATCTTCAGCGATTTGCCATTTTCTACTTTTATGGAAAGCTGGGAGTTCTATTTCCTCTAAGTCATCTTCTTCTTCACTTCCTTGTGGATGTACTTGAGGATTTCTAGAAAGGGCATCTGCATTTGCGTTATTGCGGCCTGCTCGATATTTGATAGTAAAGTCATAGTTCGACAGTCGAGCCATCCAACGTTGCTCCAATGCTCCAAGTCTTGCGGTATCCAGATGTGTTAACGGGTTATTATCTGTGAAGACAGTGAACTTTGAAGCTGCGAGGTAATGCTTGAACCTTTCTGTTACCGCCCAGACCAAGGCCAGGAACTCCAACTTAAAGGAACTGTAATTTTCTGGGTTCCTCTCAGTGGGTCGAAGTTTTCTGCTAGCGTAGGCAATTACTCGTTCTTTACCATCTTGCACCTGAGAAAGGACTGCTCCCAGGCCTACATTGCTTGCGTCGGTGTAAAGGACGAATGGTAGGTTATAATCGGGGTAAGCCAGGATTTCCTCACCGGTTAGAGCCTGCTTCATCTGTTGGAAGGAATTTTCTTGTTCCTCTCCCCATTCTAATGGTGACTCTGGAAATCTTCTCTTCTTAGATTGGCCTATCAGAAGATCTTGTATGGGCGCAGCCATCTTTGTGTAGCCCTTAATGAATCTTCTATAGTATCCAACCAGACCTAAGAACTGACGTACCTCGGTGATGGTCGTTGGTCTTTGCCAATCCTGGATTGCTGTTACCTTTTCCGGATCTGGTGCTACTCCATCTGCGCTGACCACGTGTCCCAGGTATTGGACTTTAGGTTTCAACAGGTGACATTTGGATGGTTTGAGTTTCATTCCGTACTTTGCTAAAGCCTCAAATACCTCCGCCAGGTGTTTCAGGTGTTCTTCGTAGGTTCTAGAGAACACGATGACATCGTCCAGGTATAAGAGCACCGTTTCGAAGTTGCGATGTCCCAGGCAACTTTCCATGATTCTCTGAAACGTTCCTGGTGCATTGCATAACCCGAATGGCATACTATTGAATTCACATAGTCCCATTGGCGTTGTGAATGCAGTCTTCTCCCGGTCTTCTTCTGCAACGGAGACCTGCCAGTACCACTAGTGAGATCTAATGTGGAGAAATAGTTAGCAGTCTTTAATGCAGCAAGAGACTCCTCTATTCGGGGTAATGGGTAAGCATCTTTGTGAGTGATTTTATTGACCTCTCTGTAATCTACACACATCCTCATTGTGCCATCCTTTTTCCTGACTAGGACTAAAGGGGCTGCCCAGGGACTACTACTATCTCTTATAACCCCAGCCTCCTTCATGTCCCTCAGCATTTCTTTGGCATGTTGATAGTGACCTGGTGGAATGGGTCTGTGTCTCAACTTGATTGGTGGATGATTTCCTGTGGGTATGTGATGCTGTACCCCTTTAATCCTCCCAAAATCTAATGGATGCTTGCTGAATATCTGCTCAAACTCCTGCACTACCCGGTACACTCCATGCTTCAGGTGAGAAGGGGTGGCATCAGTTCCTACATGCAACTGCTGACACCACTCCTCCAGCTGTCCTTTAGAGTTACTATCCTCCACCAGACTAGGCGAGGAAACAGGTTCTACTGTCTGTATGTTGTTGTTACAAACAGTATACAGCTTTGCTACGGTAGCATACCGAGGTAACTTTGCTTCCACTGCCCCACAATTTAACACACGGATTGGTACTCGTCCCTTGCGTACATCCACCACCCCTCTGGCTGTCAGTAGTGTAGGTCTGTGCTCTGAAAATACCGGCTCTACAACTGCCTGGTATTCCTGTCCTCTACAACCTATCGCTGCTCGACACCATATCATCATTTCACTATTTGGTGGTATTACAATAGGAACCGAGTCTATTACCCGCACACTGCCAATTTCTCCCCCAGACAGATTTACCTGTTGCTTGTGGATGAGGGCTCGGATCTCTTGTTGGATGACTCTTGTCCGCCCATAACCAGCAGTTTGAGTAATCTGTCGGAGTAAAAACAACACTTCTCCAAAGCAGTTTTCAATAACATTTGTACCAATAACCATGTAAGGGCATTTTTCATTAGGATTATCTTCAACTACAAATAACCCTTGACCTTTCAACTCCTCCCTTCCCAACTTTATTGTAGCTGCTCTATACCCCACCTGTTTCTGTGGTTGGCCATTAGCTGCAATAATATAAAAATTGGGGTTTGGGGGTTCAAGATCATCATCAGACCAATACTGCTTATAAAGGATATGCGGGATCGTAGTAACCTGCGACCCGGTGTCCAATAGGGCCGACATGGGAATTCCTTCTAGTGTAATGTTGAGGTACGGACGGCCTCCCACGTACCGCTTACACCAGTCTTTTGGGCCCAGTTGCTCTACTCCTGGGGTTTGGCCCTCGGACCCAGGAATCTCGTGTTTAAAGGGCATCTTCTTGCAAAGTGTCCTGGTTTGTTGCATCGCAGGCAGATGGGTTGTCCTGAAGAATCTGTGTAATCCCAGGGTCTGCGTTGGAATGGTGCGTTGGTCCCCTGCGCGGGCGACCTGGTTCTGCGTTGGAATGGTACGTTGGTCCCCTGCCCGGGCGACCTGGTTCTGCGTTGGAATGGTACGTTGGTCCCCTCCGCGGGCGACTGGGCTTTCCTTTGCATCCATGGGACATCCTCAGGGCTATCAGCTAGTTGAATTTTACTTGGTGGTGGTACCCCAGGCATATTTTGCAAGAGCTTTAGTACGTAGTCCATGTTTTTAGTTAACTGCAGCACCTGGTTTTGTATGTTATCATTTGCTACAGCTTGACTCTCTGCTTTTGCAGGTTCTGCAGGAATAGGTTTAAAGTCTATGGAAGAAGCATTAGTCTGCCATGATTGGTTGGCAGGTTCTGCAGGTGCTGGATCTCTTAGCACAGTTATAGCACGATCTTTTAAGTCACTAAAACTCACTGTTGGGTGATCCAATACCCACATATGCACTTGTTGGCGGTGATAGTCTGATCTTAATCCTTCTGTAAACTGTTCAGCAAGCATTTTATCCTCTTCCAGTACACTGGCCGGGTCTATCTGTTTCAAGGACCGGAGTGCTCTTTGTAAACGGAGGGCATAGTCTCTGATGGTATCCTGCGATCTCTGCTTACACTGATAAAACAGCATCCTCAATTCAGACTGTGTGCGCTTCTCAAACACCGATTTTAGCTTATCAAACACTTTGGCAGCAGAGTCCCTGTCAGCATCTCTCCAGGACTCAGCCTCCAGCTCCGCTGCGCCTATTAATTGTCCCAGCACAACGGTAGCCTGTTGCTTCTGTGTCATAGCATACATGTCCAGCATTGCACACATCTTATGCTTAAATGTTGCTAACGTACCAGGTTTACCTTCATATGTTGGTAACCACTTGGCACCCGGTACATACGGCATAGTTATAGGCATTATTTGGGCTGCTGCTTCAGGTACTGCGTTCTCGCCATTTCCCCTGTCAGGGACCCGCACATCATCCGTGTCACTCATGGTGAGGCCCCCCTAGTTAATGGATGCCAACCTGTAAGATGAAAACTGGTTTCTCCAGCTGTCGGCGGCTCTGTAGATAGAGCGGGCACCTCAGGTCTCTCTCTAACAGGGAGCTGCGCTTTCTTCAATCTCTCCGGCAGAGTGGAAGGGGGCGGGGCTTATCTTCCCGCTCTTTCTCCTGCTGTGACGCAGTTGTAATTTCTGAGGCGATGTAATGGCGGCCGCACAAACAGTCAATTAAATAAAGTCTTAAGGCGCACTTCACCTGGTAAATACCAGGCTGGTTCGGATCCTGTTCGTGACGCCAGAAAATGATGAGGCCAGAGCTGTGGGGGGGGTACTCGGTCACCGGGTCTGCTGAGTGGGGAGTCACAGGTGGACGGTATCCCGGTGCCGTGCCCTGGGGATCATTTGAAGGGGGATGAAGGGATTTATTTACAAGGGGACGTGACGCCACCTGTAGGGTCTGGTAAGGTGGTACCAGCGCTGCCAGCCGGCCGCTGAGGTGATGGAGGGGGCAGCAAAGTGTGGTACAGCTCCCCACAGGTGGAGCTTTACCTCAGGGCAGCAATAAGGGAAGATGGTGAGGGAGAGCAGCGAAGGAGGAAGATGGTGGGTTATAGCTGATAAACAGTCACACATACACACAGGGTTAGTTGTTCCGGTACCTTTTTACTGAGGTAACATAACAGGTACAGTCTTGAGTATTAACCGGGTCCCTGGTACAATTTAGGATCAACTCCTTGGAAGGATATGAGGCCTCCTTTATTTCTTATTCTCTGCCTTGAGGGATGAGTCTTTCCTGAGTTTGGACTCTCCAATCCTCTGATGTCTAGAACTAACAATCAGGCCCTTCTCGCGGAACCCGGTTTATCCTGTGGCCCCTGGTCCTCTGTTTGGTTAGTTTTTAATATTTCCTCTATCTTCCTTCAGGGCTAAACTTCACCTGAAACTGCTGGGTTTTTACTGTGGCTCTGTAAGCCCACAGCATCGGACTCCAGTGTCCGTTTGTTCCTAAGGGGAATATATTTTGGTCCCTTTTCTTATTCCCTACCTCTTCTCCTTGCCTCCGGCCCCTTCCCTGGGGTGTGAACAGCCGACAATTGTCCCTTCTGGTCCTGGTATTTCTCTTTTTCAGAGACCAGCAGCTCAGCCTCCTTCTCCTTCCTCTCCTCACACGAACTCTCCCTAGCAACTGTCTCCTAGGACCAACTGTCTCCTCCTCTCAGCCTGGATCTCCCAGGGGAACTGACTTAATGCAGCCAGTAGAGCTCCCCCTTCAGGTCTGGAGTGGAAGGTGTTGTGTGCTGAACAAACCAAGGTGTCAATCCTTCCTTGTACCAGTGTAACCTGTGGCAATCCCCCGCAGGGGTGCCACACAAGCCGTGGACCTGAGAAGCGAGTCCAAGCAGTCAGGTAACTTTTACCCTACAGCATCCTGGACCAGGAGCACCACATGTCAGACTGCAGATGACTGGCAGTATGTCTGGCTAGATTCCAACTGCAGCCAGTGTCACAGTCTCAGCTACTGGATCCCACACCACCAAGACCAGGACCTTTATGGGGAGTCTGAGGAAGAGGAGCACCTAGAAGGCAATGTTTCCCAGCTGGTGGATCACCCTCACTACCTCTGGAGGCATTCAACCGGGGCAATGCCATGTGGGGACCCCCACCCCCTCCCAGCACCTATCCAAGAAGGCGAAGATATATGAAAAGAATCCGGCACCAGACTTGAGTCTTCATTTTCTTATGTGCTTTATTAGTGTTTCATAGGCATAAAACACATGGTGTAGAGGGAACGCAGTCCCACACAACTGGACGCGTTTAGGATGAACATCCTTAGTCTACAGAATGTACAAAGAAACATTCTCCCACAGATATACTGCATATACAAATAAAACCCCGCTCTAGAAACACACATTTATAATTAAATTCAATTTAGGCATTAACCATTTATGTCACAGGATGAAGAGAAAACTGTCAATTGATAACAATAAAGCTACGGCAAATTCTTTAAATGCACAAAGACGTAATATTATTAGCGCAAATAATGTAACAGTTATACCAAAGCAACTGACACATCTTCTCACACTGAACTTTTGCCTGCATTTTAAATATACTCTGTACAAATACATTCTACATATTGCACTTAATAAAAACATGAAAGATCAAATCGGAAATTTAAACCTTCAGGGGCTCTAACATTGAGGGCTAATTTCCAGTGGATTTCGTGGCGTTGAACTGATCGTTTCCAGTCCCCGCCCCTTTTAGCACAAGGTATGTGTTTTTGTTAGTTATGTGTATATACTATGTATATTGTTAAGTTTTGTTATGTTTGAGACTTATAGCATGTGTGTAAATAGTAAAGTTTTTTGAGTTCACTCCTTGTGTGTTGGACTGTTTCTGCCAACAGTTGCTTTGATACTGCCCTAAAGAGATTTGTGAACAAGCCGATGGCATCTGGCCTGAGTTTGTGAGGTATGGAAGTTCAAGACACTACACCAACTCTAGTAAAACAGGGCTGGCTAATTGCAGTTGTCAAGGGCCGCAAATAGTGCATGTTTTCAGGATTTCCCTAGCATTGCACAAGGGAATGGAATCATCTATCACCTCTACAGGTGATGAAATTAGCATCTGTACAGTGCTAAGGAAATCCAAAACACTTGCACTGTTTTCAGACCTTGTGGACTGTAGTTGGCCATCTCTGCCCTTGAGGTCTCTGTGAAAGTAGCCAGGGGGCAAGAGGAATCCTTGAGCCCTTTCACCACAACTGCGGCTCTTCCTGGACTCTCTTACTTAGGCCCTATTCCCACGGTGCGTTGTTTGCTTCTTTTTTTTTTTGCACAGATTGAGAATCTGCATCAAAATCTACATGTCTGTCCTGAGGCCAGCAAAGTGTAGGACAGGTCAGAAGTGCTGTGCCCATATTGCTTTTTTTGTTTCCTTGTGGTGCACATGCAGTTCAGATTTCTTTTTTCTGCCCCAAAATCTGCACCAAATTTACAAAAAAAAACACATTGGCACAGCACTTCAAAACTCTCATAGATTTTGCTAGCTTCAGTATAGATCCTCAAAAACTGCTTCCAAAAAAGCATCAAACAACATGGCGAGGCCACAATGGTATTCCCTGCTGCATGATGCGGTCTGTGTAACCTGACTTAAAATAAAGAAATAATGGAAAAATGGTGTTGGGCTCCATCCTATTTTTAATTGCCAACCAAGGTTAAAGTAGGCAGCTGAGGGCTCTTATTCTTAGCGAGGTGAGGGCTCATTCTTGTTTTGCACCTCCACACTATAGAATAGCATCTTGCAGCTGGTATAACAGTGCGCTGCTATAATTTTCCTTTCTACATATTATCTAGTGTGGTAGCTTGCACATGTTCTGTTCCGTGAGGTGCTGTCTGTATTTTTTCTTATATATATATCTACTATATAATTGTCTAAGGCGTCTGTCGGTCACAGAAATCGCACGCCAGACAGAGGCCGCTCATTGGTGGCTGAAAGAGGCGGCCACCAGTGAGCGCAGACTATGCAAATAGGCATGCGAATTCAAAGTTCGAATTCCACGCCAATTTGCAGCTAATGCGCCGCTGTCGCAGGGATACACGGGACTGGCCGATGGTGGCCTGCCCGCGCTCCATACCACACTCCTCTACCCTGCCCGCGCTTACCCCCTTGTTCCTCCTGTCCTGCCCACGCTCCAAACCCTGCTTCTCTGCCCTGACTGCGCTCCCGCTTCCCGCATCCCCCCGCAACCCCCTGCTCCTTAGGGCTACTTCTTTAGTGATTTGATTTCGGAGTGCATTATACACTGCGAAATCAAATGTAAAATAAAGACAAATGTATTAAAAATAATAAGGATTGTTATACTTACCCTCCGCTGAGTGATCGGTAACTGGGAGCAGTAGCAGGCAGTGTCCTGCTAGGACCTTGCATGATGTCAGAATGACATCGGCGTTCGGTGCTGTGATTGGCCCGCTCGCGGTCATGTGATATGTGACACACTGTCTGCTACTGCTCCCGATTACCGAGCACTCCATCCTGCCCCCTCGCCACCATCTTGCCCCGCTTGCTTCATCCTGCCCCTCGCCGGCTCCATCCTGCCCCCCCGCTGGCTCCATCCTGCTCCCCAGCTCCATCCTGCTCCCCCACCGGCTCCATCCTTCCCCCCCCCGGCTCCATCCTGCCCCCCAGCTCCATTCTGCCCCCCGGCTCCATCCTGCCCCCCCCGCCGGCTCCATCCTGCCCCCCGCCAGCTCCATCCTGCCCCCCCGCCAGCTCCATTCTGCCCCGCTGGCTCCATTCTGCCCCGCCGGCTCCATCCTGCCCTCCTGGCTCCATTCTGCCCCTCTGGCTCCATTCTGCCCCGCCGGCTCCATCCTGCCCCCCCTGGCTCCATTCTGCCCTGATGGCTCCATCCTGCCCCCCCAGCTCCATCCTGCACCCCTGCCAGCTCCATCCTGCCCCGCCAGCTCCATCCTGCCCCCCCCCCGTCGGCTCCATCTTGCCCCCCAACTCCATCCTGCCCCCCCGCTGGCTCCATCCTGCCCCCCCGCCGGCTCCATCCTGCCTCCCGGCTCCATCCAACCCCCCCGCCGGCTCCATCCTGCCCCCCTGGCTACATTCTGCCCCGCCGGCTCCATCCTGCTCCCCCCGCCGGCTCCATTCTGTTCCCCCGGCTCCATCCTGCCCTGATCGCTCTATACTGCCCCCTCGGCTCCTTCCTGCCCCCCCGCCAGCTCCATCCTGCCCCGCCGGCTTCATCTTGTTCCCTGGCTCCATCCTGCTCCCCCATCAGCTCTATCCTGCCCCCCCGGCTCCATCCTGCCTTGATCGCTCCATTCTGCCCCCCCCGGCTCCGTCCTACCCCTCCGCCAGCTCCATCCTGCCCCCCTGCCGGCTCCATCCTGCCCCGCTGCTCTATTCTGCCCCGCCAGCTCCATTCTGCCCTGCCGGTTCCATCCTGCCCCCCCAGCTCCATCCTGCCCTGATTGCTCCATCCTGCCCCCCCGCCGGCTCCATCCTGCCCCACCGCCTGCTCCATCCTTCCCCCCGGCTCCATCCTGTCCCCCCGCCGGCTCCATCCTGTCCCCCCGGCTCTATCCTGCCCTCCCGGCTCCATCCTGCCTCGCCGGCTCCATTCTGCCCTGCCGGCTCCATCCTGCCACCCTCCCCCCGGCTCCATCCTGCCCCGCTCGCTCCATCCTGCCCTGCTCGCTTCATCCTGCCCGTCTCGCTCCATGCTGCCTGGCTCACTCCATGATGCCTGGCTTGCTCCATCCTGCCCCGCTCCCTCCATCCTGCCCCCCCACCACAATTCTGCCCCCCTGCTCAATACTGCCCCCCTGCTCCATCCTGCCACCCCGGCAGTTAGCGGTCATGTGACCGATCAGCTGATCAGTTTCCCAGGCAACGACAGGTCCTAAAGGCCTGTAGGACCTAGAAAACAGAGGTGGAGCGAGCCGGCGGACTGGTGAGTATCCTCACTGAGGATTTTTTTTATTTTTACTTTTACTGTGGAGGAGCCAGGAGGAGCTGTGGGGCCACGGGGAGAGGAGTATCGCCATACCATAGTGCTGCTATACATGTACTGTAATCTACTGCCATATACTATAGCGCTGCTATACATGTGCTGTAATGTACCGCCATATACTATAGTGCTGCTATACATGTACTGTAATGTACCGCCATATACTATAGTGCTGCTATACATGTACTGTAATGTACCACCATATACTATAACACTGCTATACATATACTGTAATTTACTGCCATATACTATAGTGCTGCTGTACATGTACTGTAATGTACCGCCATATACTATAGTGCTATTATACATGTGTTGTAATGTACCACCAGATACTATATTGCTGCTATACATGTACTGTAATGTACCGCCATATACTATAGTGCTGCCATACATGTGCTGTAATGTACCACCATATACCATAGTGTGGCGCCCTGCAACGAGTGCGTCACAAGAGGGTATTGCAGCCATAAATGCAGCCGCAATATTCTCTGACACAGCAGTGATCTGGTTAACTTAGAAATCCAACCCTGCATGCATCACCTAGAACAGAGGGCCAATCCTAGGTCCTGGTGGGCGGAGTGCTAGGGAAGTGTGTAGGAGAACAGACACTTAGTTTAGACGGTAGTCTAGAACGCAGTCAAGAAGGGTCTAGAACTTGAACTTGGAGTAGGAGCGGGGGCTCCGCACCCCGTGCAGCCCCCGGGCCGTCACCGGTCGGGTGTCAGCACCTGAGGCCGTAACAACCGGACTGGGCATCGTAACCACTGGTTCCCAAAAGACTCCCGTGCCCACAACTCACAGCCGGTTCACTGGTACCGAAGCTGGCAGCAGTTCACCTCTGCTACGCGAACCAGAAGCGTGGATGAGCAGCTTCACAGGAGCACCCCACCACCAGCCAACTTCCAGTCGTCTAACCAGCGGTGTACCCACCGAGGGATCCAAGGCTCCCCAAAACATCCACAACGTACATCTTGGATAGGGCATTGAAGCAGCCTCCCCGTACCCGATCTGGTATTCCTGGGCGACACTGGCAACCACTTAGTTAGAATGGAGGAACACTGCGGATTTCTAAGGGACACCATCACTGCTAAGTCCACCCGGTCCACTACCCGTGAACTGTATACCATGTACTGCCTGCTGGTTACAGTAAAGACCCGTTGCAGAGACTTTCTGTGTCCGTGCTTCCTTATGAACTGTCCGTCCGCACTACAAGGTAACCGCAGCTGCCGCACAACATCTTAAGCAGCTCCAGCCTCCGGGGATCACCGCTCAGCCTGTGGGGAGCGTTCCATCTTGCTGCTGTCCATCCCCCGGAGGTTCCGTAGCGTCGGTAACGATTACCGAAACTACTCATAGGTGGCGTCACGAATAAATTAAAAACCCCTTTAATCTGTTCCACCAAGACGTCTTCAACCTTTTGATCTGCACTACACCGGGCCCCACTACCGGCAGGCGCGGTCCACCCGTGACAAGGAGGAAGGAAGCATCGCCTGTCTAAACCGGAGTCCCGGCCACGGTGAGTCAATAGCGCCGCTATATATATATATATATATATATATATATGTGTAGTTCACTCACGTTAACTGAACAAGTTCTGTCAGTCACAGTATGTCAACTACATACTGTACATATTTGTAAACAAAAAGCTAAATGCGACCAAAAACAACAGTACACTGCAGTAAAAGTATTAAATGCAAGTGCAGTATAAAAAAAGTATAACAAATACAGGGTACTTAGTCTATCCGTTTTTTTGCGCAAAAAAAGTTATATCAAGCCACGTCACTAACTTCAAAGTGTACCCATCTCTGACGCGGTCCTAACTGTTGTATTAAAAACCTGACTAGTGTGTATACTTACCAGTGAGCAGGAGCCAGAAAGGACAGTGTCTGAAATGGACTGAAGGCGACGGGGCTATATGTGTGCAGGGCCCAGAGAGGGGCGGGAACTCCATCTCTTGCAAAGCAAGAGGCAATTAATTAGAAAACAGATGAGTCCTGCACACAAAGAACAGGTCTGTAGGAGCCTGTTCACACCGCCAGCATAATTGTAAACAAAAAGCTAAATGCGACCAAAAACAACAGTACACTGCAGTAAAAGTATTAAATGCAAGTGCAGTATAAAAAAGTATAACAAATACAGGGTACTTAGTCTATCCGTTTTTTTTGCGCAAAAAAAGTTATATCAAGCCACGTCACTAACTTCAAAGTGTACCCATCTCTGACGCGGTCCTAACTGTTGTATTAAAAACCTGACTAGTGTGTATACTTACCAGTGAGCAGGAGCCAGAAAGGACAGTGTCTGAAATGGACTGAAGGCGACGGGGCTATATGTGTGCAGGGCCCAGAGAGGGGCGGGAACTCCATCTCTTGCAAAGCAAGAGGCAATTAATTAGAAAACAGATGAGTCCTGCACACAAAGAACAGGTCTGTAGGAGCCTGTTCACACCGCCAGCATAATTGCGGTGAGTCAATAGCGCAGCTATATATATATATATATATATATATTATATATATATATATATGTGTAGTTCACTCACGTTAACTGAACAAGTTCTGTCAGTCACAGTATGTCAACTACATACTGTACATATTCTAGAATGCCCAATGCGTTATAATTGGGCCCCCATCTAGTATAAATATATATATATATATAATAATATTATATACTGTACATATATTTCCATCCATGCTACTTTTAGTTGGTGTATAAGGTGTTGCTTATCACCCTGCAGGGGCATTTCTCGTTTCCAAGGATGTTGTCCCTGTTTCCATGGCAATTGAACAAGATCAAAGCAAGGTGCACCCACTCCAGTGTGGGGGCAGAAGCCAACTGTAGAGCTAACAAATGTAAAATAGTGAAGAATTATGTGTGGGAAGTGAAGTACTAAAGAGGTGGTTCATTTTACATATTTGTGTGTTCATAAAAGTTGTGTTGAAAGGATATGAATCATTCTTATTGTCTTTCCAGTCACTGTAATTCTTGTAAAAAAGGTAATTCAGAAATGTTCTAAAACATGAAAGATCATTAATGTCCATCAAATATTCAATAATTCTCAATGGGGTTGAATGCCAAATACATTACTTTCACTTAGAATTCTTTATCGAAAAATATAGATGAAATATTGAAAACTATATTACCCATTGACTACTAGTGATTAATGATGAAAATTGCATGATTTTGGTTAATCTTCAGACAAACATTTGTATACATTGTAATGGAAACATTTACACCCATTGAACACAATGTATCTTTCTCTTTATGAAGTCACAACTATTTATTCTAGCTCTAATTCAGAATATATTTTGTACCAATTAGCTTGTATTTTCTTTTGTTATGTTTTTTTTTCCTTTTATAACATAGCGACATAGCAGATATGTAGATATTACAGCTAAATTTCATTAGTCTGATCAGGTGCAGACATGGAAGAGCAAAACACCTAATTTGAAAATGACAGTAAAAATAAATATATGGGTAGGGTAGGCGCAGTCAATAATTGTGCCTTCAGCAACTTCTTTTCTCACGTTAGGAAATAACGCAAGATTTCAATCAGATGCCGGCGTTTGATCCATGCTAGGGGCCGCGTCTCCATAGGTAAGCATTGGCAGCGTTAACACGGCGCTACCATGGCGGTAGCACCGTGTTTATGCTACAAAACGTTTTAAACGCAGTCCCCCTTAAGGCCCCGTTACACAGCACGATATCCTTAACGATATCGCTCAAGCCTCAAGGGTTTGGACGACTGTTCAAATGACATCGTGAGGACGTCATTGCGTGTAACACCGAGCTTTGATTACAATAAATCGTTGGATCGTTGATCGCAGATTTGAGAACCACGATCAGAAACCTGCTGCATTGTTCTGTGTGACACCACGGTAACGATGTCATTCACGACTTCACCCATTCACATCAGTGAACAAGTATCGTTCGCTGGGTTGTGCGAACGATACCTGCTCGCTGGATCGTTGGTGAGATGAGCACAATATCTAGATGTGTGACATCTCACCAACAATGTCAAGACGATGTCTTAATGACTGCACGCCCGTGAGATCATTAGTGAACGTATCAACGTCGTGCCGTGTAATGGTACCTTTACAACTACCTATGATCTGACCATACACCTATATTTAGATCGGTGCGCTCTCTTCTTTTCCCTCTCTTCTGCCAGACATATAGTTTACTGCGAGGATCCCTTGTAACAGTACTGGGAAAGACTCTTGTTGCCTAATCAGGAGTGTGAGAGCAGCAAAGATCCAAATGGAACACATTATGAATAGAGCTGATCGCAGAAGGAACATCCTCTCAACTCTAATATTGACTTAACCTACTATGGACAATACAGGTGCACAACAAAAAGACTGTAACCCTGATATCAAATTGAAAATTCCTAAGCTTTTTTCTAGCCTGGAAAAAAACATGAAAAATGAAATCAGGCTAGGCTCACATCTCTGCGGCAGGTTTTTTAAATCCTGATCCAGTTTTGAGCTTTCAAAAAGCTCAAAACTGGATCAGGAAACGCTCGCCATAGGAGTCCATTATGGTAACTGGATTGCACTACATGCAATCCGGTTACCGGCTCCGGATCTGCAGCCTGCGTGAAAAATCATGCAGGCTGCAGTTTTCAGAGCGCTTCTGTGATCCGCAATGCGGTAACCGCATTGCTCAGGATGTGTAATCCTGAGTAATGCGGTTACCGTGTACTTTGTTCATCCTTGCGGCAGCAGGGATGAACAAAGTGTTAACTGTTTAATAAAACTTTAATTACTAATATTAGTTGTGTACAACATGTCTCTAGGGAGTGCCCACTTCCCCTGGATACATTAATGTACGGAATAGTATCTGTCGCTGTCCGAGGTCCTGTAGGCATTTACATTAGATCTATGGTGGTGCGCTGCCCATAGATCTAATGTAAATGCCAACAGGACCCTGGACAGTGGCAGATACTATACGTACATTACGTACAGTATCTGCGCAACTGTCAGGGGAGCCGCGGCTTCATTGATAAAATTGTAGAAAGCCGACAATAGCTGGCTTACTGTAAATGGGTTATTAACCCCTGACATGCCCACAGGAGTGGGCAGCATGTCTCTTGGGGGGGTGGGCACCCCCTAGAGACATGTTGCACACAACTAATATTAATAATTAAAGTTTTATAAAACAGTTAACACTTTGTTCATCCCTGCGGCAGTCCAGGGATTTGTGGTGAATGTCATCACATGTGCCTATGGCATTCAGTACGTGGGACGTACCATGCAGACTTTAAGAACATGTATGAATGGCCACAGGCACAATGCCAAAAATGGCTTTATGAAACACAGCCTATCTACACATTTATGTTTGAAACATAATAAAAAATTTAACATAAAACTAACACCAGTGGAACAAATCGCTGAGAATTGCCCAAACCGTACTGAGAGATTAAACCATAAAGAATCTTTTTGGATATTTAAAATGGGCACTTTACTCCCCGATGGGCTGAACGAAATTATTGAGGGGACATAGAAAGAATAAGTTCAATATACCTCAGGACATTGTTTATTAGTTTTTATTTTTTTATGTGTTTTCTAAAATAATCTTTTTATAATAAGTGTGTTTTTAAGAGTGTTTTAAACATCTTGTTACATACAATAATTATAATTATGCAAGTAGTTATATACAATTATATTTAACATTTTACCTTTTGTAGTTAATTTTTATGTATTTATATGTATAGGGACTTTTTTCATTTATTATCTACTGACTTGTAGTGCAATCTTGGAATGGGTGTGTCAAGAACAAACCACAGTGGTCCACACCATGACTGACATGGTATCACTTCCTATAAAAGCTATCCAGAACTTTGGAGCAAAATACCTGAGGAAGACATCTTAATTGTCGAAACGTGTTGTATGTACATGTTTCTGGAGTAATAATAAAGAATCATACAGGATATCACTATAGCTTGTATCTACAAGTTATTCGGGAGCGCAAATAGCCTGGAGGAAATTTTATTTGGATATTCTCCCTATGGTAACTCTGACTGAGTTTAACAATAGCCACCAGGAATCTGCAGCATACCGCTCAAAAAGGAAAACCATCTCCGGATATTTTGTGGTCCTAAGTAACCTATAAGCAAGTGAAAAAGGTCTGACCAAGGTGAGTGCAACTTATACCTACTTATGATCTGACCATACAGTTAGGGCCAGAAATATTTGGACAGTGACACAAGTTTTGTTATTTTAGCTGTTTACAAAAACATGTTCAGAAATACAATTATATATATAATATGGGCTGAAAGTGCACACTCCCAGCTGCAATATGAGAGTTTCCACATCCAAATCGGAGAAAGGGTTTAGGAATCATAGCTTTGTAATGCATAGCCTCCTCTTTTTCAAGGAACCAAAAGTAATTGGACAATGGACTCTAAGGGCTGCAATTAACTCTGAAGGCGTCTCCCTCGTTAACCTGTAATCAATGAAGTAGTTAAAAGGTCAGGGGTGGATTCCAGGTGTGTGGTTTTGCATTTGGAAGCTGTTGCTGTGACCAGACAACATGCGGTCAAAGGAACTCTCAATTGAGGTGAAGCAGAACATCCTGAGGCTGAAAAAAAAGAAAAAATCCATCAGAGAGATAGCAGACATGCTTGGAGTAGCAAAATCAACAGTTGGGTACATTCTGAGAAAAAAGGAATTGACTGGTGAGCTTGGGAACTGTAAAAGGCCTGGGCGTCCACGGATGACAACAGTGGTGGATGATCGCCACATACTTTATTTGGTGAAGAAGAACCCGTTCACAACATCAACTGAAGTCCAGAACACTCTCAGTGAAGTAGGTGTATCTGTCTCTAAGTCAACAGTAAAGAGAAGACTCCATGACAGTATATACCAAGGGTTCACATCTAGATGCAAACCATTCATCAATTCCAAAAATAGACAGGCCAGAGTTAAATTTGCTGAAAAACACCTCAAGAAGCCAGCTCAGTTCTGGAAAAGTATTCTATGGACAGATGAGACAAAGATCAACCTGTACCAGAATGATGGGAAGAAAAAAGTTTGGAGAAGAAAGGGAACGGCACATGATCCAAGGCACACCACATCCTCTGTAAAACATGGTGGAGGCAACGTGATGGCATGGGCATGCATGGCTTTCAATGGCACTGGGTCACTTGTGTTTATTGATGACAGCAGACAAGAGTAGCCGGATGAATTCTGAAGTGTATCGGGATATACTTTCAACCCAGATTCAGCCAAATGCTGCAAAGTTGATTGGACGGCGCTTCATAGTACAGATGGACAATGACCCCAAGCATACAGCCAAAGCTACCCAGGAGTTCATGAGTGCAAAAAAGTGGAACATTCTGCAATGGCCAAGTCAATCACCAGATCTTAACCCAATTGAGCATGCATTTCACTTGCTGAAATCCAGACTTAAGACGGAAAGACCCACAAACAAGCAAGACCTGAAGGCTGCGGCTGTAAAGGCCTGGCAAAGCATTAAGAAGGAGGAAACCCAGCGTTTGGTGATGTCCATGGGTTCCAGACTTAAGGCAGTGATTGCCTCCAAAGGATTCGCAACAAAATATTGAAAATAAAAATATTTTGTTTGGGTTATGTTTATTTGTCCAATTACTTTTGACCTCCTAAAATGTGGAGTGTTTGTAAAGAAATGTGTACAATTTCTACATTTTCTATCAGATATTTTTGTTCAACCCTTCAAATTAAACGTTACAATCTGCACTTGAATTCTGTTGTAGAGGTTTCATTTCAAATCCAATGTGGTGGCATGCAGAGCCCAACTCGCGAAAATTGTGTCACTGTCCAAATATTTCTGGCCTTAACTGTACATCTACATTTAGATTGGTGCGCTCTCTTCTTTTCCCTCTCTTCTGTCAGACATCACCCCCACACACAATAACATAGTATGTTTACCACATAGTGCCCCCAACAAAATATAATGCCCTCACCATTCCCCAAATACAATATAACAATATCTAATATATAATTGCCGTAGCGCACTTCCGTCATATTCGGCGCTACTTCCGTCGTCGTGGACGTGGCTGCCAAAGTGACGGAAGTGCGTTAGGGACACACACACACACATACCCACACACACACACACACCACACACACACACACACACACACACTCCAGTATACTTACCCCGCCGCCATCCCGCCACACCGCTTCCGCCATGGCTCCGCCCACCTCGCGGGGCTCCCGCCATGGCTCCGCCCACCTCGCAGGGCTCCCGCCATGGCTCCGCCCACCGCGCGGGGCTCCCGCCATGGCTCCACCCACCTCGCGGGGCTCCCGGCATGGCTCCGCCCACCTCGCGGGGCTCCCGCCATGGCTCTGCCCACCTCCCGAGACTCCCGCCATGGCTCCGCCCACCTAGCCTGCGCTGACCACAGAGCCTCCTTCCTGCGCTGACCACAGAACCGCCGTCCTCTGCTGACCACAGAGCCACCGTCCTCTGCTGACCACAGAGCCGCCCTCCTCTGCTGACCACAGAACCTCCTTCCTGCGCTGACCACAGACCCGCCGTCCTCTGCTGACCACAGAGCCTCCTTCCTGCGCTGAACACTCTGCCTCTTTCCTGCGCTGACCACAGAGCCGTCGTCCTTTGCTGACCACAGACCCGCCGTCCTCTGCTGACCACAGACCCGCCGTCCTCTGCTGACCACAGACCCGCCGTCCTCTGCTGACCACAGAGCCCCCGTCCTCTGCTGACCACAGAGCCCCCGTCCTCTGCTGACCACAGAGCCCCCGTCCTCTGCTGACCACAGAGCCCCGTCCTCTGCTGATCACAGAGCCCCCGTCCTCTGCTCACCACAGAACCCCCGTCCTCTGCTCACCACAGAGCCCCCTTCCTCTGCTCACAACAGAGCCCCCGTCCTCTGCTCACCACAGAGCCCCCGTCCTCTCCTCACCACAGACCCGCCATTCTCTGCTCATCACAGAGCCGCCGTCCTCTGCTGACCACAGAGCCGCTGTCCTCTGCTGACCACAGAGCCGCCGTCCTCTGCTGACCACAGAGCCTCCTTCCTGCGCTGACCACTCTGCCTCCTTCCTGTGCTGACCACAGAGCCGCCGTCCTCTGCTGACCACAGAGCCGCCGTCCTCTGCTGACCACAGAGCCACCGTCCTCTGCTGACCACAGACCCGCCGTCCTCTGCTGACCACAGAGCCGCTGTCCTCTGCTGACCACAGAGCCGCCGTCCTCTGCTGACCACAGAGCCGCCCTCCTCTGCTGACCACAGAGCCCCCTCCTCTGCTGACCACAGAGCCGCCGTCCTCTGCTGACCACAGAGCCGCTGTCCTCTGCTGACCACAGAGCCCCCGTCCTCTGCTGACCACAGAGCCCCCATCCTCTGCTGACCACAGAGCTGCCGTCCTGCGCTCACCACTCTGCCTCCTTCCTGCGCTTACCACTCTGCCTCCTTCCTGCGCTGACCACTCTGCCTCCTTCCTGCGCTGACCACAGAGCCGTCGTCCTCTGCTGACCACAGAGCCGCCGTACTCTGCTGACCACAGAGCCGCCGTATACAGTGCCAACCACTGAGCCACCGTATACAGTGCCAACCACTGAGCCACCATATACAGTGCCAACCACTGAGCCACCATATACAGTGCCAACCACTGAGCCACCGTATACAGTGCTAACCACTGAGCCACCGTATACAGTGCTAACCACTGAGCCACCATATACAGTGCCAACCACTGAGCCACCGTATACAGTGCTAACCACTGAGCCACCATATACAGTGCTAACCACTGATCCACTATATACAGTGCTAACCACTCAGCCACCATACAGTGCTAACCGCTGAGCCATCATATACAGTGCTAACCACTGAGCCACCATACAGTGCTAACCACTGAGCCACCATACAGTGCTAACCACTGAGCCACCATATACAGTGCTAACCACAGAGCCACCATTACAGTGCTAACCACTGAGCCACCATATACAGTGCTAACCACTGAGCCACCATATACAGTGCTAACCACTGAGCCACCATATACAGTGCTAACCACAGAGGCACCATATACAGTGATAACCACTGAGCCACCATATACAGTGCTAACCACTGAGCCACCGTATACAGTGCCAACCACTGAGCCACCATATACAGTGATAACCACTGAGCCAGCGTATACAATGCTAACCACTGAGCCACCGTATACAGTGCTAACCACTGAGCCACCGTATACAGTGCCAACCACTGAGCCACCGTATACAGTGCCAACCACTGAGCCACCATATACAGTGCCAACCACTGAGCCACCATATACAGTGCCAACCACTGAGCCACCGTATACAGTGCTAACCACTGACCACCATATACATTGCCAACCACTGAGCCACCGTATACAGTGCTAACCACTGAGCCACCATATACAGTGCTAACCACTGATCCACTATATACAGTGCTAACCACTCAGCCACCATACAGTGCTAACCGCTGACCCACCATATACAGTGCTAACCACTGAGCCACCATACAGTGCTAACCACTGAGCCACCATACAGTGCTAACCACTGAGCCACCATATACAGTGATAACCACTAAGCCACCGTATACAGTGCCAACCACTCAGCCACCGTATACTCTGCTACCCACTGAGCCACCATATACAGTGCTAACCACTAAGCCACCGTATACAGTGCCAACCACTGAGCCAACATATACAGTGCTAACCACTGAGCCACGATATTCAGTGCTAACCACTGAGCCACCATATACAGTGCTAACCACTGAACCACCGTATACTCTGCTACCCACTGAGCCACCATATACAGTGCCAACCACTGAGCCACCATATACAGTGCTAACCACTGAGCCACCGTATACAGTGCTAACCACTGAGCCAACGTATACAGTGCTAACCACTGAGCCACCGTATACTCTGCTACCCACTGAGCCACCATATACAGTGCTAACCACTGAGCCACCATACAGTGCTAACCACTGAGCCACCGTATACAGTGCTAACCACTGAGCCACCATATACAGTGCTAACCACAGAGCCACCATATACAGTGCTAACCACTGAGCCACCATATACAGTGCTAACCACTGAGCCACCATATACAATGCTAACCACAGAGGCACCATATACAGTGCTAACCACTGAGCCACCATATACAGTGCTAACCACTGAGCCACCATATACAGTGCCAACCACTGAGCCACCATATACAGTGCTAACCACTGAGCCACCATACAGTGCTAACCACTGAGCCACCATACAGTGCTAACCACTGAGCCACCATATACAGTGCTAACCACAGAGCCACCATATACAGTGCTAACCACTGAGCCACCATATACAGTGCTAACCACTGAGCCACCATATACAGTGCTAACCACAGAGGCACCATATACAGTGATAACCACTGAGCCACCATATACAGTGCTAACCACTGAGCCACCGTATACAGTGCCAACCACTGAGCCACCATATACAGTGATAACCACTGAGCCAGCATATACAGTGCTAACCACTGAGCCACCGTATACAGTGCTAACCACTGAGCCACCGTATACAGTGCCAACCACTGAGCCACCGTATACAGTGCCAACCACTGAGCCACCATATACAGTGCCAACCACTGAGCCACCATATACAGTGCTAACCACTGAGCCACCATATACATTGCCAACCACTGAGCCACCGTATACAGTGCTAACCACTGAGCCACCATATACAGTGCTAACCACTGATCCACTATATACAGTGCTAACCACTCAGCCACCATACAGTGCTAACCGCTGACCCACCATATACAGTGCTAACCACTGAGCCACCATACAGTGCTAACCACTGAGCCACCATACAGTGCTAACCACTGAGCCACCATATACAGTGTTAACCACTAAGCCACCGTATACAGTGCCAACCACTCAGCCACCGTATACTCTGCTACCCACTGAGCCACCATATACAGTGCTAACCACTGAGCCACCGTATACAGTGCCAACCACTGAGCCACCATATACAGTGCTAACCACTGAGCCACCGTATACAGTGCCAACCACTGAGCCACCATATACAGTGATAACCACTGAGCCAGCGTATACAGTGCTAACCACTGAGCCACCGTATACAGTGCTAACCACTGAGCCACCGTATACAGTGTCAACCACTGAGCCACCGTATACAGTGCCAACCACTGAGCCACCATATACAGTGCCAACCACTGAGCCACCATATACAGTGCCAACCACTGAGCCACCGTATACTGTGCTAACCACTGAGCCACCATATACATTGCCAACCACTGAGCCACCGTATACAGTGCTAACCACTGAGCCACCATATACAGTGCTAACCACTGATCCACTATATACAGTGCTAACCACTCAGCCACCATACAGTGCTAACCGCTGACCCACCATATACAGTGCTAACCACTGAGCCACCATACAGTGCTAACCACTGAGCCACCATACAGTGCTAACCACTGAGCCACCATATACAGTGCTAACCACTAAGCCACCGTATACAGTGCCAACCACTCAGCCACCGTATGCTCTGCTACCCACTGAGCCACCATATACAGTGCCAACCACTGAGCCACCATATACAGTGCTAACCACTGAGCCACCGTAAACAGTGCTAACCACTGAGCCACCATATACAGTGCTAATCACTGAGCCACCGTATACAGTGCTAACCACTGAGCCACCGTATACTCTGATACCCACTGAGCCACCATATACAGTGCCAACCACTGAGCCACCATATACAGTGCTAACCACTGAGCCACCGTATACAGTGCTAACCACTGAGCCAACGTATACAGTGCTAACCACTGAGCCACCGTATACTCTGCTACCCACTGAGCCACCACATACAGTGCTAACCACTGAGCCACCATACAGTGCTAACCACTGAGCCACCGTATACAGTGCTAACCACTGAGCCACCATATACAGTGCTAACCACAGAGCCACCATATACAGTGCTAACCACTGAGCCACCATATACAGTGCTAACCACTGAGCCACCATATACAATGCTAACCACAGAGGCACCATATACAGTGCCAACCACTGAGCCACCATATACAGTGCTAACCACTGAGCCACCATATACAGTGCCAACCACTGAGCCACCGTATACAGTGCCAACCACTGAGCCACCGTATACAGTGCTAACCACTGAGCCACCATACAGTGCTAACCACTGAACCACCATATACAGTGCTAACCACTGAGCCACTGTATACTCTGCTACCCACTGAGTCACCTGTATACACACAATTCATTTCACCGCACTCCCCTAACTATTAGTAAATAAACTATATATGGATTCTAGACTACCCGATTCTTTAGAATCGGGCCACCATCTAGTTATTATATAATATGTCAAATTAATATATTTTCTATAGCGCCATTTTATTTTACAGCGCTTTACATACAAACAGCAATATGATGCTTCCACAATGACAGTATTATTATTATTATTTATTTATATAGCGCCATTAGGTTCCATGGCGCTTTACATGAGGATGAGGGAGACAAGAACAAGTACACTAAATCTAGGCGATCAGGACGTACAGGTACAGGAGGGGCAGGGACCCTGTCCACGAGGGCTCACAGTCTAAGAGGGGCGGGTTAGAATACAGTAGGATGGGGAATGTCAGGTATGGGGCGGTCGCCTGGGTCTCATGGCAGGTTGTAGGCTTGACGGAACAAGTGAGTCTTCAGGTGACACTTGAAGCTACTCAGGGTAGGAGAGTGTCTGACGTGTTCGGGCAGGGAGTTCCAGAGTAAGGCAGATGCCCGGGAGAAGTCCTGGACTTGGTTGTGCGAAGAGGTGATGAGAGGGGAGTAGAGGAGGAGTTCTCGGGAGGAGCGAGGTTGCGTGAGGGTAGGTATCGGGAGACCAGGTCGGAGATGTATGGTGCGCCCAGGTTGTGTATGGCTTTGTACGCCATGGTTAGTGTTTTGAATTGGGATCTCTTGGAGACGGGGAGCCAGTGAAGGGCTTGGCAGAGGGGGGAGACAGGGGAGTAGCGGGAGGACATGTAGATGAGTCGGGCAGTGGAGTTGAGGATAGACTGGAGAGGTGTGAGGGAGTTAGCCGGGAGGCCATTGAGAAGGAGGTTGCAGTAGTCAAGGCGGGGATGATAAGAGCATGGATGAGTGTTTTAGCGGTGTCGTGGGTGAGGAAGGAGCGGATCCGTGAGATGTTCTTGAGCTGGAGCTGGAGGGATGTGATGAGGGCCTCGACGTGGGGCTTGAAGGATAGGGAGGAGTCAAGGATTACCCCGAGGCACTTAGCTTGGGGGACTGGGGAGAGGGCGCAGTCGTTGATGCAGATGGATAGGTTGAGAGGTGGGGTGGAATTTCTTGGGGAAAGACTATGAATTCAGTTTTGTCCATGTTGAGTTTAAGGAAGCGAGCAGAGAAGAAGGATGAGATGGCGGAAAGGCATTGTGGGATTTTCGAGAGTAGGGAGGCGATGTCAGGGCCGGACAGGTAGATTTGGGTGTCGTCGGCGTAGAGGTGGTACTGGAGGCCATGGGACTCAATGAGTTGCCCTAGGCCGAGAGTGTAAATGGAGAAAAGTAGGGGTCCCAGGACCGAACCTTGGGGGACTCCGACAGAAAGGGGTATGGTGAGGAGGAGGTGTGGGAGTGCGAGACGCTGAAGGTCCGGTGCGCTAGGTATGAGGAGATCCAGGAGAGGGCAAGGTGGGTGATGCCAAGGGATTCCAGGATCCAGAGAAGAAGGGAGTGGTCAACCGTGTCGAAGGCGGCAGACAGGTCAAGGAGTAGCAGGATAGAATAGTGGTGTTTGTTCTTGGTGGTCAGTAGGTCGTTGGTGACTTTGGTCAGGGCTGTTTCGGTGGAATGGAGGGGTCGGAAGCCGGACTGTCGAAGTGGGAGTGGTCAACCGTGTCGAAGGCGGCAGACAGGTCAAGGAGTAGCAGGATAGAATAGTGGTGTTTGTTCTTGGCGGTCAGTAGGTCGTTGGTGACTTTGGTCAGGGCTGTTTCGGTGGAATGGAGGGGTCGGAAGCCGGACTGTCGAAGTGGGAGCACGAGGAGAGGTGAGAAGACAGTTCGGAGTGGACGTGCTGTTCAAGTAGCTTAGAGGCGAATGGGAGAAGAGATATGGGGCGATAGTTAGAGACAGAGGTAGAGTCAAGTGAGGTTTTTTTTAGAATGGGCATGATTCGGGCGTGTTTGAAGGCCGAGGAGAAGGTACCAGTGCTAAGTGAAAGGTTAAAGAGGTGGGTGAGGGCTGGGATGAAAATGGAGGTGTGGCTCGGAATGAGGTGGGATGGGAGCGGGTCGTGGGCGCTGGTGGTGAGGTGTGATTTTGACAGGAGGGAGGAGAGTTGGTCTTCAGTTATGGGGGGGAAGTGGCTGATGGAGGAGGAGGGCAGTGTAGGTGGGAAGGGAGTTGTGGGGATAGTGGACCGAAGCTGCTTCTGATCTTGTCGATCATCTCCTTGAAGAAGGTCGCAAAGTCTTCAGCAGAGATGAGGGGAGAATGGGGAGGAGCAGGCGGGCGAAGTAAGGAGTTGAAAGTTTTGAAGAGCTGTTTGGGGTTGCGGGACAGAGAGGTTATAAGGGATGAGAAGAACACTTGCTTGGCGGTAGCAAGTGCTGTCTTGAAGTCAGTGATGGATTGCTTGAACAGAGCAAAGTGCTCGGGGTGTGAGACTTTTTCCATCTCCTCTCGGCGACTCTGGACGCCCATCTCAGGTTTTTAGTGAGGGTGGTGTGCCAGGGTTGCCTGTTAATGCGTGGAGCATGGAGAGTGAGGGGGGAGGCTAGGTCAAGAGCGTTCGTTATGGTGGTGTATAGGATGGTGGCAATGTCAATGTCGTCAGCGCAGGGTATGTCGGTGAGAGGGAAGAGTGATTCAGAGAATAAAGGAAGATCAAGGTCTTTTAGGTTTCGGCGAGGGTGATCAAGTTTGCGGAGAGGGGGTAGTGTGGCAGGGGAGGAGAGGGTGGAGAAGGTCAAGAGATGGTGGTCAGACAGTGTGAGTACCGAGGTTGTGAGGTTAGAGAGGGAGCAAAGGCGGGTAAAGATGAGGTCAAGCGTGTGGCCTTGTTCGTGGGTGGGAGAGGAGGACCATTGGGAGAGCCCTAGGGAAGTGGTCAAGGAAAGAAGGTTGGAGGTGGCTGAGGAGGGAGTGTCAACGGAGATATTGAAGTCGCCCATGATGATGGAGGGGATGTCAGTGGAGAGGAAGTGAAGTAGCCAGGTGGTGAAGGTGGTCAAGGAAGGAGGCGGTGGGTCCGGTGGGGCGGTAGATGATGGCTATTTGGAGGTTGCAGGGGAGAAGATTCGGACTGAGTGGGCTTCGAAGGAGGGGACAGTGACGGATGGGGGCTGGGGGATAGGGCTGAAGGTGCAGGAGTTGGACAGCAGTATGCCGACTCCACTGCCGTGTTTTCCAGAGGGACGGGGGTGTGGTACAGGCTGAGGCCACCGTAGGATAGTGCAGGAAAGGAGGCCGTGTCAGAGGGGGTGAGCCAGGTCTCGGTGAGGCCAAGGAACAAGAGTTTCCTGGAGATAAAGAGATCATGGATGTCGGGGAGTTTGTTGCACACTGAGCGGGCATTCCAGAGTGCGCCGGGTAGAGTGGTAGGTGGGGCATGGGTTGGGGGAATGGGTCTGATGTTGGTGGGGTTGCGAGAGCTAGTGGTGGTGAGGTTTCGAGGGTTGGCAGTGGGTCGTGGGATGAAGGTTGTTGTGGGGATGTGGCGGGGGGGCCAGGATTGGGGGAGATGTCACTGGCAAGGAGGAGGAGTAGGCAGAGGGTTAGCAGGTGGGAGCATGAGAGCTTGCGAGGTGGGCGTGCTTGTTTGGTGATTGAGGATTGAAAGTGAATGAAAAGGTTGGTGAAGTGGGTGAGGTGGTTCGACAGGATGGAGGGTGAGAGCAGTATTTTGTTGCTGGGAGGGGGGATAAGTGGGGGTAGTAGGAAGTGGAGAAGGATGGGAGTGAGAGTGAGGAGTAGCGGGAACATTGCATACGGAGAACAGGGAGTGAGTGTGGCAGCAGGGGTTAGACGCAGAGTGGGGAAAGTTGTGGCAGTGGGTGAATGGTCATCAGTGGGGAGTGGTCACGGGATGAGGTGATCACGGGGGATGAGATGCAAGGTGGGAGTCGGATGGATGGGTCAGATGGGGAAGTTGGGGGATCAGTCGAGGCGGACAGGGTTTGACAGAGGCGATTGCTGGGTTGGCTGATGGAGCAGCCGTGGCACAGGTGAGGCATCCAGGGTTCAGTCTGGGGTGGAATGAGCTACAGTCCAGGGAGATGTGGCTGGGGACAAGATCTAGCAGTCCGGGACAGGATGGTGGAGCCGAGGACAAGGTGATGCAGCCAGTGTGGGGAGAAATAGTATTCAAGAGGAGGTAAGATGGCTGGGGAGGAAGGGTGGACTGATGCCTAGTTCCTTATTTGTGGAAGGGATTGAAGGAGTTAATATGAAGTGAAGTAGTAAGGGTGGTAGAGATTAGAATGGAAACATTGTGTGCCAGTCTTTTCCAGTCCATTTCTAGTCTATTTCTAAGTATTGTACTTAGAAAATGTACTTTGAAAGATGTAGTTTGAAAGATACATGGATCAGACTAAAGTCTGGATCAGACTTGTGGTTCTGAATTTATCTGTAGCTGAAGAGGTTTCAGGTGTTGATTAGTGGCTGGGTGTGGAAGAAGTGAGCAGATGATGGGGGTTACACAGAGGTAATAAAAATGGGAAGGGGCTGGAGAACTAACTCTAGGTCATGCAACACTGATCATGAGGAATGGTGAAAAGCAGAGACATGAAAGGTAAGAAAATAAAAACTTATAGAAATTATAAGCACAGCATATAAGCAGTGAGTATAGCAAAGCTGGGTGGATGGCTGGAAGTTCACAAAGCGTACCTGTGGGAAGAGGAAACAGCCCGATTAGATGATGATGATAATGATCATATGGTTGATGATTCAGCAGATACAAATAGTGATGAATGGAATAATATCTCATAGATGTCTAGTCTATTTCTAAGTATTGTACTTAGAAAATGTACTTTGAAAGATGTAGTTTGAAAGATACATGGATCAGACTAAAGTCTGGATCAGACTTGTGGTTCTGAATTTATCTGTAGCTGAAGAGGTTTCAGGTGTTGATTAGTGGCTGGGTGGAAGAAGTGAGCAGATGATGGGGGTTACACAGAGGTAATAAAAATGGGAAGGGGCTGGAGAACTAACTCTAGGTCATGCAACACTGATCATGAGGAATGGTGAAAAGCAGAGACATGAAAGGTAAGAAAATAACAACATATATAGAAATTATAAGCACAGCATATAAGCAGTGAGTATAGCAAAGCTGGGTGGATGGCTGGAAGTTCACAAAGCGTACCTGTGGGAAGAGGAAACAGCCCGATTAGATGATGATGATGATGATCATAAGGTTGATGATTCAGCAGATACAAATAGTGATGAATGGAATAATATCTCATAGATGTCTAGTCTATTTCTAAGTATTGTACTTAGAAAATGTACTTTGAAAGATGTAGTTTGAAAGATACATGGATCAGACTAAAGTCTGGATCAGACTTGTGGTTCTGAATTTATCTGTAGCTGAAGAGGTTTCAGGTGTTGATTAGTGGCTGGGTGTGGAAGAAGTGAGCAGATGATGGGGGTTACACAGAGGTAATAAAAATGGGAAGGGGCTGGAGAACTAACTCTAGGTCATGCAACACTGATCATGAGGAATGGTGAAAAGCAGAGACATGAAAGGTAAGAAATTAAAAACATATATAGAAATTATAAGCACAGCATATAAGCAGTGAGTATAGCAAAGCTGGGTGGATGGCTGGAAGTTCACAAAGCATAACTGTGGGAAGAGGAAACAGCCCATTAGATGATGATGAATGATGATCATAAGGTTGATGATTCAGCAGATACAAATAGTGATGAATGGAATAATATCTCATAGATGTCTAGTCTATTTCTAAGTATTGTACTTAGAAAATGTACTTTGAAAGATGTAGTTTGAAAGATACATGGATCAGACTAAAGTCTGGATCAGACTTTGGTTCTGAATTTATCTGTAGCTGAAGAGGTTTCAGGTGTTGATTAGTGGCTGGGTGTGGAAGAAGTGAGCAGATGATGGGGGTTACACAGAGGTAATAAAAATGGGAAGGGGCTGGAGAACTAACTCTAGGTCATGCAACACTGATCATGAGGAATGGTGAAAAGCAGAGACATGAAAGGTAAGAAAATAAAAACATATATAGAAATTATAAGCACAGCATATAAGCGTGAGTATAGCAAAGCTGGGTGGATGGCTGGAAGTTCACAAAGCGTACCTGTGGGAAGAGGAAACAGCCCGATTAGATGATGAGATATGATCATAAGGTTGATGATTCAGCAGATACAAATAGTGATGAATGGAATAATATCTCATAGATGTCTAGTCTATTTCTAAGTATTGTACTTAGAAAATGTACTTTGAAAGATGTAGTTTGAAAGATACATGGATCAGACTAAAGTCTGATCAGACTTGTGGTTCTGAATTTATCTGTAGCTGAAGAGGTTTCAGGTGTTGATTAGTGGCTGGTGTGGAAGAAGTGAGCAGATGATGGGGGTTACACAGAGGTAATAAAAATGGGAAGGGGCTGGAGAACTAACTCTAGGTCATGCAACACTGATCATGAGGAATGGTGAAAAGCAGAGACATGAAAGGTAAGAAAATAAAAACATTATAGAAATTATAAGCACAGCATATAAGCAGTGAGTATAGCAAAGCTGGGTGGATGGCTGGAAGTTCACAAAGCGTAACCTGTGGGAAGAGGAAACAGCCCGATTAGATGATGATGATATGATCATAAGGTTGATGATTCAGCAGATACAAATAGTGATGAATGGAATAATATCTCATAGATGTCTAGTCTATTTCTAAGTATTGTACTTAGAAAATGTACTTTGAAAGATGTAGTTTGAAAGATACATGGATCAGACTAAAGTCTGGATCAGACTTGTGGTTCTGAATTTATCTGTAGCTGAAAGGTTTCAGGTGTTGATTAGTGGCTGGGTGTGGAAGAAGTGAGCAGATGATGGGGTTACACAGAGGTAATAAAAATGGGAAGGGGCTGGAGAACTAACTCTAGGTCATGCAACACTGATCATGAGGAATGGTGAAAAGCAGAGACATGAAAGGTAAGAAAATAAAAACATATATAGAAATTATAAGCACAGCATATAAGCAGTGAGTATAGCAAAGCTGGGTGGATGGCTGGAAGTTCACAAAGCGTACCTGTGGGAAGAGGAAACAGCCCGATTAGATGATGATGATGATCATAAGGTTGATGATTCAGCAGATACAAATAGTGATGAATGGAATAATATCTCATAGATGTCTAGTCTATTTCTAAGTATTGTACTTAGAAAATGTACTTTGAAAGATGTAGTTTGAAAGATACATGGATCAGACTAAAGTCTGGATCAGACTTGTGGTTCTGAATTTATCTGTAGCTGAAGAGGTTTCAGGTGTTGATTAGTGGCTGGGTGTGGAAGAAGTGAGCAGATGATGGGGTTACACAGAGGTAATAAAAATGGGAAGGGGCTGGAGAACTAACTCTAGGTCATGCAACACTGATCATGAGGAATGGTGAAAAGCAGAGACATGAAAGGTAAGAAAATAAAAACATATATAGAAATTATAAGCACAGCATATAAGCAGTGAGTATAGCAAAGCTGGGTGATGGCTGGAAGTTCACAAAGCGTACCTGTGGGAAGAGGAAACAGCCCGATTAGATGATGATGATGATGATCATAAGGTTGATGATTCAGCAGATACAAATAGTGATGAATGGAATAATATCTCATAGATGTCTAGTCTATTTCTAAGCATTGTACTTAGAAAATGTACTTTGAAAGATGTAGTTTGAAAGATACATGGATCAGACTAAAGTCTGGATCAGACTTGTGGTTCTGAATTTATCTGTAGCTGAAAGGTTTCAGGTGTTGATTAGTGGCTGGGTGTGGAAGAAGTGAGCAGATGATGGGGGTTACACAGAGGTAATAAAAATGGGAAAGGGGCTGGAGAACTAACTCTAGGTCATGCAACACTGATCATGAGGAATGGTGAAAAGCAGAGACATGAAAGGTAAGAAAATAAAAACATATATAGAAATTATAAGCACAGCATATAAGCAGTGAGTATAGCAAAGCTGGGTGGATGGCTGGAAGTTCACAAAGCGTACCTGTGGGAAGAGGAAACAGCCCGATTAGATGATGATGATATGATCATAAGGTTGAGATTCAGCAGATACAAATAGTGATGAATGGAATAATATCTCATAGATGTCTAGTCTATTTCTAAGTATTGTACTTAGAAAATGTACTTTGAAAGATGTAGTTTGAAAGATACATGGATCAGACTAAAGTCTGGATCAACTTGTGGTTCTGAATTTATCTGTAGCTGAAGAGGTTTCAGGTGTTGATTAGTGGCTGGGTGTGGAAGAAGTGAGCAGATGATGGGGGTTACACAGAGGTAATAAAAATGGGAAGGGGCTGGAGAACTAACTCTAGGTCATGCAACACTGATCATGAGGAATGGTGAAAAGCAGAGACATGAAAGGTAAGAAAATAAAAACATATATAGAAATTATAAGCACAGCATATAAGCAGTGAGTATAGCAAAGCTGGGTGGATGGCTGGAAGTTCACAAAGCGTACCTGTGGGAAGAGGAAACAGCCCGATTAGATGATGATGATGATGATCATAAGGTTGATGATTCAGCAGATACAAATAGTGATGAATGGAATAATATCTCATAGATGTCTAGTCTATTTCTAAGTATTGTACTTAGAAAATGTACTTTGAAAGATGTAGTTTGAAAGATACATGGATCAGACTAAAGTCTGGATCAGACTTGTGGTTCTGAATTTATCTGTAGCTGAAGAGGTTTCAGGTGTTGATTAGTGGCTGGGTGTGGAAGAAGTGAGCAGATGATGGGGTTACACAGAGGTAATAAAAATGGGAAAGGGCTGGAGAACTAACTCTAGGTCATGCAACACTGATCATGAGGAATGGTGAAAAGCAGAGACATGAAAGGTAAGAAAATAAAAACATACCGTATATACTCGTGTATAAGCCAAGTTTTTCAGCCCAAAATTTGGGCTGAAAAGTCCCCCCCTCGGCTTATACACGGGTCTATACAGTAGACCCGTGTGGTGGGGGCTGTGTCCGGGGGCTGTGGAGGCTGGAGGAGGCGGGGGGGGGGGCTGCTGTATGAGCGGCCCCGTCACGTGGGGCCGCTCATTAAATATGCACTGCATCCCCCTGTCAATCAGCGGCAGGGGATGCAGTTCATATAGCCCCCCAAAAGCTGGCACTGTCCCCCCTTGTAAGGGCCCCCCCTTGGTGCTTATACATTACCATCCCGGTGTTCTGATCGGCGCCGCTCCTCGGTGCTTCTTCATCCTCCCGTCCTCGCTGGCTCCATCCGTGATCTCCGGCTGTCGCAGCGATGTGACGTCATCGCGCGACCGCTGGAGAACCCGGATGCAGCCAGCGCGGGAGGATGAAGACGCAGCACGGAGGAGCCGCGCTGATCAGAAAACCGGAATGGTAATGTATAAGTAGCGGGGGGGGGCCGTTACAAGGGGGGACAGTGCCAGCTTGTGGGAGCTGTTGGTACCCCCTGGGGGCTGTTGGTACCCCCAGGGGGCTGCTGGGTACCCTCTGGGGGCTGTTGGTACCCCCAGGGGCTGTTGGTACTCCCATGGGGGCTGTTGGTACCCCCAGGAGGCTGTTGGTACCCCCAGGGGGCTGCTGGGTACCCCCTGGAGGCTGTTGGTACCCCCAGGGGGCTGTTGGTACCCCCAGGGGGCTGCTGGGTACACCCTGGGGGCTGCTGGGTACCCCCAGGGGGCCGCTGTATAACCCCTGGGGGGTGCTGTATAACCCCTGGGGGGTGCTGTATAACCCCTGGGGGCTGCTGTATATACTGCTGAGGCCTGTATACCACTGGGGCTGCTGTATATACCACTGGGGCTGCTGTATATACCACTGGGGCTGCTGGGGCTCCTGTATACTACCACTGGGGCTGCTGGGGCTCCTGTATACTACCACTGGGGCTGCTGGGGCTGCTGTATACTACCACTGGGGCTGCTGTATACTACCACTGGGGCTGCTATATACTACCACTGGGGCTGCTATATACTACCACTGGGGCTGCTATATACTACCACTGGGGCTGCTATATACTACCACTGGGGCTGCTATATACTACCACTGGGGCTGCTGTATACTACCACTGGGGCTGCTATATACTACCACTGGGGCTGCTGTATACTACCACTGGGGCTGCTGGGGCTGCTATATACTACCACTGGGGCTGCTATATACTACCACTGGGGCTGCTGTATACTACCACTGGGGCTGCTATATACTACCACTGGGGCTGCTGTATACTACCACTAGGGCTGCTGTATACTACCACTGGGGAGGCCTGTATACCACTGGGGGGGGGGGCCTGTATACCACACTGCTGGGGGCTGTATACCTGTGCTGGGGTCCACCCTCGGCTTATACACGAGTCAATAGGTTTTTCCAGATTTTTGGGGCAAAAGTAGGGGGGTCGGCTTATACACGGGTCGGCTTATACACGAGTATATACGGTATATAGAAATTATAAGCACAGCATATAAGCAGTGAGTATAGCAAAGCTGGGTGGATGGCTGGAAGTTCACAAAGCGTACCTGTGGGAAGAGGAAACAGCCCGATTAGATGATAATGATGATGATCATAAGGTTGATGATTCAGCAGATACAAATAGTGATGAATGGAATAATATCTCAAAGATGTCTAGTCTATTTCTAAGTATTGTACTTAGAAAATGTACTTTGAAAGATGTAGTTTGAAAGATACATGGATCAGACTAAAGTCTGGATCAGACTTGTGGTTCTGAATTTATCTGTAGCTGAAAAGGTTTCAGGTGTTGATTAGTGGCTGGGTTTGGAAGAAGTGAGCAGATGATGGGGGTTACACAGAGGTAATAAAAATGGAAAGGGGCTGGAGAACTAACTCTAGGTCATGCAACACTGATCATGAGGAATGGTGAAAAGCAGAGACATGAAAGGTAAGAAAATAAAAACATATATAGAAATTATAAGCACAGCATATAAGCAGTGAGTATAGCAAAGCTGGGTGGATGGCTGGAAGTTCACAAAGCGTACCTGTGGGAAGAGGAAACAGCCCGATTAGATGATGATGATGATGATCATAAGGTTGATGATTCAGCAGATACAAATAGTGATGAATGGAATAATATCTCATAGATGTCTAGTCTATTTCTAAGTATTGTACTTAGAAAATGTACTTTGAAAGATGTAGTTTGAAAGATACATGGATCAGACTAAAGTCTGGATCAGACTTGTGGTTCTGAATTTATCTGTAGCTGAAGAGGTTTCAGGTGTTGATTAGTGGCTGGGTGTGGAAGAAGTGAGCAGATGATGGGGGTTACACAGAGGTAATAAAAATGGGAAGGGGCTGGAGAACTAACTCTAGGTCATGCAACACTGATCATGAGGAATGGTGAAAAGCAGAGAACATGAAAGGTAAGAAAATAAAAACATATATAGAAATTATAAGCACAGCATATAAGCAGTGAGTATAGCAAAGCTGGGTGGATGGCTGGAAGTTCACAAAGCGTACCTGTGGATGATCATAAGGTTGATGATTCAGCAGATACAAATAGTGATGAATGGAATAATATCTCATAGATGTCTAGTCTATTTCTAAGTATTGTACTTAGAAAATGTACTTTGAAAGATGTAGTTTGAAAGATACATGGATCAGACTAAAGTCTGGATCAGACTTGTGGTTCTGAATTTATCTGTAGCTGAAGAGGTTTCAGGTGTTGATTAGTGGCTGGGTGTGGAAGAAGTGAGCAGATGATGGGGGTTACACAGAGGTAATAAAAATGGGAAGGGCTGGAGAACTAACTCTAGGTCATGCAACACTGATCATGAGGAATGGTGAAAAGCAGAGACATGAAAGGTAAGAAATAAAAACATATATAGAAATTATAAGCACAGCATATAAGCAGTGAGTATAGCAAAGCTGGGTGGATGGCTGGAAGTTCACAAAGCGTACCTGTGGGAAGAGGAAACAGCCCGATTAGATGATGATGATGAATGATCATAAGGTTGATGATTCAGCAGATACAAATAGTGATGAATGGAATAATATCTCATAGATGTCTAGTCTATTTCTAAGTATTGTACTTAGAAAATGTACTTTGAAAGATGTAGTTTGAAAGATACATGGATCAGACTAAAGTCTGGATCAGACTTGTGGTTCTGAATTTATCTGTAGCTGAAGAGGTTTCAGGTGTTGATTAGTGGCTGGGTGTGGAAGAAGTGAGCAGATGATGGGGGTTACACAGAGGTAATAAAAATGGGAAGGGGCTGGAGAACTAACTCTAGGTCATGCAACACTGATCATGAGGAATGGTGAAAAGCAGAGACATGAAAGGTAAGAAAATAAAAACATATATAGAAATTATAAGCACAGCATATAAGCAGTGAGTATAGCAAAGCTGGGTGGATGGCTGGAAGTTCACAAAGCGTACCTGTGGGAAGAGGAAACAGCCCGATTAGATGATGATGATGATGATCATAAGGTTGATGATTCAGCAGATACAAATAGTGATGAATGGAATAATATCTCATAGATGTCTAGTCTATTTCTAAGTATTGTACTTAGAAAATGTACTTTGAAAGATGTAGTTTGAAAGATACATGGATCAGACTAAAGTCTGGATCAGACTTGTGGTTCTGAATTTATCTGTAGCTGAAGAGGTTTCAGGTGTTGATTAGTGGCTGGGTGTGGAAGAAGTGAGCAGATGATGGGGGTTACACAGAGGTAATAAAAATGGGAAGGGGCTGGAGAACTAACTCTAGGTCATGCAACACTGATCATGAGGAATGGTGAAAAGCAGAGACATGAAAGGTAAGAAAATAAAAACATATAGAAATTATAAGCACAGCATATAAGCAGTGAGTATAGCAAAGCTGGGTGGATGGCTGGAAGTTCACAAAGCGTACCTGTGGGAAGAGGAAACAGCCCGATTAGATGATGATGATGATGATCATAAGGTTGATGATTCAGCAGATACAAATAGTGATGGATGGAATAATATCTCATAGATGTCTAGTCTATTTCTAAGTATTGTACTTAGAAAATGTACTTTGAAAGATGTAGTTTGAAAGATACATGGATCAGACTAAAGTCTGGATCAGACTTGTGGTTCTGAATTTATCTGTAGCTGAAGAGGTTTCAGGTGTTGATTAGTGGCTGGGTGTGGAATTAGTGAGCAGATGATGGGGGTTACACAGAGGTAATAAAAATGGGAAAGGGCTGGAGAACTAACTCTAGGTCATGCAACACTGATCATGAGGAATGGTGAAAAGCAGAGACATGAAAGGTAAGAATATAAAAACATATATAGAAATTATAAGCACAGCATATAAGCAGTGAGTATAGCAAAGCTGGGTGGATGGCTGGAAGTTCACAAAGCGTACCTGTGGGAAGAGGAAACAGCCCGATTAGATGATGATGATGATGATGATCATAAGGTTGATGATTCGGCAGATACAAATAGTGATGAATGGAATAATATCTCATAGATGTCTAGTCTATTTCTAAGCATTGTACTTAGAAAATGTACTTTGAAAGATGTAGTTTGAAAGATACATGGATCAGACTAAAGTCTGGATCAGACTTGTGGTTCTGAATTTATCTGTAGCTGAAGAGGTTTCAGGTGTTGATTAGTGGCTGGGTGTGGAAGAAGTGAGCAGATGATGGGGGTTACACAGAGGTAATAAAAATGGGAAGGGGCTGGAGAACTAACTCTAGGTCATGCAACACTGATCATGAGGAATGGTGAAAAGCAGAGACATGAAAGGTAAGAAAATAAAAACATATATAGAAATTATAAGCACAGCATATAAGCAGTGAGTATAGCAAAGCTGGGTGGATGGCTGGAAGTTCACAAAGCATACCTAACACACATTATAAGCACAGCATATTAGTAGTGAGTATAGCAATGCTGGGTGGATGGCTGGAAGTTCACAAAGCGTACCTAACACACATTATAAGCACAGCATATAAGCAGTGAGTGTAGCAAAGCTGGGTGGATGGCTGGAAGTTCACAAAGCGTACCTAACACACATTATAAGCACAGCATATAAGCAGTGAGTATAGCAAAGCTGGGTGGATGGCTGGAAGTTCACAAAGCGTACCTGTGGGAAGAGGAAACAGCCCGATTAGATGATGATGATGATGATCATAAGGTTGATGATTCAGCAGATACAAATAGTGATGAATGGAATAATATCTCATAGATGTCTAGTCTATTTCTAAGTATTGTACTTAAATGTACTTTGAAAGATGTAGATGTATAATGTGCCCTCAGCCACTCAACCCAGTATGATGCTCCTACACAGCCCTCAACACAGTTTGATGCCACGTCATTAACCTCCCCGCAATATGATATCCCTAGAATACATTTTCCCCCACACCGTAAAAGCATTGGGCTAATGAGAGACATGCCAATTCTGGTGTTCTATAGCGAATCTATCTGTATGGCTAGGGTCACACATAGCAATCCATTTTTTACAGTGTTTGCCATGACAAATCCGTTTTTTATAGCCTGCATTTTGTGCCTCCTATGCCCCTGAACGTTTTTTGGACTTAGTAATTTTTTCTTAAAAACGCATATGCGTTAACGCATGCGTTAATGCATGTTACCTATGTGTACTATGCGTTAACGAATGCGTTTCCCATAGGGCTCCATGTTAAAAAAACCGCTATGCGTTTGTTTCCTGCACCCAAAAATGTTGCATGCAACGTTTTTTGGAGGCAGGAAACAACAGTATAGCGTTTTTGAAAAACGCAGTGACACTTAAGTGCCCCATCTGTTAACGGAATCCGTTTTTGGACTTAGAAAAAAAAGTCAAAAAATTGATGCCAAAAACGGATCCAGGGCTTATGTGTGACCCTAGCCTAAAGCTCTGGCTTACAATTACAGTCATCTGCCACGACACTACTATATATGATAAATGAAATAAATGAAATAATGAGTGGCACCTACGCTTAAAGTGGTGATGCCGTCATAACCTGATTCATATATTGCTTATTTTTGACTGAGCTCCCGCTATATTATTATCCCTTCCCCCCTTTCCCTAGTTTGGTGTCCACACAAGGACAACACTGTTAGAGCCCTACACACACCTTTTCATCATTCCCAATTAAACCTTTGGCATATAAACCTATTCACACTCACAATTCACTAGGGCATAGTGCTAGGACTTGGCAGTGGAGAGCTCCTTGTAAGTGGGTGCCAAGCTTAACCGCTAGTGGCCATTAATGGGAACTAAGACCTCCATTTTATCCTATTTACCTTAGAGCAGTTACTGCAATTCATACATTCACTTGATCCTCATGTTTCCAGTGCCACTCATTATTTCATTTATTTCATTTATCATATATAGTAGTGTCGCGGCAGATGACTGTAATTGTAAGTATATTATTTTCTGCCTGCACCTACGCTTAAAGTGGTGATGCCGTCATAACCTGATTCATATATTGCTTATTTTTGACTGAGCTCCCACTATATTATTTTCCCTTCCCCCCTTTCCCTAGTTTGGTGTCCACACAAGGACAACACTGTTAGAGCCCTACACACACCTTTTCATCATTCCCAATTAAACCTTTGGCATATAAACCTATTCACACTCACAATTCACTAGGGCATAGTGCTAGGACTTGGCAGTGGAGAGCTCCTTGTAAGTGGGTGCCAAGCTTAACCGCTAGTGGCCATTAATGGGAACTAAGACCTCCATTTTATCCTATTTACCTTAGAGCAGTTACTGCAATTCATACATTCACTTGATCCTCATGTTTCCAGTGCCACTCATTATTTCATTTATTTCATTTATCATATATAGTAGTGTCGCGGCAGATGACTGTAATTGTAAGTATATTATTTTCTGCCTGCACCTACGCTTAAAGTGGTGATGCCGTCATAACCTGATTCATATAAAGCTCTGGCTTGTGAATGGAAGTCTCACTACAGGATATCAGGCCCTCATGCCACTCTTATGTCTGTTTTGGAAACAATAGTCGGAATCCTGAACATCAGCAGCCTTTTTGCGGTAATTTTGTTGGGTTCTGGCAGTGATCCTCTCTTTCATTGTCATACAAATGAGCAGATTTTGGACTTTCTGATGATTTCATTTTTTTCTACAGCCCAGTCTAGCTTCCCTTATATATTGGTCCATGTCAGGAGATATACACTAAGGCCTAGTTCACAAAATGCGGTTTTGCTGCACATTTGCCTATTATATAAATATATGCTAATCCTTTCCTGCGTTTTTTGGTTAACATCACAACCTATGTGATTTCTGGAAAAGCTGTCCACACACATTGTTTTTTTTTTTATGCATAAAGTGGCAACAACGCTGGTTTTGTTGCGTATTTGAAAGAATATAAAAATTTGTGATAAATCACTCCAGATTTCCATTCTGAGAAATGCACAATTTTTATTTCAATTCCTAAATGTGACATACATTTAAAAAGGCAATTGAACAGATACATATATTAGAGGTACAAAAAGATGAGAACCACCGTCGAGAGGTCTCAGAGTCGCAGTTTAACAGGGTTCAATATATATACATATTTCTACGACTGGTCTAAAGAAAAGACCAATCTCCAGAAGATCAATCCCAATTGTGGTTAATTACACAAACAAGGACCCATGAATCTGCTTTTATGGTAATACATTTCATAAAGGCTGAGAGGTATTGCAGTGAATATAGATGATTTTAAGGAAAAACGGCAACCATATATATCTCTCAAGTACTACCTAGTAAGGCAGGATACATCCACTGCTGAATCCAAGCAGTAGTTAAAGTTATAGCACTTTCAGCATAGCACTAGGCTGCCTAGCCCAAACCTCCTATCACCATCATTAACCCACAGTTAATACTTAGCATCATCACACTATCCAAGTTTGTCTTACCCAATTGGTGGAAGCCACTGTATCACCACCTATTCTGGGACCACTCGCCCGACATCCATTTCCTGTCTTCCTCAGGGGGACAAGGGACAGCGTGCATAGTAAATGTCAGCTTTTTTACACAGTGTCGGTGATTGAATCTCCTGCACCTTCTGTGCGCGTCACGCCACCGCGACCCAGATGTGACGTGCACACAAGCGGCGACGTTCATACGGGACACGGCGCATGCCCAGGGGAAATCTCCCCAATGACGTCAATCGGGCATGCACACATACCGGCAAGGGGAGGAGACAAACAATTAATATAGAGAGGCATCAGCCGAAGTAGGTGAAGAGAAAACCCATTATGTACAATAATGGTGGCATCTGCGGTAACCCCAACCCCACCAGGAGAAAAAAACACGGGACTTAACATAGTAGCACCCTCAATAGTGTGTCTAACCTACAGGGGGGAGGAAAAGAATAATTCTACCAGCCGCATCAGCTCTATTATAGCCTGAAAACTCAGTCTAATATCTATGGTACACAGACACAAGAATAGGGGCACAAAATGTAAGATAGAAAGAAAAAATCCTCTCCAAAAAAAGAGGACAAAGGAAGGGGGTGGCAAATAACCACACTTTATCAATTGTAGTACAGTAATCCAGTAATCTTCATAGTTATTACACCATCTCTTCAGGAGCTTCTTAAGAAACTGCATCAGTAGACATCACAGATAGGAAGTGGGCTTCCAAAAGTCACCTCATGACTAAAAGTAATAAAAACACACATAATTAAAATGAAGCAAAGCATGGGGATTAGTCAAAAACTCAAATGCCAGACACATTTTCATCTCATAAAAATGGGGCAAAACTCAATTGCTCATTTAACCTCATAGGGCACACTGTTCCTTGGGTACTTATCCATCTGCACTCCATTTGGGCTAGGATTTTCTTCAAGTTACCCCCACGGATTACTCGGAATCTGGATGCATCACAGTTGTGTACCTGTTTGAAGTGCCTGGGGAGGGTCCTAAGGAGGGTTAAGTCAATATTTTTTGCATTCAAAATGTCGGTAACATGTTCTCGTATTCTCGCACGTAATTGTTGAGATGTCAAACCCACATAAACTTTCCCACATTGGCAAGTAGCATGGTAGATCACGTGTGTGCTGCTACATGATATGTACTTTTGTATTGAGAATGTTTTGCTACCATCTGTTGTATGGAAGTTTTTTCCCCTTTTGATGTTATCTAGGTTACATGATTTCCACCGAAGAAAGAGCTGGGCTTTGTAGTCCGCGCTGACCTCAAGAAACTTCCAGTCCAGTAAAGGGTTAATCAGGTTCTGGTTTATTTGCCTACGCGTTTCTTGGCTTTAAATCTGCCACTTCATCAGGGCTATTACCCTGATGAAGTGGCAGATTTAAAGCCACGAAACGCGTAGGCAAATAAACCAGAACCTGATTAACCCTTTACTGGACTGGAAGTTTCTTGAGGTCAGCGCGGACTACAAAGCCCAGCTCTTTCTTCGGTGGAAATCATTTATCTTCAGTGGGCTCCTGCAGCGACCATTACCAGGCTCTCTCAGTTTGTTGTGGCTCTCACAACCACCGCAGGTGAGTCACACCGATTGGGGGGACTGTACTATTATTAAAAAAATAACGCCCTATGTGCGCTCCCTATTTATCCTTTTTTATCTAGGTTACATGAAATACAATCTCCACATGTATAGCAACCAACACGTTTGGGTCTCTCATCCAGAAAAGTAGATTTTTTTCGCCACATAGGGACTGCTTACGAGCATGCCACTCAGATTTTTTCCCCGCCGTGGGGTAAGTAAGGGGGTGTTTGGAATCTCTTTTCCAATATTGGGTCCGTTCTTAGTATTGGCCAATGTTTGTTTAGTATTTCCCTCATACGCTCCCAACTACCATTGTACGTGGAAATGTACCTGATATTATTTTCCTGTTGTCTCTGGGGATAGGTTCTATGTAGTAATTGATCATGTGGAGTATGTTTTGCTCTCAGATATCCCTTGTTGATACTGTGGTTGCTGTAGCGCCTCGACCTGAACCTCCCACGAAGTTCATTGGCCCTGATCTCAAACTGTTTATCATCGGAACAAATCCTTCTTAATCTTAGAAACTGGCCCACTGGGACGGCTCTGATGGTTGAACCCGTGTGAGCGGATGATGTATGTAAGAGTGAGATTACTGAAGTTTTTCTCCTATAAATATCTGTTGTAACGTACCATTCTCACCCACAGCTATGAGAACGTCCAGAATCTCGATCCTCTCTTGGTCGGCTGTATATGTAAGCCGTACATTATATTTGTTGTTAAGGTTTTTCATGAACTCATCTAGCAGAGGCCTGGCACCTTGCCACAGGAACAGCACATCATCAATATATCTGTACCAGCAAACCACATGTTAGGCAAGGGGGCTTTCATGTAGAATATTCCTTTCCCACATGCCCATAAACGGGTTTGCATAAGATGGTGCACATGCTGCCCCCATAGTGGTACCATGCCTCTGCATAAAGAATCGATCCCTAAATGTAATTTGAAAGAATGAATGACAGACAAACACTTCACATTCAGGTATAGTTTGCAAGGTGAAAAGTTTCTCTTTATTTGTTCACAAATGGCAATATAAGACTGAGAAGACGTTTTGGCCACTACATCGAGGCCTTTATCAGACTTGCTGAAATCAAAGTATGAAAAAAATATATCAGTAAAGTGATATACATATATGCAAATTTACAAAATTTACAATCATCATCAGATCATCAGAGGTTGGTAAAGATACCCAATATGGAGGCATTGTCTCAAGAGGATGCATAAAATACATGAATTCAGAAACTGACAAGACAAAAGATCAAGGGATGGAAGTGTGGGGAATTGTCATTAAGAGTGAGTAGGGGTAGTATTGAAAGAGACAGAGAGTAATACCAGGGGCGTAACTAGAACTGGCAGGGGCCCATAGCAAACTTTTGAACGGGGCCCCCTCCAAGACACGCCCCCAATGACATGCCCCCTTCAAGACACACCCCCTTACCGATAATGCATACAGGAGTCACATTAAGTGCCAAAATTAGAAATAATGTAACAAAATTGTTCCTAATCCTGAATCTCAGTCAAGACAATCAAATCAGTTAACCTTGCTTTTTCCGATCCCCAAACAACCAGCATGGTTCACAATACATAGCATTGAGTTTGGGGGAATAACACAGCCACATGACAGGAATTTTAAGTCCTGTTTGTGTGATTCTTTCATAATATTTTTCAGAAAAACATCTTTTGTCTGTATCATAATCTCTGGGAAAAGGACCAGAAGGCCTACATGGACCCTGGGAGATAATGAATCTTTTTATAGTGGGATCCAAAATGGTAACAGGATAATTAGCCCGATCAGTTACATACTTCTCAGTAACAGCAGCATCTAAAATGTTGCAGGTAGAGGTGCTTGCAGTTTCACTGCTATGCATTGGCTCATCTGAGGTGGGGTTGATGGCTTGTAATAGGCTCACTTCACTCTTGCATACACTACTACTAACTTCATCTACTAAGTTAAGATCATCCCCAGCAGATTGGCTAGTGCTGGCAAACTCCTCCACCTGGGTTTCCACATTAACAATAGGATCACAACTTTCTAAACTTGCATCTTCCACAACAGATGCCATAGGGGTATTAGAGCTTTCACCCACAGCTTTAGGGGCTGAAAAGAAACTACTAATTTTAATCATTTTTTGACCTTTCAGATCCTCTTCCCTCTTATTTTTACTCTTCTGAGCGCCACTCTGATGGTGATATGTTGACATAGTGAGTAATCGTGTGCGACCTTTGCACTTTGTATGCAAGAATAAAGCACCGCATATAAACAACAGATCCATAATATGACTAGGTGTTAACAGTATGGCGCCACCCAGTTTACCGTATATACTCGTGTATAAGCCTACCCGTGTATAAGCCGACCCCCCTACTTTTGCCCCCAAAACCTGGGAAACCTATTGACTCGTGTATAAGCCGAGGGTGGACCCCAGCACAGGTATACAGCCCCCAGCAGTGTGGTATACAGGCCCCCCCAGTGGTATACAGGCCTCCCCAGTGGTAGTATACCGCAGCCTCCCCAGTGGTATATACAGGCCCCAGCAGTATATACAGCAGCCCCAGCGGTATACAGCAGCCTCCCCAGTGGTATATACAGCAGCCCCAGTGGTATACAGCAGCCTCCCCAGTGGTATATACAGGCCCCAGCAGTATATACAGCAGCCCCAGTGGTATACAGCAGCCTCCCCAGTGGTATATACAGGCCCCAGCAGTATTACAGCAGCCTCCCCAGTGGTATATACAGGCCCCAGCAGTATATACAGCAGCCCCAGTGGTATACACAGGCCCCAGTGGTGGTATATACAGGCCCCAGTGGTGGTATATACAGGCCCCAGTGGTGGTATATACAGACCCCAGTGGTGGTATACACAGGCCCCAGTAGTGGTATACACAGGCCCCAGTGGTGGTATACACAGGCCCCAGTGGTGGTATACAATGCCCCAGTGGTGGTATACACAGGCCCCAGTGGTGGTATACACAGGCCCCAGAGGTGGTATACACAGGCCCCAGTGGTGGTATATACAGGCCCCAGTGGTGGTATATACAGGCCCCAGTGGTGGTATATACAGGCCCCAGTGGTGGTATACAGGCCCCAGTGGTGGTATACAGGGCTTCCCCCCTTGCTGCTGCACACCTGTAAAGGAATACATCATTATACTTATCCTTGCCACTGTCGCTGTCGCCGCTCTGCACCGCGCTCCTCCGGGTCTTCATGCTTCCTCCTCTTGCGCACAGGCAATGACGTCATTGCCTGTGCCTGCCGGGCCCCCACCTGACGGCCATACAGGGTATCGCAGCTGACCGGATAGCAGCGTAGCGGCGCTGGGTCCGGGCCCCCCACAAGCGCCAGGCCCCAAAGCGACCGCTACGTCTGCTATGCCGGTAGTTACGCCCCTGAGTAATACCTAAGTTTGTAGTGTAGCCTCTGGAATTAGTCTTATTTAGTACATTGTGCCCCTTAAAATATGTTATAGGACCCAATAATATCTTAGGTTCTTTTTTTTAGGAAATTCTTAGGAGGATCCACAACATGTGAACTGTTTAGAGTTTGCTTATGTTGGTTTGCAGCATCTACGGAGAAAAAGTACAGATTGGTTATTGACACTTAGCTTTTTAAAGTTTAGAGGATCCTGTCCGGTCCCTGCTTGCTTGCCTTATCACCGCAGCAGTGCCTGTGCATCCCGCACTGTGGCTGTAGTGATGACTGTTCTGTAGTGACAGCTTATTAATAGGGAATCCCTGCAGTCACGTGACCCAGAATTGACACGGTCTTTCATGCATGCGCGTACAACCGCGGCTCACTGTTTACCTTAGAGATCATTGCTAGGCGACATTCCAAACCTTAAGGCTGCGTTAGCGTTACATAGCATTTTTTGTTGCGTTTTGCGCTTTTCCCTGCGTATTCTGCCTTTTTCTGCGCTTTTTTAAGCTGCGTTTTTTGCAGTGAAAACGCAATTGTTGATAAGCAGCCCAGCCAAACCTATGGGTTTTGGCAAAATCCATTCACATACTGCATATTCCTGCGCTTTTTTATGCTTGCGTTTTCAATGCAAAAACGCCGGTGTAAAATGAATAGATATGTCAATTCTTTCTGCATTTTTTCCCTGCACTTTCCCATTGCCCATATGATAATATGGGCTCTGGAAAAGCGCAGAGAAAAACACAGGAAAAAACGCAGTGTGAAAGGACCTGCGTTTTTCACAAAAAAAGGGCAGCTGCTTAAAAAGCAGCAAAAATACGTTATGTGTGACCGTAGCCTTAATGCTGGCTGGTTTAGCATGTATGTTTTTCTGTGGTGACATGGTGCTAGAAACATCACAGGGAGTGGAATAAGAAGGAGGAAAATATGGGGGTAATAGATTTAAGAGTCTATAGCAGAAGAGTAGAATTGCATAGCGTAGGTTACTATTGATTATGGATAAATCTTAAAGAGGACCTGTCACCAAACCAGGCATGGTGATCTAATTACAGCACTGAATGCAGCATGTCTGCTGCATCCAGGCAAGGGGTCCCCCAGCACTTGAGCAGCCCTGTACCCCGAGTAAATACACTTAGAAAACTTACATCATGCAGCCATAAAGGAGGTGGCCAGAGGCTGCAGCCAAAGGGCAGATTCACACCCCCTGCATGTGTAATCTGCCCACCGCTGCCAATCATTGTCTCCCTCTTCAGCATTATAACACAGAGTTTCCCCCCCCCAGAAATGGCCATTTAGCCCCGCCCCCTACAGTGACGTCACCGCTTATACCCGCCCTGCTTTATGGTTAACATGGAGCAGGGCGGGGAAAGGTGGTGATGTCAGAGCAGGAGGCAGGGCGGCCGGCCTCCTGCTCTGACATCACCACCTTTCCCCGCCCTGCTCCATGTTAACCAATGGAGCAGGGCGGGGAAAGGCGGTGATGTCACCACAGGGGGCGGGGCTAAACGTCCATTTCTGGGGGGGGAAACTCTGTGTTATAATGATGAAGAGGGAGACAATGATTGGCAGTGGTGGGCAAATTACACATGCAGGGGGTGTGAACTTGCCCTTTGGCTGCAGCCCTAGCCACCTCCTTTCTGGCTGCAGGATGTAAGTTTTCTAAGTGTATTTACTCAGGGTACAGGGGGGCTCAATAGACCCCTTGCCTGGACGCAGCAGATGTGCTGCATTCAGTGCTGTAATTAGATCACCATGCCTGGTTTGGTGACAGGTCCTCTTTAACCCTTTCAGGATTAGTCTTTTTTGCATGCAATGTTATTTGTGATTAATCACGCAAATTACAGTATTACTCAAAGTTATTCAAACAATGCTGTGGAGGCAAACATCACAGAGAGTGGACTAGGAAGGGGGAAAATTGGGGTTAAAAGATTTTAGAATATTTAGCAATAGGAATACAATTGTATAGCATTAGTTCCTATAGATTATGGATACGTCATAACCCTTTTAGGATTAGTCTTTTTTGCAGATAATACGCAATGTTATCTGTGCTTAAAGGGATCCTGTCACCTCTACAATGTCTCTCATTAGTGATTATAATTAGCAGGGGCCATATTCTTTAGTCACCAAGGCGGGCTGTTTTGCAGCTCCAGGATCCACCCTGTCTCTGTGTGTTTGCTCTGCTTGTGCAGGCATTGCCCTCCCCCTTCTCTATCACTCACATAATGCAAATCATTAGTCCTGCCTTCAGCTGCACATCACAGCAGCACAGAGACAGGGTGGATCCTGGAGCTGCAAAACAACACCCCCTGGTGACTAAAGAATATAGCCCCTGCTAATTATAATCACTAATGAGTAAGTATTAAAACATTTTTATGCACTTTCACAGGATGCTTTTAGGAGACAAAAGGAGTGTGAGATTAGTGATAGGATGCTGCAGGGACATGTTTTGGGAGATTAAGAGGCGTTTTGGAGGTGACAGGATCCCTTTAATCATGTAGTTGTGACATTGTGTGTTTTGCTTCTGTGAATTGGTGGGGGAGCGGGAGCCAAGTTTTGCCACGGTGTATTGTTGACTTGTTGAATTCTGCAGCTTGAACGCAGCCTTAGAGCACTTTAATTTCTGTAACGCTGCGCTAAAGTGGCAATTGATTACTATGGGTTCCAGACTCACAGCGCAGGCTGCCGCTTGACACAGAAGTTCCGGAGTTTCCAAATTTCACGCTATTTCGGAGTGCACATGAAAACGCAGTTTACAGTGTTTTCCTGTGCGCTCTAAAATAGTGTGAGATTTGGAACTCTGAGGCTTCTATGTCAAGTGGCAGCCTGCGCTGTGAGTCTGGCACCCATGGTAATCAATTGCCAGCATTAGCGCAGCGTTACAGAAATTAAAGTGCTCTAAGGCTGCGTTCAAGCTGCAGAATTCAAAGTTTTTTCACGGATACGTCAGCAAAAAGGCTGATGCTAATGTGACCCTAGCCTAACCATTACTCGGATGCCTCCGCTCTGTGCCAGTCACTACACTGGCTGCATATACACTACAGTAACCAATTCAAATTGCTTGTGCTCACCCACAAAGCTCTTCACAGTGCAACACCTCCCTACATCTCCTCCCTCATCTCTGTCTATTACCCTATGCGTTCTCTACTTTCCACAAATGACCTTCGACTAACATCTGCATTAATCCGAACCTCCCACTCCTGCCTCCAAAACTTCTCCTGAGCTGCACCAATTCTCTGGAATGCTTTACACCAAGAAATTAGGACTATCCACAACTTACACAGCTTCAGACGCTCCCTAAAAACACATCTTTTTTATTAAGGCGGCCCATCATGCTCCCTAATAGATCTCCTTTATACTGTATATACCATTCACTATCTCTCTGGACATAACTCTTCTTCAAACTCCACCAAACTCAAAAGCTCTGCACAGATTGGCTGGTGACCATTCATGTAATTTTTTCCTATCCCCCTATTCCTCAAAATGCTTGGACCATCATTGTAATAAGCCCCTGTACTTTGTGTAACCCCCATCTCGTAGATTGTAAGCTCTTTTGAACAGGATCACCTTTATTTTTGCTTTAATTACTGTATTGTATTTTCTACATTGTTTTCTCTGCTTTAATTACTGTATTGTACTTTTTACACTGTTTTTCTGCTTTCATTATTGTATTGTATTTTTACATTCATTCTCTACTTTAAAGCGAACCTGTCACCCCCCCTGGACATCAAAAGCTAAAATAGCCACCTTCTGCAGCACTAAGGCTGCATTCAGAGAAGGTGGCTATAGGCTTTTGATGCCCTATATTCACTCAAATATGAACTTATATAACTGCTTACACTTAAGACGACCTAAGACCGGGAGGCGGGGTTTTACGCTCCTCCGACCCGCCCCCTCTTGCCAATCAGCCTGGTCGCCTGCTGCTGCCTCTCCTCACATTCTAGCATGAACGCGCGCCTCCGTTCTCCTCTATGGCGCCACGCATGCGCTGTGCGCGCAGCCCGACGACTTCCTGGACACCCGGCGCACAGCGCATGTGCGGCGCCATAGAGGAGAACGGAGGCGCGCGTTCATGCTAGACTGTGAGGAGAGGCAGCAGCAGGCGACCAGGCTGATTGACAAGAGGGGGCGGGTCAGAGGAGCGCGAAACCCCGCCTCCCCGTGTTAGGTCGTCTTAAGTGTAAGCAGTTATATAAGTTCATATTTGAGTGAATATAGGGCATCAAAAGCCTATAGCCACCTTCCCTGAATGCAGCCTTAGTGCTGCAGAAGGTGGCTATTTTAGCTTTTGATGTCCAGGGGGGTGACAGGTTACCTATGATTGTTTCTTTAAGGACCACTGAATTGTAAACCGCTGCGGAATATGTTGGTGCTATATAAATAAAGATTATTATTATTATGTGCCAACAGGACGTTTTTCCTGCAGTACCGCTGTGTTTTCTGCATGCATTTTTGGTATGGTTTTATACAAATGCACGCTAATCTGTATCTGCATTTGGGCTTTCCCGCAAAACCAATGTGTTTCACAGAACTGCTGTGCACACACATTGGCTTTGGAAGTCTGCTGAAAGTGTCAAATACCCCAGTTTTTGCTGTGGTTGGGAAAGAATGAACATGTCCAATTTTTCTGCGTTTTTGCTGCAGTCTATGGCAAAAACACTGAAAAAAAACAGCATCCCAAATACAGCAAAAACGTGCAAAAAACATGCAAAAACGCAGGTCAAGAATGCAGCAAATCTGCTGCCAAGGAACCTAGAGATCCTTAAAACCACTACAGGTTTTGCTGCGTTCTTGACAGCAGCAAAGACGTCCTGTGGGCACATACCCTAAATGTTGCAATGACATGCTTATCTGTGCCATCTACCTGTACAGCCTGAATGAACTGATATTTTGTATCTTTCAGTAACGACCCTCCTAACATATTTCCAGAATGCTGACTTACATTTTGTTACTGTCTTTTGCTGTTTTTATCCAGAAAAACAGTACTAACAAATATAACCTTTATAACAGAAGCTTAAATTGTGGTTTCTGAAAAGCTACTGCTGAGTACAGTACTTAATAATTTTCACTTGAAACCTGGTAATAAAATGTTCTGTTTGGCTGAACTGACCTTTCTATAGGAAAGTACTAGTACTAAGAATCTGCCCACAGATTGTACTGTCTGAATGTCCTAGTGAAACCAGAAAAAGGTCTATAGGGCAATTGCTCAACTCTTGTTACATTATTGACCATGGTAATAAATGCATTCTGCTCCGTATTTTTTTTTATGTATAATTCGTTGGAACATTAAAAGAAAAATTGATTTTTAATGTTTTTTTTATTTTTATTGTATATATTATGACCAAAATGTTTGTTATAAGCTTTATTCCATTGTCATTAAAGGAAATGTTCTAAGCAACTATATGACTGAAATTAGGAAAGAATTTGCAAACATATTGCAACAAACACTGATAAATCTATTGACTTTTGTTAGATTATACATGGCATTATACTATTGTTAGCATTTATAACATACAAGATGGGGGCCTGATGCTATTGCATTACGATGGTAAAGTAACAAATGGGGGAGGGCTCTGTGCTAATGGAGGCAGTGACTGTCTTCCCCGTGTACTGCGTAATGTGCCAGTACTGCAAGTGGATGCCATATTAGCACACCTATCCCTTGGGTGGGCAAATATGGCAGAAGCACGTGACAACAGGACATCCGGATGCCAGAAGTGAGACAGGACAGTGCAATGTAACAGCCCCCTGTGTGCTTTATCTTCTGCTCCCGGTTCGCTCTCTATGTCCCCCCTGTGCGCTCTCTCTGCCCCATGCACTCTCTCTGCCCCATGCATGCTCTCTGTCCTCCCTTGTGTTCTCTCTGTTCTCCCTGGGCACTCTCTCTGTCCTCCCCTTGGTGCTCTCTCTGTCCTCTCCAGGGTGCTCTTTCTGTCCTCCCCTGTGTACTCTCTCTGCCCTCTCCTGTGCACTCTCTTGCCCCCAGAGGGCATTTTCTTTGCCCCCTCCTGTGCGTTGCCTCTTAGCGGTCATGCAGCCATCTTTGGGCACCTTGGGTGTCCAATGATGGCAGTGGCATGCGAAAGTGCACATGCGCGTACCCGATGCCCACATACCTACTTTTTCAGGCTGCCGCCTTCTTTGGACTGGGTACGCACATGCTCTGTTAGGCTGCCTTCACATTAGCGTTTGGCGCCGCAGCGTATGCTGCGTTCCCATACGCAGTCAAACGCATGCGCACTGCGTTCCTATGTTTAACATAGGAACGCATAGTGCCTGCGTTTGGCAGCGTTTGCTGCGTTCGGGTGCGGATGCGGACCATATCTGCTCCTTCCGGTGTCCCGCGTCCGCACCCGGGACGCAGCATGTCGCGTCCCTGGGGCGGACGAGAGTGTGTGATCTGTACGCAGGCATCCGCCTGCGCACAGATCACATATAGGAGTGAATGGGTGCAAGCATCTGCAGACCGCCGTGCGCACCATTATAAACATAGGGGCCGCGGTCTGCATGCAGATGCTTGCAGATGCATCTGCAAAACGCTGCAGATGCATCTGCAAGTCTGAAGGCAGCCTTAGGCGGTGGTTTGTGCAGTGCTGAGGTGCAGCGACGGTGGCAGTGAGTGCAGCGCTAAGGTGCATCAACTGTGGCGGGTGGGGTGATGCGGTGGTGATGTGTGGCACCTGTTTTGGGTGTCTGCATTTTCGTTTGTACCTCTGGTGGTATTGTGTGAGGGGCCATTACTGCCAGTGGGTGCAATATTTGCACACCCATCACTTGGATGGAAGTGGATGATCGATGCCTCAAGAAGATTATGTAAATAGATGAACCAATGCAGAAAGGACAAATAGTCTCAAAAGTTGGCTGACAAATTGTCAAGGTAAGCAATGTAGGCCCCCTTCTCGCCCCGTTTTTTGCCTGTCCGTTTGGATCCTTTCATTTGGAGGACCACACAGACAGGCACGGGATTGTGTATATGTATGGAATTTATGCTCCCAGAGCCTGTTTTTTGATGGATCCGTTTTGTGCATATAAAAGCATTGGCAATCTCTGCAGCCATAGGAAATAATGGTACTGTCAGTACGAGAGAGAGAGAGAGAGAGAGAGAGAGAGAGAAAGAGAGAGACGTTTACTCTAGTATTTCAGATTACAAACGTGGTAAACACCATTTTTTTTGTTCCAAACAGCAAAAATGCTGTTAAAACACAGACAAATGTAACCTTCTATGCCTTTATGTTCTATGAATCACTTTATCGACATCAGTGCTGTTATAACAGCACAACTAAATAAATAGACTATTATGGACTCCTATGAGTCTCTTACCCAACCCAGGGATCACTGATGGAGACTCAATCCATATTAGGATCCTCTAGTCTTAGGGATTTTTTCTTCTCCTCTGTTGTTAGTGGGTACTAGGCATTAGACGTTATGCACTAATACTAAATGCTTAACCTGCAGGCTAAGCGGGGGTCTATCCCCCACTGCCCAATGGTGCAGGTGCCCAGTCTTGATCGGCACTGTGCACTGGACACCTTGGCCGGTCGGCGTTCACAGCGGCCGATGTGGCACAAAGGGACGGGACTTGATGGTGATGTCGGGCAGTGGGGGATAGACCCCCGCTTAGCCTGCAGGTTCAGCACTTAGCATTAGTGCATAACTTCTAATGCCTAATACCCACTAACAACAGAGGAGAAGACTAGAGGATCCTAATATGGATTGAGTCTCCATCAGTGAGTGATCCCTGGGTCGGGTATGGGACTCATAGGGTACCTTTACACGCCGCAATATCTGGTGGGAATCCTGACGGCGATATGTCGCCCTGAAACTATCACCGTCAAATTGCCTCCCAGTTGCAGCGTGTATTTGGGGAATTTGGCGGCGATAAATCGCCTGTCGCCTGGTTTCTGATTTCAGAGCACTGCTCCAAAATCAGAGGCCATCATGAAGGCGAGATTCCCGGCTTTTGGCATGTGCTATGGCGATAGTGATGGAATCTGAGTCGCCTGTTGATTTCCCGTAGGCGTGCCACAGCGTGTTGGAGTCTGTGCCCCGTCTGCGATGATTGGTGGTGGCTACTGTGTTCCCATTGCCTGTCAGTTGACAACGCGCCATATTTGAGCGTGTATTTGGTACAAACTCCGATAGACAATGGCGTCATGTATTAGCCAGCCTTCCAGAGCAGACAGACCAATCATAACGCTATTGCGTTGTCCAATGAGCGTGTTTGGGGCGCGGTATACACCAGTTTGCCACGCTTATGTTCTCACGGCGCCGAACATGTAATTGTACAGCCCACTGGGACGGGGTACTAGGTGCCGGACCGGGGTACTGCTGGGGGATGTCACGGCGGTCCTGGTCCGGACCGTGTCCCGGGCCCGCACAATAAAATGGGGGGTTATCTACAGGGGATTTGTCACTCGTGACGCCACCCACATTATGTGGTCAATGATGGGGACCACCGCTGCCGCAGAACCACCGGGGGTGATGATTTGGCAGCTAGCATAGAACAGTTCCTGTGGGCAGAACTGGGTCCCTCGGGGCAGTGGTAGTAAAAGTCAGTGATGGTAATTGTAGGCTTTGCAGGAGAAAGGGGTGATGTGGAGATGGCTCCTGACGGGGCTAGATGGAGAACTGACAGCTTTTCATACCTGAAATCAGACACAGACAACGTAACAGGGTTCACCCGGGTTTACTGTTCTTATCCTTCAGTCAAACAGGCACGGTACAATACAATTCTTTACAGCTTTGCCATATTAAATCCGGTATACTGAACCCACTGCAGCCAGGTTATCTTTCCTAGACTCCTCTGTCTTTCTACGTGTCCTTTCAGGCTATTTCTCAGTGTTTTCTCCTCAAAGTGGACTGCGGAGCGGTAGCTCGGTCCCTTTTGGCAGCTTCCCCCTTTTATTCTTTAGGTGGTAAGCCGGGTCCTATCTATGCTGCTGTGCTCCCCAATCTTATGGTGGGAATATAGATCTGGAATCTGTATTCCCCATCAGGTTGTCTGGGGCACCGGGTAAATCGTCAGTCCCCTTCAGAGCTGACACTCTGCTTTCAGCCAAACCACAGGTATCCCTATTTCTCAAGAGATTACCGGGTCCCTTTCCTTTCTGTGTAACTTCTTGGTATAATCAGGGAAACTTTCTTGTCAGTCAGTTGCTGGTCTTCACTACCTTTCTGGACCTGATGGTACTGGTCTTGCCTTGACTGCCTACTGGCTAACCGCTTCCTGTCACTCCCTTATATACCCATCCGTTACCATGACTACGCTCCATCCACTCATATCTAGCCTATTACCCCTTGTCTGCCTAGAGTCCCAGACTCAGGGTTAGGTCCCCATGCAGTGGATATGTGTGCGAGGTGTTTGTTAAACAAACTGTCTACCCTCCTACCTGGCTGCAGTACTACCTGTGGCCACCCTGGACGCAGGGGCGCCACATACGCCCACATTCCTTTGGTGATTGCGGCGTGTGAAGCGGCGAGGGAAGTCGACCGGATTGGTTCCACTGTGGGTGAGGCAATTTCCGGGGCGACACATCGCCTTAGGTTGAAGGCAAAATTGTGGCGTGTAATGGCGCCATCGGCGATCTGAGGCGAGCATTAAAAACATGCACGCGCACGTTAGATCGCCTATATCGCCACCAAAAATTGCGGCGTGTAAAGGTACCCATAGGAGTCCATATTTGTCTAATTTATTGGAAGGTTATATTTATCTGTCTGTGTTGTTTTAACAGCACTTGTGCAAGAAACCTTTGGAACAAAAAAAACAGGTTTTTACCACTTGTGTAACACACATATATGTGCACGAAAATTTAAAGGGAACCTGACCCCTCCAAATCACCTGCAACCCTATTAATACCTGTCCCTGCACCATGACATATCATTATGAGTGGTCATTTTCTATCAAAAATGCGTTCTGTAACATTGCAAAAATCAACATTATGCACTTACATATGTGCGACTTCTTGTCCCTGAATAAGTCTCACAGGATGTTCCCTGTGAGATTCTAAGCCCTCCTAAGCTGCTCATTATTATCACAACCCGATGGGCGTGATAAGTAATCCTAGTCCTCCTCGCCCTGCTGTAGGGGCGTAATAGCCGGTGTGTCGCTATTTGCATGACATCCGGTCTCTGTGACGTCGGTACACCCTCTAGGTGTACGCCAACCTCACCATGTGCATTGCGCATGGGCAGCTTTAGATTTACACCTAAAGGGCGTAACGTCACAAAGACTGGATGTGACGCAAATAGCGTCACACTGGCTATTACGCCCCTACAGCAGGGTGAGGAGGACTAGGATTGCTTATCACGCCCATCAGGGTGTGATAATGAGCAGCTAATGAGGGCTTAGAGTCTCACAGGGAACGCCCTGTGAGACTTATTCAGGGACAAGAAGTCACACATATGTAAGTGCATAATGTTGATTTTTTAAATTTTACATAATGCATTTTTTATAGAAAAGAACCACTAATAATGCTATGTCATAGGGACAGGTATTAATAGGGTTGGGGGTGATTTAGATATTCATCTACAGTGGCCAAAAGTATTGACACCCCTGCAATTCTGTCAGATAATACTCAGTTTCTTCCTGAAATGATTGCAATCACAAATTCTTTGGTATTATTATCTTCATTTAATTTGTCTTCAATGAAAAAACACAAAAGAGAATGAAGCAAAAAACAAAACATTGATCATTTCACACAAAACTCCAAAAATGGGCCAGACAAAAGTATTGGCACCCTCAGCCTAAGAGCCACTTTACACACACCAACTTATCTGTCCAACTTCTGAACAACTTACTGGTTGCAGTGAAATCATGGACACATTGCTCCATTTTGTGGCTGTGTACAAATGGAACATTGTGTCCATGATTTCACTGCAACCAGTAAGTTGTTCAGAAGTTGGACAGATAAGTTGTTGAGTGTAAAGTGGCCATAATACTTGGTTGCACAACCTTTAGCCAAAATAAATGCGATCAACTACTTCTGGTAACCATCAATGAGTTTCTTACAATGCTCTGCTGGAATTTTAGACCATTCTACTTTGGCAAACTGCTCCAGGTCCCTGATATTTGAAGGGTGCCTTCTCCAAACTGCCATTTTTACATCTCTCCACAGGTGTTCTATGGGATTCACGTCTGGACTCATTGCTGGCCACCTTAGAAGTCTCCAATGCTTTCTCTCAAATCATTTTCTAGTGCTTTAGTGCTTTTTGAAGTGTGTTTTGGGTCATTGTCCTGCTGGAAGACCCATGACCTCTGAGGGAGACCCAGCTTTCTCACACTGGGCCCTACATTATGCTGCAAAATTTGTTGGTAGTGTTCAGACTTCATAATGCCATGCACTCGGTCAAGCAGTCCAGTGCCAGAGGCAGCAAAGCAACCCCAAAACATCAGGGAACCTCCGCCATGTTTGACTGTAGGGACCGTGTTCTTTTCTTTGAATGGCTCTTTTTTTCTCCTGTAAACTCTATGTTGATGCTTTTGCCTTTTCAAAAAGCTCAAAACCGGATCAGGAAACGCTCCTCATAGGAGCCTATGATAAAAACCGGATTGCTTCACAAGCAATCCGGTTTCCATCTGCGGCTCTGCAGCCTGTGTGAAAAATCATGCAGGCTGCAGTTTTCAGAGCGGGTCTGTAATCTGCAATGCGGGAACCGGATTGCTCAAGATGTGTAGTCCTGAGCAATGCGGTTCCCGCATATACTTTGCTTGTCCCGGCTGCCACCGGGATAAGCAAAGTGCTCTGTGTTCTGTAAAACTTAAAATTTTATAAATAAATGTTTGTTTAATGTCTCTAGGGGGTGCCCAGTCCCCCTAGAGACCTTCCACCCACTCAGGTGGGCATATACTGCTGTAATGTGTTATGTACAACAGCTGACTCCTGTCAGCTGTTGTACAGTTTAAAGGGAACCTGACCCCACAAACTGACCCCCCCACATCTTTATACCTGTCCCTGCACCCCCTCTTATCATTTCTAGCCATCCCTTTTGCAGAAGAAAACGATTTTGTAAAGTAGAGGAAAGAGGTTATATTTATCTCGTCCTGTGAGAGTTCTCTGTTTCTGAAAAAGTATCAAAAGGCAGGCCTGTCTGCTGCTCTCTCTGCCCGCTTTGTAATTATGCACGCCCCCTCTCGGCTTGCTGCAGTGCCGTGAGTCATGAAAGGGGCGAGGCTAAAATAGTGTCATACCGGTAGCCCCGCCCCTTTCAGGCTATCAGCACTGCAGCAAGCTGAGAGGGGCGTACATAATTACAAAATGGGCGGAGGGAGCAGCAGACAGGCCCGCCTTTTGAGACTTTTCCAGAAACAGTGAACTCACACAGGACGAGGTAAATATAACCTCTTTTCTCTACTCTACAAAATTGTTTATTTCTGCAAAAGGGATGGCTAGAAATGATAAGAGGGGGTGCATGGACAGGTATAAAGATGAGGGGGGGTCAGTTTGTGGGGTCAGGTTCCCTTTAAACTGTACAACAGCTGACAGGAGTCAGCTGTTGTACATAACACAATACAGCAGTATATGCCCACCGGAGTGGGTGGAAGGTCTCTAGGGGATCTGGGCACCCCCTAGAGACATTAAACAAACATTTATTTATAAAATGTTAAGTTTTACAGAACACAGAACAGTTTGCTCATCCCGGATTGCTGAATGTATGAAGACAATTGCGTTCACCACATCCGGATCTGGATGCGGTGAACGCAATTCAGGTTTAAAGTGTGACCCTAGCCAAAGCAAGTTTTTCTTGCATTGATTTTACTATTGCTGATAAGTGTTTTGTCAGTTCTTGGTGTCGTTTTCCTTTTTCTTTCACGTTTCCCCTTTTGTTTTGGAGAAAATGATCCAGTTTCATTGTGTGTGCGAATTATTCTTGAAACGGTAGATTTTCCAATACCAACGGTGGAAGCGATTTCTCTTACAGTCAGACTTGTATGTTCATTAAGAGTAATAATTCTAGACCTCTTCCGTGGAGTAACATCCATTTTTACAGGCACGAATCACACTGAGAGAAAAAGTACACTAAACCACTCCTCACAGAAACAAGCTCTCAACTGAAGCTAAGGGGGCTTCAAACCACATTTTGTTACTCAAGGTTGTACACTCACACCTGTTCAAAGCAGTTAAAACTGGTTTGAATCACTGCCTGACTGACTTTTGATTTTACTTAAAAAATCCTTTGTCCCAGTTAATTTGCTTAGCGCTGTAACTTTCATTGGAAGTCCTAGAAAAAAGAAATATAGGATTATAAGCAGAAATGTCTTGGAATGAGAAATCAGATTTGATTAGGAACACACCTACCTCAGATGTCTGCATGTCTGTGACCTCTAACTGTAAAAGCAAAATCTGAGCAGCTAATAACTACCATCTATTATATAATTGCGAATGGGTTTTTTGCCCCTTCTGAGTCCGCTCGCGCTGCGAGTCAGCGTGGTCGTGTGGATACGCCCGAAGCATTGGCCGAAGCATTGACTCGCTCTTCTAGAATCCCGATGCATGTGCATCGGGCACCCAGCTAGTGTGTATATAGTCCTCCATCTTGAAATTACCAGTAATGTTTTCAAGCCCTATTTATTCCTTCATGATTGAAGATTAATTGCATAAACAACTATTACCACCATCAGATTCTCCTAGGTGCAGCCACTGTGCAAGCACTGTATCCCACTGTTATATTCCCTTTTTATTGAGGGACTTTGTACGTGTGTACAATTTGGAGGGGATTCATAGTGACAGTAAGCTCGGCCACCGTGAGGCAGATTACAGGCTGTCGGGAGCACAACCTCTGCCTCATACAACATGTGATTACTGCAAAATGGCGTCTTGAACTGATAATTACCTCTGTGTATTGTATGCATTGAAGATAGAGTTAAAATGTGCTCTTGATATTGAAGAAATTGATGAAAACAATTACCTCAGAAAATGTCTAGCTTTACTGCTTTAAAGACTGTGTACTGCACCACAGCTGTTGTGATACTCAGAGACTGTACACATACCATACTTTATTAGAGAAAGTGAGTCCTTTCCTCCTAAGGCTGCTTTCACATAACGATTTTTGCCTTTCCGATGCTGTCCGAAAAAAATCGGACAGCATCGGACCGATTTTCGGACCCCATGTATCCCTATGGGGATCGGACCGAATCGGATGTGCACTAAATGCCATCCGATTTGGTCCGATCCGATTCTGTCCGATTTTATTATCGGTGCTAAAATCGGAGCCTGCTCCGATTTTAGCACCGAAAATAAAATCTGACAGATTCGGATCGGACCAAATCGGATGGCATTTAGTGCACATCCGATCCGACCCGATCCCTATAACATGGGGCCCTATGGAGAAGGGTCCGAGGAAACATCTATGTCTCCTCGGACCCCGTTTTACTGTACTGAGCATGCTCAGTACAGTAAAACTGCTCCTAACTGGGAGCACAAGTGTTAAAAAAATAAAAATAAAGGTTATTCTCACCTCCCCCCGAGCCCCCGCCGTCTTCCGCCATCTTCTGCCATCTTCTTCTAGGCTCCCGGTGGCTCCCGCAGGCTCCGGTGTCAGCAGAGCGCTCCCTCTGCTGTTCAGGACCTGCGGTGATGTCACAGTCACGTGACCGCGGCTTCACCATGGTGAACCCGCGGTCACGTGACTGTGACATCACCGCAGGTCCTGTGACACCGGCAGCCTGTGGGAGCCACCGGGAGCCTAGAAGAAGATGGCAGAAGATGGCGGAAGACGGCGGGGGCTCGGGGGAGGTGAGAATAACCTTTATTTATTTTTTTTTTTGCAGCCCGGCGCCGATTTTATGCCTATTTGGCACCCAATTCCAGGCATCAGAAGGGAGCCGATGCTGTCCGATTTATATCGGACAGCATCGGCTCCCTTCAAATCGTAATGTGAAAGTAGCCTAAGCTGAAATTTTCTCCACTGCACTCTGACAAAGAGGGGAGAGGCGCACCGTGGCTAGACAGCTAAGAAAATGTATTGCATTGCACATCTACTTATATAATCGGGAGTTGGGAATTTGGGCGCTGTAGCCCAATCCCAGACTCCTCTGCGCTACTGCGAGCGATGACGCGTAGCGTCATCGCGAGCCGCATCCTAGCAACCGTCGGCCCCCCAAAGCACCTCAGGGACACAGACCCGGGAGACTGAGGAGCCCCAGACCCACACCCCTGCACATCCGCCACACAAAGCCAGCCGCTCAGGCACACAGCAGACCCGGGGAAGACCCGGGGAAACAGAGGAGTGATCGCGCATCTCTGTTCTGTAACCTTGCGCTTCCGCAGCTGATGGATTTCCATTAGGGACCTGCGGTGGAGCAGGTGCGGCATTGCCTGCGGCTCTCATATAATGGTCACTGACTGACGATCGCTCCGCTCTGCACGGTGGATGAACAAAAGGGAGGAAGCGGCGATCAGCAGGGTCCCCCGACCTCCGCTGTGCCCGGGCTCTGCCCCGTACTGCCCGCACACATAACGGCCAGTCCATGTGAAGAGCCCCGGTGTGGGCGGAGTGCAGCTGGTGCCCGGCCAGGGTGATTGTCTGATCCCCATCCGAGGCCTGCTGCTGCACCGTCTGTTCTCCTGCCTCAGGGCACTCACAGCTGCTGCACCCAGCCTGCTGCTGCAGAACCTCTTCCCGAGCTGAGCTCTTCTGTTGTGACATCTCTCTGCTCGGCTATTGAGCGCTCAGTGTGATCAGTGTGATGGGGCTGGAAGTTCCCAGCGCTGCCTGAGCTTGATGGATCCGATGTAACAAGTCTCTGCCTATTGTTCGCGGATCAGACCCGGATCATCGCCCCATGGATGGAAACACAGCAGTAAGTCCGGCCCCTTTGTTTACTATGGAGCTGATCTGTGTGTGCGGGGACAGAGCTGTCCGAGGCACGTCACTGCCTGTCTGAAGGATGGAGGATGCCTCCGCTCATATATGTGTGCCTGTGCTGTGTCTATGTTGTATATGTGTCTGTGCTGTGTCTGTACTGTGTGTGTATATGTGCCTGTGTGGTGTCTACACTGTGTGTTGTATATGTGTCTGTGCTGTGACTGTGTTGTATATGTGCCTGTGCTGTCTACACTGTGTGTTGTATATGTGCCTGTGCTGTGTCTATACTGTGTGTTGTATATGTGTCTGTGCTGTGACTGTGTTGTATATGTGCCTGTGCTGTCTACACTGTGAGTTGTATATGTGCCTGTGCTGTCTACACTGTGAGTTGTATATGTGCCTGTGCTGTGTGTGAGGCTGGGGACAGAGACATCAATGAGGAGTGAGACTGGGGACTGAGACATCAATGAGGAGTGAGACTGCGGACAGAGACATCAATGAGGGGTGAGGCTGGGGACAGAGACATCTATGGGCAGTGAGGCTGGAGACAGAGACATCAATGAGGAGTAAGGCTGGGGACAGAGACATCTATGGGGAGTGAGGCTGGGGACAGAGACATCAATGAGGAGTAAGGCTCGGGACAGAGACATCTATGGGGAGTGAGGCTGGAGACAGAGACATCAGTGGGGAGTGAGGCTGGGGACAGAGACATCAATGAGGAGTGAGACTGGGGACAGAGACATCAATGAGGGGTGACGCTGGGGACAGAGACATCAATGAGGGGTCAGGCTGGGGACAGAGACATCAATGAGGAGTCAGACTGGGGACTGAGACATCAATGAGGAGTGAGACTGGGGACAGAGACATCAATGAGGGGTGAGGCTGGGGACAGAGACATCTATGGGGAGTGAGGCTGGAGACAGAGACATCAATGAGGAGTAAGGCTGGGGACAGAGACATCTATGGGGAGTGAGGCTGGAGACAGAGACATCAATGAGGAGTAAGGCTGGGGACAGAGACATCTATGGGGAGTGAGGCTGGAGACACAGACATCAGTGGGGAGTGAGGCTGGGGACAGAGACATCAATGAGGAGTGAGACTGGGGACAGAGACATCAATGAGGGGTGAGGCTGGGGACAGAGACATCAATGAGGGGTGAGGCTGGGGACAGATACAGAGATCTTTATCTACTTATATAATCGGGAGTTTGGAATTCGGGCTCTGTAGCCCAATCCCAGACTCCTTTGCGCCACTGCGAGCGATGACGCGTAGCGTCATCGCCAGCCGCATCCTAGCAACCGTCGGCCCCGCAAAGCAGCTCAGGGACACAGACCCGGGGAGACAGAGGAGCCCCAGACCCGCACCCTGCACCTCCGCCACACAAACCCACTAGCTCAGCCAGACAGCAGACCCGGGGACAGAGACGAGCCCCGGACCCGCACCCCTGCACATCCGCCACACAAAGCCAGTCGCTCAGGCACACAGCAGACCCGGGGAGACAGAGGAGCCCCGGACCCGCACCCTGCAGCTCAGGGACACAGGACACCCGGCCACAGACAGGAGCCCCGGACCCGCACCCTGGAGCTCAGGGACACAGGACTCCCGGCCAGAGACAGTAGCCCCGGACCCGCACCCTGCAGCTCACGCACACAGGACACCCGGCCAGAGACAGGAGCCCCGGACCCGCACCCTGGAGCTCACGGACACAGGACACCCGGCCAGAGACAGGAGCCCCGGACCCGCACCCTGGAGCTCAGGGACACAGGACACCCGCCCAGAGACAGGAGCCCCGGACCCGCACCCTGAAGCTCAGGGACACAGGACACCCGCCCAGAGACAGGAGCCCCGGACCCGCAGCCTCCACCTCCGCCACACAACCCCCCTGACACAGCACTATATATATACAGTACATAAACACACACATATACATATTGCGTATATACACATATATAAATACATTAACATATACACTATATACACATAGATATACAATATATACACATATATGCATATACACTATATACACATATATACATAGATGTAGATATACAGTATATACACATATACAGTATACACACATATATATATATATATATATGTACAGTATATACACATATACATACATATACACTATATACACAGATATACAGTATATACACATATATACATATACAGTATATACACAGATGCATATATACACTATATACACATTGATATACACTATATACACATATATAGAGCTAAAGTCTATACACATATACATACATATTCATTATATACACATCTTTAGATATTTATACAGTATATACACATATATACATACATATAGATATACACTATATACACATCGATATACACTTTATACACATATATCGCTACATATACATATACACTACATACACATACATACATATACAGTATAACAGTACATACACACTCATAGATATACCGTATATACACACACATACATATACATATACAATATCTACACACATATAGATATACAGTATATACACACAGTTTTATATATATATATATATATATATATATATATATATATATATATATATACAGTATATACACATCTATACATTGTGAGGCACCGCCGGCATGATCCTCATGGCCGGGGCGCACCACATGCAGGATCAGGGTATGATCCTGTTTACACTGGCCGGTTTGACTGTGATAATGCTGTGTGAACCAACTGTGAACACAAGGTTTCATGTTACTAATGATTGGCTCATAAGATCGAGGAGTCCATGAGGAAAAGGATGTAAGGGCTGAGTGCTGACAACCCGGAACACAGGGAGTTAACCTGAGCTGTGTGAAAGGCTGATTACCCGCAGCTAAGGGGGTGTGTCCAGTGTGGGTGTGGCTGGCACGATAAGAGTCAGCCAGCTGAGTGATTGAGAGATTCATTCAGAGGGAAGCTGATGGTGGGTTTACACACACCAATTTATCTGTTCAATATCTGAACCAATCTCTGGTTGCAGTGAAATCATGGATACATTGCTCCATTTTGTGGCTGTGTACAACATGGAGCAATGTATCCATGATTTCACTGCAACCAGAGATTGGTTCAGATATTGAACAGATAAATTGGTGTGTGTAAACCTACCATCAGACTCGAGCTGAGAGATTCAGATAGAAGCTGAGACCAGCCAAGTGCAGAGCAGTCTAGAGGCTCTGTGTGAATGAAGGGAGCATGCTAGCTCCAGGCCAGTGCCAAGGTCCGCGGTTGTGATAGCACCTGGTGGGGAAGCCGTGGCTGAACCCGGTGGAGACTGGTCCGGGCGTGGGCTGAACCATGTCCGGGAAAGGAGCCCTTGGGGGACGCTTGGTGGACCCGTTACCCAGGTAGCGAGACCCGGATCCGTGCCCGGTAAGACAGCGGTTCCCTTGTAACGGAGTGAGCTGTGTGTGAGTAATGCCAGGCGGGCATAACCGCTATTGGGTCCGACTAGGCAGTCGGTAAAGGACCCGTTGATGTATGTAGGGGCTTAGGCAATTGCCCTGAATGTAAGAAGATGACCTATGTAAGAGCATTGTATAATAATGTGGGGAGAAAGTGACCCAGCCAGTATGGATGATGTTGGAGGCGTTCCGTCCCTGTGGGACGAGAGGGAGGCTTGCCCTGCTGCTTGCAGAGGGTACCCGTCCCTCAACCACGGCCTCTAATGGTGTGGGTGTGCCTGTGGTGCCAGACACAGGGGTAATAGGGCTCCTAGTAGGTAACGGATGAGGTTCCCGTGTACTATGGTTTGCCAGTCCCTGTAATGGGCCATGGAGGAGCCACAGTCCATGGATGATGGGCTGTGAGCGTGTGGAAGAAATGTATGTGATCCATGGACGTTTGAATGATGGATCACACATGGTATGTAAGGCCCGGTCAGGCAGGAATCCTGACTACGGGGTAATGTTAGGTCATCAAGCTGGGTGACTAAAACCAGGCGGCAGGTACCGCCATTGGGACCCACAGGGCCCGTTGAGGCGTATGTAACGAAGGTCAGAAGCAGGGGTTAAAAGGGCTCCTAGAGTGGGGACACCATGGTTGAACCAGGTGGACGCTGACCTGGACATGGGGTGAAACATGTCCAGGAAGGAGCCCCTTGGGGATACATGACATACCCGGTACTCAGGTTGCTCAATCCCTGTTATGAACCCGGAGGGGTCATCTTCGAAGTATAACAAGTGTATTTTATTATAAATGTACTGTAAGATGTGTAAGTAGGCTGGAGGCCATAGCTACCACGGGAGCAGGTGTTAGAGCTCCAATGGGGAGAGAGTCGTGGTTCATGTCCCGGGTTATTGTGAATGTATATGTGCAATGTTCTATGTAATGTATGATGTATTTATGTAAAGTGTTTATAATCAATGTGATATGTGTCCAACATGCTACCCGGGTTATGTTATTATATGTGAAAAATAAACGGGTACACATTGGTTAACCTTATAAACACGTGTTTTGTCGTTATGCAAGCAAGTTCCCCGGTTGCTACCTCACAACATATATTTATAGATATTAGTGATGGGCGAATCCTAAATTACTCGGAATCGCTTGACTCTAGCGAGTCCGAGCACAGGACTCGCTACTCGTTGCAAGTCTAGCGAGTCCAATGTTAATGAATGGGGAAGCGAGTAATAGCGAGTAGTGTGAGATTTTCAAATCGCAGATGTGTCTCGGAAGCTTCAGCCTGAAGCAATCCTAGTTTTGTCATTTATTTGCATTGGACTCGTTTACTTTGCAACTGTAATCGCTGGGAAACTCGCACAGATAAGAGTCCTGTCTGTTCTCTGTGTTGGCTGCCAGCTCCAGGGTCCTAGAGACCGCCTGCTGCCTGATGTAGCAGAGCTTAGATTGTTCTCAGTCTGCTCATTCCCTGTGTACAGACATCTATATGCACAGGGGATGTAGCAGAGAGGACATCGCGTTTTGGACTGCGTCGGATGGAAGAGGATTTTTTAAATTAAAGATGGAGTCCCTAATGGCTTTTTTTTTTATTTCTAATAAAAAAATTTCTTTGTGTTGTGTTTTTTTTAAAACAATTTAATAGAAATTCTTGGCGGTCATGTCTAATATTGGCGTGACCGCCATAAATTTCGGGCTTAGGGCCAGCTGATAATACAAAGCTGGCCCTAACCTCTTTATTACCCAGGGTGCCACCGCTACCAGGGCCGCTGGAAGAGCGGGGTTCAGCGCCAGAGGATGGCGCTTCAATGAACGCGCCATCTTCTGGGGCGGCTGCGGGCTGCAATTTGCAGCGGGGGGTGCCCAGAAAGCTTGGGCATCCCTGCACTGCAGATTCCAGCCCCCAGCTGCTTAGCTGTACCTGGCTAGACATAGAAATTGCGCGGAGCCCCACGCATTTTTTTTAAATTATTTCATGAAATTCTGAGATTCTGACTCTGACTCTGAGACTCTGACTCTGAGACTCTGACTCTGAAATTCATGAAATAATAAAAAAAAAATGCGTGGGGCTCCGCGCAATTTCTATGTCTAGCCAGGTACAGCTAAGCAGCTGGGGGCTGGAATCCGCAGCGCAGGGATGCCCAAGCTTTCTGGGCACCCCACGCAGCAAATTGCAGCCCGCAGCCGCCCCAGAAGATGGCGCGTTCATTGAAGCGCCATCCTCTGGCGCTGAACCCCGCTCTTCCAGCGGCCCTGGTGGCGGTAGCACGCTGGGTAATAAAGGGGTTAATACCAGCTTTGTTATACAAGCTGGTATTAAGCCCGAGATTCTTAATGTCAGGCCACGTTTGACCCAGCCACTAAGAATCTCCACTAAAGGGTTAAAAAAACACAACACAGAGAAAATTTTTTATTTGAAATAAAAAAAAAGCCATTAGGGACTCCATCTTTAATTAAAAAAATCCTCTTCCGTCCGACGTAGTCCAAAACGCGATGTCCTCTCTGCTACATCCCCTGTGCATAGATAGATGTCTATGCACAGGGAATGAGCAGACTGAGAACAATCTCAGCACTGCTACATCATCTCTGTGAGCAGGCGGGCTCTAGGACCCTGGAGCTGCACAGAGAAGACAGCTGGACTCAGCTCGCAATGTAACAGCAGTTACTTTGCGAGTTTCCCTGCTATCACTGGCACAGTAGCCGAGTCTAATGCAAACAATGGCAATCCTAGTTTTGTCAGCGTTTCTGACAAAACTAGGATTGATATTGATTTGCATTGGACTCGTGCGAGTAATCACTGGGAAACTCGCAGAGTACCGAGTCCTGCGAGTCCCTTACTACTCGCCGAGTAACAAGTCCTAGCGAGTAGATTCGCCCATCCCTAATAGATATACAGTTTATACACACACATAAATATAGATATACAGTATTTACACATATATACATATATATAGATATACAGGATATACACACAGATACATATACACATACACATTGATATACAGTATATACACATCAGTATTAAGTATATACACATCTATTCATACATTTACATATACAAATTTCACTGGGGTCAGCTGATTTGCAACAGATGCAGCTTTGGTGGCCATAAAGAAAAATAAATAACTGCCTTTTACTCCTATGTTACCAACCAGAATGTGCAGAGAGTCCCAGGACCTATTCAGAAGGAGAGCACAACCTTCAGAACCCTATGAAAGTCTTAGAATCTGGACAAGCAAAACTATCTGTGAGATGCAGGCAATATAGCCCAGAACTTTGCAGTATCACAAAGGAATGTTAGTTTGATGCAGTGTGAACCCCCACACTTACAGGAGAGTCTTCCAAATAGTTACACCCAGACAAGATGCCAACCTCATTCTAGAGGCTTATCAAGACAAATCTGGACACTATGGCTGTCGAAAAACTGAGATGACATTACGGGAATGCTTCTTCTGGATAGGAATGCGATAAGATATTGAGAAATGGTTTAGAGAATGTATACCATGTACTCTCAGCAGCCGAGAAAGTATGGAGCAAAGAGCTCAACTGCATCCCATTGAAACTCACAATTCTCTGAGGTTTGTTGCCCTTGATCATGTCAAACTGCAACCCAGTCATACGGGATACCTCTATGCGCTGGCCATCGTAGACCACTATACCAAATTCATTGTGGCCCTGCCTGTTAGAAATCTGACTGCTATAACCACTTCTAAAATGTTCTGGAAACACTTTGTGAGACCTTATGGATATCCCTAGCAGATCCTGCCAGACCAAGGTCCAGCTTTTGAGTCTAATTTATTCCAAGAACTCTGTGTACTCTACAGCTTCAAGAAACATAGCACAGCTGCTTACCATCCCCAATGCAATGACCTGTGCGAAAGGATGAACAAAACTTTGATTAACTTGTTAAAGAATGTTCCATCCCAAGAAAGGAAAGAATGGCCTGAGTTACTTCAAGAAATAACTTACTTGTATAACAATATCACCTACTACTCTTCTGGTTACACTCCATACTACATGATGTTTGGTCGTGCAGGGAAACTGCCTGCAGAACTCCAGCTCAATGTTCAAGTAGAAAAATGCCAGAATCCTGTCCCACAGATAGATTGGGTTACAGACCTCCAAAGACATCTGCAAAAAGCTAACAAAATTGTGGAAGACTGAATGAAAGCTGTCCGCCAAAGGCCGGAAGATGATTTCTATGCTACAACCAAGCTCAAACCTTTAAAATTTGTACACAGAGTTTGGACTTTAAAGAATCACCACTCCCACAAGCTAGATGACCAGTGGAAACCCTGCCCTTACATCATCACCATTATCCCAATTCCGGGGGTGAAAGTGTACAAAATTATCAGAGAGGACACTCAGCAAGAAAAAGTGGTCAATCATAATTAGATCAAGGCTTGCATTCCCCAGGAAGTTCCCGTCCCTCCAGCTTTTACCTCTGTTGCACCAACAGAGGCTTCCAGGACCTCCACATTCCGCTTGTTCGGCTTCATGCACCTAGTCTCTAGTTTATTATGCTAGTTCCTCCTCCTCCACTAGAGATTACTGACATAGCTCCTGCAATAGGATTGTCAGGGGGCACCCTCTACAGTCAAGGAGCCGAGAGCATCATCCTCCTATGAAGAGGCAGTGTCTACTCTGCGGAGATCCAAACAAGCAACCAAGGGACAGTTACCAGCTCGTTACCAGGAATAATTGGTGGCTGTCTATCTAAACAGCAGAGACTTGGCATGTGTGGCTCTAATACAGATGTACTTTGACTATGTAATGAGAGAGACTCCATGGCTTACAAGAGTCTTATTACTGCCCCACTGGGTCCTGCCCTCCTAAAAACAGCTTGGTGCATAAAGTTTCATTATGGTCTTTGTGACCTGACTGCACCCGGGAACCAAGCAAAGAAATCATGGCTGGTTAGCTGTCATCCCAGTCCCACATAGTGGGGGTAGGTCCTACCTTCCTGAAGACAAAAGGACTCTTTTATTACGATTGCATGCTGTTTTACCTTTCCAGATGTTGCATATTTTCATGTTTCTCCACAAGTCAACCACTATCCTGGCCTGGATGAGCCGCTGCACAAGGCACGGCTGCTGTGTGCTCACTTCCACTATTCACACTCTGTGACTGATCAACTAGGATTGCTACAGAGGTCTTTTGGACAATCAGTTAAGCAGTTGATATGCACCGTGCCGACATGGTGGAATTACACTCTGCACATGTTGCAGTGACTGTGACAGCAGCAACAAACCTTGCTGCAGTATGTCATCATGCGTAAAGTGAAGCAAAGTAAATCAAAGGTGCTGTAAATAATGCATGCAGAGTTGACACAGATCAAGGACTTCTGCACCCTTCTGCACAGTTTTGAAATAGCTACTAAGATGGTTAGTGATGAAGATGCCATCATCACCATCACTATTCTGATCATCTATAGGCTGGAGCTGACTTTGAGTAGTCTATTGGAGGAGTTGGTGTTCCCATAAGAAAAGGAGAAAGTAGAGGAGGATACGGAAGTGATACCAAGATCTAGAAGGTCTGGACTAATGTTGTAGCAGAAGTGGATGGCTTGGGAGGGTGGAGTATAGTAATGGATGGGGGCTCATATTACCAGACAAACTGTTCGTGAAGGTGCAAAAGCTGAGGAACAATGGAGGAGGACAAAGAAGAAGTGATTATGGGCGGGCAACAGTCAGGAGATGAAGTAGATATTAATCCCCTTTCTTTGTCTGAGGTTGGTGTAAGGGGATGGAGAAAGCAAGCTCAAGTGTTACCCTACCATCAACACAGCAAGGACTTGGATCTCATGGAAGCGCCCTAAACATGACTGCCTTTTTGCTGCAACATGATGCCCATATTCTTAGGATTAGAAAAAGAGCTGACTACTGGGTTGCCTTTCTTTTAGATCCATGTTACAAGAGTAAATTTTACTAAATGCTTCCCCCATGGAAATGGACGCAGCCATGCTGGAGTATCAAAATACACTTGTGGACATTCTTAGGACTAGTTTTCGCCAAGACAGCAGAGAGGTGCAGAGTATGCATCGCAGATCTAGGTTTCCAACACTGAGAATGTCAAGTCAACATTGTAGAAACATTACCAGCAGCAGTTTAAATATCAAAGGCAATTTCTGGATGTTATTTGATCACTTTTATAGAGCAGACCATGCATCAGCAGAACAAAGTCTGACACAATGTGAACAACTGGAGAGTATGATGATGCCATTAGGTGGGGTTTAGAACCCTTTGATTTCTTTAAAAGTGGTAAAGTGGTCTGAGCTCGCCAGTCATGCCATGGAGCTTTTGTCATACCCAGCAGCCAGCATTCTCTCAGAATGTGTCTTTAGCACTGATGATGGTGTCCTGATAGATTAATTCATACGGTTGTCCCCTGAAAGTGTAGACCGTCTAAATTTCATCAAGATGAACAAGACATGGATCTCCAAGAACTTTTCCACCCCAGTTGCAGACTGGGCAGACTAGGCAATGTTGTACTTCTCAGTGTGCTGCATTGATCTCGCCATTATACAGTTTCTACTCTGGGTCAATTGATGCCACTTTCGTGATGTCTGTCCCAAATATTTTGAAATGTGGAGACTCTTATTGGATTCTCCTTGTGTGTTTCGTGAATTTATCAGAGCTCTCTTAGCACCATGCCTATACCTGTCACTCATCCCCTGTTACTAATCAATGTTTAACCTTCAAATGCTAGCCTAGGCCATGTTTCAGACCCTGTTCCATGCATCCAGGCTATGCCATTATGCAATTTCTACTCTAGGGCAATTGATGCCACTTTCGTGGTGTTTGGCCCTAAGTTTTTAAATGTGGAGACTGTTATGGTGGTCTGCTTGTATTGTGTTACCTGAATTGAGCTGGGCTCTCTGAGCACCTGCCCCTCATCCACCTGTCACTGGTCAATGTGGGACCTTGAAATGCTGAGCCAGGCCTTGTTCCAGAAATCCATAATCTACTATTGTAAGAATTTTAACTCTGGGGAATAGACACCCCTTTCTCTGATGTCTGCTCCTAATTTGAGCTGTTTTGGCAGCTTTTGGGACCCCCTGCAGTTCAGCAAACTAAACCAAAGTTTAATAACTTTGCTCTTCCCTATAAACAATACCTTGCCCCACAGCACTTTATATGCTGTATGATGCCCCCACAGCCTCCCATGTATAGTAAAATGATCCCCAACCCTCTTCACACAGTATGATGACAGCACAGCCCCTTTTTTCAGAATAATTTCAGAATAATGTCCTCACAGTCCCCTACGTGCAATATGTCCCCACTGTCCCATATTTGTAGTATCATGCCTCCACACCTCCCTGTATATAGTGAAATGTACCCACAGCTCCATATATACTGTTTGTTCTAATGGCCGCCCTACACAGGGTGATGGTCATCACAGCCCTCCATATGCAGTTTGATGAACCTCACAAATCCCTATGTTCAGTATGTGATCTCTCTCCATACAGTAGGAAGCCCGCACTTCACCCTATACACATTAGTGATGAGCGAACTTTCCCAGAAAACGTTTGCCAATTTCAAATTGAGCAAGAACATGGCTGATTCAGTTTGGTGATTGGAAACCTGAAAACATTCCCGAAAAATCGGCGAACCCAGCTAAGTTCATGAAAAGTTTGAAATTTAAAGTTGTCCTAAAACTTAACCTGTTTATTTGGGCTCAATATGCTTGCCAGAAGACCCGCTGGCTGGAGACTACACATAGCCTAAGGTTAGGAGTGTCCCTAGCCATGAGGTTTACCAGATGGTGTTAAGCTGCCTAATTTTGGAATTTTTTTTAAGCTTCCTGGAGTTTCCACATGCCAGAAACTGGGGAAACAATGCCAGATATGGTAGTAGCTGTGAAGTCTGGGAAGCTTACAATGTCCTTAAAACAATTGTTTAAGAGAGTCTTATATTTTTAAGGCAATTTTTATTATTATAATTTTTTTTATTGGAGAGCAAACCTTTATTATTGCAGGGGTTCACCAGCATGCAAGACCATCTGTTCTACAGTTATGTGATAGCAATTCATATAAAAATGGAATATGGCCATTATGTGCTTCACATCCATGATCTTATACATCTGTTCACACTTATGAAACACCATAGTATGGATATTGCTTCTTAAAAATGTGCAATAACTATTTAATGTCATAATACTAATACTACTACTAATAATATGTATTCATTTATATAGTGCTATTAATACCATAGCGCTTTACATACATTTGCAACGGTGTCCCCATTGGGGTTCACATTTCATGTTATACAAGTGCACAACTGTATTACCGTATATACTCGTGTATAAGCCGACCCGTGTATAAGCCGACCCCCCTACTTTTGCCCCAAAAAACTGGGAAAACTTATTGACTCGCGTATAAGCCGAGGGTGGACTTCAGCACAGGTATACAACCCCCAGCAGTGAGGTATACAACCCCCAGCAGTGTGGTATAAAGGCCCTCCCAGTGGTATACAGGCCCCAGTAGTATCGTATACAGCAGACCCCCAGTGGTATACAGCAGGCCCCCAGGGGTATTCAGCAGGCCCCCAGGGGTATATACAGCAGGCCCCCGGGGGTATATACAGCAGGCCCCCGGGGGTATATACAGCAGGCCCCCGGGGGTACATACAGCAGGCCCCCGGGGGTACAAACAGCAGGCCCCCGGGGGTACAAACAGCAGGCCCCCGGGGGTACATACAGCAGGCCCCCAGGGGTACATACAGCAGGCCCCCGGGGGTACATACAGCAGGCCCCCGGGGGTATATACAGCAGGCCCCCGGGGGTACATACAGCAGGCCCCCGGGGGTACATACAGCAGGCCCCCGGGGGTACATACAGCAGGCCCCCGGGGGTTTATACAGCAGGCCCCCGGGGGTACATACAGCAGGCCCCCGGGGGTACATACAGCAGGCCCCCGGGGGTTTATACAGCAGTCCCCCGGGGGTACATACAGCAGGCCCCCGGGGGTACATACAGCAGGCCCCCGGGGGTATATACAGCAGGCCCCCAGGGGTATATACAGCAGGCCCCGGGGGGTACATACAGCAGGCCCCCGGGGGTACATACAGCAGGCCCCGGGGGTACCCAGCAGCCCCCTGGGGGTACCCAGCAGCCCCCAAATGCTGGCACTCGCCCCCCTTGTAAGGCCCCCCCCCCGCTGTTTCTCTTACCATCACGGTCTTCTTCAGCGCCGCTCCTCGGTGCTCCGTCCTCGCTGCTCCCGACCTGCTACATTCGGGATCCCGGCCGCGCGATGACGTCATATGCCTGCGACGGCCGGAGATCCCGGATGTAGCAGGACAGGAGCAGCGAGGACGGAGCACCGAGGAGCGGCGCTGAGCAGAAGGGCGGGATGGTAATATAAGCAGCGGGGGGGGGGGGCCCTTACAAGGGGGAAGAGTGGCAGCATTCGGGGGGCATATATGCACTGCTTCCCCCTGCCGCTGATTGACAGGGGAAAGCAGTGCATATATAATGAGCGGCCCCACGTGACGGGGCCGCTCATACAGCAGCCTCCCTCCGCCTCCTGCAGCCTCCACAGCCCCCACCACGCAGCCTACCGTATAGACCCGTGTATAAGCCGAGGGGGAGCCTTTTCAGCCCAAAATTTGGGCTGAAAAACTCGGCTTATACACGAGTATATACGGTATATGTATAATTTATATTACACTTGTCCTGGCATTCCTGCAGTACCCAGTGCTCACTAGCCTTGTTCAGCATTCCAAATGAATTGTTGGTGAATAGTGACCTGAATAAACTTATTTATTTTCATCATTATAATTCCTAAAAAGATGTCACGCTTCAATTATGACTGCACCAAAACCAAAACCCAGTTGTTATACCTTGTGGCATCACATAGATGGGTTATTATTTATTATAATTATTATTACCGTATATACTCGTGTATAAGCCGACCCGTGTATAAGCCGACCCCCCTACTTTAGCCCCCAAAACCTGGGAAAACCTATTGACTCGCGTATAAGCCGAGGGTGGACCCCAGCACAGGTATACAGCCCCCAGAATTGTGGTATACAGCAGCCCCCAGCACAGGTGTATACAGCAGCCCCCAGCACAGGGGTATACAGCAGCCCCCAGCACAGGGGTATACAGCAACCCCCAGCACAGGGGTATACAGCAGCCCCCAGCACAGGGGTATACAGCAGCCCCCAGCACAGGGGTATACAGCAGCCCCCAGCACAGGGGTATACAGCAGCCCCCAGCACAGGGGTATACAGCAGCCCCCAGCACAGGGGTATACAGCAACCCCCAGCACAGGGGTATACAGCAACCCCCAGCACAGGGGTATACAGCAGCCCCCAGCACAGGGGTATACAGCAGCCCCCAGCACAGGGGTATACAGCAGCCCCAGCACAGGGGTATACAGCAGCCCCCAGCACAGGGGTATACAGGGTTCCCGACGGCCCCCGGCAGTGGTATACAGCCCCCCCGCCTAGTACCGGGCCCCCATGCTGCGGCACAGCATATAGTAGCTCATACATTACCATCTCCTGCAGCGGGCGCTTCCTCCATCTCCCGCCCGGCTTGTTGCTGTAGTGTCATGTGACGCGCCAGTCACATGACACTACAGGAAGATGCCGGCTGGGATATGGAGGAGCCGCACGCTGCAGGAGATGGTAATGTATGAGCTACTGTATGCTGTGCCGCAGCATGGGGGCCCGGTACTAGGCGGGGGGGCTGTATACCACTGCCGGGGGCCGCCAGGGGCTGTGTGGGGCAATATGCACTGCATCCCCTTGCCGGGGATGGACAGGGGGATGCGTGCATATTAATGAGGCGGGCCCACGTGACCGCGCGGTGTCACTGCAGCCCCCTCCTGCCTCCTCCTGCCCCCAGTCAGAGCCCCCGTCCCCGTCACACTCAGCACCCCCGTCACACTCACACTATATACTCGTGTATAAGCCGAGGGGGGACTTTTCAGCCCAATTTTTGGGCTGAAAAAGTCGGCTTATACACGAGTATATACGGTATTTATCTATATAGCGCCATTATATTCCATGGCGCTTTACATGCTAAAAGGGGCAGACTAGGACAAGTAACATAGTAACAATACAAGTAACAATAAATGTGGACAATTCAGTTGTACAGATACAAGAGGGGAGAAAGCCTGTCCACGAGGGCTCACAGTCTACGAGGAGCGGGTGGGGATACAGTGGGAGGGGGAAGTTCCAGTCGTGAGACGGTGTGGTGGACCGGGTCTTATTGCAGGTGGTAGGCTTAGTGGAACAGGTGGGTCTTCAGGCTTCTTTTGAAGGTTCCCAGGGTAGGAGAATATCTGTTGTGTTGGGGCAGTGAGTTCCAGAGTATGGGTGAAGCACAGGAAAAATCCTGTATGCGGTTGTGCAAAGAGGAGATGAGGGGGGAGTAGAGGAGGAGCTCTTGGGAGGATCACAGGTTGCGTGAGGGTAGGTATCGGGAGACAATGTCAGAGATGTATGGAGGGGACAGGTTGTGAATGGCTTTGTATGTCATGGTCAATGTTTTAAACCGGGATCTCTGGGAAGTAGGGAGCCAGTGAAGGGCTTGGCAGAGGGGGGAGACAGGGGAGTAGCGGGGGGACAGATGGATTAGGCGGGCAGCGGAATTCAGGATAGATTGGAGAGGTGCAAGGGAGGTATTGGGGAGGCCGGTGAGCAGGAGGTTGCAGTAGTCGAGGCAGGGGAGATGATGAGAGCGTGAATAAGGGTTTTAGCAGTGTCTCGGTCAAGGAAAGTGCGGATCTTATAGATGTTTTTGAGCTGGAGTCGGCAGGAGGTGGTGAGGGCCTGCATGTGGGGCTTGAAGGAGAGGGAAGAGTCAAGGATAACCCCGAGGCACTTGGCGTGGGGGACTGGGGAGAGAGAGCAGTTGTTGACGACAATGGATAGGTCAGGTAGTGAGGGGGAGCATCTTGGGGAGAAGACTATGAACTCGGTTTTGTCCATGTTCAGCTTAAGGAAGCGAGCAGAGAAGAAGGATGAGATGGCGGACAGGCAGTGTGGAATTTTGGATAGAAGGGAGGCGATGTCAGGACCAGACAGTTAGATTTGGGTGTCGTCGGCGTAGATGTGTTACTGGAGGCCATGGGACTCAATGAGTTGCCCTAGGCCGAGAGTGTAGATTGAGAACAGTAATGGTCCAAGAACAGAGCCCTGGGGGACCCCGACAGATAGGGGGTAGGGCGAGGAGGATGTGTGGGAGTGGGTGATGCTGAAGGTCCGGTCCGTTAAGTATGAGGAGATCCAAGAGAGGGCAAGGTCCGTGATGCCAAGAGATTCCAGGATTTGAAGTAGAAGGGAGTGGTCAACAGTGTCGAAGGTGGTGGACAGGTCGAGGAGGGGAACAGAGTAGTGGTGCTTGCTTTTGGCAGTCAGTAGGTCGCAGCTAGGCATTAGACAAAAGGAGTGTACAAACATTTAACTCTGGTACTGATTGCTTGGGTCTGAAACGTGTCACTGAATGGAAGAGGCAGGACCCTTGGGGAAAGAAAACACACCCAAACTTGTAGAACTTTGTTAGCATCTCCCTGTCATCTTACCTGTGCATTTCCAATGGAACACAGGTACACTGTCTGTTATTGTTCAACTTGGAACCGTGATGCCATCACATAGTGATTTCCATGCATAGCAACTGTATCACCTGACCTAATCAGGTCAGCTGATCTGAACACCTGACTTGATTACTATGTTGACAAGATCAGCTGACCCGATCTGATCTATTCAGATGATGCAATTGCTATGGAAATTGCATCAGCTGACTTCCCACATGACTCACCGCCACCTGGTCTGATAAGTGGTGACTTACTGAGATCACCTGAGGTCGCTCTTCAGGTAACTATTGTGGCTGCTAACCATATCTGGTACCATGGTTATCTGAGCTGTCTGACCTCAGGAGTTACAGCTTATCAGATTGGAGCTTTCGGCTTATTCATTCTGTGTTTGGAGACTGTGGTGACAGGACGCTGTATTCGTCACCGCAGCCTCCAATCAAAAAGACGCACAGAGGATCGAGAATGGGTATGAGGGGTTAATAAAGATCGAGTCCAGATGTTACGGGGAGGTATAGTGGATAGGGAATAAGGAGGCAAGATGCAAAGATGGGCAAAGTCAAACTGGGGAACTAGTCTTACCCTTAGACTGGGGGCCCTTGGCTCACCCTGATCCTGGAATTACCTCTGAAGGCGAGGATGTCAAGGCTGCCACCCTTGCCCTTTGCTCCTGATCAAACCTAGGCTAAGAGCCCCTATGTCCAGCCATGGACCAGGAAAACCCTGAAGCTCCTATCGAAGGGACTAGCAGCAGCACAGCACAGCATTTCCTCACTGCATGAGCTCCAAGTAGAGACTGAACTCAATCTACAACATCCAGTGGAGGGAAATGGAACTACTTCAAAGCTGAGGGAGTGAAGAGCCGAATGATATGGCACACCCCTCCACCCCCATCTCCACTTGAAGAGCCACACACAGCAGTTTTCTAGTATTAACTCTGGACTTGCCAAAATCTGATTAACTCAGATTTAAATTAGAGGAGCAACGCACATGGACTGAAAAGCAGTCAACACATGACACCAGATACGTGTTAGTGGTTTTATTTCTAATAAAATGAATTCTCTGTGTTGTGTCTAACATTGGCCCAATATTTAGAATTTCGGGCTTAATACTAGCTGGCTATACAAAGCTGGCATTAACTTTTTATTACCCACCGCTACACATCAACTGGAAGATCTGAGTAAAGCACCATGAATTCTGGGGTGGCTGTGTGGCGCCCTGCCAACACAGGTAACCACATGTCTCTCTGCTGCACAGCTGGGTTTCCACAGTAGGTAGCACTACAAACAACACCTTCCACCCCATCACAGTAGGGGGAGCCCAACCTGCTGCACTTAGGCAGGATCCCCTATAAATACTGCTGCTGGGGCCGGAGTTAGAGAGTGTGTAGCAGACGCTAGATGAGCTGCAGGAAGGTTCTAATGCTGGTGCTACGAGAAAGCACAGGCCAGAGACCCAGAGGAGCCCTTCAGCGTCCCACCAACCTAAGTGGGACTGAAGGCTGGGAGACCAGAAGCAGGGCCAGAAGCAGGAACAGGCAGCTCCAGCTGAGAATTTGTTCTGGAGAGGGAACAGAAGCCGGATATTGGGGATCTGCACCAGTGGAGAACTAGAAGTCCCACAGGAAACCCCTGGGCATCGAGGGAGCTACAGCTACCCGGTCTCCTGAGAGAGTTAAAGGAAGGGAGCCAGGTGCAGAGGCCACTGCAGAAACCAAGAGAAGGTTGTCCCACAGACCGCACTGGAGGGAAGGAGAAAGAGAGCAGAGAAGAGAGTGGAGGCAAGTCAGCATTTAATAGACTGTGCTTCAGAGAAAACAAGGAGAAGGAGGCCTTATACCCACTTGCTGTGGGAGCCCATTGTGCAGCCAGCTACCCGTCAGTGCTTGGGACTATTTGCCTGGATACCAACAGTAAAAGGTAAAGAGACTCTGCTGCATGTTTGCCTTCTTTTTACTCCCTCACCGTGCCCCTCCATAGACTTTCCCTATTCTCCCAACCGACCCAACTCTGCTGCATCCTGCCCAACCTCACCACTCTGCCCTGGAGGTCCCAGTCCTGCCTGCAGGGACTATTCCACCACAGCCGCAATTCCACCGACCTCCAGAGGACTGTAGCGGCGCTGGTGACCATCACCAGACTCAGCAGGTGGCGTCACGACAAAGACAACTTGTAGATGCTCCCTGTAAATACCCCTTTTCACTGACCCCAGGGCTACAGCCTCGGGCAGCCACCCGTGACATCCCACACCTGAACCGAGCCTGAGCCCTGAGTACCCTGCCCTGGGCGAGTCAGCTGCGTGGCTGTGGGCTCCTATTTTATAGCATGGGGGGCCTAATAACATTGGGCCATCACCGCGCCGAGAATACCAGCCCACAGCTGCCTTAATAGACAATTAAAAGGAGTGAAATCATATTGACTGTGGTGAAAAAAGCAAGTTAAAATGTTCTAAATCCTTCTTTTAGATTTTTATTCTTGAAGATACATAGTTGTAGTGGTTTGGTATTTTTTCACTCTCTCCTCACATTTGTTAATTTCAGCCTCTTCCTTGGTTTTAAACTTCTTTATGCAACTGCATTTTCCAAGATAAGTAAATCCATTGGTCAACACTAAGGGCATGTATATTTTGTATGTTAGTTTTTAAACACAAGAAAATAAAAACAGTTAAAAAAATGAATGACCAAACTTATTTGCTGCACCAGCTGGAGTAGTGTTTATATAGGTCAAGCGAGAAGAGACCTGGGAATACATAAACACTATTTTAATCCTACTTTATTATAAATTCTGCTGCAAAAAAATTACTGAAACTGACATGCCATGACTTTGGATTGAAAAATCAACGAGTTACAAAGATGCATTTTTATAGGAGTTTGGAAAGTGCCCAGTAATCCATTTTATTATTTCATTTATGAAAACTTAATTTAATTAAAAAAAAGTTTGAATCTATGAAATATATTTATCTATTAGATTTTTTCTTTAATAGCCCAAAAGTTCCATAAAATGTACCTAGCACAATAAATATTGAGTGTAGTAGTAAAAACAAAAAATACATTTTGGCTACATATGAAGGACACAGTGGATCTGGTTCCGGATACATTTTGTTTAGTAACAAAAACAATTGGCAAATAATATAGAGAAGTACGGTATGTACAGTTCATCTTCAACAGCTGCGTATAAGTCTAAGGCCTTGCGCACATGCAGTAAAAGTGGCCTGTTTGTGGTGCAGAAAATTCTGCTGCAAAACTATCTGTTTCTGAAAAAAAAAAATGCACCAAAAACGCATTGCGTTTTTGATGCGTTTTATGTGCTGCCAATTTATTGTCGCTATTTTATTTTTTTACAATGAAGTCAATGGAGAAAACGTTTGAGAAAATGGATCAATAATTGACATGCTCATTCTTTTTATGGAGGCGTTTTCTGCACCAAAAACGGACCAATCAAAAACGCAGACGTTGGCACAGTATTTCTAAAATCTCATAAAGTTTGCTGGCATCTCAATACATTTATCAGTATTTGGTAGAATAAAGGTGTAGAATCCGGTGCCACAAAATTTCTTTTTATTTTCAAAAAATTAAAAATCACACATACTCCAGAGGAGCTTCTGGACGCGTTTCGTGGGTCTAGCCCAGCACTCAAGCCACTTTCCGGTTTGCCTGGGAGTCCTGGGAATATTAGGTGGTTGGAGCTAATCCTTTTCTTGAAATCAGTATTTGGTGCAGATTTCACCAAAAATGTAGTACAAAAATCAGATCTAAAAGGCAGTGTGGGCACAGGGCCTAAGCTCCCCATACGCAATGGTTAAAGGGATCCTGTCACCCCCAAAACACCTCTAAACCAATTAAAAGCTGTCCCTAGAGCATATTACCACTTTCCCTACACTCCTTTTACCTCCTAAATGCAGCAAGTGACATTGAAGAAAAACGTTTTTATAGTACCTCATTAGTGATGATAATGAGTGACTATGCTATTCATAGTCACTCATCCAGGCTGCCCCTCTTCTTCATATCACGCCTGAATAGGCGTGATGTACATTCCAGATTCAAATTGCCGCCTCCCTGCGCGCCTCCCCTCTCTCCCACAGCGTCCGGGCTGCAGTGTGGCTGGGTGACGCGATCCGCGTCATTCTCGGCGCCGGGTGACGTATTTACACGGCGCCGCGCTGTCAGCTTCAAAATGCGCACTGCGCATGCGCATGGGCATGCGCAGTGCGCATTGTGAAGCTGACAGCGCGGCGCCGGTGTAAATACGTCACCCGGCGCCGAGAATGACGCGGATCGCGTCACCCAGCCACACTGCAGCCCGGACGCTGTGGGAGAGAGGGGAGGCGCGCAGGGAGGCGGCAATTTGAATCTGGAATGTACATCACGCCTATTCAGGCGTGATATGAAGAAGAGGGGCAGCCTGGATGAGTGACTATGAATAGCATAGTCACTCATTATCATCACTAATGAGGTACTATAAAAACGTTTTTCTTCAATGTCACTTGCTGCATTTAGGAGGTAAAAGGAGTGTAGGGAAAGTGTTAATATGCTCTAGGGACAGCTTTTAATAGGTTTAGAGGTGTTTTGGGGGTGACAGGATCCCTTTAATGTCTTATGGTACAGTAAAAAAGCAAGCTTCACTATCTGGAAGTTTTAGGGCCGCTTTACACACACCAACTTCTGTGACCAGCTTCTGAACAGATCTCTGGTTGCAGTGAAATCATGGACACATTGCTCCATTTTGTGGCTGTGTACAAATGTAAGAATGTGTCCATGATTTCACTGCAACCAGAGATCTGTTCAGAAGCTGGTCACAGAAGTTGGTGTGTGTAAAGCGGCCCTTAATCATTACACCAAGGTCTTTGCAGAAGCATTTAATAACTATGAATGTAATGTGTTAACTACAAAGTTTACAGGAGAAAGCAGTGCCAGACATGGGCTGAAATTATTTTAGAGTACACATGGCAACTTGCTGTGATTTAGAATTTGAAATATATGTCGACACGTGTGGGCTACGACCGATTTGGGGTATATATCACATTTACAGAATATAAATAATCAGTCACCACTAAGCAAAAATTCATACAGTTACCAAATATTGATACAGACAGAAGATCATGCAGATACCCCACCCCTGCCACAAATTTGTCACAAACAGCACTTCTCTTCCTCTAATCAGCAGAACAATAAGCAATTTACCCAAGATTGGTGGACCAGGCGATGCCACCTCTTGCTACTGTGCCGATTTTTGGACATTCTCTCAGTGAACGTATAATATACATGTATATATATATATATATATATATATATATATATATTATACAGAAAAAAAGCTGCACAGCACTCAAGATATAATGTGAACTGGTGCAAGCTGTGCTGCTGGAACAAAACAAACAGGAAAAAATTCACTGCAGCACTCCGTTACTACCAAATATGCACACGTGCTGACAAGCAGTTTATATTTGAGGAAAAAATGTAAAAACGTACGTTTTTTCAAAAAAACTCAATGTTCACTTGTTTTTATTTACGAAGGATCTTGCTCCAAATTTGTCCCTCAAATATAAACTGCTTGTCAGCATGTGTGCATATTTGGTAGCAACTGGGAGCTGCAGTGATTTTTTTTCTATATATATATACTTTGGCATGGTCACTGCCAAGCTACACAATAACCCAAGCAAAACTAGCAGCCATTACCAATCATTAATACAGGCCAATTGGACGCCTGTTACTGGTCACGAGGCTTCAGGGATGCGGTTTGTAGAGCAAGAGGAACTGAGCTATTAAATATTGTATACTTAATCCAAAAAGTAGGCAGTTTTTATAAAAATATACAAAAGACATTACAAAGAGGGACAAAACAATACAGTGTGTAAAGTTACATAAAAATAAAAGATAAAAGAAGAAAACCAGACTTGAGGCAAATCTATGGAGTGAAGAAGTCAATGAAACATGGAACTATCCTACACAGCAGTGTATCTTCCAGCATGGAACAAAGTTGTTAACTCCAAATCTGTATTTATTAAAAGTCAGTCACTCCCACATAGCTGATGGGGCTGGTCATCCTATGTGGCTCCAGTCCACAAGCAATATGGAGATCACAAAGCCATAGAGGGGGATATTTTAACTTATGGGAGCCACAATATAGAATATTACAATGTATGGGTGCCACAGAAGGGGACATTATACTATGTGGGGGACTACAGAAAGGGACATTATACCATCTGGAGGCTACAGAGAAGGATATTATATAATACTAGCTGTGAGCCCGATGCAAATGCATCGGGATTCTAGAACGTGCATTAATTTGATTATAGTAGTTATAGCTGGTGTGAGGACTTTTCGGGGGGGTGTGAATAGTTTTTCGGGGGGTGTGAATAGTTTTTGGGGGCGGTCCAATACTTTTTGGGGGGTCCAATACTTTTTGGGGGGGTCCAATACTTTTTTTGGGGGGTCCAATACTTTTTGGGGGGGTCCAATACTTTTTTGGGGGGGTCCAATACTTTTTGGGGGGGGTCCAATACTTTTTTTTGGGGTCCAATACTTTTTTTGGGGGGTCCAATACTTTTTGGGGGGGTCCAATACTTTTTTTGGGGGGTCCAATACTTTTTTGGGGGGTCCAATACTTTTTGTGGGGGGGGTCCAATACTTTTTTTGGGGGGTCCAATACTTTTTTTGGGGGGGGGGGGGGTCCAATACTTTTTGGGGGGGGGGGGTCCAATACTTCTTGGGGGGTCCAATACTTTTTTGGGGGGTCCAATACTTTTTTTGGGGGGTCCAATACTTTTTGGGGGGTCCAATACTTTTTTTGGGGGGTCCAATACTTTTTTGGGGGGTCCAATACTTTTTTTGGGGGGTCCAATAATTTTTTTGGGGGGTCCAATACTTTTTGGGGGGGGTCCAATACTTTTTTTGGGGGGTCCAATACTTTTTTTGGGGGGTCCAATACTTTTTGGTGGGGTCCAATACTTTTTTTTGGGGGGTGCAATACTTTTTTGGGGGGGGCCAATACTTTTTGGGGTGGTCCAATACTTTTTTTGGGGGTCCAATACTTTTTTGGGGGGGTCCAATACTTTTTGGGGGGGTCCAATACTTTTTTGGGGGGGGGGGGGGGTCCAATACTTTTTTTGGGGGGTCCAATACTTTTTGGGGGGGTCCAATACTTTTTGGGGGGGTCCAATACTTTTTTTGGGGGGTCCAATACTTTTTGGGGGGGTCCAATACTTTTTTGGGGGGTCCAATACTTTTTTTGGGGGGGTCCAATACTTTTTGGGGGGGTCCAATACTTTTTTTGGGGGGTCCAATACTTTTTGGGGGGGTCCAATACTTTTTTGGGGGGTCCAATACTTTTTTGGGGGGGTCCAATACTTTTTTGGGGGTCCAATACTTTTTGAGGGGTCCAATACTTTTTTTTGGGGGGTCCAATACTTTTTTTGGGGGGTCCAATACTTTTTTTGGGGAGTCCAATACTTTTTGGGGAGGTCCAATACTTTTTTTGGGGGGTCCAATACTTTTTTTGGGGGGTCCAATACTTTTTGGGGGGGTCCAATACTTTTTGGGGGGGTTGAATACTTATTGGGGCTGAGTGCTCGCAATGGCCGCGAAGCGGGCATTGCGAGTCGCTGGCCGAAAATGGAACCAGAGGCTCGGCCACAAAGTTAGCGATTTACCGCTCAGGCAGCGACTCGCGCTTTCGGTGTCCGACACAAAAATGCCTACGGCAATTATATAGTAGATAGCGTGTGTCCAACAGAGGAGGACATTGCATTATATGGGGCCAGAATTGGTGACTATATTCTGTGTGGGGGTAATAATGGGGGATAATATACTTTACAGGGACCACAATGAAGAAAATTATTACAGAATGGTGGCCAAAATGGGGTACATTCTAAGGCTACACTATCCGACTTTTGGTATTAAACAACCGCCAATTGGCTACATGTTTCCTGATCCACGATTGTTTAATAACTCTTTTGGGCAGAATATTGCATTTAATATGCATACAGACTGAATCTTCAGTAATAGATTGCTCTGTGCATGTTGTTCTCGAAAGCACATGCCCTGTTTACAAAGGGCGATGTGCTACTGAGAATAATGATTTTTAAGTGAGCTAATAATATTTTGAATAAAGAGCGAGCATTTTGCTCATTAAAGGGAATCTGTCAAGTCAAAAATCCATATGTAACTGATATCATTTTCTAATTCTTCCCTCTAAGCTCTTTTTATTCATGTATTTCTTTTGTTTATACTTCCCTCCTATCCTTTGTAAACTGCAAAAAAAAAGGCTGGTTTTACACTGCAGTGTTTTCCCTGATTAATGTACATCCAGTTTGGGTGCCAAAACCCAGAGAGGAACCAGGAGAGGAACTTGCAGAGAAAAACTATAATTGAAAGATTGACACCTGTTCTGAGTTTTGGAGACACTCCTGGTTTTGTCACACAAACTGGATGGACACTGATCAGAGAAATCATGCAGTGTGAACAGGGGTGGATTAAGGGTAGCCAGGGCCCGGGGCTGTTCAGACTCTCTGGGCCCCCCCTTCCCATGTGATGGGTCATGTGACGGAAAAATGCTGCAAACCGTGTTTCCCGTGCACTCAGCAAAAGCGCAGGTCCGGTCCTTGTGAATGAAGCTGCCGGCTGTGCTGCTTACAGGTAAACATAGCGATCAATACACAGCCTGAGCACAGCGTTACATTCCGTTAACGTTATGCGCTCAGGCTGGCATAAACTAAGTTTTAAGCGGATTCGTCAGCTATAAAGCTGACGCAGGTGTGACCCCAGCCTATGTGCATTTTTCAGTGCATTTATTAAAGTCCCTGTAAATTAGGCTAGGGTCACATTAGTGCTATTAGCTGTGCTCAGGGGATTCCGTTAAAAACATAGGATTTGGCAGGCTGGACGCAATGTTGGCAGCGCTGACGCAGTTACCATTGCGGTAACACTGCGTCGAGCCTGCCAAATCCTATGTTTTTAACGGAACCCCCTGAGCACAGCTAATAGCGCTAATGTGATCCTAGCCTTATCTTGTGCTTTTTTGTGCTGTTTTCCAGTTGCCAGCAATCTAATGAGCTGAAAAGTACACCTGTTACAAAAAAGCAGCAGAAAAGCACAGTGGCTACATACAAAAAAATCATGCATGCTTTTTTGCTAACAGCTGCGTTTTTGAGGCTGGAAAAAAACAGCACAAACATGTGTGCACTTAGCCTATGGGCACTGTTACACATCGCAACATTGCATACAATTTCACTGGAAATTTGCTGGTTGCAGTGAAATCATGGACACATTGTTCTATTTTGTTGCCGTGTACAAATGGAACAATGTGTCCATGATTTCACTGCAACCAGCAAATTGCCAGTGAAATTGCCTAGCAATATTGCCGCGTGTGATGGTACCTTTAGGGCCACTTTACACACACCAACTTCTGTGACCAACTTCTGAACAGATCTCTGGTTACAGTGAAATCATGGACACATTGTTCCATTTGTACACAGCCACAAAATGGAGCAATGTGTCCATGATTTCGCTGCAACCAGAGATCTGTTCAGAAGTTGGTCACAGAAGTTGGTGTGTGTAAAGCGGCCCTTATGGTGGGTTTACACGTCCCAACATCGGTCCGATATTGGATCCGACGGCGCGGGAGCGCGCTTTCTCTGGGCAGAATTCCAACATTGCATAGGAGATGTTACACAGCTCGATATCGGCATACAACGTCTCAATGATGTCTACGCCCCCCTTGTACGGCCGACCCAGGAACAACTATTTAACATGGAGAGGATAGGGGACGTTGTACTGCACATCGTAGTTGGGCATTTAAACAGCACGATCCGGCTCCAACCTCCATCCAATATCGGCCCGTTGAATAGCACGCTCATTCGATCTCCGATATCGGTTTGACATCGTTCGTGCATCGTATTGGACATTTATACCATACAACGCACGAACGATATCGGGGCCAACGCACGAACCACGTGACTTTTGGTCGGAGTTGGACACCGATATCGAGACATGTAAACACACCATTAAAGTGAAAAAGCTTCCAACCACATCAAGGTGTATCTTTAATATGGCTGATCCCTAAACACTATTGTCCATGTGTCAATCCAGCCTCATCTGAATGTGAAACGTGAACCAGGCAGAGATCACAATTTAAACCTTATGTGAGACATACGGGTGCATATGGATGGCGAGTCCTGCAGGGGCCACACAACCCAATACGTATTCAACAATACACACACCTGTGGAGAGAGGACATGAGTGTTACTGACCATCTAGATTTAGGTCACTTTGACGTAGTTGGAGGCTTTTGTGCTGTTCAAACAAAATTTTCTAACTAAGTACCTGATGTTTTTAATGACTACATCAATACTGAAGTTCAGGCATTCATTAATCGCAGTGTGCGGCTGCACCATGTGTGTATATGACTCTAAAGGACGCATGACAGCAAGTATGAAATGTGAATACTGATGGTTAGGGGAAAATTGCTGGAACCACCAGAGCCCGACCATATAAAATATTACATTATGGTCCAGTTCACATCTAAGGCTGGCCTGCATTTGTATGCATTTTTACTGCTAAAAAGGCATCCAAACATGTGCATTAACGCACCCATAGGTTGCAATGCAAAAAAACATTGCAAATGCATGCAAAAATGCATGCATTTTAGCAAATGCAGCCCTAGACGCAGCAGCCCACGTTTTTGCAAAATTACATGCATTTTTGCAATGTTTTTTTTTGCATTGCAGCCTATGGGTGCGTTAACGCATGCATTTGGATGCGGTTTTAGCAGTAAATACGCATGCAAACGCAGCCAAAATGCAGATGTGAAAAAGCCCTACGTGTCCATCTGGTAGTATATGACAAAAAAAAGTATAGAATAGTATATTAGACTGCACTATTCCCATTCAATGGTGTCCTGGACTGGACAGAACTAAAATATTTAGATTTTTTATCAGTAGCTGTTAGAGTGCCGTTACATGTCATGATATCGCAATGCAACATCGATCAAAAGTCACATGGTGTGGTCAGTTGCAGTTGATATCGTTCGTGCGTTGTGTCGTGTAACAGGGCGATGTGACTGCAATAAATCGCAGGGATGACATTGCAATGAGATTGTGCATGCTTTTCAACCGGGCGATGTTGCATCAGCGATGTGGCATGATCGCTGTGTGTGAAGACACAATAGCGATGTTGCCAGCAACTTCCCCTATTCGCTACAATGTTAAGGATCGCTCGCTGGGTTGCTCATATGCATCGCACATAAGCTGCATACAACATCCTAGTTGCGTTGTCTGCCGATATCTCCCTGTGTGACAACTCCTATGTGATCTTGGACAAGTGCCAAAAACATGCGCGCTCCCGTGAAGTTGCAGGCGGTATCGGAACGATATTGCGACGTGTAACGGTACCCTTAGAATCCATAGGAGTCAACAGTTTAACATCCTAGTGTTATCACTAAATAGAGGCCATATAGATTTAAAGAGATATTTAAAAAAAAAAAACACAGCTTTTCCTCGATCCCAATGATATGAGATATTTTTCCGTCACTATATATAGTGTACTGAAAAATGGGAAAATATTCCAAGTGCGGTGAAACTTATTTTATATTTTGATAAATCGGGCATTTCTGAACGCAGTAATACCAAATGTGTGTATGTTTTTTTGTCAATAGGTTTATTTTCAATGGGGGGCGATTTGAACTTTGATTTTTTTTTAATTTTCTCTAGATTTCAAAAAATAAAATTCACTTTTACCTTGTTTTACTTGGCTCCTTAGGGCACCTCAGCAATGCACTGTCTGATCGGTAGAGCTGAATAGAGCCCTGATGATCCACAGCTCTGCACAGCACAAATGATCATCTCATGTCAGCAACGTGGCTCAAGCATCGCGCACTGGAAGTCATGACAGCCAGGGATCTGATGAAGACCCTGCATGCTGATATGGCAACACATCGACGCCCCGCGATTGCGACATGGGGCCGCTGATGTCGGCAGTGAATAGCGCAATCCCTGCCGTGCTGCTTTAAATCATTCTGTCAGGGTACCTTTACACGCGGCTACATTTGTAGCTTGTCACCAGGTAACTTACTGGTTGCAGTGAAATCATGGATACATGATTCCATTTGTACACAGCAACAAGATAGAACCATGTATCCATGATTTCACTGCAACCAGTAAGTTACCTGTAGCCACCCAAGAAATGTAGCCGTGTGTAAAGGGGCCCTCAGTGTTTGACAGTGTGACCTAAGAGGTTTAGAGTGGCAGGCAAATCGCTGATCCATTCACCATGTGTAAAGGCCCCGTTACACGCTACGATGTCCCAGCGATCCGACCAACTGATCGCTGGTGAGCTGTCACACAGGCAGACTCACCAGTGATCAGCGACCAGTGAACCAGCAACATCATGGAAAAGAATAAAATATTCTTTCCATGATGTCTAGCTCCCGCTGCCAGGCTGGTAACCATGATAACCAGCGGGTATCTAGGCAGTGCGCAGCGCCTAGTTACCTGATGTATACCCTGGTTACCAGCCTGCTCGCTTACAGGCTGGTATCCAAGGTACACAGCGGGTAACTACAGACAGCGCTATGTACCTTGGATACCAGCCTGTAAGCAGAGCAGGCTGGTAACCAGGGTATACATCAGGTAACTAGGCGCTGCGCACTGCCTAGATGCCCGCTGTTTACCATGGTTACCAGCCTGCTTCGCTTATCGCTGGTTATTTGGCCCCGTCACACACGCCGATGAGTGCTGACCAGCGGGAGACCAACAACAGATTTATTGTCCTGACCATAAACCAACGATCAGCGAGCTTGATCATTGATCGTTGGTACCTGTTACACACAGCGACTTCGCTACGAGGTCGCTGCAATGTCATAAAAACAGTGACATTGCAATGATATATATACACAGTACATACATATACTATACATATATAAATATATATATATATATATACACTCACACACAGGCAAACACATATATATACATACACACACACATATACAAACACACACACAGGCATGAAGACATACACATATATACATTCACACATATAAATACACATATACACACAGACATACATTTTATATACATAAAAAAAATACATACACATGCAAAGACACCTATATTCACACGCATACTAACATATAAAGACACAACCATGTATACACACAAACACATACTAACATACAGAGACACACAACATATACACAGAGATGCAGACACAGACACTCGTGCACTAAGATTCAGTTTCTTTACAATGCATCCTGCAGCTGCTATATTTACATTAGCTCTCTCCCTCCCTCCTTCCCCCATCCCAGGCAAGATGTAAATACTTCACAGTTCAGCACAGCTTCTTATCTTACTATTGTAGTGTATCACCGCCGGCCCGGGCTCACAGTCTCCACAGGCAGCGTACCCAGCCCCGCCAAAAGCAAACTTCAATACAGCCGAACCTCCAATGGCTGCCGTCCTACAGGGTGCGACAGTGACGTAAAGCTCCTCTCTGGCTGGAAAGCTGCACGTCGGCCAGGGGTCGTGGCTTATGGAAAGCCAGCCAGAGAGTGGAGCCGGCCGGGTGCAGAGCAGGAGAGAGAGGAGGAGGAACAAAGCTGCAGCCGCACACTGCAGGTGAAAAGTACACAGCGGCACCCGCACATAGCGGGCAGGTGGCGGCACCCGCGGTCACTTACTAAGGTCCTCCCGCATGTCCACGTCATGACATGCGGGAGGAAGATGGGGACAGAGCAGCAACAGTGCAGAGTGCGGACAGGCAGTGGTGGATTATGATGGGGCAATTTACCCTGGGCTGGTGGGCCCCCCCACAGCACTGGGCCCGGGGCTTTTGCCCATATTGACCTCATTATAATCCGCCACTGAGTGTGAAACCAGCCAAAGAGATTTATTCCATCTGTCAATCACATTGAGTGATCATTTATTTCTCTACTGTCCAAAGGATGGATATTCATGTAAGGCCCACGTCACACACACAGATATTTGTGCAGATATTGTTCGCAGATCTCTGGTTGCAGTGAAATCATGGACACATTGTTCCATTTTGTGGCTGTATATAAATGGATTAATGTGTCCATAATTTCACTGCAACTAGAGATCTGTGAACAATATCTGCACAAATATCTGTGTGTGTGACGTGGGCCTAAGGCACATAAATCTTCCTATCTGTGTGCAACTCTTCAGGAGTACTCCAAGCACAGCTGAAAGACGGGAGGGGAGGGGGGAGGAGGTGTGTACTCTTAGCTGCAGCTCTGACCTCATCATGTCATTGTGTGTATCTGAGGCATGTGTGTAAGGTGTGCAGTCTGAGATATTTCTATGTGATTATAAGAACATTTTATCATTTGCTCAGCAGATACACACATTTCATGTATGTGTGGCGCCCCGCAACGAGTGCGTCACAAGAGGGTATTGCAGCCATAAATGCAGCCGCAATATTCTCTGACACAGCAGTGACCTAGTTAACTTTGAGATCCATCCCTGCATGCATCACCTAGAACAGAGGACCAATCCAGGGTCCTGGTGGGCGGAGTGCTAGGGATGTGTGTAGGGAGAACAGACAGTTAGTCTGGAGTAGTCTAGATCAGAGTCTAGAACATAGAACTTGAACTTGGAGTAGGAGCGGGGGCTCCGCACCCCGTGCAGCCCCCGGGCCGTCTCCAGTCGGGTGTCAGCACCTGAGGCCTCATCAACCGGGATCGGGCATCATTACCACGGCTTCCAAAAGACTCCCGTGCCCACAACTCACAGCCGGTTCACTGGTACCGAAGCTGGCAGCAGTTCACCTCTGCTACGCGAACCAGAAGTGTGGAGGAGCAGCTTCACAGGAGCACCCCACCACAAGCCAACTTCCAGTTGTCTAACCAGCGGTGTACCCACTGAGGGATCCAAGGCTCCCCAAAACATCCACAACGTACAACTTGGATAGGGCATTGAAGCAGCCTCCCCGTACCCGATCTGGTATTCCTGGGCGACAATGGCAAAGCACTTAGCTAGAATGGAGGAACACTTGCGGATCTCTGAGGGACACTATCACTGCTGAGTCCACCTGGTCCACTACCCGTAAACTGTATACCATGTACTGCCTGCTGGTTACAGTAAAGACCCGTTGCAGAGACTTTCTGTGTCCGTGCTTCCTTATGAACTGTCCGTCCGCACTACAAGGTAACCGCAGCTGCCGCACAACATCTTAAGCAGCTCCAGCCTCCGGGGATCACCGCTCAGCCTGTGGGGAGCGTTCCATCTTGCTGCTGTCCATCCCCTGGAGGTTCCGCAGCATCGGTAACGATTACCGAAACTACTCATAGGTGGCGTCACGAATAAATTAAACCCCTTTAATCTGTTCCTACAAGACGTCTTCAACTTTTTGATCTGCACTACACCGGGCCCCACTACCGGCAGGCGCGGCCCACCCGTGACAAGGAGGAAGGAGCTTCAGCCTGTCTAAACCGGAGTCCCGGCCACGGTGAGTCAGAAAATGGCGTCACGAACAGGATACGAGCAGACCCGTTCCCTAACGGGTATAATGTGCTTAAAAATGACTTTATTGTCTACAATTTGGACTTTGTTCGTCCTTAAAAGAACTTTCCCGCCTTTTCACCGTGGGCCAAGATGGCGCCCAAGATGGCGTTCCCGCCACAAGAATCCGCATGTGCAAGCCTAGGAGTGAGTCAACCCCCCCCTCATCTTGGGAGGGCTAAAGACAAAAGGCGCCAAACTCTTTGTCCGCCCTGATTGCTCGAATCAACCATGGGGGCGGACCCCAAAGACTTTTCCCACCATTGGACTACAAAAGCCCAGAGGAAATGGGAGTGTCACAGACCTTCTTCACCAGCTCTCTACCAGAACGGTTACCGGTTGAACGGGTGTGGTTTCCCTCCAAAGAAGAGAATGGCCAGCACGAGACTCCAAGACCTAATGCGGGAGGTCGAGGCGGAGGCCAGAGCAGCCATCGGCCAACCGGGTCCGGGTCCTGCCCTTACCGTAGACGGCAGCCCCGACTTTTGGCTAGAGGCTCTACAAGACCTCCGGGTGCAGTTACTTGAGACTGTGGAGTGGACGATTCGCAGCTGGAGTGCGACCCTAGGCAGAAGACTCCATCATGCGATGCAGCAGAGCCGATCGGGTACAGCTTCTCAACCGCCTCACCGTCGCCCACCACCTGTCCTGCTTCGTCACCGGAGCCCATAGACTGTATCATTCCTGTGGAGGCCACAGCTCAGCTCGTTCCAGCGATTAAAACCGCAGCCGACCCCGTTCCTGAGCCGGAGCTTCCAATACGCTCCACAGAAGAAGCCGACATATACCTGGTTCCACCTGCGGAACCTGCGACTAGTTTCCACACTACTGAGACTGTCGCCTGTTTCTCCCCTGAACCGGAGGCCTCCTCTGCAATTACCGAGGCCTACCTGGTGACTGGGATCGAAACACCACTTCTCGCTGCTACAGAAGAAGAGGCAGGCAGCCTGGAAGTCCTGCACAACGACCCTGAGGAGAACTTTGCAGCACAGCCACCCATCGACCTAGAGGATTCCGTTCCATCATCTCCGTCAGCCGAGCAGCCCGACGTAGTCATCGAAGGAGAGGTCGAGGAGGATGACGACGAGATCTACAGCCCCGCTGAGGACCTCTACACCGGGTTCGCCTGGGGAGACACCAAGGATCCTTCTGCTGGGCGATCTGCTCGGGTGCACTGGTCGGGTGCCGCCGCCGCAACATCTTCTCCGGTTCCGTTAAACCGGGCTTTGCTCCAGACTGCCCACCAAGCTCGAGCCGTTCAAGAACCATCACGCCGTAGTGACTGTATCCACACTCCGCACCACTCCGACGAAGAGGTACGTCGCCTCCGAAGGGAGGAGTGGCACGCTCGGCTGCACGCCAACATGCAGGCCCGCGCTGAAGCCCGCCGCCAATCTCCATTGCCTGATGAGTTCCGTAAAACCGGACGGGTAAGCACCTTCAACTTATCCACCGGGTGGGGATTCGTAAGGGAGGAGGGTATGAGTACTGAAGTGTTTGTGGGGCGCCGTGATGTGGAATCGCACCTACCGCGAGGGCATCCTAACCGAGACTTATACAGAGGGGACATTTAACCTATGAGCGATATGTATGCTGTGACGGGTGGTTCGCTATACGAGTCCGGAACACTGCCCTCCGTAAGTGACTTTGTTGTTTGAACTTTTCACCAAGAGACTTCTTCCTGTGTGCAAATAACACCGCGACTTGGCGGCTACAGCCTGAACTTTTACCTAAGGACAGCCGACCGCCCGCCGGGTCCGCGCAATGTGTTAACCTGTTTATTCTACCGTTTCACTTTTATGCCATATAATGACCTGTCATTAATAAAAGTGTTTATTACCTGTTATAAAATATAAAAACCTCTGTAATGTGGGTAGTGTGACGCTTGGGGACAAGCGTATTCAACCAAGGGGGAGTGTGGCGCCCCGCAACGAGTGCGTCACAAGAGGGTATTGCAGCCATAAATGCAGCCGCAATATTCTCTGACACAGCAGTGACCTAGTTAACTTTGAGATCCAACCCTGCATGCATCACCTAGAACAGAGGACCAATCCAGGGTCCTGGTGGGCGGAGTGCTAGGGAAGTGTGTAGGGAGAACAGACACTTAGTTAGTTAGTCTGGAGTAGTCTAGATCAGAGTCTAGAACAGAGAACTTGAACTTGGAGTAGGAGCGGGGGCTCCGCACCCCGTGCAGCCCCCGGGCCGTCACTGGTCGGGTGTCAGCACCTGAGGCCTCATCAACCGGGATCGGGCATCATTACCACGGGTTCCAAAAGACTCCCGTGCCCACAACTCACAGCCGGATCACTGGTACCGAAGCTGGCAGCAGTTCACCTCTGCTACGCGAACCAGAAGCGTGGAGGAGCAGCTTCACAGGAGCACCCCACCACAAGCCAACTTCCAGTCGTCTAACCAGCGGTGTACCCACTGAGGGATCCAAGGCTCCCCAAAACATCCACAACGTACAACTTGGATAGGGCATTGAAGCAGCCTCCCCGTACCCGATCTGGTATTCCTGGGCGACAATGGCAAAGCACTTAGCTAGAATGGAGGAACACTTGCGGATCTCTGAGGGACACTATCACTGCTGAGTCCACCCGGTCCACTACCCGTAAACTTTATACCATGTACTGCCTGCTGGTTACAGTAAAGACCCGTTGCAGAGACTTTCTGTGTCCGTGCTTCCTTATGAACTGTCCGTCCGCACTACAAGGTAACCGCAGCTGCCACACAACATCTTAAGCAGCTCCAGCCTCCGGGGATCACCGCTCAGCCTGTGGGGAGCGTTCCATCTTGCTGCTGTCCATCCCCCGGAGGTTCCGCAGCGTCGGTAACGATTACAGAAACTACTCATAGGTGGCGTCACGAATAAATTAAACCCCTTTAATCTGTTCCTACAAGACGTCTTCAACTTTTTGATCTGCACTACACCGGGCCCCACTACCGGCAGGCGCGGCCCACCCGTGACAAGGAGGAAGGAGCTTCAGCCTGTCTAAACCGGAGTCCCGGCCACAGTGAGTCATATGCAGGAAAAACAACGTTCATATAATAGAAATCACTTACAGACACCACAAAGTGCAGAATACCTCCCTCCTCCCAGCACAGAGGGGAGGGACAGAACACCAGCTTGTATAGGCATCGTCATTTTAATAATATTTACATAGCCAGACTATTTGGCTGTGAAAGTAATGGAGCTGAACTAATGGTATCATACTGAAAAATTACCTGACAGAGTCCCTTTAATTGAGTGATTAATCGAGGGGCTGGCTGGCGACTCTAACTCCAGGTGGCAGTTGTTTTTTTTTCTGCCAGCCCTTAGGTGAGGACCGGGGTGGTTGCTGTCAGATATTTTTGGTGGGCGGGGGGGTGCTGTCAGAGTATTTTGGCGGACGGGGGGGGGGCTATGAGGGTTTTTCGCCGGTCACCCGCCGTGTCTGCTGCTGTATCACAGCGCCAGCCGCCAGCCAGAAAGCACCGCCGGTCGGCCCATTTCTGTGGATGGGGGGGGGTGGCCCTGGATGAGGGCTATACCACCAGCCCAGGGGGCACTTGCCCCCCTGCCACCTGGGCCAGTCCGCCCCTGTTGGTGGTGATTGGATATTTTATTTGTACTGTGTGATTCCAACATAAGTGCATGTAATGAATGTTTAGTGCTTGTCAATATGTTTATTAACTGTGGCAATAAATGGTGAGAAACAGAAGTGAAGGTGAGTGACATATAATATATTACTGCCAATTATCAATAATTGCAGTGTTTATAATCTGGGGGGAAGATGATGCATGATTACTGTAATATTAACTGTAATTACATATGTGGTTTAATCACTACTTTCTGCTAATTTACATGTGTGTATTTTTTCTTTCATTGCCATCTTGTATATACTTATGTATATGATTAACTGCAGACATATATTTATACTAGCTGTACTTCGCCCAGGTTAATAACTGCTGTTAACAAAATAGAATGTGTTAACAAAAATGTATTCTGCACATAAAAACCACAAAACAAATCGATAGAAATGTAATTATTAAAAGGCAAAAACTAAGCTAATAGAAGCATTTCACAACATATATTTCAACACCATATGTATTCCACACAGATTTAACTAAATTGACCAATTATTGTGAGGTAATTTTCTACTCCTTATTCGAGAGCCTTTTGATAAACGACATTCTTAGTTCTTCCTTCAGGTGCAAAGACAAACAGAGTTTTGGCTGTTCCAACTCTTGAACAGGCCACATACAGTTGACCATGAGAAAATCATGGAGATGGTATATCGATTCCAACTACTTTCAAAGACTGTCCCTAAGCCTTGTTGATTGGCCCTTGAGGAAGCAACTCTTGTTCTCTTGTCTGCAAGACTCGCTTCCCTCTCCTCAGAAAGTTCATTGACTCTTGAGGAAGCAGCTCTTGTTCTCTTGTCTGCAAGCCTCGCTTCCCTCTCAGAAAGTTAATTGGCTCTTGAGGAAGCAGCTGCTGTTCTTACGTGTGTTAGCTTTATTTCTCGGTCTTCACATTTTTCATTGGCCCGTAATGCAGCTTTTCTTTTCGCATCAGCTGTCATTCGTGCCAAGGAATTCCTTTTCTTATGAGGCATCATTGTGGTAAAAATAGTCTGTAACTGGCAGTTTCTATATCCTCTCACATAGAAGTAATGTGACTGACATCAGCCTTTCCACCAACACACCCTAACTGACATCCTATTACCTCACACAAGCTTTGTTATACTGAGAATGTCCTTTGTTGCCTATAATAACCAATTTATTAACTGTAGCAAAATAGAAGCTGAGCTGTGATTGGTTGCTATTGGCAGTCTCATAAATCCCCAGGCAACAGGAAACCCTCCCCCCTGACAGTATATATTAGCTCACACATACACTTAATAGACAGGTCATGTGACTGACAGCTGCTGTATTTCCTATATGGTACACTTGTTGTTCTTGTAGTTTGGCTGCTTATTAATCAGATTTTTATTTTTGAAGGATAATACCAGACTTGTGTGTTTTAGGGAGATTATGTGGTGAGGTTAGTGTATGTGTGGTGAAATGTGTGCTGAGGGTGGTATATGTGTTCAAGCACGTGGTAGTGTGTGGCGCATTTTGTGTGTGTGTTCATATCCCCGTGTGTGGTGAGTATCCTATGTCGGGGCCCCACCTTAGAAACTGTACGGTTTATACTCTTTGGCACCATCGCTCTCATTCTTTAAGTCCTCATTGTTCACATCTGGCAGCTGTCAATTTATCTCCAACACGTTTCCTTTCACTTTTTCCCCATTATGTATATAGGGGCAAAATTGTTTGGTGAATTGGAACGCGGGGGTTAAAATTTCACCTCACAACATAGCCTATGATGCTGTTGGGGTCCAGACGTGTGACTGTGCAAAATTTTGTGGCTGTAGCTGTGACGGTGCAGATGCCAATCCCTGACATACACACATATATACATACATACATACATACACACACATTCAGCCTTATATATTAGAAAAATATGAGAAAAAGTGGACTGGTTTTGACCATGTTAAGGGCAGACTACTCTGAATGCATTATAGAAGAAGGAGGAGAAAGAGAGTTCTAATGCCCAAGTAATTTTACCACGTATTTACTGTCCACACCAGTGTATATTGCAAATATAAAGTTTTATTAAATTCAGTGGATACAATAAATAAACGTGTAACAAAATAAGGAATGACAAGGATTAAGGACAAAAAGAGGGAGACAAATGACAAGTGGGCATGACAGGCAGGGACAGTATACAACAAGGTTCAGAGGGGTAGTAAAGGTGCAAAGTGCTAATGGTGGGTTTACACACACCCAATCATTGTATCCAATCTCTGAACCAATCTCTGGTTGCAGTGAAATCATGGACAGATTGCTCCATGTTGTACACAGCCACAAAATGGAACTATATGTCCATGATTTCACTGCAACCAGAGATTGGTTCAGACATTGGATACAATGATTGGTGTGTGTAAACCCACCATCAGAGTGCATAGATCAGGGTAATAAGGTGCAATTTAGCTAAGTCGGTCTAACAGAACCCTGATCTAACTTGTAATAAAGTGCACATGAAGTCACTAACCCATGACCTTAGTAAAGGGTCCCCGCACGCTCTGCCCACTGGTCCAATAGCCCCGACACGTGTTTCGCTTCGGCTGCTTTAGGGGGCTAGTGGTGACAGGTGCTCATAGTGAGGGTTTTATAAATGGAGTCTAAGCCAGTAAGAAACCGCTGATGTTGCTGCAATTACACGCTGGCCAAATGGTTGTGACACGGCAGGGAGGGCATTCTGGGTTGCACAGGGTCCGGAACGCAACTTCCGGTGACGTCATTTCCCCCGGTGCACCCTTCGTAGAAGTCCCCCTCGCCGCTCACTTCCGGTTAGCCAGTGCGCATGCGCACAGCGTCTGGCACCATTTCAAGTGAGGGCAGATGTAAGGGCACACTAGCAGCGATATGGGAATGATCCCAATGGTTACAGCTAGTACATATAAGTTTTTCTCCTCCCCCTGCAATACTTGTTATGGGGCAAACAGACACAGGGGTAATGGATTGAGACCCAATAAGTGTAGAGCAGAGGTAAGGGGGAATAAAAGGAAAAGGAAGACATAGCACCAGATTATGCAGCAATCCATATGAAAACACATATACTGACAACAGTCAGTCCATATAAAACGGTGCTGCGTCTCCTGTCTTCCATTAGTTTATATTCATCCCGATTCCTCCGTAACTTTAAATATTGGCATAAGTGGGTCCAGTCCATAACTTATACAGGCCGACTCACATCTCCAAACACCCATGATACGGAAAATAATAGGTGAATCTATAAAAAGTGAATAAAGCACAAGTTAAAAAGCTGTGAAAAGAAAAATAGGGAGGGGGACAAGAGGCGCAATAGTGCCCTATCACTAGTGACACTTGTGTAAGCTGGTGGTGCTATGAAGCTGCTCACCTGGTCCAGTTGTGATCCCCACAACTGGTTTGAAGGCGTTTTGGAATCAGTGTTCCAGCTGCTGCAGGACCTCCACCGACCACTAGATAGTGGTTTGAATCCAAGACAATGATGGGAGTGCTGGTATATCACGGTCCGCGCTGCTGTGGTATGAATAAACTCACCAAAAAGTCAGAAGTTATTCCATCCTTTATTTCCTCCTCTCTCCTACGCGTTTCAGCGCCACACCCGGCGCCTTCCTCAGGGACATTGAATGTCCCTGAGGAAGGCGCCGGGTGTGGCGCTGAAACGCGTAGGAGAGAGGAGGAAATAAAGGATGGAATAACTTCTGACTTTTTGGTGAGTTTATTCATACCACAGCAGCGCGGACCGTGATACACCAGCACTCCCATCATTGTCTTAAGTTAAAAAGCTGACAATCCAATAAAACTACGGATACGCTGAACAGCGAGCATCTTTTAAGAACAGCATGATTCATGCAGATTATCATGAACCCAATAAGCGGCCAGGACCAAAGTAGATCAATCGGACACATTGGATCAAAATATATGTATATACAAAAAATCCAGAAATCCCTATATGTATCCCCCCAGCCAGCCAGCATATGAATCGCATTACCAAGACAACTAAAAGAACATTAACTTTAGCACTAAAATATAGAGATACAATACGGGACTAGAACATGTCTAAAAACATAAACATAATTGTGGTTCTCGTTCTGGGGTCAATCTGTGGGTGTGTGGACATCAAGGCGTCGCTTATACAGGGGAGAGAAACTATAAGTTACAAGAATGGCGAGAAACTGAGTCTCTCATTTAGGCCTGCCGGTGACATCGTGCCCAAAGTCACGATTCAGCGGCACTCCATCTTAGCTAGTTCTTTTTTAACATCTCCCCCTCGCACTCCAAGCCTTATATATTAGATGTCTATTCTTTGATGCTTGCTGGTACATGGTTATATGTATGTTTTCTTTACTGTTGATGTACATAATGAACAAAAATATAAACACAACACTTTCATGAGTTTAACTCAAAGATCTACAACTTTTTTACTGGACACAAAAGGACTCTGTATATGGCATCCGATGCTAGAGCATTGGATGTGATACAGTATGCTAGGGACTTTTGGGCTCAGGCTCTGTTAATGCTCGGAGTGAGCCGAGAATCATGCAACTGTAATCACACATGTGAAGGAGAAGGAGAGATTAATCTCCCAATCTTCTCCATTGCCACACTTTTCTCCCACTAATCGGCTGGAGTGTATTCAGCCAATGAATGTCAACGCTTCCTAGGATTCATATCCAAAGATGACAGTTTGAATTTATTATTTGGAATGTAGCAGTCCACTACCAAAACGCGTCGTGGTGACATAAAAGGTTTCTCACCTAATTGCCTAATTGTCCCTGTGGTTTCTATGCCCCAGCGCTCCAAATTGACTGCTTATTTTATCTCAAACTACTAAAAGGTGGGGATCAGGATGGAGAAATTACTACAAGTTGAGGATCAGGATGGGGACATTACTACAAGGAAAAGACAAGGATGGGGACATTACTACAAGATTGAACCTGTCATGTCATTTTTAGTTATTGAACCACCTCCATGGTATTTAGATCATGTAGTGTTCATTAATAACCATGTTATGTGATTTGTTATGATTGATAATTAAAAAATTAATAAAAATTAAAGTTGAAAAAAAAAAAAAAATGCTGTATTCATCCCACAAAAGCATTTTAACAACTTACATATTTTCATTAGCTAGCTGGGCAACAAGTCAAGCAATCATGTGACTATATTAGGCAGAGCTAAATCTTCGTGGAATTTAATGATTTTGCTTGCATACTCATTTTGGTCACATGTCATGATATCACACAGGTTCTTTATACAGAGAAGTTGGCAGTGAGTTAAAGTGAATCTGTCAGATCATTTATGCCCCCCAAACTGACTAGTCACTGCTTCATTTACATAAGAAAATGTAAGTTTATAACTGCTTTTTTTCAACTTTAACTATCAGTTAAGAAAGGGATACTTAGAATAGGACTATGAATCTGCAGGTACAGATAGTGATAGCTTGGGGGGCATAAACGAGCTGACAGGTTCCTTTTAACTCCTTTAGTACCTGCAAGAGTTAATGTCAGTTTCCTCGCTAGTAGTGATATATTAGTTTGCAGCAGTGTGTTATCACATCCACCTCTCTTTTAAGTTGTCACCTGGTTCAACATTTGTTGTTAGTGATAGTTCATTCTGAACAGATCAGCCTGGAGTGTGGACCTTCTGGAGTTATTGCAGCTGGAGATCTGCTGACCGGGTGCTCTCCTTTCTGCTGCCTTTTGGAGTTTGGCAGCAGACATAAAGTAGCATTGTATCCTTATTGTTTGTCCCACCTGTTTGTCTTTATTTGTTAGTTTGGTTGACGAAGAGGTCATGCCATCCATTCTCTACCTAGGGCATTGATCAGGGGCAGTCAGGACCAGGCATCCTTCTCGGCACATAAGTGCGGAACTCATCTTAGGTGGTCAGGGGAGCCATGGTTCAGCAGAAGGTTTGGCTAGGGGTCACCACCCCCCTTTCCCTAGATTCAGGGATACCCTTTCTCTGTAGCCATATGTGGAAGAGATACCATTGGGCGGAGTGCTGCTGTTTTCTGCATAATAGTTGTTGTGACTCTCATAACAACATAAGGTTAGTGCAATTACACGCACACATCCCATTCACACTCGGATAAGACCCTATATGCTCTTATCTGCTTTCTTTCAGTTTCTGTAGCCATATACAAAGTACTTCCCATGCCTTGCGCGAAAGAGGATTAGGATGGTGACATTACTACAAGAAGGGAGTCAGGATGGGGACATTACTACAAGGAGAGGATCAAGTTGGGGACATTTCTACAAGAAGAGATCAGAGTGGGACATTGCTACAAGACTGGGATCAGGATGGGTACATTACTAAAAGAAGATGATCAGGGTGGTGATGTTAGTTAAAGGAGATCAAGGTGGAGATATTACTAAAAGAAGAGGATCAGGATGGGGGCATTACTACGAGATGGAGATCAGGGTGAGGACATTACTTAAAAAAAAGATCAGGTTGGAGAAATTACTAAAAGAAGGGGATCAAATGGGGACATTACAACAAGGAGTCCATCAGGGTGGGAACATTACTAAAAGAAGGAGATCTGGATGGAGACATTACAATGAGACGGGGGTTAAGAATGTGGACATTACTACAAGAATGGGACAAGGATGGGGGGCATTACCATAGGAACAGGATCTTGATGGGGATGTTACTGCAAATTGTTGGCCAAAATTGCTATATGGTGCTAATTGCAATACAATATTAATTTAAAAAAGGGATGAAATGTTAAAAAAAATTCAAAAGGAAACATGAACATTTTTATCACTAAAAATGCTATTTTATACATAAAGTAAAATAAACAAAAAAGGGTGCATTTGTTATTGAATCATCCATAAAAACCGAAGAAATACAACTGTGCTATAATCCATACAATGAATGCTATTAAAAAAAAAACTATTGTATTTTTTTGACTATAAGATACACTTTTTTTCATCCAAATTTTTGAGGAAGGCGTAGGGTGCGTCTTATAGTCTGAATATAACATGAAGGCTTGCTGTGGGGAGGGTGCAGCTTTGGACTGGGATTTCAGGAGGCATGAAAAGGTCTCTACAGCAGGAATCCATCCGCTAGAGAACTACCGTATATACTCGAGCATAAGCCGACCCAAGTATAAGCCGAGGCCCCTAATTTTACACTAAAAAACTAGGGAAACTTATTGACTTGACTATAAGCCATGGGGGGGAAATGAAGCAGACTCTCATCACGGTATACAGCCCCTCTCATCATGATAAATGGCCCCCCATTACTGGTATATAATCCCCCATCACTGGTATATAGGACCTTCATCACTGGAATACAGTTCCCCCCCATCAGAGGTTACAGTCCCCATCAGTGGAATACAGCCCCCCATCAGTGGTATATACAGGCCCCCCCTCAGTGATATATACAGGCCCCCCATCAGTGGTATATACAGGCCACCCATCAGAGGTTACAGCCCCCATCAGTGGTATATACAGCCCCCCATCAGTGGTATATGCAGGCCCCACATCAGGGGTTACAGCCCCCATCAGTGGTATATACAGGCCCCCCCCTCAGTGGTATATACAGGCCCCTCTCAGTGGTATATACAGCCCCCCATCAGTAGTATATACAGGCCCCCCTCAGTGGTATATACAGCCCCCCATCAGTGGTATATACAAGCCCCCTTCAGTGGTATATACAAGCCTATATATATATCTAATATATAAAGCTGAATGTGTGTGTGTATATGTATGTATGTATGTATGTATATCTGGGATTGGCATCTACACCGTCACAGCTACAGCCACAAAATTTTGCACAGTCACACGTCTGGACCCCGAGAGCGTTATAGGCTATGTTGTGAGGTGAAATTTTAACCCTGCGCGTTCCAGTTCACCAAACAATTTTGCCCCTATCTACATAATGGGGAAAAAGTGAATGGAAAAGTGTTGGAGGAAAATCGACAGCTGTCAGCTATAGCCACAAAATTGTGCACAGTCACACGTCTGGACCCCGGGAGCGTCATAGGCTATATTGTGAGGCGAAATTTTAACCCGCGCATTCCAATTCACCAAACAATTTTGCCCCTATCTGCATAATGGGGAAAAAGTGACATTTACCAATTGACAGTTGTGAATGAGAGGGGCTTAATGATAGCGCGAAAGACTAACAGCACATACCAGCATATAGTCACTGAGGTGGGGCCCCAACATGAGATATTCACCATGCACGGGGACATGTATACACACGACACGCACACAATGAGTAACAGCAAGTATATAGTCGCTAAGGTGCAGCCCCAACATTGGATACTCACCACGCACCCGAACAAACACACACACACCACAAAGAGACACACACAACACAGAGACACCCCCACACACCCCCACGGGGACAAACACACACCCCAAAGAGACACACACAACACAGACACAAACACCACACAGACCCCCCACAGGGACACACACACATAGCCACCCTATAGGGACACATGCACTCACCCCACAGGGACACACACACACCACAAAGAGACACACACACACACCACACAGACCCCCCCACAGGGACACACACACATAGCCACCCTATAGGGACACATGCACTCACCCCACAGGAACACACACACACCACAAAGAGACACACACAACACAGAGACACACCACACCCCACACAGACACCCCCCCACAGGGACACACACACATACACACCCTATAAGGACACATGCACTCACCCCACAGGGACACACACACACACACCACAAAGAGACACACACAACAGAGACACACACCACACAGACCCCCCCCACAGGGACACACACACATACACACCCTATAGGGACACATGCACTCACCCCACAGGGACACACACATACACACACCCCAGGGATGCACACACCACACAGACAGACACAGATGTGCACAAATCACCTCACACAACTCGCCTCATACGTGTGCTATCTTTAATTTCCAAACATAAACATCTGATTAAAAACAGCCAATGTGCAACACATGTGCCATATAGGGAATTAAGGCAGATGTCAGTCACATGAGCTGTCTATTATGTGTATGTGTGAGGTAACATATACTGCCCGGCCAGGGGGAGGGTTTACTGTTGGCTGGAGATTTTTTAGGCTGCCTATAGCAACCAATCACAGCTCAGCTTCTATTTTCTTACAGGTCATTAATATGACATATTCAAATTCTATTTTGTTATAGCTAACATCAGTTATTTATTAAGCCGGGCGTAGCCGGGTACTATAGCTAGTATATATATATATAAGAGAATATTACCATGGATGGAAAAATTAAGAGCGATGGTTGCATCTGCATCATGATGCTGTTGATATGTTAAAGGAGGAGGATGACATGAAACAGAAGAAAAGAAAGAACTATGGAAATATGTATGGAAATATACCAGAAGAATTGGAACATTGGAACTGCCTTTATGTTTGGCTGCTGTTATGCAGTGGGGTTTAGAGGTTTGGGCTAATCCATGCTTTATTCATTTTGAAAAGAGTGATCCTGTCAGCATTTTCACTTGACAGGCGCATCCGCTATCATCTATTATACTTCCCCACAGCACTGAAAACACTCTCAGACAATATACTAGTGGCAGAGCAGTCCAGCACTTCCAAGGCATAGAGCGACAGTTAATATTACATGTCCAGCTTGGGTACCAAATATATTTACAGCACAGAGGAATCACAGAGGAAGGTGGTGTGGGGTTGGCTAGTTAATCCTTCACCATATTCATTAACTTTTCCCTAGTTGTTAGAGTACTCAGCGTGTCAGGGCCTGGGTGCTGGAAGGGTGTAATGAAACTGTCCCAGACATTTGGTAGTGTTCCCCTGCCTCTGTTGGTCCTGCCATGTGGCTCCCTCCTCTCTACAACTCTACTCCACCAGTGTTGTCAGACGGGAATTTTTGACCAATTCTTCAACTATGGCCTTCTAGTATTGCACCATTTGACTAGCCCTTTCCACTCTGCAGGAAGGAAAAATGGAAAGTACTCCTTGTAACATGGGTCAGTAAAGGTACACAACTAGTAATTGATGTTGGCTATAATGCATGTAATGTGATTCATTTGACAGGCAAGACTACTCTCCATCTGCTCCTCCTCTTTCCTCTCATCCTGTCCCTCCTCTTCAGGCCATCCACACTGAACAGACGGGATGTTCGTAGTACTTTCTGTAATGCAGGCAACCACGTACTGTTCCTTCTCTTCCTCCTTCTCCTCATTATTACCCAATCCACGCTGAGAAGATGAGATGAAGCTGGGCTGGGTAGTATCATGCAGTGTACTTTCTTTCTCCATCTCCACATGTACTTTCTTTCTCCATCTCCACATGGTCCACATGGTCCACATGCAAAGCTTCCTCTTTTTATTTGTGAGCAGCAAGCATTTCAGGAGACAAAGAAGGGAGATGGTTACTCTGATTATGGTGTCATTGTAGCTCACCATTTTGGTGGATTCCTCAAAATTTTGAAAAACTGCACGGAAATCAGACATATAAGGCCACTCATCATTTCTTATATGCGAAGGATGACTGAAATACCAAAGGCCATGTTGTAGCTGGTATTCAACTACTACCCTCTGCTGCTCTTAAAGCCTTGCAATGGTAAGTGTCAGCACATTGGCAGGTTGCAAACCAGTTGGTGAGGTAGCACAAGTGCTGCTGCAGCACTGCCATACCGGCGTCAACTGTAGGTGACTTGCTCAAATGGACATACACAAGGGGTACCTTGAGAAGTAGCTTAGGCAAATATGGGTATGTTTTCATAAAGCCCTGAACCACTAAGTTGAGCACATGGGCAAGGCATGGTATGTGTGCCAGTATTCCAAGCTTCGTAGCCACTGCCAGGCTACAGCCACTTTCACACACCGCTATACCTGGTTGTAGGTTCAGCAGCAACAGCTACAAATCTGTCTGGTCTGTTAGACCTTTTATTAACCACGAGAACAATTGGATTGCGGTGCAAATTAAAAATGTTTTTTATTATTTTTACATGAAACAAGTGCACTGAAGGATCACCTCAGGTCAGGCAGAGTGGTAAATCTGCACCTGCAAGATGTTGTAAACAAACACTCAGCAATACAACTTTACCAGAACAATGCTGTATAATTTACATTTAGGGTTACATTGTATTAGTGCTCATTTGCACTTCCCCAGTAAAGATAATAGCACAATTCATAAACATATACAATGTGTGAACACCTCGCAGAGGTCACACTACCTAGCAGTAAAATCTGATATGTGCAAAGTTGCACAAATTATTATAGCAGCAAGGTATAGAATACATGTCAATAGGTAAACACAAGCATATGAATAATGACAAAGTAAAGCATTACCAAAGTGAAAGTGCAGGTGCAGGTTCGGCTAAAGAGGGATTAGGGCCCCCCTAGGTGGCTGGCTACCCCTACGTGCGTTTCGCGTGGTGGTATTAATGCTTAATCATGGGGAATGCACCTAGAGACTACTGACAGGACCTTTTGATGTCAGAGGGCGCGGTCATGTGACCTGCACCCTCCAATCTGATGCCTAGAAGCGGCGTATGCGCACACGCCGCAACACCCACGGCCCCTCCCCGACCGGCGTCATAGCGATGGCGCATCACCGCTCTCAACGCTGCTAGGAAACAGAGGATGTACCACCGCCAGTTAGACATCACGAGGACGACCGTGAAGTCCGGAAGTGAGCGCATGCGCACAGCACCAGATATAGTACTGCACACAATATAACAAGAATTACAGACATGTGGACAATAATTAATATTTTGATGGTGCATCCCTCTCCAGGTTTCCTATGCATCCACATGCCTCCATGCCTCGATCTTGCTTCCAATGTGCATCAAAAATGATTGTTGCGAAATCTGCCAGAACAAAGGTGCAGTTTTTTGGTGAAAATTTGTACAATCAAGTGTGAATTAAAAACAGTAAGCAATATAAAAATCCATTTATCAAAAGGCTGTACAAACACTTAAAAAGTCAATCACAATGGGGGAGGGGAGAGTCAGGGAAAAGGATAGGGAAAGGGCCTGTGACAGCATAAAACAAACCTAAAGAAAAGGGGTAAAACTGAGGCTCTCATTTAATCCCAAAGGGGCAACGGTTTCCAATATGGAAATCCATTGCTTTTCTTTCTGGGCCAAGATCTTTTTCAGGTTTCCCCTTCTCATTCCCCCTTGACGATATCTATCCCTCTGAATTTTAGAGATTTGTGGTTTGAGTTGCGGAATAGCTTGAAATGTCGTGGCAATGTCTCTAGACTTTGCACATAATCCACTTTTTTGAAACCTTCAATTCCCCGCACGTGTTCTCGCACATGTATGCGTAATTCACGCAAGGTGAGTCCTACATAAATTTTAGGGCAGCCACACATGACATAGTATGCCACGTGCGTACTGCCACAATTTATGTAATGTATTATTTGATAGGACTTTTCTCCGTTACTTGAGGTAAAATTGAAGCTGTGTTGAACATTTACACATGCTGAACAATTTCCACAAGGATAACATCCCTTTACTCTACTATTCCCAAATATCCCTTCTTCCTGAGGGGAGTAGTGGCTGTGCACTAACAAATCTTTAAGTTTTTTTTGCACATATACTTGTCATCAGAGGACCTTGAGGTAAGCAATCCCTCAAAGTGGGCTCACTCATAAGATTTGGCCAATGCTTACATAGAATATTTCTCATGCTAGACCACTCACAATTAAATGTTGAGATGAATCTCACATCAGCAATGCCTTCCTTATCCCGTTTTGACGGGAGAAGGAGATCAGAACGTTTAGTGTCCCTGGCCCAATGGTATCCTTTTTTAATACATCTTTGACTATACCCCCTTTACTGTAAATCTCTCCCTTAAATCATCTGATTGTTTTTTAAAATTTGCCTCAGTGGAGCATACCATCCTCACCCGTATATATTGCCCCACTGGAATGGCTTTAATTGTGGATGGGGCGTGAGCCGATGATGCGTGGAGGAGAGCGTTAACTGCTGTCTCCTTCTGATAAATATCCGTCTGCTTCCATCCCTGTTCATCGACACACTACCGTATATCCAAAATTTCAATTTTTGAGTTACTATATTTATACATTAGTCTCAGATTTCTGGTATTGGTATTCAATTCCTCCATAAATTGCTCGAACAGCTCCACAGTGCCCTGCCATAGAAATAGTACATCATCTATATAGTGCATCCAGCACTGCACATGGTTAGCGACCGATGCGCCCCCGAACGCAAATGAGTCCCTCTCCCAATACCCCAGGAACAAGTTTGCGTACGCGGGCGCACAGGCCGCGCCCATGGCAGTGCCACGCCTCTGCAAATAAAATGAGTTCTTAAAGATTAAAAAATTATGAGACAGGGCAAAGTGGAGCAGCTCGACAATTAATTCACACAGATGTCCTTCCATATTAGAGCTCTACAGGTAAAACCGAGCCACCTCCACACCTGCATCATGAGAGATGCAGGTGTTGAGAGACTCCACGTCAGCAGTAACCACCAGGGTTGTATCAAGGGGAGTCAACTGGGATACCTTCAGTGAGCCAGGCATTAATGTTTATTCTGAACACTCTAAACCTTGGGGGGGAAGAGAGGTGAAATTGGTCTGTAACCAAGTCAGCAGAAATAGCAAGCTTCACACCTTGCTTACTCTGTGTGCACGTAATTTAAACTAGTCAGTGGTGTTGGGAAGACAGTTAGTCAGAGGACTGGAACTGGTTGCGTCACTGGAGTCAGTCAGTCAGAGTCAGTCTGAGGACTGGAACTGGAGTGATTGTCACCAAACAGATAAAACAGATAAAACATCAAACTGTGTCGGCCCCCTCTACACCTCAGTGGGGCAACAACTGGGTCATATAACTTTCTTACATATACTTCTTGCAACAAAATCCTTTGTGGATTGACTATAGTTAGCTGGGCATGTATATTTTGTCTGAACACCTTGAGTACTGGAAAAGTGCCAGGGATTGCTATATAACCAGTTTCCTCATGTGCATATGGCACGTCACTAACACGATTTATTATCCAACCAGCGGGCGTAATTGCTAGCGCTATACCTTGTCTGCACAAGGGGCATGTTATTTGGAGAGACGGAACAATATCATCACTACAATCATTTATGTAAATTACGTACTCATCCACCACCACAGCCAGGACTACTAACACAACACTCCGTCCTTAGCTTGCGCACGCGGGGTGGGAAAACCATCAGCCGTATCAGAGGCTGGAACCAGTAGTGAAATAAACCATCAGCCCTTATCAGGGGCCGGAAAACCATCAACCCTTATTAGGGGCCGGAAAACCAGGGAAACATAATCTCCCTATTCAGCCCGTCTCTCCGTGCCTTTCCGTCTTTCTCTGTACTGAAACTGCAGCAATGATAGCACTGACATAAACACAGATAAACTCAGGACCAGGTTGCAGGAGCACAAATAAGGCAGACAATTAAGGAATTCTCAGGACCGGGTTGCAAGAGCTAGGACTTCTCAGATCCGGTCATCTATGTCCGAGTCTGACAGCCAGCTACTTCCATCCCTGCACGGAGACACAGGAGGGTCTTAGGTAAGATAAATCATTTTCTTACCTCTTTGTAGCCTGCAGTTCTACCCCTCGTGTATGGTCCATCCTGGGAATGGAGGTTCAGGTGTGGCTGTCGTCCCCTGGACATCTCGTCCTAGCCCCACGCTGGTGCGCCAACTGTAATGGATGCCCTCCACACCTTTCGGGTGGGCTGTCCTCTTAATTGTCTGCCGCCAAATTGATGCTTTGTCTAAGTGTGTGCACGCCACCGTAAGAACCACGGTGACATCAAGTCAAAGTAGAGCTTAATGACAAAGACCTTTATTTTAGGAGGGGTTAGCAGTTTTATTACTTAGGGGTGTTACTAGGTAATTGCATCATATTATGCTGAATCTACATTTTATTCTGAAGAGAACATTCAATTATATTCTGTGGGTTAGTATTCCAATTCAGCCTTGGATTAGTACATTAAGTCCGGAGACATTCTTATAAGAACTGCTTCAGCACTGCTACATAATCTTGAGACAGAGAAATTCCAGAGGAGGGTAGGAAGAAGGACAACAATAGGAGCAAAGGTTTATATCACCATAACATGCTGTTGGTACACTGGAAGATTTCTGAATGAGCTTCTGGGGCTACTTACTCCAAACCAGCAGCACCCTGCTTTCGGTAGGCACCCACCGAGAAAGGAATAATGCCAGATTTAGGAAGCTAGCATATATCGGAAGAAGTGTCGTTTGATCTGCGCTGCTGCCAAAGAAAACCAGAAGACTGCAGTATCTGGATGAAGGTGTATGTTTAATCCGACACGTTTTGGAGCCAATACCCAGCTCCTTCCTCAGGGACAATCAAGAAACAGTTCAGAAAATACGCTTTATATACACAAAAAAGCGCCAAATGACAATGTTGATAATCATCATGACGTCACAGGACAGGGAGGGACAGTGTAACGTGATGCTGTGTGTCATCAAAGAAAAAAACATGCATATAAAACTCTAGATATATACAGAACAATATGAAATCGTATATAAAAACTACCACAAAAAACATATGTCCTAAACATAACATAAGAGGAGAAAAATAGATAAATAGTAAATATAAGCACTTTACATGGGCAGAAGTAGGCACAAACCCTCTGAAGCGAGTATTAAGATGTAAAAAGTTTCAAAACGAACAAGCAGTGATAACATTGCGCTAGGAGTGCTGACAATTAAAAGTCAGTGTTTGTTCAGGTTTTAAAAAATGTAGAAGGTGTTAAAAATATATTTTTAAAACCTGAACAAACACCCTGCGAGACTTAGGCTAGGGTCACACATACTGTAAGCCCTTGGTCCGTTTTTGGCTTCATTTTTGTCATTTTTTTTTTCTAAGTCCAAAAACTGACAGAAAAACGGATTGGATGTAATAAACACCCTGTCCGTTTTTTTCTGGACCTCAAAACATTGCTCTGTCCGTTTTTGAGCCAAAAACGTTGCTAGCAACATCTTTGGCATCAGTTAAAAAACGCACGCGTTTTTTTTAACATGGGGCCCTATGGGAAACGCATGCGTTAACGCATGGCACATATAGGCACTTGCGTTAACGCATGCGTTAACGCATATACGTTTTTAATGAAAAAAAATGAAAAAATGACTAAGTCCAAAAACGTTCAGAGGTGCATGAAGTAATAGCGCCCCTATGCATATCAACCTTAAATTTAATTAATGAATGACAAACAACACTCCAAATTGTTTGGTATAAATTAATTTATTTAACTTAAATAAAACATTGGTAGGGTTTCTTTGCCAAGTTTAATTCATATATCCAACTCATCAATGAATATCATCAATAATAAATAACTTCCATTAACTTGAATAAATAATTGAATCCATAAAAATGTATTTAATTTAATTCCTTAAGGATCCACCCAAATTATTGGATGACCCGGACCTCTGACAAAGAACCCAACCGATTTCATCAAATATCATCAAGAAATGGGGCGGGAGGGCGGGGCTTCTTCAAACTCCTGAGGTAAAGTGACGTTCCTGACAGGAACCGTCACCTTATATATACTGGCCCCCACTCATCCCCCCTTGTCTTAACCAATCACCGTTTGTATTCTTTAGGCGCGCAAACAGATGTTTGCAGTGCACCTCCCACTTTACTACAAGCCTTTATTAACCCTTTATTGACCAAATGAAAGAATATCTTTTGATAAGAGGCGCATTCCCTCATGAAGTCACCATTTTTATTAATGGTGCCTTTCCATGAAGTAATAGCGCCCCTATGCATATCAACCTTAAATTTAATTAATGAATGACAAACAACACTCCAAATTGTTTGGTATAAATTAATTTATTTAACTTAAATAAAACATTGGTAGGGTTTCTTTGCCAAGTTTAATTCATATATCCAACTCATCAATGAATATCATCAATAATAAATAACTTCCATTAACTTGAATAAATAATTGAATCCATAAAAATGTATTTAATTTAATTCCTTAAGGATACACCCAAATTATTGGATGACCCGGCCCAACAGGGACTCTGCTAAACGGCAGAGGCCCCCCCCACAAAGCCACCCGACCAATGTTCGACCATAGTTTGGAAGTCTAAATTCAATATGTCATATCCTATCGCAGAAAGGTGTATGGCATCTCTACCATACAAACCCACTTCAAATCCTTCCAACTCGAGATGTCGGAAGCAAAAACCACCAAGCTCAGGCAAAAACCTAGATAGATCCCTGTTCACTCTCCTCTTTATCTTCTCCATAAACAGTGACCCGTCTGCTTTCCAGCTGAGACGGGAGACTATCTCGGAAAAACACAAAGAGGCTGAAGGAAAAAGGTGCGATATCCAAACCAGATCTCGCTTAACCTGTTTCAATAAATCCGATGATCTAAATTTGCCTAAATCATTGCCCAATAAATGTAGAATCAAGAGATCTGGCATAGGGAATTTAAAGCATAAATCTAGCAAAACCTGTTTCAGTTGGCACCACCGAAGACCTCTAACTCCATACCAATAAATTTGTATTGCTGAAGGGTCAAATGATAAATTAGCAGAATAAGTCCTCTGTTGCGCTCGGTGATGCGCCCAATAAACATAGGAATGACCCACGATCCAAACGCATTTATGGCCTGTAAAATAAAGAATTAACAAGTGAATAACAAATTTGGGCGAACATAAAGTTTATACCTTCTAGATTTCCACCTTCCTATTTTCTTAATATGCTCCTCATCCAAACCGTACTGGGCAGCCTCAGTGGCTGCCCCAATTCTGAACGAATGAGCAGTAATATGTAAAGAGTTTAAATGCAACGAATTTAAACACTTCCTAAGCACTGCGGAAAACTGAAAAACTGTAACGGGGACCCCCGAATTATGAAGAAACAGATGTGGAAAACCATGAGGACGAATAGACAACCAACGTCTCATGTTATCGACTGGGCAAATAGACAAATCTTGCAACGCATGCAAGATAATTTCAGCACCTTTTCCTTCCAAGTCAGTTTTTGATCGCCGAAGGAACATCACCAACTTATCAGATGTGACCAATACATCCGAAAAATAAAATCCAGTTGAACCAAAACGGCTTGCCGCTAACAACTCGCTAACTCTCATAGCCGAAAAAAACAAAGTAACAAAAATTGTATTGAATAGTGTGCTTTCAAATTCATTGAAACAAACTAACTTGGAAACCTCACACAATTTCCGTAAAAGTTCAACCGTAACAGGGCATCTGGAGTCCACAGAAACACCCTCCTTTTTAAAGCCTTTTAGAAACTGTCTAACAGAAAAAAAAGACGTCAAAGGAGGAATATTGTACAATTTCAAGAAAAAGGAAATACCAGCCACTAATTTAGACAATGCGGGATGAGAGATCCCGTCTTCTACACAAAACGTCAAAAATAGCAATGCACATTCGGATTCGCATCAAAACCACGCTCCTTTGAAAAAATCCTCCCAACGTTACCAAGAACGGGAATAATCAGCCCACGTTCGTGGAGCGACAGACTGAGAAATATAACGGGAAGCCTGAGTCAGATCACGTCCAAAAGAGATGCTGGAACAAAAATTCTCTTTCCGCACGACATCGGAAAACGGGACAGAAATTCTTCTATGCACTGAAAAGACAGGAAAACACCAACCTCATCTTCATAAAAAGGCCTATAAGAGACCTTCAGCCAGATATTATGTTGAAGCAACACCAACATCAATAATCTCAGCACTTTAGAGACCATGGTATTTTTTGATGACATAGTGTTTAAAGCAAAAGAAAAACCTTTAGAAGAAGACAATAATAAAATCCGCTTATTGCTCAGGGAATGACCCCATACTGAAAATAACAAAAAGACTGAAAAAATTTCAAGAAGAACCAAAGAAAATTCTTTATCATGAAATGAACCAGGCCAAGTCTCAGAAAACCATTGACCATTATAAAAACCGCCAGCTCCAGAAAAAGAAGCTGAAGAAAACAGACGCAAGGTGCTTGACAACTGGAACTCAGACTGCCATGCAGAAATTCCATTAAACTCATCGATAAAACGAGACCAAATCCACAGATCTTCTTTTAAATCCGCAGAAACACGTATCCTGGAAAAAGGAGAACTGTGTCCGGCCGTAGCATCGTACAGCCGACGCATGAACACTCTCCCAATAGGAATAATGCGTAAAGCAAAATTAAGGGATCCAAGCAAAGCCTGAAACTCCTTCAAAGAAGCATGTTCCCGTCTCAAAAATTCACCGACCAACAGTCTGAGCTTGCTCAGCTTTTCGGCTGGAAGGCGACAACACATGGAGGCTGAATCGATCTCAATCCCTAAAAATTCTATACATGTACAAGGAAGGACCGTTTTCTCTTCAGCAATAGGAACACCGAAAGAAGACATGAGAGACAAACAACGCTCAATCAATTGAGAACAAACATCTGACCGAGGGGGGCCTAAAAATAAAAAATCATCCAAATAGTGAAGTACACGTCCGTGTGGGTAAAGAAACGTAACACACCAATGAAGGAAAGAAGAAAAAATCTCAAAATAAAAACAAGACAAGGAAAAACCCATCGGGAGGCAGCGATCAAAGAAAAAAGAACCTTCAAAAGTAAAACCCAATGAACAAAAACCTGAAGGATGGACAGGCAATAAACGAAACGCGGCCTGGATATCGGTCTTCGCCAATAAGGCGTCTTGACCCAAATCCCGAAGGAAATCAACCGCCATGTCGAATGACGCATAATGCACCGATGCGTCGTCTTTATTCACTTGATCATTCAAGGACTGACCAGGTGGAAAAGACAAATGATGAATAAGGCGGTAAGATCCTTTCTCTTTCTTGGGAACCACCCCAAGCGGGGAAATCCGAAAATTTTCAAAAGGGGGGTGAGAGAAAGGACCCGAACACCTCCCCAACTGTAATTCCTTAAGAATCTTATCCCTCACTACCTCAGGAAACCTAGAAGCAGAGGGCAAATTGCCAATAACCGTACATCCCAGCTGGTCAAAAGCAGGAACAATAAAACCGTAGGAAAAACCTTCAAGCAGGAGTAGAGCCTTCCCCTTGTCTGGGTACCGCCTTAGGAACGGTAGCATTTCTGCTACCTTCACTGGCGTTTCCGCCCGCGAGAAATGGCTCCTTAGGATTAACTCCTTGCTGTCCTTGAGCATACTTTTTAAAACATTTGACCATGGGATGAGCCCCCCCACAAGTAGAACACTCATGTTTGTAACGACAATTGTGGAGCCACTTGCAGGAGGACTCATTGAACGCGAAGCATAAGCCCTTTCTAATCTGCTGAGAAACAGGCTGCTTCGCTACAGAGGGTTGACGCTGCGGAACTAATACCTGTAACCACAAACCTACATCTTTCACCCCCCATTTCAATGAGGGGTGAATGGACAATTTCTGTCGAAAACCCTCATCATATAACAACCACGAAACGCCCCCAAAGTGACGATAGGCCTCCAACACGATATCTATGTGTTGGAGGAGCCCAGCACAGGGGACAATGGTCTTTTCGCATAAAACAGCGGCATATATTAAAAAAGGTTGGAGCCAAGAATTGAAGGACTTAAAGACCTTCTTTTTTTCAGCCTCCTCAGCTTTATCCATTCTGAAAGAATCTTTGCTGGGTAGCAATGCAAAAAGATCCATGTACTCCCCAGCCCAAATTCTTTCTTTAACAGAAGAGGCCAAGTGAAATCCCAATGGTGAGATCTCACAAGGTAATGCCTCTTTGAATAATGCTCCTGGGACCTGAGCCTTGGGAGGGGGTCGTACAATACTACCAATCCCCTCAGCCGGGCCTGTCAAACCCCTAAGTGCCTCCCTCACCGCTGAATTAACTACATCAGCAATAGAGGATGATGACACATTAACCCCAGACACAGGGTACACTGATATCTCACCCTCCACTGAACTGTCAAGCGAAGGGAATCTCCATTCTTGTCCAGACGTCGTCGGATCAGGTGGCAGCTGCCCTTGATGAGCCTGTGATAGAGCCGTTCCTCCATGGTTGGATGAAGCCGCAGTCACTGTCGGGTCCCATACCTCCATCACCGATGCCGCTGTAACTCTGCTCCCGTGCTGTGGCCTTGGTACCGCCTCTTGAGGAATCATTGCAGACGCTACCTGCCCTTGTCTCACATCACCTATATCTGAACTGTGAGCAGCTGGCACCGGAACGGGCTGATTCACCAGGTCCCGACCCCTTCCGGGGCCGCGCGGAACATCTCCAGCCCCTTCATGATGTGCAGACAATGCCGGCCTCTTCCGGCCTTGACTCCTTCTATTCCCAGCTGGGGGAGGTGAAGGAGAAGGAGGCCGAGTCCTCCTGGACCTCTCACTGCGCCGAGGGGCCCTCTCTTCCTCCCGGACTTCCCCTTCCTCCAAAGGGTCCGGGGTTGCTGACACCTGCACTGCCGCAGCTGAAGAATCCTCTGCCAAACAACGGAGCAGCCACTCTCTTCCCCCTCCAGAGCTTGCCCTATCCAGCAAACGGCCCAACAACTCCTCCATGTTCATATGCTTCTTCAAACTCCTGAGGTAAAGTGACGTTCCTGACAGGAACCGTCACCTTATATAGTACTGGCCCCCACTCATCCCCCCTTGTCTTAACCAATCACCGTTTGTATTCTTTAGGCGCGCAAACAGATGTTTGCAGTGCACCTCCCACTTTACTACAAGCCTTTATTAACCCTTTATTGACCAAATGAAAGAATATCTTTTGATAAGAGGCGCATTCCCTCATGAAGTCACCATTTTTATTAATGGTGCCTTTCCAGGAGGCTCAAAAAGCACCCAAAAAAAAACAGATTGGTCATGGAAATCACTTCCAAAAACCGTTTTCTATGTGTGACCCCAGCCTTATTCAGGGAGCAGAAGTCGCACTTTCAGTAAGTATAAAAGGCTAGATTTCATCTTTTATAGGGAGCATTTCCAACCAGAGAGGAATGTTGGAAATGATTTGTGAGGGTGCAGGGACAGGTATTCAGAGGCTTGGGGTGATTATGAGGGGTCAGATTCCCTTTAAATACTTTATGGAAGCTAATTTAAGTTGGTTTTTGTATGATAGTACATTTCATTAACTTGGAGAATGCATACAGCATCATAAATGAGTACATTTTCAGGCTTAGTACAATTGTATGCTTCTACCAATAGCTATAAAACCAATTGAATTCAATAAAGTACACACTCCTTAGCTGCAAGTCATATAATTAACTTGCATATGTCAGCTCTCTTATTAATTCCAATTTTTTTAGCCGTAGTACTATATATTTTTGTTTAACACCGCTTTATCAGTAGTTGTAAATATATTCCAATGTCCAGGGTTTTAATGAAGCTCAGTTAGATTTTAGAATGGTTTTAAGGAATGAATCACTTGCACTCATCATATGAGTAATGCAGAGTTGGAAATTCTTGCATACCAAATAGACATCTTCAGTTATGTTACCATTTTCCTTTTACACCCCAGGGTTGTCTAGAATTTAAAAATTATATTTGAGAACACAATTGTCCTAGTTTCCTATTATTTTGGGTTGCCTCCAAATACATATAAAAAGATTTGTAAAATAAAGTGAGCTCACACACTGAATCTTGCTCTAGAAGACTTATAGCCTGGAGCTCTACTCTTACCTCTGCCAAGCTTTAGGCAGGCAACTAAAGATTTCTCAGACATCTCTTCCCTGGAGATATCCTGCAGTTAAACAATATATTGACTAGATCATTATCTACCTGGCTCAGCTCTTCACAAACTTTTTCTTTGACTCCGCTTTTCTGGCTCACAAACGTGCATATCAATGCCCCAGTCCTCAGTGTGACATGCGTTCGTCTTCAAGGGTGTACAGTGCAATAGTTTTACTGATCTGTTGTGACATGCTGTTTTCAAACCACACTTATAAAATAGGCAAAGTAAAGACATCACTTTTGAGTGAGGATTTACATTGCCCTCAAAACAACTAAACGCAATAAAAAAACACAAAAAAGCATTCAGTAAATAACTTTATTAAAAAAGAGGTTACCTGAAACACTTCCCATTTATAAAGTCTGTGGCTCACATTGGGGTGTACATTGAAAGTTTGAGGTCCTATATCAGAATTCCTTAGTGGCGCCTCCCACCACCCTAAACAGAAATATTCAGCTTGCTCACAGAAAATAATATCTCACAACTTTGTTGGCCTTACAAAGCAATTTTGCTACTATTGAACCCCCTTAGTATTACTATATTCTAAGACACCTATAAAGTGTGATGTCAACACAAGTTGTACCCAAACACAATATGACTCCCCAAGTGTAATTTTTCCACAGTATCCTACACCAGCATTACACATTGACCATACAGTACCGCCTCCCCCTGCAAAGAGTGGAAGCTCCACAGTGACTCCAACACAGTACGATAGCCTCACAGTTCCGCACACACAGTGTGATAATCCCCCCACACAATAGGATGATCCCAACACAGTCCTCCCACACAATATGAGGACCCCCTAACAATAGAGAGGCCCCTTACCCTGCTCTCTAAACTATATAATGGTTAACTGCTTGATGACTCTAAAACATAGTCCTCTAAGTAGTGGCCCCCACATACCCTTCAAAACTGGCGTGATGGCAACATACATAGTCATTCAGACAGTATAATGGTCCTCACATAGGTCTCTAAACAATATAGTGACCTCAACATAACCCTCCAAATAGTACAATGGGTTCCACATAGCCCTCCTAATATAATAAAGTTGATATCCAGCCCTGTAAGCAATATAATAGCCTCATATTGGCCATGTATAAATTGTATAATGTCACACAATGTAGCCCTCCAAAGGGTATAATAGCTCCCAACATGCTCCTCCAAACAGTATAATGGTCTCTCATAGCCCTCTAAATAGTATAATAACCCTCATAATGTATTCATTAATTTAAAGAACAAAACATTACTCACCTCTCCACGTTCTTCACCTGCTCCAGTCATTGCAGTGTGTGTTCTGAAACGTTGCACAGTGGGCATAATGTACTGATGTCAGCTGGGCTGAGACATCATACGCAAAATGAGGAGAATGATTGAGGAGGAAGCTAATGGCTCCCTGTTCCATTATTGCTTTCAAATATATCTGCATCCAGGATGCAGATACAGTTGAAAGTGCGATGTTGGGCAGGGGGCCCACTGATTAATAGACCCTGTTGCGGCTGCCTAGTCTGCCGCTATTAGTGGTACCCCACTGGTTTGCATTCCTGAAAAAGAAGTTAACACATTCCTTAAAATTCTTCAATTTCTTAGTCATGGGGCAGTATAGGCAAAAGCCGTCAGGAGCGGGGTCACCACACCACTGCTATAGGGTGCCATCCCCTGCCGATAGGCAGGGCAAATCCACCAGAGACTGACAGCCCAATTTTAGATACTAGGTTGCGCTGTCTAACCTCAAGGTGGTACCACTATATTGATTGACAAAATTTGCCCTTGCATCACATATGATTTAGTGAGCACTGCTAGGGTACCTTTACACGTCGCAACATTGCATGCAATTTCACTTGCAATTTGCTGGTTGCAGTGAAATCATGGACACATTGTTCCATTTGTACACAGCAACAAAATGGAACAATGTGTCCATGATTTCACTGCAACCAGTAAGTTGCAAGTGAAATTGCATGCAATGTTGCGACGTGTAAACGTACCCTTACTGAATTCCAGGGCAATTTCAGGGACAGCCACCGTGGAGCGGTGTAGTGACTAGTAGGGAAGTAAGTTTACAGGGCCTACCTCGCCCTCACTTCCTCACTGACTGCACACCTTAGTTTTTAATCTACATCGTGAGTTTGCAGTTAGAAATAACATTTGGGATTTTTATATGTTTTTTCTATTGCTACTAAATCTTAAGGTACCGTCATACGCGGCAATTTTGCTAGCAATTTCACTGGCAATTTGCTGGTTGCAGTGAAATCATGGACACATTGTTCTATTTTGTTGCTGTGTACAAAATGGAGCAATGTGTCCATGATTTCACTGTAACCAGCAAATTGCTAGTGAAATTGCCTAGCAATATTGCCGCGTGTGACGGTACCTTTACAGTCATTTTTTTAAATAAACTTTTATGTTATGAAATGTTATACTCTTATGCTAAATACTATATTTTTGATATATATATATATATATATATACACAGTTGTGGCCAAAAGTATTGACACCCCTGCAATTCTGTTAGATAATACTCAGTTTCCTGAAAATGATTGCAATCACAAATACTTTGGTATTATTATCTTCATTTAATTTGTCTTCAAAGAAAAAAACACAAGAGAATGAAGCACAAAGCAAAACAATGATCATTTAACACAAAACTTCAAAAATGGGCCAGACAAAAGTATTGGCACCCTCAGCCTAATACTTGGTTGCACAACCTTTAGCCAAAATAACTGCGATCAACCGCTTCTGGTAACCATCAATGGGTTTCTTACAATGCTCTGCTGGAACTTTAGACCATTCTTCTTTGGCAAACTGATCCAGGTCCGCCCAGCTCCATCCTCCCCCCCCCCTGGCTCCATCCTGCCCCCCTGGCTCCACCTTCCCCCCCTCAGCTCCATCCTGCCCCCGGCTCCATCCTGCCTCGCTCGCTCCATCCTGCCCCACTCGCTCCATCCTGCCCCACTTGCTCCATCCTGCCCCACTCGCTCCATTCTACCCCCCGCCTCCATCCTGCCCTCCCGTCTCCTTCCTGCCCCCCCAGCTCCATCCTGCCCCCCTGCATCCATCCTACCCCACTCGCTCCATCCTGCTCCCCCCGCCACCATTCTGCCCCCTCACCACCACCCTGCCATCCTGCCCCCCCGCCAACATCCTGCCCCGCCGGCTCCATCCTGCTCCGATCGCTCCATCCTGCTGTATAGTGCTGCTATACATGTACTGTAATGTACCGCCATATACCATAGCGCTGCTATACATGTACTGTAATGTACTGCCATATACTATAGTGCTACTATACATGTACTGTAATGTACCGCCATATACTGTAGTGCTGCTATACATGTACTGTAATATACCGCCATAAACCATAGCGCTGCTATACATGTACTGTAATGTACTGTCATATACTATAGTGCTGCTATACATGTACTGTAATGTACTGCTATATACCATAGCGCTGCTATACATGTACTGTAATATACTGCCATATACTATAGTGCTGCTATACATGTACAGTAATGTATGGCCATATACCATAGTGCTGCTATACATGTACTGCAATGTACCACCATATACTATAGTGCTGCTATACATGTACTATAATGTACCGCCATATACCATAGCGCTGCTATATATGTGCTATAAAGTACCACCATATACTATAGCGCTGCTATACATGTGCTATAAAGTACCACCATATACCATAGTGCTGCTATACATGTACTGTAATGTATCACCATATACCATAGCGCTGCTATACATGTACTGTAATGTACTGCCATATACTATAGTGCTGCTATACATGTACTTTAATGTACCACCATATACCATAGTGCTGCTATACATGTGCTGTAATGTACCGCCATATACCATAGCGCTGCTATACATGTACTTTAATGTACCACCAAATACTATAGTGATGCTATATATGTGCTATAAAGTACCGCCATATACTATAGCGCTGCTATACATGTACTTTAATGTACCACCAAATACTATAGTGATGCTATATATGTGCTATAAAGTACCGCCATATACTATAGCGCTGCTATACATGTGCTATAAAGTACCACCATATACCATAGTGCTGCTATACATGTACTGTAATTTATCACCATATACCATAGGGCTGCTATACATGTACTGTAATGTACTGCCATATACTATAGTGCTGCTATACATGTACTTTAATGTACCACCATATACCATAGTGCTACTATACATGTGCTGTAATGTACTGCCATATACCATAGCGCTGCTATACATGTACTGTAATGTAGCGCCATATACTATAGTGCTGCTATACATGTACTGTAATGTACCGCCATATACTATAGTGCTGCTATATATGTGCTATAAAGTACCGCCATATACTATAGCGCTGCTATACATGTGCTATAAAGTACCACCATATACCATAGTGCTGCTATACATGTACTGTAATTTATCACCATATACCATAGGGCTGCTATACATGTACTGTAATGTACTGCCATATACTATAGTGCTGCTATACATGTACTTTAATGTACCACCATATACCATAGTGCTACTATACATGTGCTGTAATGTACTGCCATATACCATAGCGCTGCTATACATGTACTGTAATGTAGCGCCATATACTATAGTGCTGCTATACATGTACTGTAATGTACCGCCATATACTATAGTGCTGCTATATATGTGCTATAAAGTACCGCCATATACTATAGCGCTGCTATACATGTGCTATAAAGTACCACCATATACCATAGTGCTGCTATACATGTACTGTAATGTATCACCATATACCATAGTGCTGCTATACATGTACTGTAATGTACTGCCATATACTATAGTGCTGCTATACATGTACTATAATGTACCGCCATATACTATAGTGCTGCTATACATGTGCTGTAATGTACCACCATATGCCATAGCGCTGCTATATGTATATATGTAGTTCACTCACGTTGACTGAACAAGTTCTGTCAGTCACAGTATGTCAACTACATACATATTCTAGAATACCCGATGCGTTAGAATCGGGCCACCATCTAGTATATATATAGGCATACATATATACATCCATATCTCATACATATAGATATATGCATACATATATTCTTAATTATATTCATATATTTATACATGTGTATACATAGATATATCTATATCTGTGTATATACATATATTTGGAGGAGAGAGAAATTTCACAGGGAGGGAGACAGAACACAGGGTGAGAGTGACAATACTCACCTGTCTGGCCGACGCTTGGGATCGTTGCCTGGCGACATCGCTTGGCATGGGCCACCTTCAGCGCATGCGCAGATGGCATGCTGAAGGCGGCCTGTGTGGGTGAGTGCACCCAGACCTACTTCACCGGAAGTGATGCGGGCCGGATTCACGTGACTCGCGTCGGCATCACGTGACCCGCGTCACATTGATGCGGGCAATAGGCAGGTAAATTTAAACATGCCCGCGCTCAGGAACAAGCATTACGCCCATTAGGGCATCGTTTTAGCATGGAGGCGGGGGTAGTGCGGCCAAGGAGACCCTGCCTACCGGACACAGACCCCCAGGGGAAGGCCCAGCCGACAGAGAAAATGTAAGTTTACAAAGCGATTTATGTAGCTTGTAGTCTGCACTAAAATCCCAGACAGGGATGCTTAGTATAGTACATTTAGACTGCAAGGACAGGTATTCATAGGGTAAAAGGGCTAGATTAGGTGACAGGCTCCCTTTAATTACCCCTATGAGTCGCTGCTGAAGGTCACTGAGAAATCCCGCGTAAATAATTTCTCTGGTAGCAATAATTTATATGCGTATAATAAGAGATAGACCCAGCGCACACTCTAGAAATCACCTTGATGGTCTGTGTATATGCCAGCCGGGCTCAATAGTTTTCTATTTTGGGTAGTGTTTGGTTGTTTATTGATAATTATGTGTCAACAACTGTTATACACTAAGGGGTATGTCACACACAGCGATATTGCTAGCGATATCGCTGAAATCAGCTACCTCGCCAGCGATATCGGTGTGTGTGACGTGTAGCAGTGATCAGGCCCCTGCTGTGAGGTTGCTGATCGCTGCACATCCTTCAGGACCATTTTTTGGTCTTTGGTCTCTCTCTGGTCAGCATGCATCGCTGCGTGTGACAGCGAGAGAGACCAGCGATCAGTGACCTCCCAAGCTGGTAACTATGATAAATACCGGGTAACTAAGCAGCATGCACTGCCTAGATACCTGGTGTTTATCATGGTTACGCGGGAGGATACTGGTAACCATGATAAAGAGCGGGTATCTAGGCAGCGTGAGTTGCCTAGATACCCGGTGTTTATCATGGTTACAGGCTGCGCTAAGCAAGAGGATGCTGGTAACCATGGTTACCAGCGTCCTCCCACTTACCCAGCAATGTGGAGGTGGCTTCCTGTTCCCTGGTCGCTGAGGAGATCTGCCTGTTTGACAGCTCCCCAGCGACCAGACAGCGATGTTCCAGCGATCCTGGTCGTTGTCGGGATCGCTGGAACATCGCTGAGTGTAACGGCACCCTTACTCTTAGCGGTATAAACATAAAAGTATCATTCATTGTTATAAAATCCTTGTAATTGATTTGTTGATAAAATCAGCATACATAAAAAAGTCTAAAAACAATTGTCTAAAAATAATCAAGTTTTATCTTTAGTGCTTGAGGTAGGATCTGTGTGCTAAAAGAGTGCTTGGTTTGTTGGAGAGGTGATCTTTTGATTTCTAGGGAAAGAGGAAAATAATAATTAGTATAATTTGATTTACTCCCTTCTAAAAGTTAATTTATTCAATTTGTGACACCATTATCTCACCTTTCAGTGGCGAAGGGGTGACGTTTCATTTCTTTTCTTTTGCTTCTAGTGGGTCCTGGATGAACCTATTGAACAAAGCAGTGTGTCATAAAACTATGTATTCACTGTGGCTATGACTCTAAATGTTACAGGTTAGTGCTTCAGTGTAGCTTACTATTATTCTTTTATTGATGTTGTTGTGTGTGGTTTAATATAGGGGGCCTTAGTTACCTACAGTTAGGGCCAGAAATATTTGGACAGTGACACAAGTTTTGTTATTTTAGCTGTTTACAAAAACATGTTCAGAATTACAATTATATATATAAATATGGGCTGAAAGTGCACACTCCCAGCTGCAATATGAGAGTTTCCACATCCAAATCGGAGAAAGGGTTTAGGAATCATAGCTCTGTAATGCATAGCCTCCTCTTTTTCAAGGGACCAAAAGTAATTGGACAATGGACTCTAAGGGCTGCAATTAACTCTGAAGGCGTCTCCCTCGTTAACCTGTAATCAATGAAGTAGTTAAAAGGTCAGGGGTGGATTCCAGGTGTGTGGTTTTGCATTTGGAAGCTGTTGCTGTGACCAGACAACATGCGGTCAAAGGAACTCTCAATTGAGGTGAAGCAGAACATCCTGAGGCTGAAAAAAAAGAAAAAATCCATCAGAGAGATAGCAGACATGCTTGGAGTAGCAAAATCAACAGTTGGGTACATTCTGAGAAAAAAGGAATTGACTGGTGAGCTTGGGAACTCTAAAAGGCCTGGGCGTCCACGGATGACAACAGTGGTGGATGATCGCCGCATACTTTATTTGGTGAAGAAGAACCCGTTCACAACATCAACTGAAGTCCAGAACACTCTCAGTGAAGTAGGTGTATCTGTCTCTAAGTCAACAGTAAAGAGAAGACTCCATGACAGTAAATACAAAGGGTTCACATCTATATGCAAACCATTCATCAATTCCAAAAATAGACAGGCCAGAGTTAAATTTGCTGAAAAACACCTCAAGAAGCCAGCTCAGTTCTGGAAAAGTATTCTATGGACAGATGAGACAAAGATCAACCTGTACCAGAATGATGGGAAGAAAAAAGTTTGGAGAAGAAAGGGAACGGCACATGATCCAAGGCTCACCACATCCTCTGTAAAACATGGTGGAGGCAATGTGATGGCATGGGCATGCATGGCTTTCAATGGCACTGGGTCACTTGTGTTTATTGATGACATAACAGCAGACAAGAGTAGCCGGATGAATTCTGAAGTGTACCGGGATATACTTTCAGCCCAGATTCAGCCAAATGCTGCAAAGTTGATTGGACGGCGCTTCATAGTACAGATGGACAATGACCCCAAGCATACAGCCAAAGCTACCCAGGAGTTTATGAGTGCAAAAAAGTGGAACATTCTGCAATGGCCAAGTCAATCACCAGATCTTAACCCAATTGAGCATGCATTTCACTTGCTCAAATCCAGACTTAAGACGGAAAGACCACAAACAAGCAAGACCTGAAGGCTGCGGCTGTAAAGGCCTGGCAAAGCATTAAGAAGGAGGAAACCCAGCGTTTGGTGATGTCCATGGGTTCCAGACTTAAGGCAGTGATTGCCTCCAAATGATTCGCAACAAAATATTGAAAATAAAAATATTTTGTTTGGGTTATGTTTATTTGTCCAATTACTTTTGACCTCCTAAAATGTGGAGTGTTTGTAAAGAAATGTGTACAATTCCTACATTTTCTATCAGATATTTTTGTTCAACCCTTCAAATTAAACGTTACAATCTGCACTTGAATTCTGTTGTAGAGGTTTCATTTCAAATCCAATGTGGTGGCATGCAGAGCCCAACTCGCGAAAATTGTGTCACTGTCCAAATATTTCTGGCCCTAACTGTATATCACCCGTGTGAAACTATTATGAGGAGTGTACTACTAAAGGTTACTTTTAACTGTCACAGTGGGATGGTATATTCCCCTTTATGCTATGGTTCTATATACTCACTATAAATATATAATATAAAAAAAATGTGTGGGCTTTTCCATATTTTTAATTGCCTGCTAAGGTAAAGCCAGGGAGCTGGGGGCTGGTCTTCTCACCATAGTCAGGCCCACCATTATTGGGCCCCTTAGGCTGAAGAATAGCAGCCGACAGTCGCCCCAGAAATTGGCGCATTTATTAAAAGCGCTAATTCCTAGCAATTTACCTGACTCTTCCCATGCTCTAGTGCGGTGGCATTGGAGTGATCGAAAGAGTTAATGACAGCTGAGATTTGACAGTTTGTCATTAAGCCCAGATTGATAACGTTCAGGTCTGTATGAGACCCACCCATTGTCAATCCTGTTAGGAATTAGTTAAAAAAAACACATACAGAAAAATCCTTTATTGGAAATAAATCACAGAGAAAAATCCTTTTTTTTATATAAATCACACAGACAACCCTAATTTTTCCATTTGTTAACCCACACATACCCCTCCGACGATAAAGCACACTCAGCTCTGCTTCATCCAGAGGTTGCAGAGAGAGAACAAGTGTCCTCTGCGATCACACTGACTGACGCATGGAGCAGTGACATCACTCACTTTGTCACTGAGGCTCCACGGCAGTGGACTCTGCTGCCGGCAGTGGGGCCGCCTGAGTTCACTGCCACAGGGACTCAGTGACTCAGTGAGTGATGTCACCACTTGTGATTGCAGAGGCTGTAGGGAGAGGGCTTCAGTGTTTCCCTGGATTTTGATTGCCAGCCAAGATAAAGCCAGGTAGCTCTGGGTGGCAGCCCATAGCTGTCCGCTTCATCTGCTCTGGGAATCAAAAAAACAGCGATGTTCTACATAATTTTTTTGGAATTATTTTTACACTACTATGATGTCAGATTTGTTGCCTATGGCAACCAACCACAGATACCAGAACAATGGGTGACGGGTGCTGCAGCAAATGACAGATGCTGTTAGATACAATGGGCATGTGTGATTGGTTGTTGGAGCCAGTGCAGTTACCTGGAAACAACCCATAAATTCTAGCATCTATTGTGCAGTGAATAATCAAGAAGGCAATGAGCAGCCCTGGAAGTACAGTTGTGGCCAAAAGTATTGACACCCCTGCAATTCTGTCAGATAATACTCAGTTTCTCCCTGAAAATGATTGTAATCACAAATTCTTTGGTATTATTATCTTCATTTAATTTGTCTTCAATGAAAAAACACAAAAAGAATTGTCCTAAAGCCAAATTGGATATAAATCCACACCGAACATAAAAAAGGGGGTGGACAAAAGTATTGGCACTGTTAGAAAAATCATGTGATGCTTCTCTAATTTGTGTAATTAACAGCACCTGTAACTTACCTGTGGCACCTAACAGGTGTTGGCAATAACTAAATCACACTTGCAGCCAGTTGACATGGATTAAAGTTGAGTCAACCTCTGTCCTGTGTCCTTGTGTGTACCACATTGAGCATGGAGAAAACAAAGAAGACCAAAGAACTGTCTGAGGACTTGAGAAACCAAATTGTGAGGAAGCATGAGCAATCTCAAGGCTACAAGTCGATCTCCAAAGACCTGAATGTCCCTGTGTCTACCGTACACAGTGTCATCAAGAAGTTTAAAGCCCATGGCACTGTGACTAACCTACCTAGATGTGGACGGAAAAGAAAAATTGACAAGAGATTTCAACGCAAGATTGTGCGGATGGTGGATAAAGAACCTAGACTAACATCCAAACAAGTTCAAGCTGCCCTGCAGTCCAAAGGTACAACAGTGTCAACCAATACTACCCGTCGGTGTCTGAATGAAAAGGGACTGTATGGTAGGATACCCAGGAAGACCCCACTTCTTACCCCGAGACATAAAAAAGCCAGGCTGGAGTTTGCCAAAACTTACCTGAGAAAAACGTTTTGGAAGAATGTTCTCTGGTCAGATGAGACAAAAGTAGAGCTTTTTGGGCAAAGGCATCAACATAAAGTTTACAGGAGAAAAAAAGAGGCATTCAAAGAAAAGGACACGGTCCCTACAGTCAAACATGGCAGAGGTTCCCTGATGTTTTGGGTTGCTTTGCTGCCTCTGGCACTGGACTGCTTGACCGTGTGCATGGCGTTATGAAGTCTGAAGACTACCAACAAATTTTGCAGCATAATGTAAGGCCCAGTGTGAGAAAGCTGGGTCTCCCTCAGAGGTCATGGGTCTTCCAGCAGGACAATGACCCAAAACACACTTCAAAAAGCACTAGAAAATGGTTTGAGAGAAAGCACTGGAGACTTCTAAGGTGGCCAGCAATGAGTCCAGACCCGAATCTCATAGAACACCTGTGGAGAGATGTAAAAATGGCAGTTTGGAGAAGGCACCTGTCACGATTAGCTTAGTCAGGACCTGCAGCTCTCTGGCGCCCCCTTAGACTGCTGGCCAAATCCGGTACTGCCAGAGGATAAGGAGGGAGCCCAGCTGCTCTACTTTATGTGATCTATTGCGGCCCGTGATGTGACAGGATGTATATATACCTCCAGTTCCTTCCAGGAACATATATATACCTCGATCCAGTCACCCTCACGCCCACAATATCACATAAATACACAAAACGATATGCTGCCACCACCGGTCTTCAAGGTCGACCGGGTACCTGTATGATAGCGTAAAAATGAGCAGGGAGGACGTGATAAATCGTTCATAGGACAAGGAGATCGAAGCTAGTAAGTTAAAATAGTTTACTCCGAAATAGGGCAATGGTTACAAAGATGTACGGAATATTATATAAGAGACAATATTACATGTATGAATAACAGTTATAAAAAATAAAAAGGAATAACGTAAGAAAAGGTTCAGACCTAGTCAGGCTTGGTACTTAGTTTCTTGGAGGAGGCCCTTCTCCTGGATGGGTAGATTCTGTCGACAGTTAGCTGGTGTTGACTGTCAGACCTTGAGAGCAGAATGACCCAAAAATGTCCTCTTTGCTTTTATTAACCAGGGGAAATCTGTGACCCCCCCTCTGCAGAGGACCATTCCAGCGGGGAGGGATCACTCTGAGACCTCCTATCTCACCATGCTTAATAAATCCCCATTTTCCATATCTAGAGATGGGGTTTACTCACAGACATATTATATGGCTCATATTTCAGGTCAGGTGATTCTGAGAAGTTTGATACCAAATATGACTTGATGGTCTTATTTGGAATGCCAGCAATCCCTTCCCAGGTTCCTGAACGTTGTACAACTGTACAAAATACATCATTGAATACACAACACGGTAAGTAATCTGAAAATATGAATTCTGTGTTTGTGGCATGAACGGGTCGTCTTGAATTCAATATTGAAAACACGGTGGATTTTAGACAAAGGATTTTGGTTTGGGAACAGATCTTGGTAGAAACCTGTAAGCTCGGCCCCCTCCCCCTGGTATTTACGATACGTCGTAAATGGCTTAAGCTGGGGGAGGCTGGAAATGGTTTCTATGTAGCTCCCTACAAACCAGCTAAAAGGGAGGGGGGAGTTATTGTTGGCTAACTCTTCAAGCATCAAAAAAAAAAACATGAGCAATATTCATCTTCATGACACCTCCCCCTTTTCGATGACGCTATGGAGGAAGAACCTCTCGGTACTCCTCCAAGCGTGTCCCTGTGGGCTCTCCCCGCCGGGATAACCCATCGGCATTGCCATGCTCGCTGCCTTTTCGGTGCTGCACGGTAAAGTCGTACTGCTGGAGCGTGAGGCTCCAGCGTAGCAACCTCCCGTTGGTACCGGACAGGGAGTTCAGCCAGCTCAGGTGGTTGTGGTCGGTCACGACAGTGAAAGGGCGCCCGTACAGGTAGGGCTGTAAGCGTTGCAGAGCCCATACAATGGCCAGACACTCTTTCTCTATCGTGGAATAGGCCACTTCCCTCGGGAGGAGCTTTCGGCTGAGGTACAACACTGGGTGCTCTTGGTTCCTTGAGTCGACCTGGCTGAGCACAGCTCCGAAGCCAAACTCACTAGCATCAGTCTGTACTAGGAATGGCTGCTTGCCGTCAATCGCCCTCAGCACAGGAGAGCTGCTCAGGGCCGTCTTCAGAGCCTGGAAGGCGCCCTGGCAGGCCTCGGTCCAATCGACTGCCTGGGGTAGGTTTCTCTTGGTGAGGTCTGTGAGAGGCTTCGCAAGGCTACTATAGTTTGGCACAAAGCGCCTATAGTACCCTGCAGTGCCCAAGAAGGACAGCACCTGTTTTTTGGTCCTGGGGGTGGGCCAGGACACGATAGCGTCCACTTTCCCGGGCTCTGGTTTCAGCGTGCCCCCGCCTACCCGGTGCCCCAGGTAGTGGACCTCGTTCATGCCCATCTGGCACTTTCCTGGCTTAATGGTCAAGCCTGCCTGGCGGATGCGCCCCAGCACCTGCCGCAGATGCTTGAGGTGATCCCCCCAGGTGGGACTGAAGACGGCAATGTCATCCAGGTACGCCACCGCGTACCTCTCCAGTCCCAGGAGCAGGGAGTTAACCATTCTCTGGAACGTGGCCGGGGCATTTTTCATGCCGAATGGCATGACCGTGGATTCGTACAATCCAAAGGGGGTGATAAAGGCTGACCTCTCCTGGGCCGCGGGGCTCAGGGGGATCTGCCAATATCCCCGACTCAGATCCATAATGGAGAGATAGCTTGCACTAGCTAACCGCTCCAGCAACTCCTCAATGCGTGGCATTGGTTGTGCATCGGAGGCCGTGATAGCGTTGAGCCCCCTGTAGTCCACACAGAATCGGGTGGTCCGGTCCTTCTTTGGCACCAGGACTACAGGTGAGGCCCACGCGCTCTTGGACTCGGTAATCACTCCCAACTTCAGCATCTCATCAATCTCCCGGCGCATGACATGCTGCACCTCGTCGGAGATTCGATAGGCTGTCCGCCGGAGTGGGGCATGATTACCAGTGTCCACCTCATGGACCGCCACCGCCGTCCTTCCAGGTATGTTGGTGAACATGACTTGGAAGGATTCCAACACCGCTCGCATCTGAGACCGCTGGCTTGTGGATAGCAAGGTGCTTATCTCCACATCCTCAATGGACCCGCTGGCCTTCGCTTGGGCCAACATGTCCAGGAGGGGATCTTCCTCCCCATCCTCGGGCAGGTTGCAGACCGGTAGGACACAGGGCCCACGTTCTTGATGAGCCTTCATCATGTTGACGTGAAAGGCCTTCCGCCTACCCCGCTCGGGGTCGAGGGTGACCACGTAGGTGACTGAGTTGAGCTGTTGGTGAATGACGTAAGGGCCCTCCCAGGCTGCCTGAAGCTTGTCCTTTGGTACGGGGACCAGCACCCACACCATCTGACCCACTCGGTAGGTCCGCTCACGGGCGTTCTGGTCGTACCAATGCTTCTGGTCAGCCTGGGCTTGCGCCATGTTGACATTCACCAACTGCGTCAAGGTCTGCATTTTGTCACGGAAACGCATGACATACTCCACGATGGACACTCCTGGGGTGCTCTGCTCCTCTTCCCAGGATTCTCTTACTAAACCAAGGGATCCCCGGACTCGTCTGCCATACAGGAGCTCGAAGGGAGAGAACCCTGTCAAGGCCTGTGGGACCTCTCGGTAAGCAAATAGCAGGTGTGGGAGGTAACGTTCCCAGTCGCGTCCCTGGGACTCAACCAGCATTTTCAACATCTGTTTGAGGGTGGCATTGAAGCGTTCGCACAAACCATTTGTTTGCGGATGATATGCGCTTGATACCAGATGCTGCACCTGCATTTTCTTACAGAGGGCCTTCATTATGCCAGACATGAACTGGGTCCCCTGGTCGGTAAGCATCTCCCTGGGAAATCCTACTCGGGAAAAGATGGCCAACAGGGCATCCGCCACCTTATCTGCCCTAATTGAGGACAGAGCTACTGCCTCTGGATACCGGGTAGCAAAGTCTACCACAGTGAGGATGTATCGCTTTCCAGAACTGCTGGGTATGGGCAGTGGCCCCACGATATCCACAGCAATCCGCTGGAAAGGCTCCTCTATCACTGGCAAAGAGTTCAGGGGGGCTTTGGGCGCCGGCCCTGACTTTCCCACTCTTTGACACGTGATACAGGAGCTGCAGTAGTTTTTCACATCTGTCCCCATTTTGGGCCAATAGAAGTGGTGCGACAACCGGGCCTTGGTTTTGCTAACCCCCAAGTGTCCAGCGAGCGGAATCTCATGGGCAATCCGCAACAACTCATCCCTGAATTGGTAGGGAACGACCAGCTGTCGTTCTCTAGGCCAATCCTGTTGGGGTGTACCGGGCACAGTCTCCCGATACAACCTCCCTTGGTCCCAGAATACCCTCTCCTTATCCGTCTCGGAGGGGGGCTTACTGGCGAGGATCCTTAACGTCTCTAGGCTAGCATCTGTATGCAGAGCTGCCTGAAACTCCTGGCTGGAGGCAGCCAGGAGGGACTTTAAGGCCACATCCTCTTCGGGACTCTCTGGGACCTGCTCTGGGTCCGGATCCGGTTCGGTTATTCCTCTGGCTGAGGAGGGTCCAGAAGGCAGGGGGTTCCTGGCATTCTGGGCACTCTGACTGCGGGTGACGGCGGCTATGTAGGCCGTCTCCCCGGGGAATAACACCGTCCCATCAGCCTTCCTGGCTGTGGGTACTACTTCCCCATCATCCCCTGTTACCTCAGGAGCAGTGCTCATCATGGGGCAGCTACCATCAGCCAGGTCACCGTCTGTGGTGACACTGATCAGCTGCATGGCACTCCCTGCTTCAAGGGCCCTGGGGCTCTTCCCATCACCCTTAGCACTAACACTTGCTCCTGGTAAGGGATCCTCAGCAATATCACCCCGCAGAGTGACATGGCTGAGTTCTCCTGTACCTCCTGATACATTGTCATCATCATCATCAACATCATTATCATCATCATCAACATCTTCAGTTAAAGCATTGACATTCCCATCATTAGCATTAACCTTATTAACCATATCAGATCGGGGAGGGGAGTCAGGGACATAATAAGCGAACATTTTCCCCAAATCAGTCCCCAGTAAAACATTTGTGGGCAAGTTTTCAGACACCCCCACTTCCTTCACCCCACTCCCCGCACCCCAATCAATAAAAACCCGGGCCATTGGCAGGGGACAGCGGACGCCCCCAATCCCGGTGACAGTCAGAGTCTTTCCTGGGATAAACTCTTCGGTGGACACCAGTTCAGGTCGGATGAGGGTTCGTTCGGCCCCAGTGTCCTTGAGGCCCACAGTGACAGTGTCCCCCACAGTGACAGACTGCAAATTTTCACAGGCCCTCCCAACCGACCCACCCACAAAAAAAACTGATGCCTTCTGCCCTGGAGCCTTGGGTGGTAGATTCTTCCTCTGCTTCTCTGGGCGAGTGGCACTGAGATGACCGGTCTGGTTGCAGGAGTAACACTTGCGGAGATCGGATACCGGCCGAGGGGTGTTGGGGGGGGGGGGGGGGGCCAAGGCCTCCAGAAGGTCGGCTGGCAGGGGCAGGGATGGTGGTCATCTGCTTACCCCCCTTCCAGTTGGTGATGATCGGCTTCCGTCCCTCTGGTCTCCGATTGGCCTCGTAGGTGTCTGCGATCTGCGCTGCTTTGTTCGCATCTGGTGGCTCCCGATCCATCACGAACTGTCGCACCTCAGTGGGGCAAAGATGCAGGAACTGGTCTTTCACCATCAGATCCTTTATCTGCTCAAAGGTGGTCACTTTCAGTCCTTGAATCCACTGCTCAAAGTTGGTTCTGAGCCCGTGGACCACATCACTATAGCTGTCGTGTGGTCCACGCTGGAGGTTCCGGAACTTTCTGCGGTACACCTCCGGCGTCAGCTGGAACCTCTGGATTAGAGCCTCCTTAATGGCTGCATAGTTCCCATCTAGCTCTCGAGGAAGAGCCACGAACGCCGCTAGCGCTTTGTCTCTCAACGCTGCAATGAGGTACGGGGCATACTGGTCATTCGGCAGCTGGTACTGTAAGCACGCCTTCTCAAAACCCCTCAGAAAAATGTCCAGATCACCGTTGTCATCCAGCACAAGGAAATGCTTGGAATTCGGCTGGAAGGTGGTTGAACGGGTTGATTCAGAGTTCAATGGGGTAGATGACTGCCTTTCCAGCTGGGCCATCCGCAGGTCGTGCTCTCTCTGAGCTTGGGCCTGCCGCTCGGCTCTCTCAGCCTCTCGCTCGGCTCTCGCAGCCTCCAGGTATTGCTGAATGAGCTGCAGGCGTCCTTGGGAATCCTCAGCGGGATATTGCTGTAAGGCCAGTTGCAGATAGGGGTCCATGCTGACCTGGTTGCTGACGCGGCATGCGTCTACAGGTGGGACCCCTACAGGAACACCTTCTAGGACTTGGCTTACATCCACAGGTAAGGGCTCAGCAGCCACACCGTCCATGCTCTGACTGACCTCTGCAGCCGGACGCTGTACATCAGCACGGACATGGCTTTGGCTGGCCTCTCCATTCACTGCGCTCTGGTGACGGGCTTGCTCTGCTTCAAGTCGTGCCAGCACTGCAGCCATTTGGTCTCTGGTTTTGCCCTTAGGGTCAAGGCCGTTGGCCGCACATATTCCAATTAGAACGTCCTTTTTCATCTGGCCGTAACCGAGCTCTCCAACCAAGACCATGGTTTCCAAATCAAAAGATAGAACAGAAAAAACAAAGAGGGGGGGGGGGTAACTGCTATACACACAGTATTGTCTCAGATCTAATAACCACTGAGTTCGATCTTCAAAACTTTTTGTGCCGAGTTCTTGTAAGAACTGTGCAAGTTTTTAGTGAGAGGAATGATTGCTCAAACCAGATCACTAATGTCCTATGATCCCACCGCTCTGCCACCAATTGTCACGATTAGCTTAGTCAGGACCTGCAGCTCTCTGGCGCCCCCTTAGACTGCTGGCCAAATCCGGTACTGCCAGAGGATAAGGAGGGAGCCCAGCTGCTCTACTTTATGTGATCTATTGCGGCCCGTGATGTGACAGGATGTATATATACCTCCAGTTCCTTCCAGGAACATATATATACCTCGATCCAGTCACCCTCACGCCCACAATATCACATAAATACACAAAACGATATGCTGCCACCACCGGTCTTCAAGGTCGACCGGGTACCTGTATGATAGCGTAAAAATGAGCAGGGAGGACGTGATAAATCGTTCATAGGACAAGGAGATCGAAGCTAGTAAGTTAAAATAGTTTACTCCGAAATAGGGCAATGGTTACAAAGATGTACGGAATATTATATAAGAGACAATATTACATGTATGAATAACAGTTATAAAAAATAAAAAGGAATAACGTAAGAAAAGGTTCAGACCTAGTCAGGCTTGGTACTTAGTTTCTTGGAGGAGGCCCTTCTCCTGGATGGGTAGATTCTGTCGACAGTTAGCTGGTGTTGACTGTCAGACCTCGAGAGCAGAATGACCCAAAAATGTCCTCTTTGCTTTTATTAACCAGGGGAAATCTGTGACCCCCCCTCTGCAGAGGACCATTCCAGCGGGGAGGGATCACTCTGAGACCTCCTATCTCACCATGCTTAATAAATCCCCATTTTCCATATCTAGAGATGGGGTTTACTCACAGACATATTATATGGCTCATATTTCAGGTCAGGTGATTCTGAGAAGTTTGATACCAAATATGACTTGATGGTCTTATTTGGAATGCCAGCAATCCCTTCCCAGGTTCCTGAACGTTGTACAACTGTACAAAATGCATAATTGAATACACAACACGGTAAGTAATCTGAAAATATGAATTCTGTGTTTGTGGCATGAACGGGTCGTCTTGAATTCAATATTGAAAACACGGTGGATTTTAGACAAATGATTTTGGTTTGGGAACAGATCTTGGTAGAAACCTGTAAGCTCGGCCCCCTCCCCCTGGTATTTACGATACGTCGTAAATGGCTTAAGCTGGGGGAGGCTGGAAATGGTTTCTATGTAGCTCCCTACAAACCAGCTAAAAGGGAGGAGGGAGGAGGGAGTTATTGTTGGCTGACTCTTCAAGCATCAAAAAAAAAAACATGAGCAATATTCATCTTCATGACAGCACCCTTCAAATATCAGGGACCTGGAGCAGTTTGCCAAAGAAGAATGGTCTAAAATTCCAGCAGAGCATTGTAAGAAACTCATTGATGGTTACCGGAAGCGGTTGATCGCAGTTATTTTGGCTAAAGGTTGTGCAACCAACTATTAGGCTGAGGGTGCCAATACTTTTGTCTGGCCCATTTTTGGAGTTTTGTGTGAAATGATCAATGTTTTGCTTTCTGCTTCATTCTCTTTTGTGTTTTTTCATTGAAGACAAATTAATTGAAGATAATAATACCAAAGAATTTGTGATTGCAATCATTTTCAGGAAGAAACTGAGTATTATCTGACAGAATTGCAGGGGTGTCAATACTTTTGGCCACAACTGTACAAGCGCGCAGACCTGTTAAGTAATCACGCTGATGTTTAATCTTTGTTTTGTTTCTTTTTACAGCCTTCAAGCTCCCCTAACTCCTATTTCATAACTTTAAAGTCCGGGTTCGGGATTGGGACTAAAGTTCGAGACAAGTCCAGTCCTGAACCTGGACTTTAAAAAAATTCTGGCTGGATCCGCCCATCACTACATGTGGATAACCCCATTCACTATTATAGCTACAAGTGCAATTCATAAATCATGCATGTATGCAAAAAATGTACCTTTGAATGAGACCTTGTCACCTTACAGTGACCTAATCCAATCAGGGACACTTTGTAAAATAAACTTTATTTATTGAATTATTAGTCTTTTATGCTAAATAATATATTAATAAAATTATCTTATTTTTTCCTTATATAAGCATGCACCATATTTTTCGCTTTATAAGATGCACTGGATTATAAAATGCACCCCAAATTTGGTAAAGGAAAAGAGGAAAAATATAATTTTGGTTGCAATATTTTTTATTAAGAAAACAAATATTCTCAGACAGCAGAAACAAGTCATAACATTCGAGTGACATATATATATATATCAATGTCTGTATATAAAAGATATAAAAGATAAGAGGGGGAAGGGAGGGGTGGAGGAGGGGGGAAGAGAGGGGGGAATTAGTGGGGGGAATAAATTGGGCCATCTTCATATAAAACATGTCACCTAAAGTATTAGAGGCGAAACTAAGTCTTATAACACCACGACAATATACGAAATGTATACACAGATAGATATGCCAAACGTAATAAAGTATTGCATTACATTTAAGGACAAACTCAGTAAAGTGGGAGTGGGATCAGGTGTGCTAGGGGGTGGGATGCCCACACAGTCCAAGAATCCAGAGTTCGGAGTCTAGTCGGAGAATCCAAAGCCAAGTGATATTCATAATGGAAGATCAAATTTAGTTTGTCTGTCATCTCTGCCAGACTCGGAGAAGAGTGAGAGTTCCATCTCACCGCTATACATAGTCTGGCTGCAATCAACACATACGAAACTATTTGACGTAGATGTGGAGGGTAGGCCTCCATACCAATGTGCAGAACTGCAAGCTGGGGGGAAAGGGGAACCAAAATTCCCGTTACGTCTGAAGAAGGCTGGCAACTAGATGACAAAGGGCTGCCACCTTGGGGCAAAACCACCAGACGTGAGGCATATCGCCCCTCCCTCCACACTGTTTCCAACACGACGGGGAGAGAATTTTTTTTTTTAATGTTAAATGGAGTCTGTCTTATAATGCCAGTGTCCACCTTACAATCAATGTAGTGTCCCCATCCTGGTATTTATGTCCCCTTTCTTGTATTATATGTCCCACCCTGTATATTGGTAGATATATAGGTCCCTCAGTCTTGTACATGGTCCCCATCCTGATTATATATGTCCCTCAACCTTGTACATGGCCCCCCATCCTGGACCCACCATGGCTTACCGAGGGCAGGGGTGGTGGTGGAGCGGAGGTGCAGGAAGCAGGGTTCACAGAGGATGTGGGCAAAGCTGTGGGGGTGCAGTGGTGGTGTACGATGGCGGCAGCTATTTTCCATGTTCCTGCATGCATTGGCAAGCTATGCTTCAGCCTCTACCATCCAGGACTTCCAGAAAATGGCCGCAGAGGCGGTGCATGTACAGATAGAGCTCCGCAGGCATTTTCTGAAAGTCATGGATGGTAGAGGCTGAGCGGCAGCTTGCCAATGCATTTAGGCACATGGAAAATGGCGGCCTCTACCGCACACCACCACAACACCCCTGCAGCTCCGGTCCTGCAGCTTTGCCCACATCCTCCATGCACCCTGCTTCCTACACCTCACTTCCAAGACCGAAACCCTCCTCGGTATGTTAAAAAAAACAAACAAAAAAAACAAGATTCGAATTATAAGACGCACCCCCATTTTCATGGGGAAAAAAAGTATGTCTAAGGGCCCTTTCACATCAGCGTTTTTTTAAATTTGCGGCAGATGCGGTGAAAAAACCGCATCTGCCGCAATTACCGCATACCGGCTGCACTTGCGGCGCGGTTGCGGTAAACGCCATGCAAAGTATAGGCGTACTTGCGGCATGTGCGGCAAGTGCGGTTTTGCACTTGCCGCAGGTGCGGCCGCGAAAAAAACCGCGGTCAGCCGCGGTTTTTTTCGCGGCCACACCTGCCGCAGGTGCAAAACCGCACTTGCTGCACCTGCCGCAAGTACGCCTATACTTTGCATGGCGTTTACCGCAACCGTGCCGCAAGTGCAGCCGGTATGCGGTAATTGCGGCAGATGCGTTTTTTTCACCCCATCTGCCACAAATTTCAAAAACGCTGATGTGAAAGGGCCTTAATAATATGAAAAATACAGTAACTATAACCATCAAAAATGTGTAGGGAAGATGAAGTAAGAGACTGTGTTTGTAACACACCTATCATACTGTATAACAGTTATGATTGTAGTATTTCAGTTGTTTTTTTTGGCAATCTGAAAATTATTACTGGAATACATTCTTTAATGTAAAGATGTTGTGTTGGGCTGTGGATTTGACCTTATTCATAAGGCAGATGGAGGCTTCTTTATTTACTAAATGATTGACATACCCTCGAAATCCCACACGTGCACAATAAAAGGCTATAAGGCAAGATGTTCAATGCTGAACCTCTAAGCATAGTGCAAATCTATGGGATTTCTTGAAAACATAAAAAGACTCTAGGATGATGTCAGTTATTTAACAGAGGCCAGGAAAGAATATTAGCTTATCCATAGCTACTGTATTTCTTATAACACCACAAAAAAAGTGTAATTTTACTATGAAAATGTTTAACAATAAAACATTTTTTTTATTTACTATGCAATAAAATAAAATTACAAATGTATTATCTTTTCAGAATGGGAATCACATTTGTGACGTTGAAGCTTATTCAATTGGCTGTGGTCCATACTACTTTTTGTTCTTTGAAAATTTGGAAAATATTAAAACAGATAAAAGTCGGAAAGGCTCACATATGCATTGTGGATTAAACATAGGCCTTGTCCACACACCTGCGCTCTATGTATTTAGCGCTTCTGTGCTAAATACTTAGGTTTTGACAGAGAAGCGCAGGTGCGTGTGTGTGGGCGCTTTCTGAGGACGCTGTCCCTGGTTACCCGATGTGTATTGTGGTAACCAATTCATACAGCAGGCTGCCTAGTGTCCGCTTATCCTGAGCGCACTGGGAAACGCTGCAAGTAGTAGGAATCGATTTGCAATCTCCATGCTTTTCTCGTGGTCAACTTTACACATCCAGTTCAAGAGTTAGAACTGCCAAGAATGTGTTAATCTTTACACCTGAAGGAATAACCAAGAATTTTGTTGATCAAAAGACTCTTGAATGAGTTGCAGATAACGTACTATACATTACCTGGGTAATAATTTAGTTAATTTGAATTGAAACACTGTAGTGTTATAAATATGACGTGAAATGTTTCTACTACTTCACTTTGTAATAAATAATTATTCTATTCTTTTTATAAGTAAGAACACTTATTTTCTTATTTTCTATCCCGTACAATGCTGGGTTCTACAAATCTATAAATATAAATATGCACAATCCAGCAGCAGCCTCCAAATATATGTATAGCCCAGCAGCAGCCCCCTCTAAATAATATATACAGCCCAGCAGCAGCCTCCAAATAATATATACAGCCTAGCAGCAATATAGATATTCTATACTGTATGCATGATCCAGCAGCAGCCTCTAATTACATACTGCGGAAGACTGCAACCAGGGGCGGACTGGCCCAGGTGGCAGGGGGGCAAGTGCCCCCTGGGCTGGTGGCATAGCCCTCATTTAGGGACGCGGGACAGCTGACAAGCATGTGAGTGACCTCCTATACCCCCCCGCTCTTCAAAAATCTCTGACAGCACCTTCCCCCCCAGCTCCTCAAAAATCTCTGACAGCAACCCCACCCCCGCTCCTCGCCTACTGTAAGGCTGGCAGGACAAAACTGCCACCTGGCGTTAGAGGCACCAGCCCACCCCTGACTGCAACACACTTCACTAGCAAGATTGATCAGATCAGACAAGTCTTTGATACCCAACCACCACAACCCCTATGTGTACTAGACCACTCCCCTCCCCCACTAACCCTCGTCCCCTCGATCACTGAAGGAGAACTCGCACACCTCCTCTCCAGATCACACCTCACCACCTGTGCACTTGACCCCATCCCATCTCACTCCGATCTTCCCAAGACCTCCTCCTTTCCTCCACACTTGTACATTCCACATCTAACCGCCTACAAGACTTCACCCTAGCATCCCCAATCCTCTGGAAGTCAGCACCCCAAAACGTCGGACTGTCCCCTACACTCAGAACCTCCAAGCGGAACCTGATAACCCATTTGTTCAGAACAGCTTACAACCTCCAATGACCACTGTGCCACCTCACCACCATTGGACCTGGCGCTCCACCACCATTGGACCCGGTGCTCCCCCACTGGACCTGGCGCTCAACCACTGTAATAGCCCACAGGTAACGGGATACGCAAGGACTGCACGGAACACAGAGTGTTAAACAAATGCACTTTTAATACAACTGAGGGAAAAGTGCGGGAAAGAAAGGAGAAGGAGCGGGAAGGTGTGCAAAAGTAAATACAATATATATATAACCACTGTGACTAGTTTGCCGAGAATGCAAGGTCTCTGAATGTCTTTAAATAAAGAAATGCAAAGTCTTTATCGAGCGAGACGCAAAGTGTTTGTTTTCTTTCTATTCCTTGTATATCGAACTGCAGTCTTTTCCTATCTGTCCCTAACTAAAACAGTGTGCACACTTTGCTGCGAGTTTTAGTGCGAGGTACCTCATTGCTGTTGGGGCCCGTAGTTCGTTGACAGGCGTCTCTGGAGTGCAGTCCATGTCCTGGATCTCTGTCCTGGATCTCTGCCTTGATCGTGCAGTCTGGCACCTCACTCCACATCCAGTCTCTTTAGGTCTGTCTCTCTCTGCAACACACGTGGAAGTTGTCTCTCTTCTCCTTGTGGAGACCCCAACCATCCATCTCCTGGACTGTTCCATCTCACTCTCAGCAGCAGGGTTTTTTTTCTATCTCTGCTATCGTTTCCTTTTTGGCAGCAGGTGGCAGTATAACACAAGGAAGAGTCCACAAAACAGTCCTTTAACCATATATATAAATGTTAACAGTTCTTACATTTCCCCCCCTCTTTAACATCGGCCGTCCCGGCTGATACTCTCCTGGGGCCCTCTGCACAGGAACACACGATGGCAACCTCTGCCGTGCTTTACAACCTGCTGCCTGGGAGCCAGTGTCTTACAACCGACTCCAGTGACAGAATACACAAATTCATCTGCCAAGTACCGATCAGGGGGAACACCAGCATTAGCCCGTTCAGTCCTACGTGGAGGTACAGCTAATTCACCAGACGCTGGTGCAGTAGCAGGGAGTACAATATCCTCGTCATCATCTCTGGAGATTGGTGGTTCATGCTCTGCAGGGGTGGCACCTGCATCTTGAACGGATAGGGGGTTGGACCCTCCCCAGTCTGTTGGGTTGGACGGGACCCGCCACTATTCTTCATCGTCAGAGCCCTCCTCGAGAGTAACAGGAACAGGCACGGGCACAGTCCCCGAGTCGCTTTGTCCGGTCCTGTCTTCTGAATAGCAGGGCCTCAGCATGTTACGATGCAGGATGAGGGTGCCACCTCCCCGCTCGCTTCTCACTTCGTACACTGGCCCGTTGGGAGAGACACTTCTGGTCACAATGTACGGCTCTGGTTTCCAGCGCTCACTCAACTTGTGTCTCGGGTGTTTCTCTGCAACTAGCACTCTGTCTCCTGGTAAGAACGGGGCCTCATGTACAGGTTCCTGCCGGGGGTATATCTTTTCTTGCAACCGCTTGGTGACAATTCGATGGATAGTCTCCAGCCGTCGACGGTGACAGTCAACCCAAGAACCTACGCTCTGACTTTCACTGATCTCAGGTGGAGCCAGGTTTAGTTCTTCAATGCCTCTTCCAGCTCTTCCGAACAATAGCACGTATGGGGCGTACCCAGTGGTGGAGTGGACACGGTTATTGCATGCCCATACGAGTTCTGCGAGATAACTGGGCCAGTGATTCTTACGATCATCTTCCAATGTGCGTAGCATTTGTAGGAGGGTCCGGTTAAACCTCTCGCAGGCTCCGTTGCCCTGTGGATGATAAGGCGTGGTTCTTGACTTTTGCATCCCGTAGATCCTTTGCAGTTCTCTCATGACACTGCCCTGAAAGCAGGCCCCTTGATCAGAGTGTATCCTTTTAGGGCAGCCGTATACCCGGATAAAGTCATCACTGATGGCTCGAGCAGCCGATTCAGCCGTCTGATCTCTGGTGGGAGTCACCACCGCAAATTTTGAGAAGTGGTCTGTCATCACACTCGGTGGGAGTGGCCAATCTTCAGGTAATCTATCATAAGTACTTCCAACGGCTCTTTGGTGCCAATGGTCTGTACTGGTGCTCGCTGTGGGAGAGCTTTATTTAACTCGCAGGAACGACACAGTTTACAGGCCTTCTCCACTGCCCGAAGCATCTGAGAACAGTACACTATTCTTTGCAACCACTGGTAAGTCTTGTCCGGCCCAAAATGGGCTCCTCTCTCGTGCGCTTCTCGGGCCAATGGTACTGCCATCTTCTGGGGTATCACCACTTGCCACCGTACTTCCAACTCCGTAGCTAGGTGCACCTTCCGATACAGCATCCCTTCTTGCACCGATAGCTTGTCCCACTGGCTGAGAATCTGTAGGGCCACGTTTGACAGCATGGCCCGTATTTCCTTCCTAGGCTTATGCTGCCGGATCACCCACTCTTTCACTTGAAGCAGTTCTGGATCAGATGACTGGATCTTCACCCATTCCTCTCTGGTTTGGCCAAGCAGGCGCGATGTTGTGCCCGACGTAATCTCCCGTATACAAGCCTCCACCACTTGGGCGGTGAATTTACTGAAGTCTGGAATTTCGTCTTCCTCTAACTGCTCATCTCTTTCCCCCACTGGGGCTTCTGTGGTAACACGAGAGAGGGCATCCGCATTCTGATTTTCGTGCTTGGAACAGAACTGCACATGATAATTATATCTGGAGAGTCGTGCCAACCACCTCTGTTCCATTGCCCCCAGTTTGGCGGTGGAGATGTGAGCCAGTGGATTATTATCCGTATAGACTTCAATCTGAGCTCCCGTGAGATATTCAGAGCACCTTTCGGTTATTGCCCATACTAGTGCCAGTAACTCCAGACGAAAAGAACTGTAATTCTCAGGGTTGCGTTCGGCTTCTCGCAACGTCCGACTTCCATATGCAATCACCCGTTCAATACCGTCCTGTACCTGGGCCAGTACTGCACCAAGACCATAGAGGCTTGCGTCTGCATATAACCGAAAGGGGAGGTTGTAGTCTGCATAAGCAAGCACAGGGGCACTGACCAAGGCCTCTTTCAGTTGGTGTAAGGCTTCTGCTTGTCTTGGTCCCCAGCGAATTTTCTGTGCCTTTGGTCCCTTCGCAGTTCCTCGGAGCAATTCATGCAAAGGTTCTGCCTCCTTCGCGAAGTCCTTGATAAAGCGACGGTAGTATCCGGCCAGTCCCAGGAAAACTCGAACTTCTCTCACTGTGCTGGGTGTGGGCCATTGTAGCACTGCTCTCACTTTCCCATCGGACGGCTGCACGCCAGCCTCCGTCATCTTGTGCCCGAGATATTCAATCTCTTTTTGAAAGATCCGGCATTTTTTTGGTTTCAGCTTAAGCCCATGGTCCCGTAACCGTTGAAACACTTGACCCAGTTGTTCGAGATGTTGCAGAGTACACTACGATGTCATCCAGATAAATCAACGTGGCTTCGAAGTTCATGTCTCCAAGGCAACTCTCCATGAGGCGCTGAAAAGTTCCTGGGGCATTATTTAGCCCAAACGGCATGCGATTGAACTCGAAGAGTCCCATGGGCACTATGAATGCGGTCTTGGCCTTGTCTTTCTCTGCCACAGGGACCTGCCAATATCCGCTTGCTAGATCAAGGGAGGAGAAGTAGCGTGCCTTTCCCAGCGCAGACAGGGACTCCTCTATCCGGGGCAGGGGATAGGAATCACGAACAGTGCATCCATTAAGCTTGCGGTAGTCAACACAGAAGCGAGTAGAGCCATCCTTTTTCTTGACCAGCACGATTGGGGCAGCCCATGGACTCTGACTCTCCCTTATCACCCCACTCTTCAGCATCTGTGCCAAGAGCTCTTTCACCTCTTGGTAATATTTTGGGGGTATTTGTCTGTACCTTTCTCTGATTGGTGGTGCATCTCCTGTGGGTATTTCATGCTGAATCTTGTCAGTACAGCCGAAGTCTTCTGCGTGACGGGAGAACGTGGCTTGATTCTCCCAAATGAAGTCTTCTATGGCCTGGGCTTGCTCTGAAGCGAAGGGGGTCAGGTCCACTTCCATCTGTCCTAGGATAACTTGACTGTTCCACTGATCAGTGGGCTTCTCTTCTCTCTCTATAGAAACAGCCAAAGTCCAGGTCTCCCCTGCCATGGGCTTCAATTCAATCAATTCTGTGTTCGCCACCTCTTCAGGCGCCAGGTAGACATGGGCCAGAACAACTCCCGAGGTCAAGGTGTAGGCCTGTTCACCGGTGATCACGCAACGGAAAGGGACTCTTCCATTTCTTACTGTTGCTAAAGTGCGAGCCACCAACGGTTCGTCTCCGTTCTCTTCACCACGGTAAGGTTCTACCAACACCTCCATCCCCTCGAGCATACGATGGGCCCCGACTGGCAAGGTGAGGACTGTCTCCCGATTTGGAGGTAGAGTAATTATTGTCTGTCTTGGGACTCGAACCCTTTCCACTGGGTAGCAGCTCCCACCATTCCTCCACATCCCCCTGGCACGGATAAGGTGTTGGAAGACCATTTGAGAGGGCCTGTTAGCAGCAGTCATTTTCCAGTAATCACAGCCTTCCTTGTTGAACAGCAACTGGTCTAGTTCCTTCAGGATGTTCATGCCCACGATAGCCGGCACTTCTCTGTCATACCGGCCCTCCGTTAACACGATCCCTTTTTGGCCTAAGTTCTGACCACAGGCACGTATGTTCATCCACACGACACCTACAACCGGAATGGGAAGATTATTTGCAGCCTTCAGTCTGATATGTGTCCTCTCATCAATGGATACAGTTTGTCCAAAGTGTTGATAGAAGAACTGTTCTGGCATGGTGGTCACTTGAGACCCAGTATCCATCAGGCATCTTACTGCTTTCCCTTGAAATTCGTCCGTGATCGTTGGCGTGCTCGCTGCTATATCTTCAGGGCGGTTGTTTTCTCTAAGCTCAGTTGGTCCCCCCCCCCATGTGCCCGACCATGGAGGGAGCTACTAGTTTAACGGCGGTCTTTCTTGAGACATCCTCCTCTCCGGGCAGTGCCGTGATATATGGTCCCGATTTCCACAGTTCCAGCATTGGTAGTCTCTAGCGGGTCTGGATCGTCTCTGCTCGATCTGTCCCCTCTCTTCTCGATAGGTATACATGCGGGTACCAGGCCGGGGTGCTGCCGTTCGGACTTCTGACGCCGGGGCTTGCATATTCTCCAGCAACTCTTGTAGAGCAGTAACAGTCTCTTGTAACTGATCCACTTTAGCTGCAAGCTGGCTTGGTCTCTCGGTTTCTCTCACTCGGGACTACCCTATGAGCACAAACTTCTCCCCCCACGTTCTGCGGGTTGCAATTTTCAGCTTGTGTGCGGGAGACTGCTTCTTCCAGTACTTCCTGAAAAGTTAATTTTTTTTCCACCCTGAGCCGTTCACAGAGAGCACTTCTGATCTTGGGGTTATGTAATCCTCTGAGGAATTGATCTCGCAGGGTACAGTCAGCGTAACCAGGGGTCTGTGCTAGCTCTGGCTCTGCTGTAAACATTTGTCTCATTATTCTCTGGAGATAATGGGAGTGCTGGTTTGTCACGGTCCGCGCTGCTGTGGTATGGATAAACTCACCAAAGAGCCAAAAGTACTTTCATCCTTTATTCCTCCTCTCTCCTTCGCATTTCAGCGCCACACCCGGCGCCTTCCTCAGGGAAGGCGCCGGGTGTGGCGCTGAAACGCATAGGAGAGAGGAGGAATAAAGGATGAAAGTACTTTTGGCTCTTTGGTGAGTTTATCCATACCACAGCAGCGCGGACCGTGACACACCAGCACTCCCATTATTTCTTGGATTCAAACCACTATCCAGTGGTCGGTGGAGGTCCTGCAGCAGCTGGAACATAGATTCCAAAAACGCCTTCAAACCAGTTGTGGGGTTCACAACTGGACCAGGTGAGCAGCTTTATAGCACCACCCTCACAAACAAGTGTCACTAGTGATAGGGCACTATTGCGCCTCTTGTCCCCCTCCCTATTTTCTTTTTACATTATTCTCTGGAGGGCATTCGCATACTGTGGCAAGCCTTCCTCTTCACCCTGCAGCTGGTAGAACAGTTGTGCTTGCAAATCACCTGCTTCTGGCTTGCCGCCATACACCCTCTCCAGAATCTTCATCACCTGTTCTAACGTCTTTCTTTCACTCTCAGGGCGCAATAAAACAGTCTCTTGAGCATGGCCCTCAAGGGCAATCAACAGTATCTCTCCTTGGTTTTCTGCAGTTACTCCTGCTACTTTCAACATGCCCCTCACTCTCTGCGCCCAGTCATGGAGAGGTATATTGTTGCCAGTAAATTTTGGTATATGGGTCAGCATAGCACCCAGGGACAGTTGCCTTGCTGGTATTCCCCCATCAGGTTGTATTGGAACATTTACATCAACAACATCCTTCTGTCCTTCCATTGTTCAGTACCAGCCTGCGTATCCTGCCGACTACGCCAAGTGTAATAGCCCACAGGTAACGGGATATGCAAGGACTGCACGGAACACAGAGTGTTAAACAAATGCACTTTTACTACAACTGAGGGAAAAGTGCGGGAAAGAAAGGGGAAGGAGCGGGAAGGTGTGCAAAAGTAAATACAATATATATATATAACCACTGTGACTAGTTTGCCGAGAATGCAAGGTCTCTGAATGTCTTTAAATAAAGAAATGCAAAGTCTTTATCGAGCGAGACGCAGAGTGTTTGTTTTCTTTCTATTCCTTGTATATCGAACTGCAGTCTTTTCCTATCTGTCCCTAACTAAAACAGTGTGCACACTTTACTGCGAGTTTTACTGCGAGGTACCTCGTTGCCGTTGGGGCCCGTAGTTCACTGACAGGCGTCTCTGGAGTGCAGTCCTTGTCCTGGATCTCTGTCCTGGATCTCTGCCTTGATCGTGCAGTCTGGCACCTCACTCCACATCCAGTCTCTTTAGGTCTGTCTCTCTCTGCAACACACGTGGAAGTTGTCTCTCTTCTCCTTGTGGAGACCCCACCCATCCATCTCCTGGAGTGTTCCATCTCACTCTCAGCAGCAGGGTTTTTTTTTATCTCTGCTATCCTTTCCTTTTTGGCAGCAGGTGGCAGTATGACACAAGGAAGAATCCACAAAACAGTCCTTTAACCATATATATAAATGTTAACAGGTCTTACACCACCACCAGAGCAGACCCAACCTACTGTCTCTCTCCCCCACCGCCCTGTAGAATGTAAGCCTGCAAGGGCAGTGTCCTCTCTCCCCTCTGTATCAGTCCTTCACTGTTAGTTTGCTAGTTGTATTTTTAACTTGTTTATATGTAACCCTTTCTCATGTACAGCACCATGGAATCAATGGTGCTCTAAAAATAAATAATATTAATAATAATATTTAACAGCCCAGCCTGCAGCAGCCTCCAAATATAAGCAGCAGCATCCAATATATATTTCGTATAGCACAACAGCTGCCTCCAAATAATATACATATATATAGCCGCAGCGGCCTCCAAAAATATATATTTAGTCCAGAAGCTGCCTCTACATTATATATATGCAGCCTGCAGCCTCTATATTATAATCATGAATTGTGGTATGTGTTAAAGGGACCCACTGAGACTAATTTGCCTGGGGACCACAAAAACCTGGAATAGGCCATGCTCCCACCCCTGATTGTTAGCTTTCTGCCTAAGGCTGGCTTCACACTGCAGTCAGGTCCGATCTGGGGCTGTCCGGTGTACCCGATTTTCACCCCATGCAGCCCTATGGGGTCGGATGGAACCGGATGGCAACTCTCTGTCATCCGGTTTCCATGTGTCCTGGAGAATCCGGGAGGAATCAGATTTTGCTCCTGGACACAAAATCGGAGCATGAAGCATTTTTGTGTCCGGGGAGAAAAATCTCCTCAAATCCGATCCTAACGGATCCGGGGTAATCTGGCGCTCCCTAAAATGGGAGTCTATTGGGCCGGATTGCCCCTATCCGGGAGGATCTGGGAGGATGCAGGAACCGGACACCTGCGGCTGAAGTTCAGCGTGAGCTACGTTGAACTTCAGCACCAGGGAGCTGTCCCCGGTGAAGTGGTTCAGCACTACTTCGCAGGGGACAGCTGAGCTCTGCAGCATCTGGCTGCACACAGGACCGGAGGGCACATTTGCCCTCCGGTTCTGTGTCCAGATCCGGTCCTGGGCTGTCAGGTTCACCCCTTAAAGCCCCGGATCGGACCTGAAGCCACACTGTGGTGTGATCTGGTCCGTGGCTGTCCGGGATGAACCTGACAACCCTGGACTGGATCAGCACAGAACTGGAGGGCTAATTTGCACTCTGGTCCGGTGTGCAGCCGCACACAGCTCCCCGCTGCTGAAAAGTCAGGACCGCGGCGTCACGGCACGGTCCTGACCTATCAGCGGCTGCACACTGGACCAGAGGGCAAATTAGCCCTCCAGTTCTGTGTGCTGATCCAGTCCGGGTCTGTCAGGTTTATCCCGAACAGCCCCGGACCGGATCACACCGCAGTGTGTAGCCGCCCTAAGCACAGCATACACAGAAAGCTTTCTATCAGTGGTGTGTGTATGGTTACCATGGTTAGATCAACATTCAGAGAACTGGTAGACCAGTAATTTTAACAAAACTGCAGGAAGTAGCTCAATAAGTGATACATCAATGAAAAAGGATATCTTCCCCCACTTTAGGCAGCTTTCAGATGTGATATAAAAAACTTGGTGACAGATTCCCTTTAAGTATTACAACATTATCACATGTTAGACATGTAATTTAGGTACCGTCACACGCGGCAATATTGCTAGCAATTTCACTGGTAATTTGCTGGTTCCTGTGAAATCATGGACACATTGCTTTATTTGTACACAGCAACAAAATGGAACAATGTGTCCATGATTTCACTGCAACCAGCAAATTGCCAGTGAAATTGCCTAGCAATATTGCTGCGTGTGACAGTACCTTAACAGGAATTCTGCTTTTCTTACTTTGCACTGTTCACTGTACTCCATAAATAAAATGTTAATTTTATTTTGTGGGGCATTATGAACAGCATATGATTACGCTGAAACCCAATTTTTATTAATTTTTCTTGGAATTCACTAATTTGGAGAAGAAAATCGTTTTACATACATCCTGTAGAAAAGCATATTCTTGCTGTCCCTAATCACCACAACAGGTTTTAATGTACAAACTGGTGCAATATATCCAGAAACATATTCAAATACTCTTGCAAATTACTCCTTTTGAGGAGATAGTTTCTCTTCACCATTACTCTGCCAGCACCATTGGTGCTGGAACTACCTTTCCCCCTCAATTTTCAGTGTGCATTGCCCTTGATCTTGTCAAATAGCCCTCCTTATCTAAATGGACAACTTACAGGTCAGTTATGTGAATATCACAAACAAAAATGCAGAAGCAGAGAGCAAAAGAGCCATCTTCCCTTCCTGCTCATCCTTTGGGCATCTTTGCTGCTACAGATAGATTACAATTGACAACAGGCAGTGAAAAGCAAGTTTCATAGACGTGAGACACTTTGTAGCTGACAATGGAGTACGTTTTGGAGTAAGGCAATATCATTTTTAAATACGGTAAATAAAATGAATAATTTAAGGTTGTTTTCAAACAAGAAAGGAACAAGAGAGAGTAAAAATGTAATGGTTCTCTGGGATGTTCCTAGTTCACTTGTACATCCATATTTATCCTGGATGGAAGACAATTTCTGTTAAAATCCCCATATCTCCATTTTTGATGAAAGGGTGACTTAATTAATTAAATTAACCTTTATTGCACTGGTAAAAACATAGATCTCATCGAAATATGTACATTAGCAGTGTTTATTAAATACATGTAATTTACTCAAGGTGAACAGAACATTGGTGAATAAAAGTGCAATTTGCAAATGGTAAATAGGTCTCTAAAATTTCTGTACAATGACGTATAACAGTTTCTTAAATGTGGCCTTTATTTCTGATGACTACAAAAAATGACTGGTCTGAATTTATTGTTGGATCATAGAACTGGAAGAAATATTGCAAGGCTGTAATTATTCCTGTTTGCTAAAGGGCAGATAACGCAGTACAATACCTTTTCCGAGAGAATTACATGTACTTATTATAGGGTTTATTGCTATTTATACATTTACTTGAAAAGCTAAAAAAAAAGAGAATTTCACATGAAAGAAGTTCAGAAAAGTTTAGTTTTGCACCAATCTGAATTTCTATAATCTCATTTAAAGTGCACCAGTCACATGGGGTAACAAGGCCCAATCCTTCTACCTATAAAATAATTTCACACATACAACAAAGTGTGGTAAAGTAATGGCCAAGGTTTTATTAAGAGATTACCAAAAACAAATTTTTTTATTTTTTAAAACTCAAATAAATCCTTTTAAATCTTTTTTTAAATCTTTAATAACAACTAAAGGACCAATCGACCCGAATTCACTGGGGCGATTTTACCCACGCAAAAAAACATTTGACCAATCAGTAACCACTGATCTCTCAAAATAGTGCTATGAAGATTATCAACTTCTTCCAGAGGGAGGGTGGGCGGGTGTTTTCCTCCTCACAGCTGAACTGATGCTGAAGACCTAAAAAGCTGCTTCTATACTGCAGTTTTACCGCCTTATTTGCGTTAACTAATTAGATTAAAGCTCCTTCAGCTGAAGAGCTGGCACATACCAATATCATTTTCTGAAATGAAAAAACTCACACAAAAAATACATAAACACAAAGAAATCATTAGTACTACATTCCCAGTTAACTTAAATATAACATTCAGCTAATTTATCCACAACTAAATTGTACATTAAAAACTAAAAATACCTGGATAAGCCTGTGACCCCATGTCCACCCCACATTTATACAAAATGGTGTCTCCACGGGGTAACAAGGCCCAATCCTTCTACCTATAAAATAATTTCACACATACAACAAAGTGTGGTAAAGTAATGGCCGAGGTTTTATTAAGAGATTACCAAAAACAAAATGTTTTATTTTTTAAAACTCAAATAAATCCTTTTAAATCTTTTTTTAAATCTTTAATAACAACTAAAGGACCAATTGATCCGAATTCATTGGGGCGATTTTACCCACAAGGGGAGGGTATCGAAGATAGCCCCCCCCCAACTAACACCTCAGCCATTCCTCAACAACACCTTGAAACCCTAAATTAAAGATATCCAAAGCCACTTCCAATAAATGAACACCGACCGGCCGGTAGAAACCAGAAAGAAAACCTTCTAGATCTAAATGTCTATAAGAGAAACCCGAAATCATTGGCAAAAATGTATTCATATCTCTGTTTATTCGCTTGCGAATTTTCTCACAAAAGCTTAAATTAGAAGCTTGCCAGATCAACCGGGGGACTATCTCTGAAAAAACAATAGTCACATTGGGAAAATAACATTTCATCCAAGACGAATCTTTTTTCATGGAACTTAAAAGATTCAAGGTCATTTTCCCCACGTCGTTTCTCCATAAATGTATTATGATAAGATCTGGAGCTGGAAAAACACCTGAAAGCTCAATAAAAAAAGAACACAAATTACGCAATTGTAAACCCTTTCGTCCATGCCAAAGTACCTGAACTTTGTCGAGGGGGAAGGAAAGGTTTTCTGAGTAATTCCTTCTCATAGCTCTGTTTCGAGCCCAGAAAATAAAAGAATGGCCAACTAACCATACTATCGCTGGGCCTAAAAGAAAAACAAAAGAACACAAAGGAATAAATTATCTTACATATGTAAGAGTAAATGGGGCCTAACATATAACTGAAACCTATTTGACTGCCAATGGCCAATACGTTTGATACTTTGTTCACCTAAACCAAAACGAAAAGCCTCTGTGGCAGCGCCAATGCGAAAAGAATGTGAAGATATATTCGCATCTTGTAAGCCCAATTCTGTCAAGCATTTTTTTTAAATAAAATTAAACTGAAATTTCGTAAGAGGGGAGCCTCCCTCGTGAACCAACAATTGACCTTTACACGGAAAACGTTTTTGGAGCCAGCGCTTAACAACAGAAACTGGACAAATAGCTTCCTGGCCTGATGGATAAAGAAGAATCGGTGCTCCTTTTCCTAACACATCCATCTTAGATTTTTTAATATGAATCAAAACATACGAATCGTTCAAGGAAACATCTGACAACTTTAAACCAGAATCCTTCGCCTTAGATTCAGATACTAATTCAGATATGCGCAGGGCTGCAAAAAATGCCAACACAAAGGCTGTCCTAAAAAGTACCGCTTCATACGCCAAAGAACAAACCTTCTCAAGAACCGAACAAATACGAATTAACAATTTGATTGAGATAGGGCGCCTAGAATCAGGCTGACAACTACTCTTCTTCAGACCTTTTAGAGCCTGCTTGACAGCAAACAGATTCGTTATCGATGGATAGCCTTGCACTTTTAAGAAAAACAAAATACCTGCTAATGTTTTAGCTACTAAAGAATAACTATAGCTACGAACACAAAGAAAGTCAATAAAACACAATACTGATGAGACAGAGACATCTATACCATCAAAATCATGTATAGCACAAAAATTATTCCATTCTTTCCAAGCCGTCAAATATCCATTCCAAGTTCTATGAGCTATAGAACCCTGAATGAAATTAGGAGCAAATTTCAAATGACGCTCCACAGACTGGATGGGCACTTTAACCCCGAAGGACTGGCATCGGGAACCAACAGCCGAAATTGTTGAATGCACTGTAATGATAAAAAATCAATTGCAGTTGAGTCAGAATGCAACGAACAAGTACCTTTTAACCAAATGTTAAATTTTAAACAAATCAAACAACACGTCGGAGGATATGCGAAGCCGAAAAACACTTTAAGGTAGAGTATTTAAGGCCATAACAACACCCTTATTCCTTGATTCAAAACAAATCGAGAATTTGCCAATAAAGGGCCCCATAACTCCAAACAGACTAAAAGGGCAACGAGCTCAATAACCATCACATTTTTTGTCACAAGATCAACTTTCCATCTCAAAGGCCATTGGTCGCAAGCCCAATGGTTACCAAAGCGTAATCCAAAACCAACCGAACTGACTGACACATACAATTCCAAGGCAGAAGATAAACAAAATTCTTCTTGCCAACAAGACCTGCCATTAAAAGAATGAAGAAATTCTGCCCATACTCTCAGGTCATTCTTTACTGAACTGTTCAATCTGACATATGAATAAGGGGTTGATAAACCTTTCGTTAAATCATATGGGCTTCTCAAAAATACCCTACCCATTGGGATAATTCTAGTCGCAAAGTTAAACAAACCTAAAGCTGACTGCAATACCTTCAGAGTCACTTTTTCCTTGTCTAACAACAATTCAATCATTATTTTCAAACGCAAAATTTTATCATCAGGTAAACTACAAAACATTCCGGAAATATCAATCAAATACCTAAAAATTCTATGCAGCGGCAAGGGAAAACCGTTTTTTATGGAGCCAAAGGCACCCCAAAATAAGCCATCAAATCGAAAAATTTGCATAACAACTGGGAACAAATGTCAGAAAAAACCAGACCAATAAACAAAAAATCATCAAGGTAATGCAAGACCCAACATTGCTGAACCTCAAACTCTACACACCATTGCAAAAAAGACGCAAATGCTTCAAAATAAAAACACGATTTTAAAAATCCCATCGGGAGACACCGATCAAAAAAAATAAAATTGATCACAAACAAAACCTAAAGAATTAAATCCCGAAGGATGTATTGGTAATAAGCGAAACGCCGACTTAATGTCGGATTTCGCCAGAAAAGAATGAACTCCCGATTTTCGAAGCAAATCAACTGCTAAATCAAAAGACGCATATGTTACAGATGCTGAAGCTGCATCAATTTGATCATTCAATGAATCACCAACTGGGTGGGATAAATGATGTATCAAGCGAAAAGAGCCTTTCTCTTTTTTAGGGACTACCCCCAAAGGCGATACACGAAAATCTACAAATGGCGGGTATTCAAAAGGTCCAGAAATCCTGCCTTCTGTCAATTCCTTCAAAATCTTTTCCCTAACAACATGGGGAAAACGCCTGACCGAAGGCAAATTATCAACTACAATACAACCTGTCCTATTAAAAGGGGGGACCAGAAAACCCAAAGAAAAACCTTTAAATAACAATTCAGCTGTCTGTCGATCTGGATAAACTTCTAGCCAGGGCGACATTCTTTCCACCATCACTGGGGTCACTGCCCTTTGAAGCATCTTTTGTAATGCCAGATTGCTGGTTTGCTGAGTTGATTTTCTTATAACATTTGACCATGTGGTGAGATCCCCCACAAAAAGAACATTCGTGTCGAAATCTACAGTTGGTTAACCATCGACACAAACCCTCGTTAAAGGCATAACAAACTCCCTTTTTAACTACTTGTTGACCTTCCTTATTTTGCCTATTCATCACTGATCTTTGTGGAAGCATTAAATTCAACCAGAGAAGTACATCTTTGCAATCCCCAACGCATTTCGGGGTGTACTGCAATCTTTTGACGGAAGACCTCATCATAATACCACCATGCCATTCCACCAAAGCCGCGGAAAGCCTCCAAGATTGTATCCATGTGCTGAAATAAACCACTACATAAATCACTTTTTTTCTCTCCCAGCACAGAAGCGTATACACAAAACGCTTGTAACCAATTATTAAAGGACTTAGGAATCTGTTTTTCCTCTTTCTTATCACTTGAAGCACGAGGCTCCCGTACCGGCAAGAGAGCCATCAAATCAATAAAATCACCTTTCCAAATTTTTTCTTTTACTGTATCCAATAAATGAAAGCCAAGTGGCGACACAGTGCAAGTTAATGCCTCTTTAAGGTGCACCTCAGCTACGCCACTTTGACGTACTGATAACCCAGCATCCACAGGTGCTTTATCCACTTTCATCGCAGAAGCTACAGCTTCTGACACTGACCTCTGAATAAATGACCTAATACTGTCACATGACATATTATTACATAATAAGGATAAATCAGGAATCTCACCAGAACTCTGTTCTGCAGGCATCTGTGTCTGTTCTTGATAAACTCCTCTGGTGCTTGCAGGAGAAGATATTGTTGCACTCATACCCCTGTGCTGTGACATTAATCTGTCCATGTCAGCTCGACGATTCCAAGCTCCCAAAGCTGCTCTCAGATCTTCTTGTTCTCCTTGTACTTGCCATTGCATTGTGCTCTTTGCAGACGGTCCCTTATGTCCCTCTCCTGTTCCAGAACTTGGCTGCCGGTTCCTTAAGGATGAGAGCCACTGATTCTCACCGAGAGACTGTCCTTGCAGGCTTTTTGCCCTCATAATGTCCTGACTGTCAGCCCGGACAGCACTAGCCCGACTTCCTCCTGACTTGCCCCGAGACTTCTGAGCATCCTGAAATGCCACACTTCGGCTCCGGACTGACTTCTTATTCTTAGGGGCAGGATTACCCCCCTCAGACGACGGGGAATAAGAACGCCGCTGCTTGCGGCTCCGCTTGTCAGGAATTACCCCAGGATCAGCGGGCTCCTCAATAACCACCACAGCTTCTTCCACCTCAGGATCAGCAGGAACAGGCAATGTCTCGTCCATGGTCACTCCTGGCTGCCCTCTTAAACAAGCTTTCAGCCATTCTTCTCCTCCTTCCTCATGAGCTTTTTCTAATAGCTGCTGGATGAGATTCTCCATTTCCTCTCAGCTGTTTTCCTCCTCACAGCTGAACTGATGCTGAAGATCCAAACAGCTGCTTCTATACTGCAGTTTTACCGCCTTTTTTGCGTTAACCATTGAGATTAAAGCTCCTTCAGCTGAAGAGCTGGCACATACCAATATCATTTTCTGAAATGAAAAAACTCACACAAAAAATACATAAACACAAGGAAATCATTAGTTAACTTAAATATAACATTCAGTTAATTTATCCACAACTAAATTGTACATTAAAAACTAAAAATACCAGATAAGCCTGTGACCCCATGTCCACCCCACATTTATACAAAATGGTGTCTCCCAAGAGAAGAGTACTTTAAAGAGAACAAATCAGCTAGGAAATGCTGTGCAATATATGGATGGCTTGTTAAGGTACTGTCACACGCCTCCATATGGCTTCCATATCGCTGGCAATTTGATGTGAGCGCGCATGTTTCGAGCAATTTTTTGTGATCACTGTGGAACTGTCACACGTAGTGATCTCTCGGGCGATCCTGCATTCCGTAAATGCCTGCAGAAGACAGGAAGCAATCTTCCCTTCACACTTCGCCGCGTCACACGCCACAATTGTAGCACCTGTGTGGGAATACTGTCTTGATAGGGGCATGATAGAGTGTATTTCATCGCGCCCCTATCACTGCAATTGGTGGACGGAACTGCGTTCCCATTGGTCAGCCTTGCGTGAATGCACGGGTCATCAAATAAGGCGCCTCGGACACAGCCAGCCAATCAGAACGCAGTATCACCCACCAATCGCCGCAGATGCGCCGCAAAAAAACACCATCCAAGCACGCCTACGGGATTTATTTCAGGATCGCTGTGTATGTCGCTATCGCCCTGTCACACGGCACGATGCATTGAAATCGCCTGGTAGATATCGCCTGATTTCTCTGCAGTGCAGTGCAATCAGGTGACGCTCCACCGGCGATTTCTCGCTGTAGAAACACCCAGTCACACACCACTACACACATGCTATGTGGTTTCCACTTCGCCGAATTTGGGAATTGCCAGAGTTCTTGCCGGCGATATGGCGGTGTGTGATGGTGATGGTACCTTTAGAGTGCTGGAATGTTGAACTGAGGAATTGTTATATATGGAAAAAAAAAATCAACATTTTTTGTATTTAATTTATTGCAAAATCTTTTCATTTTTCATTTTGTGCTTAGTAGCCAAGTGGGTGTACCTCAGTGATGACTTTTTGACTGTCTATTCATGTAAAGCTAGATATCCATTGGACAGGTTTTCTTAGGGCCCTTTCACATCAGCGTTTTTCGTAATTCGCGGCAGATGCGGTGAAAAAACCGCATCTGCCGCGTTTGCCGCATAACGGTTCCACTTGCGGCACGGTTGCGGTTTTTTCCATAGGAAGTATAGGGGGACTTGCGGCAGATGCGGCAAGTGCGGTATTGCACTTGCGGCAGGTGCGGCAGAGAAAAAAACCGCAGTAAGCCGCGGTTTTTTTCTCTGCCGCACCTGCCGCAAGTGCAATACCGCACTTGCCGCATCTGCCGCAAGTCCCCCTATACTTCCTATGGAAAAAACCGCAACCGTGCCGCAAGTGGAACCGTTATGCGGCAAACGCGGCAGATGCGGTTTTTTCACCGCATCTGCCGCGAATTACGAAAAACGCTGATGTGAAAGGGCCCTTAGTCTGCTTAGTCTATTACTTTCTGCTAGCATATCAGAAAACATGTTTAATGTGAAAAGTTCCCCCAAGAATAGTTGCAAAGTAGTGTTTTTTCTAATCTGAGGGTATGCAGAAAAGGCCTTGCTCCCCCCCCCTTCCCGTATTTTCCATGGTGTATGCACCTGCATCGGTATTGTCAATGTTCGGGGCTCAAGGATCAGAGACAATACCAGAGTGGGAGCAGACAGTTGCTTCGTGGATCCAGTTCTAAATGACTTGCCTCTAGGGATCATGTCATTTAGAACTGCGTTCTGGGCATGCGCAGGATCCAGAGTCCCCCGCATCCGGATTACATGTAGCTCTATTTTAAATCTATCTGCCTTGTCCTGGATCTGAGTGGTCTTGGTTTTAGACACTGAGACCAAAAATGCAACAAAGTGTGTTTTTGGTCTCAGGAAAAAAAAATATACACCCGGATCAGCGAAAAAAGTGCAAAACTGTATGTAACCGCAAGTGCCTGCGGCCCCATTGAAAGTCAATGGGGCCAAAAATGAATGCGGGTGCATTCAGTTTTAGCCTGGTTCACACGGATAGCAAAAAATGCCAGGGTGAAACCAGCCTCAAGGTACCTTTACACGCAGCTACAGAAGGTTGAAAACAACCGGGTTTCGGAGACAAATGAATCTTGCACCGTCAAATCAACCCGAGGTAGCGGCGTGTAAAGTAGCTTGTTGCCACCCGTCACTTTCGGCACCTGTTTCAGAGCAGTGCTCTAAAACAGGTTGATTTCAACCCGATGGTTGCGGCGTCTAAATAAGGTATGGTAAGGTTTTCTCGCCACCTAGTTAACTCCCTGGGGCGTGACACAGCCTTTGGGAAACCGCCCCCCTTCAGCGATCATTGGTGGAAGCTCCTGCGTTACGATTGGTTGTCGCTGCATAGGGCGGCATATTTAAGGAGCTGACCAGTCACACTACACAATTGCAATAGCATCATTTATTAGCCAGCCTTCCGGCACTGGCTGGCCAATCATGATGCTATTGCATTGTCCAATCATCGTACGAGCATCTCATAATCCACAATTCTGGCACGCTTATGTGTTGTCCCTGCTGCCCCAGGTCCTCCCATATTACCTTCTGTAGCGGCGTGTAAATGACGTAAGGTGCTCTGCTGAAGGTAACTTGAGCACCGGGCGGTGCATCCAGAGATAGATTAAACCTTCTGTAGAGCACCTTGTAGCGGCGTGTAAAGGCGTTATCGGGTACCATTTGCAACCGTTGCTACGTGCTCGTGCATGTGAGACACCCGGTTGTTTCTAACCTTCTGTAGCGGCGTGTAAAGGTACCTTTAAATGTAAGAAACTAGAGCTTATTTCTAGCCTGCTGACAAAATAAAAATGATAACAAATGTGTACAGGAACTTAAGTCTACATTAATAAAATGCAAACCTACACAAAAAAAATTTGTGGAATTGAATTTTATATTTACCTCTCCAAATTGACTGGCAATTTAACCCCTTAGTGACGGAGCCAATTTCCACCTTAATGACCAGACCGTTTTTTGTAATCCTGACCAGTGTCCCTTTATGAGGTAATAACTCTGGACCGCTTCAATGGATCTGGCAATTCTGAGATTGTTTTTTCGTGACATATTGGGCTCCATGTTAGTGGTAAATTTAGGTCGATAATTTTTGCGTTTATTTGTGAAAATATAAAAAAAATTGGCAAAAATGTTGAAATTTTCACATATTTCAAATTTTAATTTTTATTCTGTTAAACCGGAGAGTTATGTGACACAAAATAGTTATTAAATAACATTTCCCACATGTCTACTTTACATCAGCGCAATTTTGGAAAACAAACATTTTTTGGTTATGAAGTTATAAGGGTTCAAAGTTCATTAGCAATTTCTCATTATTCCAGCAAAATTTACAAAACCATTTTTTTAGTGACCACATCACATTTGAAATCACTTTGAGGGGTGTACATGACCGAAAACACCCAAAAGTGACACCATTCCAAAAACTGCACCCCTCAAGCTACTCAAAACTACATTCAAGAAGATTATTAACCCTTCAGGTGCTTCAAAGGAACTAAAGCAAAGTGGAAACAAAAAATGGACATTTTAATTTTTCCAACAAAAATGTTCTTTTAGCCTCAATTTTTTCATTTTCACATGGGCAACATGAAATGCATTCGTATATTTGTTGGGCAATTTCTCCTGAGTACACCGATGTCTCATATGTGGTCATAAACCACTGTTTGGGGGCACGGCAGGGCTCAGAAGGGAAGGAGCGCAATTTGACTTTTGGAGCTAATTTACCATTCAAAAAGTCAAATGGCGCTCCATCCCTTTTGAGCCCTGCTGTGCGCCCAAACAGTGGTTTATGACTACATATGAGGTATCAGTGTACTCAGGAGAAATTGCCCAACAAATTTTAGGATGCATTTTATCCTGTTGCTCATGTGAAAATGAAAAAATTGAGGACAAAAGAAAATTTTTGTGAAAAAAAAGTACTTTTTCATTTTTACGGATCAATTTGTAAAGCACCAGAGGGTTCAAAGTGCTCACTATGCATCTAGATAAGTTCCTTGGGGGAATCTACATTCCAAAATGGGGTCACTTGTGGGGGAGCTCCAATGTTTAGGCACACAGGGGCTCTCCATACGCGACATGGTGTCCGCTAACAATTTGAATGGAAAATTAGCTTCAATAGTTAGCGGACACCATGTTGCATATGGGGAGCCCCTATGTGCCTAAACATTGGAGCTCCCGCACAAGTGACCCCATTTTGGAAACTAGACACCTCAAGGATTATATCTAGGAGTATAGTGAGCATTTGGAACCTACAGCTACTTCACAGAATTTGATAACGTCATATTGAACATTTTCTTTTTTTCACACAATTTCTCACTTTTAGAGCATGTGATACGGAGACACCGTGCCCTGGTCGTCTCCTCTCCTGCATTTTTTTTAGTATTTCTTTATAAATAAAAAAAAAAAACGACGTAGGGCTTCGCCATATTTTTGGTCCAGTCAGGTACAGCAGGCAGCTACAGGCTGCTACCACCAACTCCTTCTGCCTAGTTTTACCTGGCTGGAAACCCAAAATATGGGGAAGCCCTTTTTTTTTTTATTTCTTGAAATGATTAAAAAAAAAAAATGGCGTCGGCTTCGCCATATTTTTGGGCTAGCAGTTACAACTAGGCAGCTGGGGGCTGGAATCCTCAGCGTAGGGAGGCCCAAGCTTTCTGGGCCCCCCCGCTGCAAATTGCAGCCCGCAGCCACCCCAGAAAATGGCGCATTCATAGAAGCGCCATTTTCTGGCGCTGTATCCAGCTCTTCCAGCTGCCGTGTAGAGGTGGCAGACTGGGTAATAAGGGGTTAATGCCAGCTTTTTGGCAGCTGGCACTAAGCCCGAGATTCATAATGTCTGGCCAATATTAGACCGGGCCATTAGGAATCTCTAGTAAATTGTAAAGAAGACACAACACAGAGAAAGATTTTTTTATTAGTAAAAAAACACAAACACAATTTAGACCCCATCTTTATTTTTCTGTGGCATCCGACGTAGTCCAGTGGGCGGTGATGTCCGACGTAGTCCAGTGGGCGGTCCCGCGGCGATTCTCAGTATTATAGCATATGGGGGCATCCCCCATATGCTATAAGAAGGCACTCTCCCAGGGGAATGATAGGGCATGAACTCTGTAAGTTCATGACCTATCACAATCCTGGGGTCACACAGAGATTGACGGATCTTCATAATAATCTCTAAGGGTGCCTTTACACGCCGCAACCGCAGCGAGAAATATTAATGGCGATATGTTGCCTTGCAATAATCGCCTTCAAAATCCCTCCCAATTCCCCTGAGAGTGCACGCACACAGCGGCGCGCACAGAAGAGGAGACAGACCGCCGGTGCCAGGATCCAGGAGCAGGGCCCCAGGATCGAGGAGCGGGTGAGAGAGAGGGGATGGGGGAGTGGAGGAGGGGGCTGTGGGGAGCGGAGGAGCGGGGCCGGAGGAGCGAGGAGTGGAGCTGGAGGAGCGGAGGAGAGGGTTGGAGGAGTGGGGCTGGAGGGGCTAGGAGGGAAGCTGGAGGAGCGGAGGAGAGGGTTGGAGGAGCGGGGCTGGAGGGGCGAGGAGGGGGCTGGAGGAGCTGGAGATGGGTGGCTGTGGGTGGCATAGGAGCTGGGCTGGAGGACCGGAGGGAAGCTGGAGGAGCGGGGCTGGAGGAGCAGGGCTGGAGGACCGGAGGGAAGCTGGAGGAGCGGGGCTGGAGGAGCGGGGCTGGAGGAGCGGAGGGAAGCTGGAGGAGCGGGGCTGGAGGAGAAGGGCTGGAGGACCGGAGGGAAGCTGGAGGAGCGGGGATGGAGGAGCGGGGCTGGAGGAGCGGAGGGAAGCTGGAGGAGCGGGGCTGGAGGAGCGGGGCTGGAGGAGCGAGGAGGGGGCTGGAGGAGCTGGAGATGGGGGGCTGGAGGGCGTTGGAGGCTGCAGAAAGTGTTGGGGGCACAGGGGGATGTGTTACCCATGTGATCTGACTTGTGACATGTAGCTGCAGGGAAGGCGGCGCGTTTTTACAAGCGCCGCCATTTTGAGATGGTCTGGGGGAGGGTGGGGGGGGTGATCTCAGGCATCAGGGGTCTTGGTTGGCTAAGGGGTTGCTGTTTCACTTAATCATGTGTTTTCATGTCAGATTAAAGTGAAAGTACTTTTTACCGGCAATGTCACTTTTTCTAATGTGATGACCGGTAAACGGTGCTTACCGGTCATCACATTACAGGTGCCGGTAAAAAAACAGCTAACTTCTAATCTCTAGGGTCTCCGCTACAATCGGTATGCTGACACCCTAGAGATATTAGCTCCAGGGGCGGCGCTACAGGGCTTTTTCCTGCCTTACGTCTACAGACGTCGGCTAGGCTTTAGTACCCTTTTTTCCGACTTCTGTAGACGTAAGGCTGTCGTCTAGAGGTTAAAGGAAAACTGCAGGGTCAAAAATCCACACGTAACTGCTATCATTTTCTAATTCCTCCCTCTAAACTCTTTCTATTGATGTAGTTCTTGTATGTATATTCCCCTTCTATCTTCTGTAAACTTCAAATAACATGAATCATTTCATCTGTCACTCACAGTGAATGATCCACTTAGTTCTCTGCTATTCCCTCCCCACACATGAATATTCATGTCACAACACAGCACAGGAAATCAGTGAGGGGACTGTATTCTCCTTTCTGCTCTCTGCGCGCAGCATCACAAGAGGTGAACTACAACACTGAAACTGTCACAGCACAGCAGGATATCTGCAAATGTGGCGCCCCACTGGTCAGGAGTCACAGATGGGGTACTGCACCCATATAAGAGTGTGCAGTACTCCTGTCATCAGGGGGGTGTAATGTTAATCTGAGGCTCTCATTCTTGCATTTACACACTTAGTGTAGTGGGTCTGAAGGGTTAACCTGATCCTGGGTGAGCCCCAACCCCGGTGGGAGGAGTGTAAGTGTAGTGAAGGTTGACTCTGAGCAGGAGAATGAGAAGGGAGATGCAGGGAACAGCAGTAGCTGCAGAGAAGCAGTGAGAGAGAAAGAGAAAGCACAGAAAGGAGAAGAAGAGAATAAGGAGGTGACCCAGTGCTGGGCCGAGTGACATGCCCAGGGGACTCCTATTCCGGAATGGGGAACCGGCCCCGAGTCACGCTGCAGGCAAATTCAGTCCTCAACCGTCAACACCGGTAAGTCGAGGATCTACCTATAGGTCCTGATAACCGTCCAGAACGTGTAACCCCACCAGTCGTTCCTAAACCGTGTTCAGCCCCTTGGAAGAGTTAGAAGGGAGCCTCATTTCACCCAACGGCCAGGTAGCCAAGAGGGAGCACAGGACAGAGCATGGATAGTAGGAGGCGCAGATACCAGAGGACAGAGAAAGAAAGCAGAGGGAAAAGAGAGCAGAAGGAACATCATAGGTGGTCTTAAGGTACCGTCACACGCGGCAATATTGTTAGGCAATTTCACTGGCAATTTGCTGGTTGCAGTGAAATCATGGACACATTATTCCATTTTGTTGCTGTGTACAAATGGAACATTGTGTCCATGTTTTCACTGCAACCAGCAAATTGCCAGTGAAATTGCCTAGCAATATTGCCACGTCTGACGGTACCTTTAGAAAGACATTACATCCTTCTATGACTACCCGGCCAGCTATCTGCTGAAAATACTTTTTTCCTGTAACCTGCTTCGTCATCTGACCGGTTACCAAAAAAGTACCAGGGTAAAGTGATCAAGTCGACGTGTATTTGTTTCTTCGCTGAACCATGCTCATCCATCCATCCATTACCAGCCCACCTACCATCACCGGTGCATCCCTGGCCCGGGGGGTTAGCTCCACCTGCAGGGAGCTATTCCATCAAGGCCACCAGGGCCGGCGTCAGCACCCGGCGCACACGGGCAAGAGCCGGGGCCCAGAATTATCTGGGGGGCCCAGAGCTGCCTAGGGGGCCCAAGCCATCTGCCACAGAACAGCGTCCCCTGTCCTGTATTTTCCAGTGGCAGTGGGCCATTGGGCAATGAATATGTGCCCCTGACAGTTGGCCTCCTGGAGCCCCCTGTGTACTGCTGCGGACCCCCTCTCCTGACCTGTGGCAGATATCTGACAGTCACTATGCCGATCTGCACTGAGCGGGAGCTCTATGGTCTCTGGCAGGAAGTGCAGGTCAGGAGATCATATAGAGCTCAGCTCCCGGCTCAGACATAGTGACTGTCCGATCTGATGGATCATGGATATCACCTTCTCCCACACAGGTTAGAAGGCAGAATGGGAGGGAGAGTAGCAGGGAGAGCAGGAGGGGAGGGCCGCAGCCGCAGCACACAGGAGTGATGAACTGCTGTATCCAAGTACAGTACTAATGTATCTAAGCCTATCATGTGTGATACTACTTAACCCTGTTTCCAAGACTACCATGTGTGACAATTCCTGCTCTAAGCTAAGCCTGCTATGCATAATATTGAGTGATGTTCCAATGTATCTAAGCCTATTATGTGAGATACTGCAGCCTGATGTGCTGATGTATCTAAGGGCGGCCGTCACACGCATCAATTTAATGCACGATATCGTTTATGTGATCTGCTTTTTGATCGCTTAAGTGATATCGTTTGTGCATCGCTGCGTGTAATCAGGTGATTTTACAATGTAAAATCGCTTGATCATGACATCGCAGATCTGAGCTCCGGAGCTCATATCAAGCGATGAACGATGTCACGATCTGCTTCATCGTGGTGTATGACACCACGATGAACGATCTCCCAGCGGCAGAGCCTATGCTGGGAGATGGTATCTATGGTAAACGTCGGGTTACTAAGCGCCGCATGGCACCTAGTAACCCGATGTGTACCATAGTTACCAGCGATCTCGCTGGCCCACATCGCTGGTGAGTCTGTCTGTGTGACATCTCACCAGCGATGTGAGCGATATCGTTAGCGATCGCGCGTGCACGTGATCGCTAACAATATCGCTCACGATATTGTAGCGTGTGACGGCCGCCTAAGCGTGATATATATGATACTGACTGATGAACTGCTATTTCTAAGCCTGCTATGTATAATACTGACTGATGTTCTATTGTTTCTAAGCCTATTATTTATGATAATGACTGATGAACTGCTGTATCTAAATTAATCATGTGTGATACTGCTTGATGTGCTAATGTATGTAAGCCTGCTATGTGTGTTATCGACTGCTGTATCTAAGCTTGTGTGTGATACTGCCTGATGTGCTGATGTATGATGGGCCCCCATTTCAGGACAGGAACAAATACACAGGGCCCAGGGACCCACAGCAGTGGGGACAGCAGAGCTCTGCTGTGTGTCCACTGTGTGTGTCCGGTCGGGGCTCCGCAGTGTGTGTCCGGTCAGGGCTCCACAGTGTGTGTCCGGTCGGGGCTCCGCAGTGTGTGTCCAGTCAGGACTCCACAGTGTGTTTCCGGTCAGGGCTCCACAGTGTGTGTCCGGTCGGGGCTCCGCAGTGTGTGTCCGGTCAGGGCTCCACAGTGTGTGTCCGGTCGGGGCTCCACAGTGTGTGTCCGGTCGGGGCTCCACAGTGTGTGTCCGGTCGGGGCTCCACAGTGTGTGTCCGGTTGGGGCTCCACAGTGTGTGTCCGGTCGGGGCTCCACAATGTGTGTCCGGTCGGGGCTCCGCAGTTGTGTGTCCAGTCAGGACTCCACAGTGTGTGTCCGGTCAGGGCTCCACAGTGTGTGTCTGGTGCTACCAAATTAATGTTTCTGGGAGAGAAAAAGAGAGCTAGCGAGTGCACAGAAAGGAAGGAGATGGGGGAGAGAGACACACAGGGAAAACAGTGCACATGGGGGAGAAACATCATACAGGGGAGAGACAGCGCACAGTGGGGAGACAGGCACAAGGCATGGAGACCCAGTGCACAGGGGAAGACAGGCTCAGAGATGGATTATGTTTGTGGGGAGTGTATATATATATGTATTACGGTTCACATTATATATCTATATACTGTGTATATATATATATATATATATATATGAAATCATTATGGGTTAAAAGGGCCCGCTGAGACTCTTTCGCCCGGGGCCCACAGAAACCTGGAGCCGGCCCTGAAGGCCACTATACCACCACCATCCGGAGGACTGAATAATAATAATATAATATAATATTTATTCATTTATATAGCGCTATTAATTCTATAGCACTTTACATACATCAGTAATGCTGTCTCTAACATAGTAACATAGTAACATAGTTTTTAAGGTTGAAGGAAGACTTTAAGTCCATCTAGTTCAACCCATAGCCTAACATGTTGATCCAGAGGAAGGCAAAAAAAAACCATGTGGCAACACTAAGCTCCACATTGGGGGAAAAAATTCCTTCCTGACTCCAGATACGGCAATCAGACTAATTCCCTGGATCAACGCCCTATCAAAGAATCTAGTATGTATAACTGATAATATTATAGTTTTCAAGAAAGGCATCGAGGCCCTTCTTAAATGTTAGTAGTGACTCACTCATTACAACATCATGTGGCAGAGAGTTCCATAGTCTCACTGCTCTTACAGTAAAGAATCCGCGTCTGTGATTATGATTAAACCTTCTTTGCTCCAGACGTAGATGATGCCCCCTTGTCCCTGTCTCAGGCCTAAGAGTAAAGAAATCATTAGAAATTTCACTGTACTGTCCCCTCATATATTTATACATTATTATAAGATCACCCCTAAGCCTTCATTTTTCCAAGCTAAATAACCCCAAGTTTAATAACCTGTCTTGGTATTGCAGACCCCTCAGTCCTCTAATAACCTTGGTCGCTCTTCTCTGGACCCGCTCTAGTTCAGCTATGTCTTTCTTATACACTGGAGACCAGAATTGTACACAGTATTCTAAGTGTGGTCGCACTAGTGACTTGTATAGAGGTAAAATTATGTTCTCCTCATGAGCATCTATGCCTCTTAATGCATCCTATTATTTTATTTGCCTTTGCAGCAGCTGCCTGACACTGGCCACTAAATGTGAGTTTGTCATCTACCCATACACCCAGGTCTTTTTCAGTGGTAGTTTTGCAAATGTTTTACAATTAAGCACATAATTATACCTTTTGTTTCCTCTGCCCAAGTGCATGACCTTACATTTATCCCCATTAAAGCTCATTTGCCATTTATCAGCCCAAGCTTCTAGTTTACATAAATCCTCCTGTAATATAAAATTGTCCTCCTCTGTATTGATTACCCTGCAGAGTTTAGTGTCATCTGCAAATATTGAGATTCTACTCTGTATGCCCCCTACAAGGTCATTAATAAATATATTAAAAAGAAGCGGGTCCAACACTGACCCCTGTATTCCATTAATGACCACCCTTTGTTTCCTATCGCTAAGCCAGTTTTTAACCCACTTACACATATTTTCCCCTATCCCCATTGGTCTCATTTTATGTATCAACCTTTTGTGTGGCACCGTATCAAAAGCTTTAGAAAAGTCCATATACACCACATCCACTGCATTTCTTTGGCCCAGTCCAGAACTTACTTCTTCATAGAAGCTTATCAGATTAGTTTGACAGGAGCGGTCCCTCGTAAAACCATGTTGATATTGGGTCATGAGGTTATTTTTCTTCAGATACTCCAGTATAGCATCTCTTAGAAAACCCTCTAGGATTTTACCCACAGTAGAGGTTAAGCTTACTGGCCTATAATTTCCAAGTTCAGTTTTTGTTCCCTTTTTGAATATTGGCACCACATTTGCTATACGCCAGTCCTGTGGTACAGACCCTTTAATTATGGAATCTTTAAAGATTAAAAATAATGGTCTATCTATGACAGTACTTAATTCCTGCAGCACTCTGGAGTGTATCCCATCCGGGCGCGGGGATTTGTCAATTTTAGTGACTTCCTGCTGGGTTAAGCAAGTGACATTTAATTGACAGTTTTTGTTATCACTGATCATATTGTCTGTCATGGGATTTTCTTGTGTAAATACTGTTGAAAAAAAGTCATTTAGCATATTGGCTTTTTCCTCATCCTCAACTACCATTTTACCCAGATTATTTTTAAAGGGGCCAACACAATCATTTTTTAGATTCTTACTATTTATGTAGTTAAAAAATATTTTGGGATTATTTTTACTTTCTCTGGCAATGAGTCTCTCTGTCTCAATCTTTGCTGCCTTGATTTGCTTTTAACAAATGTTATTTAATTTTCTGTATTTATTTAATGCCTCATCACTACCTACTTGCTTTAACTCCCTAAATGCTTTCTTTTTTTCATTTATTGTGCCCCTTCCAGCCTTATTTAGCCATAGTGGTTTCCTCCTATTTCTAGCATGCTTATTCCCATAGAGTATATATTGTGCACAGGCCCTATTCAGGATGCTAATAAACGTCTCCCACTTGCTTTGTGTACTTTTATGTCTCAGGATATTGTCCTAGTTTATTGCACTAAGATCATCTCTCAACCGTTTGAAATTTGCCTTCCTGAACTTTAGTGTCCTTGTAGCCCCTCTACTACACATCTTATTAAAGGATACTTGAAAACGTATTATTTTATGATCACTATTACCCAAGTGATCTCCAACCCGTATATTTGATATGCGGTCTGGCCTGTTGGTTAATATTAGGTCCAGCAGAGCCCCCCTTCTTGTTGGGTCCTGAACCAGTTGTGAAAGGTAATTGTCTCTCATAGTTGTCAAAAACCTATTACCTTTGCTAGAACTGCAGGTTTCTGTTCCCCAATGTATTTCAGGGTAGTTGAAGTCCCCCATAATAATGACTTCTCCCTGAGTCGCTGCTTCATCTATTTGCTTTATGAGGATATTCTCCTCCACTTCCATTATTGTTGGAGACTTATAACAAACCCCTATCAGTAATTTATTATTTTTTCCCCCTCCCCTTATCTCCACTCACAGAGACTCTACATTTCCATTAGATTCACCTATATTATCACGCAGGATGGGTTTTAAGAATGATTTTACGTATAAACATACACCTCCCCCTCGCTTATTTGTACGGTCATTTCTGAACAGACTATAGTCTCTCTTGGAGCTCACAATCTAAATATCCTATCAGTATGTCTTTGCAATGTGGGAGAAAACTGGAGTGCCCGGAGGAAACCCACAGAAAAACGGGGAGAACATACAATCTCCTTGCAGATGTTGTCCTTAGTGGGAATTGAACCCAGGACCTCAGGACATCAATGCTGCAAAGGCTGCAGTGCTAACCACTTGAGCCATCGTGCCACCGACTGAAGCGGCACTGGTGCTCAATCACCAGAAGCTGCGGGTGGCATCACGAAAACTACATTATAAACTTTATATACCCCCTTTTTTTTAATAAAAAGTTCGGTCTCTGGGGCCACGGGTCCAGGCAAGCCACCAGTGACATCCCCCCGACCACAATGGGAAAGGGCACGGATACCTCAGTCCCCACTGCCCCGGGTGACACAGAAACAAGTGAAGTCTAGATAAGGCAGACCTGCAGTACCTCTCTCCCTCCGTGGTCATATCAACTAAACAGACCTGTAAGTGAAACCTGACACTGCACTGTTAGCAAAGGGAGGAGGAAGGAGAAAGCTGCTGAGAAGGCATGCATAATTACATGACAGCTTATACAGCACAGGATTAATCATCTCTACTTATAATGGGACAGGACTAATGCAGCAGCTCTCTGCAGGGTCTGACAATGGTGATAACATGGAAACTATAAAGGGTACAATAATAATTTTACATGTTTTTAAATGGTCTGCCCAGGCATAATTCAAGGGTAATATTAGTATCATATTGAAAAAATGACCTGACAGTGTCCCTTTAAGCAAGAACTTGCACTTGATAGATCACTATGGAACTGTAGTGCAGACATACTAATACATAATTCAACAGAAAATAAATAAGAAAACATCAGTTGTGATGACTATAGCATAAAAATACACAGATTTACAAATTTAGCAATTAGTTTACCTTGGTTACAAAACCATACTTTCCTACTGTTACATACAGTACATATCATAATGAATTCCCAGTATACTAAGGAAATAAGTATGTAAGTAAGCAATATTCCAATCAGACATTAAATAAGGTTATATAATCTTGAATCAAAAACAGTTGTCTCTTAGCGACTCTTTCAGCCTACAGTTATCAGTCAAGTCAGTACTAATTATACACTTAGTTTACTACTTTATGTAAAATTGCTAGTTGCTATATTGATGCAAAGCAAATGACTAAGGAGGTCTCTGATTCACATTGTCAGCTTTGGTAGCAATGATGTGATCAAGGTTTCATTAAGTTGTGTGTTAGTAACTAATAATTAGTATCAACTCCTTATAATATCACACATACTAAATTATATTTTACAATAATTAGTTGCCAGGGTAATTACCGTATATACTCGCGTATAAGCCGAGTTTTTCAGCCCAAAAATTGGGCTGAAAAGTACCCCCTCGGCTTATACGCGAGTATATACACCGAGTACACAGGCTGCCCGCCCCCGCCTGCCACCATCAGTATACAGGCGCCCCCCCCCATCAGTATCCAGGGCTCTCCCTTGCAGCCCAAACCTGTAAAGTAAGATCATTAAACTTACACCTGTGGCCGTCCCCGCTGCCGACATCGCGCTCCTCCGGCTTCATCCGTCTTCTTCCGGCTTCCTCCGATGGGCGCAGGCAATGACGGCCACAGGTGTAAGTATAATGATCTTACTTTACAGGTTTGGGCTGCAAGGGGGGCCCTGGATACTGATGGGGGGTCGCCTGTATACTGATGGTGGCGGGCGGGCGGCCTGTATACCTCTGGGGCTGCTGCTATATATACCTCTGGGGCTGCTGCTGTATATACCTCTGGGGCTGCTGCTATATATACCTCTGGGGCTGCTGCTGTATATACCTCTGGGGCTGCTGCTGTATATACCTCTGAGGCTGCTGCTGTATATACCTCTGGGGCTGCTGCTGTATATACCTCTGGGGCTGCTGCTATATATACCTCTGGGGCTGCTGCTGTATATACCTCTGGGGCTGCTGCTGTATATACCTCTGAGGCTGCTGCTGTATATACCTCTGGGGCTGCTGCTGTATATACCTCTGGGGCTGCTGCTATATATACCTCTGGGGCTGCTGCTGTATATACCTCTGAGGCTGCTGCTGTATATACCTCTAGGGCTGCTGCTGTATATACCTCTGGGGCTGCTGCTATATATACCTCTGGGGCTGCTGCTGTATATACCTCTGGGGCTGCTGCTGTATATACCTCTGGGGCTGCTGCTGTATATACCACTGGGGCTGCTGCTGTATATACCTGTGAGGCTGCTGCTGTATATACCTCTGAGGCTGCTGCTGTATATACCACTGGGACTGCTGCTGTATATACCTCTGAGGCTGCTGCTGTATATACCTCTGGGGCTGCTGCTGTATATACAATTGGGGCTGCTGCTGTATATACCATTGGGGCTGCTGCTGTATATACCACTGGGGCTGCTGCTGTAACACTGCTGGGGCCTGTATATACCACTGGGGAGGCCTGTATACCACACTGCTGGGGGCTGTATACCTGTGCTGGGGTCCACCCTCGGCTTATACACGAGTCAATAGGTTTTCCCAGGTTTTTGGGGGCAAAAGTAGGGGGGTCGGCTTATACACGGGTCGGCTTATACACGAGTATATACGGTATATTCCCTTGTACTTTGAAGTAATATTTTATACATGTGAGTATATTTTGCTGTTTCAGATTGTCAAGAGATGACTTTTCTGCTTTCAATGAAGCAGTGGCCTAAACACAGATATTGGGAACTTGTCAAGATTTTGCAAAATTTAAATAGAGCTAAACCACAATTAATGTGGATGTCGTATATTTAATTGTTGTCTCATTCATTAGATTTAAATGATCAATGTTCAGCAGACTTGATTGCATTTGATAAAAAATGTGCGAAATAGTAGAGATGAGTGCATTCGTGGAAGTTTGTGTTCTGGGGTTTCAGTTTGACTGTTTATAAAGTTCTGTTCTGAACCCAGACTTGACCTAGACCTCATTGGTAGTCACTGATTGGGCAGTTTGGATCTCCACCCACATACAGCCAGCTATAAGCAAAACACTTCCGGGGAAGGAGGGCAGGGATTTGTAATTTTCTTTCTTTGGTACACACTATATCCGATAATGCTGATTTTTTACCCCGAGTGCGAGCCATTCAAACACTGCAAGTGCACAGTGATGCTCGCTCCAGTGATTTGCGTACGTAAATGATCCAAATGTTTGTAAAGTCTGTTTTTGGTACGAACACCAATAGTTAAAATCCAATTCGCTCATCCCAACAAAACAGTCAATCTGCCAGGTACTTGAGTGAAAATATACAATTATCTTACCCTTTAAAAATTGCTCAAATTACTAGTATCCCTTCTCTATTAAATTGTTGTCTGTTTCCTGTTGTCAAGTATAATATGTGTCTAACATCATAGATTCTATAGGAAGTTGGGTGGCTTTTAGTCTCTTTCCTTCTGCTCAACTGCCTTTAAAACCAAAAAAACAGAAAAGTGTACATTCAGCTACAGACATAGAAGCCTTTGGGCAATGATAGAATATCTACCTATTGAAAAGTGAGGGAAAAGAAAGTCCAGCACTCATGGTTAGAGATGAGCGAACCTTTCACCGAACAGTTCATCAAACTTATCCAAATCCCATTGAATTCAATGAGAGGCAATACCAAAGGCATGGAAAACACCTTCACGGATGCACAAATGCTGCTAAAACAGCTTAAGTTAGGAACAGACACCAGGAAAAGTGGCATCTATTCCCCAAAGTTAAAATTTTTAGAATGCCACACTATAGATGCATGGCACAAGTCCTGAATAAGCATTTCAAGATTCAACATTCATCAGTAACAAGTGAATGAGGGACAGGTGTAGGCATGGTCCTCAAAGTGTCCTGCTAAATTTAGGCAACATGCAACAACGACACCCCAATAACAGTCTCTACATTTTACAAAAATGAGGGTCGGACAGATGGAAAAGTAGCAAAGTTGAAAAAGACTCTCCGGGGTGGACGTGCGTCCAGGTGCAGGCTTGAAGTTAACTCTCCGGGGTGGACGTGCGTCCAGGTGCAGGCTTGAAGTTTGAATAGCCTAGCAGGTAACCCGTGTTGCTGTGACCAATTAACCCTTTTCTAAGATGGAAAAGTAGCATCTATTCCCCAGAGTTAAAATTTTTAGAATGGCGCACTAAGGATGCATGGGACAAGGCCTGGCACAGCATTTTATGATTCAACCTTAATCAGTAAGAGGTGAGTGAGTGACAGGTATAGGCATGGTGCTCAGAGAGCTCTGCTCAGTTCAGGCAACACACAACAAGGAGACTCCAATAAGAGTCTCCACATTTCCAAAAATATGGGCAGACAGCAGGAAAATTGTTATTAATTTCTTAGATTTAAAATGTTATGAATGGCACGCAATAGATGCATGGGACAAGGCCTGGCCCAGGATTTCAAGGTTCAACATTGATAAGTAACAGGTGGACGAGGAACAGGTGTAGGCATGGTGCTCAGAGAGCCCTGTTAAATTCAGGCAACACACAACAAGAAGACCCCAATAACAGTCAACACGTTTCAAAAAATTAGGGTCAGAAAGCAAGAAAGGTGGCATCTATTCACCGGAGTAAACATTTTTAGAATGGCACACTATGGATTCATAGGACAAGTCCTGGCTCAGCATTTCAAGATTAAACATTGATTGGTAACAAGTGGATGAGGAACAGTTGTAGGTTTGGTGGGCTGGAGGCCTCATACCTTATGCAACAGCTTAAACTGCTCTTCTGCTGGTCCACACTCAGGTGATACAAATATCAGCTTCACAGACTATTCTTTGTCGCAATATGTAAGGATAGTAATACAGGTAGATGCCTGAAAATAAGTGCAGGGCTACCCGTCTGAAAGCCCTACTGCTCCAGGCAACACTCAACAAAGAGACCCCATTAAGAGTTTCCAGCTTTAAAAAAAATAGGGGACTACAACAATGAAGTGTCATTAGTTGTTGAGAGCAGAAAATAGTAGAATGGCTAGATTAATGCAGCACAATGAAATTTTACACCATCACCTAGTCTGCCCAGTCTGAGACTGGGTGGAAAATGTCTTAGGGGGCTTCACACTGCGGTCAGGTCCGGTCCGAGGCTGTCAGGGATGAACCTGACAGCCCTGGACTGGATCAGCACACAGAACTGGAGGGCTAATTTCTTATCCTTGGGAAAATTTTAAAATTGCTGCTAAAAAACATTTTTGTGGAAATAAAAACAAATTTTTCTATTCCATTCATGTTAGTATGTTATAAAATTCTGTGAAGAACATGTGGGTTCAAGTTGCTCAGCACACATTAAGATAAATTCATTGGTTGGGTTAAGCCATATTATGGAAATTTTGTCACTCTCACTCAAGGAAAGTTAAGAAATCCCGTGGCCACATTTTAAGCACTTTCATCAAAGTTATCTAAGTTCGTTCCCTATCAAGCTCTTTGATAAGATGAAGAGTTTAAGGGTAATGGCTCAGGATGCAGACACGCCAAACTACAGACCAGGTTTCGGACCTCCCCCACATCATTTTATTGTGGGATATTCTGATCTGGCCAGATCAGAATATCCCACACACTACACTGATGAGGGGCAGGTACCCCGAAACGCAGCGTCTGTAGTTTGGGGTTCTGATCTGGCACAAATCCCTTAGTTATATTAAAAGCTTGTAGGAAAGCGATTATGACTTTGAGGAAGCTGCTTAAATGTGGCACGGGAGTTTCTCAACTTCCTTAGTGAAGTGCAAATTTGCATATATGCATATATCTGAGAGGAGGGAAGTGGCTTACAATCTCCTCACCTACTTCGCTGTCTCCATAAGGTTGATAGCAAGTTCCCAGACCTTGGTTGGGTTAAGTTTCCAAAATTAGTGTACTTGTGAGGAAATTCCTTTGTTTAGGTACATCAAGAGCTGGCCAGATGTGACAAAAAGAACATTAAGGAAGTTCAACATTGTATTGGTTTCGCCAATTTGTATAGACATTTCATCCAAATTTTTCTGAAGTTGTTCATCCTATCACCTCTTTGACTAAGATGGCAAGGAAGTTTCAGTGGTAATCAGAAGCTCAGGAAGCATTTGATCATCTTAAGACCTATTTCACTTCAGCACCAGTATTGATCCATCCAGACCCAGCACATCCTTTTATTGTAGAAGTAAAGACTTCTGATTGTGCGTTGGGGGCCATTTTTTAAAAAGAACAGGGGAAAAAGGTCTCTTATATCCATATGATTTTTTTATTTGTAGGCTTCTCTTTGCAAAAAAGAACTACGATATGTGAGATAAGGAGCTATTGGCAATGATTGCTGCCTTTAACAAATGAAAGCACCATCTGCAAGGAGCTGCACAACAATCATAGTGCTAATTGATCATTACAATTTAGACATCCTCGGATCTGCAAGGTGTCATTCTGTATGTCAGGCTCGTTTAACCTATTTTAAAACAATTTAATTTTGTCATTGACCCTCCCCAGGGCCATGGGGTACCTGATTCCAGGCGTTGGATTACTGGGGATGTCACGGGCGTCCTGACTACTATTTGTTTATTGGATGCCCTTGTGATGTGTCTCCACTATTCCTGCATCAACCATGAGACAGCCCATTGGCCTAATTTTTGGAAACACAATGCACATTGTGTAGTGGACAAACCAGGACAGGATAATAGTCCTATCAAACTAATATTATAGTCATTGGAGGCCCTTGTCACAGATTGTCCCACATTATTACTGAGATAGGGGATAAATATTCAATAAAAAACCACTGTCAGTCACCATAGCTGACACAAAAACATCCTTTGGTTGTCATACATTGAGACTGAGATAGGGGATACATTTTTGATAGAAATCTACTATCAGTACCATACTGGCAAAAAAACATCTCTTGGTTGTCCCACATTGTTACTGAGATAGGGGATACATAGTCGATAGAAATCTACTGTCAGTCACGATAGCTGACAAATAAACATCCCTGGGTTTGTCCCACTTTGTGACTGAGATAGGGGATACACATGTGATAGAAATCTACTGTCAGTCAACATAGAGGGCAAAAAAACATTCCTGGGTTGTTCCACATTGTGAGATAGGGGATACAAATTCAGTAGCAATTTACACTGACTGCTGATAATCAACTGATGGCCCTCTGAAAACAGGAATTGAGGGCCACAGCTACTACAGTAGTCCATCGTAGATAATGTTTGTCATGGAAGGCCCTTGTCATTGTATCTTCCTGTGTCTATAACACAGCCCCCAGGAGTCATTTTTGCAAATCCGATGCACATTCTGCACTGGACCAAGTACTAGAGTATCAACAAGTCTTCTCTTCCTATATATCAAAACTGTAGATAATCGCGACAACTCAGTATCATGCAAAAATTCAGTTTATTAATAGGTTAAAATCAGTATAATGTAAGGTGTAGGGAACATAGGAACCTGAGTCCACAACCCACAGTTGGTAGGAAACCACTCACCTAGAAGCAAACACCAGCACAATTTGTACAAAGATAATAGTATATAGTAGTACAGCAAAAATACGCCTTGGAGATAAAGTTGCTATTGGATAGAAAACTCCATCCTAGGTATAAATTAATCCAGTAGAAGAAGCTGATATAGACATATTCATAAATTCCAATACAGTACAAGTTACATTTAACAAATATCAGTGTTACAAAATATACTCCTATCCAAAACCATAGCAAAGAATCCCAAGGTATGGCATATAATGCTAAGTAAACAGTAATCGCTGGCATCTGACAGCTAAATCAGATGCTCCGGTGTCTCTTACCTAGTGGCACATAGGTCTAGGATAGTGGTCCCGACCCCAACAGCTGTTTCGGGCGACCTTCGTCAGGGGATCACCGAAATCTGGGGAGAGTGCGCTTTAAAAAGGCTGGCCAGCCAGGGGGATTGCGGTCCGGTGTGCACCATCGCGGCAAGCAGTATCCCAGAAGCTGCGAGGCAGGGAGCGTGCCGCGTCATCGCGTCCGCGGTCATGTGAGTCACGTGAATAGCCGGAGCGAATCAGAAGCGGCACCACCTCCCCACGTCACAGCACCATGGAGACAGCGGGGACGCGTCTCGTCACCGGGCCACAAATGTGATAAGAACCTATTTAACTCATTACAGCCTGCAGATATCCACATTACTAAACAAAACGCTATGGTATATGCAACACAGGGTTAGAATTGTATCAATTAGACATACATCCAGAAATTCCACCATTATTAAACAGGGTATAGAACATAGTAATAAGTACAATCTTATTCAGTACATACAGTGCCTACAAGTAGTATTCAACCCCCTGCAGATTTAGCTGGTTTGATAAGATGCCAATAAGTTAGAGCCTTCAAACTGCAAACGAGAGTAGGATTTATTAACAGAAGCATAATTCTTACAAACCAAAAAGTTATGTTGCTCAGTTGAATTTTTATAAATTTTAAACATAAAAGTGCGGGTCAATTATTATTCAACCCCTATGTTTAATATTTTGTGGAATAACCCTTGTTTGCAATTACAGCTAATAATCGTCTTTTATAAGACCTGATCAGGCCGGCACATGTCTCTGGAGTTATCTTGGCCCACTCCTCCATGCAGATCTTCTCCAAGTTATCTAGGTTCTTTGGGTGTCTCATGTGGACTTTAATCTTGAGCTCCTTCCACAAGTTTTCAATTGGGTTAAGGTCAGGAGACTGACTAGGCCACTCCAACACCTTGATTTTTTCACTCTTGAACCAGGCCTTGGGTTTTCTTGGCTGTGTGCTTTGGGTCGTTGTCTTCTTGGAAGATGAAATTATGACCCATCTTAAGATCCTTGATGGAGGAGCGGAGGTTCTTGGCCAAAATCTCCAGGTAGGCCGTGCTATCCATCTTCCCATGGATGCGGACCAGATGGCCAGGCCCCTTGGCTGAGAAACAGCCCCACAGCATGATGCTGCCACCACCATGCTTGACTGTAGGGATGGTATTCTTGGGGTCGTATGCAGTGCCATCCAGTCTCCAAACGTCACGTGTGTGGTTGGCACCAAAGATCTCGATCTTGGTCTCATCAAACCATAGAACCTTGAACCAGTCTGTCTCAGAGTCCTCCAAGTGATCATGAGCAAACTGTAGACGAGCCTTGACATGACGCTTTGAAAGTAAAGGAACCTTACGGGCTCGTCTGGAACGGAGACCATTGCGGTGGAGTACGTTACTTATGGTGTTGACTGAAACCAATGTCCCCACTGCCATGAGATCTTCCCGGAGCTCCTTCCTTGTTGTCCTTGGGTTAGCCTTGACTCTTCGGACAAGCCTGGCCTCGGCACGGGAGGAAAGTTTCAAAGGCTGTCCAGGCCGTGGCAGGCTAACAGTAGTTCCATAAGCCTTCCACTTTCGGATGATGCTCCCAACAGTGGAGACAGGTAGGCCCAACTCCTTGGAAAGGGTTTTGTACCCCTTGCCAGCCTTGTGACCCTCCACGATCTTGTCTCTGATGGCCTTGGAATGCTCCTTTGTCTTTCCCATGTTGACCATGTATGAGTGCTGTTCACAAGTTTGGGGAGGGTCTTAAATAGTCAGAAAAGGCTGGCAAAAGAGATAATTAATCCACACATGTGAAGCTCATTGTTCTTTGTGCCTGAACTACTTCTTAATACTTTAGGGGGACCAAACAGAATTCTGGTGGTTTGAGGGGTTGAATAATAAATGACCCTCTGAATTAACTTTTAACACTTTGAAAAAAAAAAAAAAAAATTGAAAAAAATCTTTTTGGCTGCAGTGCATTTCCCATTTCCAGGCTGATCTACAGTCCAAATGTCACAATGCCAAGTTAATTCTGCATGTGTCAACCAGCTAAATCTGCAGGGGGTTGAATACTACTTGTAGGCACTGTATATTGAGTATATGATAAATATATGATGGAATCTTGAACGGTCTTGCAGATTTAGGAAGTCCATCAATATCAATGTTTTGTAATACAAGATCATAGTGTCCACTAGAATCTTTCATCCATAGCAAGAAATTGTCAGGAGGTGGCAATACATACAGTATAGTAAATCGAGTTCATCCCACAAAATAGCTGAAGCCGAACCTAGATAAAAAATGAAGTTAAAAGAAACCTGATTAGGTCACTGATGGATAAGTACAGCCCAGATTATGTAGTTTACAAAAAGGATGCGAAATTCCAATTTTCATTTAATCCCAGAGGCTGGAGAGTACCAAGGCGCCAAATCCACCTTGTCTCTAGTTGAGAGAGTCTTTTAGAGAGGGGACCACCTCTTATTCCCAAAATGTACAACATCTATTCCACGTGCCATTAGAAGATCACCCCTACACTGATGGTATTGATGAAAATGTCTGGGCAAAGTTTTTAATGTCTTTATATCCTCACAGTCTGATGCCCCATTAATAGCCAGCACATGCTCCCTGATGCGAACCTTTAAGGCACGTGTTGTCGACCCTATATAGATTTTGGGGCAGGGGCACACAGCATAGTAAATCACCCCAATGGTGTTACAGGTGATGAATTTACGAATGCTGAAGGTTTCTGTGCCCGATGTGTTTGTAAAAGAAGTCGTCCTCTCAATATTGGGGCACGAAACGCATTTTCCACAGGGAACGCAACCCACTCTTTTTGGTAGGGAGTCTAGAAACGTTTTTTTGTTGTTGGGAGCATCTGGGGAATATTGGCAATCAAAATCTCTGATTCATTTAGAGGGGCTTGTCCAACTCATTCTGGAGGGGTGGCACCATATATCCTTGGTCCAGTCACTTACACAAGTGATACAATGGTATGGAAAGCATTCAGACTCCATTAAATATTTCCTTCTTTGTTTCATTGCAGCCATTTGGTAAATTCAAAAAAGTTCATTTTTTTTCTCATTAACTCTGCACCCCATCATGGCTGAAAAAAAACAGAAATGTAGAAATCTTTGCAAATTTATTAACAAAGAAAAACTGAAATATCACATGGTTACAAGTATTCTGTCCCTTTGCTCAGACACTCATATTAAGTCACATGCTGTCCATTTCCTTGTAATCCTCCTTGAGATAGTTCTACTCCTTCATTGGATTCCAGCGGTGTTTAATTAAACTGATAGGACTTGATTTGGAAAGGCACACATTTTTCTATATAAGACCTCACAGCTCACAGCGCATTTCAGATCAAATGAGAATCATGAGGCCAAAAGAACTGCCCAAGGAGCTGAGACAGAATTGTGGCAAGACACACATCTGGACAAGGTTACAAAAGAATTTCTGCAGTACTCAAGATTCCTGAAAGTACAGTGGCCTCCATAATCCTTAAATGGAAGACGTTTGAAACCACAAGAAGCCTTCCTAGACCTGGCCATCCAGCCAAACTGAGCAATCGTGGGAGAAGAGCCTTAGTGAGAGAGGTAAAGAAGAACCCCAAGATCACTGTGGCCGAGCTCCAGAGATGCAGTAGGGAGATGGTAGAAAGTTCCACAAAGTCAACTATCACTGCAGCTCTCCACCAGTCGAGCCTTAATGGCAGAGTGGCTGGATGAAAGCCTCTCCTTAGTGCAAGACATATGAAAGCCTGCATAGAGTTTGCAAAAAAAACTCATGAAGAATTCCTAGGCTAAGAGAAATATCTTTTTCTGGTCTCATGAGATGAAGATAGAACGTTTTGGTGATAATCTTATGATATGGGGGTGTTTTTCAGTTGCAGGGCAGGATGACTGGTTGCAAATGAAGGAAACATAAATGCAGCCAAGTACAGAGATATCCTGGATGAAAACCTCTTCCAGAGTGCTCTGGACCTCAGACTTGGCCGAAGGTTCACCTTCCAACAAGACAATGATCCTAAGAGACAATGACCCTAAGCACATAACTAAAAGGAGTGGCTTCAGAACAACTCTGAAACCATTCTTGACTGGCCAAGCCAGAGCCCTGACCTAAACCCAATTGAGCATCTCTGGAGAAACCTGAAAATGGCTGTTCACCAACATTCACCATCCAACCTGACTGAACTGGAGAGGATCTGCAAAGAAGAATGGCAGAGGAGCCCCAAATCCAGGTGTGAAAAACATGTTACATCATTCCCAAGAAGATTCATGGCTGTGCTAGCTTAATACTGTGCAAACGGTCTGAATACTTATGACCATGTGATATTTCAGTTTTTGCAAAAGTTCTACTATTTCTGTTATTTTTAGTCCAGATGGGGTGCAGAGTGTATATTAATGGGAAAAAAATAAATTTTTCTGAAGTTGGCTGCAATGAAACAAAGAGTGAAAAATTAAAGGGGTCTGAATACTTTCTGTACCTACTTTATATTTGAGCTCATCATCCAGTTGACTAGTGCAGCTTTATTTTTTATGTTGGCAGAGTGTGGCCCCCACATGGTCAGGCTCACAGTGGGGTACCGTAAAAGAGGTGTAATTTCCTCCAGCTGCAAGTGGATCCTAGGTTGGTGGGTGGGGCCCATTCCTGCACTCCCACATTAGAATAGTGATGGGAGGTTACCCGGAAGGGAGATATATTAATCTTTAGGGTGTACAAAGAGTGAGTCAGAGAGAGCCGTCGTTGGAGGAGGAGAAGAGGAGTTGAAGTGTGGAGCGAGGCGGAAGGTTAACCCGGACAGCTTTACGCTGATCCGGAGGGAAGATGAGAGAGGATCCTGAGGGGATCCTGAGAGAGGGCGCCTGACGTGCAGAGTCTGGGCCCTAGAAAGAAAGGGGGAACCCCAGCGTGAATGCGAACATACACCAGGGAATTCCCAGTCCACCAGGGGAATGCCGGACCTGAGGAAAACGGCCAGACTGCACCTCTGAAGTCGTCAACCGGCTGCTGCGGTTTGTTCACCGGCTGCGGCAACCCTGCCAGACGGAGCGGTCTTCCTGCTTCCTTACCATGAGGGAGGGGAGCCCCAAGTCTATCTTTAAGGAGCCATTGGGTATAGACTCATCCTAGGCGGGGGAAGAAAGGACACGTGTTCGTCAACTAAGGCATACCACGGGTACCACCATACCACCTGGCATCCACTTGCAGCCACCTGTAGAACTACCTGTTCCTTTAACAACTGTTGCTTAACTGTGGACTTGTATGCTGATGACTATTTACAGTAAAGTACTCAGGGGAAAGTGACTTTGCCTTTGTGTCGTTATTTTCATCAACCTGTTTGCTTACAGGAACGCTGCCCTGGAGGACCAGCTCCACCTGTAGGGAGCTTTGCCATCTCTGCCGCAATACCATCGACCTCCGGAGGACTTTGGCAGCGCTGGTGACCCATCATCACGTACTACAGGTGGCATCACATGACAAACTCTAATCCCCTGTACATACACCCCTTATTGAAGTATCAGCCGGGCCACGGCTCAGGCACCACCACCCGTGACATCCCTGTGAAACACCCACCGAGCCTGATACCCGAGTACCCCACAAGAGTTCAGCCAAATCTGAGGCTCGCTGGCCGCAGTCACTGCTTCTTTATTGTACTCTATGTCGCTTACCCTTCTTCTCTGTAGTCTCTGGACTTAAATGAGTTAAATGAGTGAGTGAGGACCCTATAATATGAATAAGTTAGGGCACTCTCAAATGTACAGAAGAGCGCCCTCCAAAATCTATAGAGCAGGACCCTTCAAAACAAATGTTACTGGGCCACCTATGGTCCCTCACCAAACTCAGGTTTCCTGACACCTGCAGGCCCTCTGAAAACTTGAATTGAAGGCTGCAGAATGACATGGAGGTGATGTAGCAGGAGGGAGGGTAAAGCCCAATGCCCAATTGGACGCATTGTAAATTGCTATGGAATATGTATTCCAGTATGGAGTCTCACTGAACGATGGCAATCCCAAATGTAGAGATGAGGGCCCTCCCAAATGTATGTTACTGCGCCACCTCTGGGTCCTCACCAAACTCAGGTTTCCTGATGCTTGCAGGCCCTCTGAAAACTTGAATTGAGGGCTGCAGGAAAGAGTAAAGTCCAATGCCACAATGGGCGCATTGTAAACTGAATTGAGGGCCGCAGAATGACATGGAGATGGCGTGGCAGGAGGAGTGGGAGGGTAAAGCACAATGCTACAATGGGCACATTGCAAACTGCTATGGAATATGTATTCCACTATCTGTGTCTCAATGAGGGAGGGACCGCCCAAATGTATAAGTAGGAGCAGTCCCTCCCAAATGTATGTTACTGGGCCACTTTGGGCTCCCACCAAACTCAGGTTTCCTGTCACCTGTAGGCCCTCTGAAAATTTCAGTTGAAGGCTGTAGAATGACATGGAGGGGGAGGAGGAGGAGGAGGGTAAAGTCCAACACACAATTTAACATGTTGGAACTGGCATTGCAAACTGCTATGGAATATGTATTCCCCTATCTAAGTCTCAATGAGGGAGGGACCAAACAAATGTATAAGTAAGAGCAGTCCCTCTCAAACATATGTTACAGGGCCACCTGAGGCCCTCAAGTCAAAGATCAACATACCAGCTGGCTTTGTAATGTGCTGGGGAATAGCTAACTAAAAATGATGTATGACAGAGGGACCTACAAAATGTTAAGTCAGGGCCCTCCCAATTGTAAAAGGCAAAAAAAAGCCAAAACACTACTGTATGTGTGAACAAATGCTAAAACAGATATTTTTTTCTCTTCTTTATTTAGCCTTACAAGTGATTATGCAGGAAAATTTGTTTATTAGCCTTTTTGGCCTGTAAAATGCAATTTAGGTTAGGTTTGGTGGGTGTTCTTGTGCATCTGTAACAGTGGCATAATACTGTGACAATCCTATTCCAGAAACCATATGTGAGTCAGAAATGCATGCAGGCATTTCCCATTCTGCTTCATCACCTTTTTATCATTTCAGCCTTTTCCTCAGGCCTCCAGACCTCTTTGTCGGATCCAGCTGAAAATTACTCACATTTACCATTGACTTGCATTGTACTAGCTATTCGAAACGAATACATGATTACAAAGTACTTGTTATGAGTAAGGTAAAAAATATTTGTACTATGTTAGCCAGTAGATGGAAAAATATTACAATCTGAGAGTCCTCAGTGGTTGATACCTTTTAATGGCTAACTGAAAAGATGGTAAGAAAAAGCAAAGCAAGCTTTCGGGACACTGTGGCCCCTTCGTCAGGCAGATAATGACACCAATTATCATAAGAATTGTTATGAGTATTGCGATTATGAATATTTTGGCACTCACTCATCCCTAAACATGGTCCCATATTCTATGTGCATACCAATGTGCAATCGATTATTTGTTAGAAATGATGTATTTATCATAATTAGCCAATATGTGGGATTCTCATTTTCTGTTTGCAATTTTGATCCTCTGTTCACTAAACAGCAGCCTATAAAATTGCTTCTACACTATGTCAGTGAAGAACCACAGCAATATATAGTAAGTCTGAGAAGACTGCTTCAGTGGATAGAGCTGTGCTATTTTTTCAGGGCTCCTATAATGTGGCACTTTTAGTGGTCGCCTGGTCAGCTCTCAGATGGCTACCATGGACAGGCTTAGCGCAAACCACTTTGCTCCATCCCAGAGGGTGTCCAGATATTGTAGATAAAGAATAGAGAGACACTCACTGGATTATCTCAGCTTCTTGTTTATTGAAACAACATGCAGGTACAGAGTTTCAGGGACATCAGATGTCGGCAGTACAGGGGGAGGGAGGCACAGGACTACAGCATCATTTCACACCTGTCTGGGTCTTCTATGGGTCCACCCGTAGACTTACATCCCAGAGGGTGCCCTGGACTTCACCTCTTAACCCCTATACAGGGATCTGGATTTAGAGGCTCCGGAGCTGGGGCAATGCACTAAGATGCAGTATGGTGGTGCAGGCTGGCAGGCGTTGTCAGGTAGATGAGTTAGAACCAAGAGGGCATGAAAAAGCACAAAATCTGGTGACACGGGAGTACTCAAAAAAACAAAAACAAGAAACAAATACTCTATGCTTTTGATATATGTTTTATCAGCTTTTATAAAATCACTGCTTTATCAGCAGGTGATTATCAAAAGAGGACTATTCATCCTGCTGCCATGCCATCCTCCATATTCATGAGCTCTGAATTACCCAACCCCCACCATTGATTGGCAGTTTAATGCTTATGCAAAGTGTATAAAGAAAACTGTCAATTAGTCAATTAGTCCTCTGGTTGGGGTTATACAAAGCTCAGCATGCACAGTACTGACAAATACTTGTAGATCTGCATCAGACAAAATAGTGACTTTTGTCAAAGCTCCAGCAAGTAGGACAGCAAGTGAAACATCGCTTAAATCAGGGTCTCTACATCATGGTGTTCTCAGATGACATAGCAAAAACCTTGGTGACAGTTTCCCTTTAACCCAGAATACCAATTTACAGAATTTTGTGGATTTAAAAATGTTCCCATAGGAGTTAGATAGGTTCTCAACAATCATAGGTCGCTCCATGTAGAGACCTCTATATGATTGAACTCACCAAAAATCAGCCATGTCAAATATCCATTGAACCTAGCAGGAGGCTTCCAGCTCCACTGAGAGGCAACACAAGTGTTTAAACACCAGTGCACAATCTCCTACAACCCAAGCGATGGGGGCGGTTGTGGCACCTGCGACCAGCCATGCATCAAGGATGGCTGGTATTAAGGGGGTGATTGGTGGTATATGAAGGCACAAGGTTACCAATGGCTGGTTTCACACTGCAGTTTTTTACCTGAACAGGTTCCACCGAGTTTGTGTGCCAAAACCAGGAGCGGAACCAGGAGAGCAACTTGCAGAGAAAAACTATAAGTGAAAGATTGACACCTGCTCTGAGTTTTGGAGACAATCCTGGTTTTGGCACACATCCCGGATGGAACCTGATCAGGGAGAAAACTGCAGTGTGAAACTAGCCAATGTCCTATTCGGTGATCTTTTGTGAACCTCTATATGATTGCAACAGTGGCGGACCTTGTGACCAGGGGGCCCTGGTGCAGCAGCTGATGGTGAGGAGCGGGGAAGGGGGGGGCGGTGCTATCAGATGTCGGCGAGGAGCGGGGGGGGTGCTAACAGGTGACGGCGAGGAGGAGTGGAGGGCGGGGGTTGCTATAGGTGCTGCAGGCTCCAACCTGCGCCGGGCCGCGTAGTCCTGGGAGCCGGGGCGGCAGAGGAGAGGAGGGGCGGGATCAGCCAGGGGAAGTAGGAAGCTTCCCTCAGTTAATAACTCCCTCTCCTCTGGCACAGGGTCATGGGGGTCAGCTGGGGGCCCCCCTGCAGGCTTGAGGGGCCCCCTAGCTGGTCGGGGCCCTGGTACAGCTGAACCAGCTGCACCACGGTAGGTCCACCCTGGATTGCAAATCTTTTTGTGTCAGCTCATTATTTTTCACTTGCTTTGATTGCTGTTTCATTACACTAAATATCACATAATAGTTTCTAAACTGCTTATAGAAGCAAAATAGTTCCTGCTATCTATTTGAACTAAGAAGGACTGATGACTTATTATTTCAGAGGCGTACTTTCTCTCATTATTACTAGCCATCTGTTCGCAGCCTCTTTTTACAGAGCATTTCTTTTTACTTTTCACACCATTTTTAGAATATGTAGCATCATTCTGCATTGAAGTCTGATATCTTGTGATGCTACTCTCAATAAACAAAGAGTCTGTTAGGAAAGGTAATGAATGTACTGTACATGATAAGGTAAGATTCAATTTTTGGGCTACTGGCTTTTTTAAAGTAAAGCATAATAAACAACTGTTTTTCTATACTTTTCTATATAAACCTACAATTTAGACAATTAAGGGTGCTTTCACAGTGATGTTTTTTCCCGCAGCTGGACAAAAAACCGCATCTGCCGCAAGTGCCGCCTAACGGCGGCAATTGCGGCACCCTTGCGGCAAGCCCCATGCATTGTCTATGGGGCTTGCGCTAAGTGTGCGTCAGGTGTGGCAAGTGCGGTTTCAGCGGTTGTGGCAGATGCGGCTGCGAAAATAACCGCCGCTGGCTGCGTTTGTTTTCGCGGCCACATCTGCCGCAACTGCCGAAACTGCACTTGCCGTGTCTGCCGCACACTTACCGCAAGCCCCATAGACAATGCATGGGGCTTGCCACATGTGTGCTGCAATTAACAGCGACACTTGCGGCAGATGCGTTTTCTTGTCCGGATCCGCCGGATCCGGGCAAAATCTCCAATGTGAACGCACCCTTACTTTTTATTTTCTTAAAGAACACGGGAGGGAATGGTTTCAAAGAAAGGACTATGCAATTTAATGAGAAAGCAAACGGAAGAGAAGGAAGTTCTGAAGAGTGAAATAAAGATAGATGAAAGTGGGGGGGAGGGGGCAATAAAATTGACTAAAGTTAATTAATTCTACAGTGTGACAGCACATTGTTGTATATTACATTTGCACGTCGATAATTGCCGGCATTTTAGCCTTATAAAACATTATTGCTGGTTTGTTATAAATCTCTGTTAATGGAGTAAATGGATATATTTCCTCTTTCAGCCTATCTAATTGCAAAAATATCTATTTTTATCTACAATGCATATTTTGATACAATTGAAATTAGTTTAGCTATTGTAGCTTAGACTGTAAACACAGATTTTGATCTGTTATCTATGTTCTACTGTGTTCTTTGGAACATTCTATGACAATACTAATTGAATGTATTGTTCTGTACCATATTCAGCTAATTTTTTTCACAATGACCAGTAGATGGTAGTAATGCTTTATTTATAATCACAGTAACTGCAGGATAAGGCATTGGCCTTCAGCCTACAATCTAATCCACCAGCATTCTCTGTCTGCCTCAATCCCTAAAGAGAGAAATCTTTAGGAAATCAATTTAATATATTTCACCAATTATACTTAATGAAAGGTTATAAAAAGCAGAACTTTATGGACTGATTGCAAATTATATATTAATTTAATACAATAATATGCAAAATTTTTGATTTGAAAACTACAGAACCAAGCAGCGAAAACATAATCTCTGACTATTGTTTTATATTTTTTTTTGCAGGCAAAGACAGATTTGGATAAAGCAATAAATTATTTATTTTCAGCTAGAAAGTTTTGATTGATGTAATCATTACTTTTATGGGAATCTGTTGATATGATCAACCCTCCTAAGTCATCTATACGGGCATGTAGGCATAGAAAGCTGAATAAAATGATACCTTGAAATCTGCAATCTGGAGAAATCTAGGCTTTTCCTACATGTAAATGAGCTGTTCCAGGCTATGGGCTGGACACTGATCTGCATAAGAATCTGCCTCCGGCATTGTTTTTTTTTTTTATTGCACCACTGGAATGATGCTTTCATTAAAGTGGACATTACCAATGCGAGGCATGTGACTAAGGCGTGCTTCTAACCACAGCTTTTGAGCTGTCAGGCTGTGTCCAGTGTTTTGCTGGATGCACTGTACACAACCTATCAGCTCCGAACAAATAGAACCGGAGGGCAAATATTCCCTCTGGTCCTGTTTTCTGCCGGAATACATTCTCACCTGGTCTCATTTCTTGGTCATTTGAATGGTATAAGTTGAATGGAGCTGGTCAGATGTGACATTATTGAAGTGTGACATATTAAAGTGTCACATCAGAAATATCCCAGAAATAACACAGAAGTAACCAGAAGGTACCAGCTATACCCGTCTAACTGTCTATGTTACTTTACTTTCAACTTTTTTATTTGTTTTCCTCATCATGTCTTTTACTTCAATGTCTATTGTTCTATGTGCCCTTGCCAACTACCTTTACCGCCCCATCCCTCCTCCATCACCCCTCATCCAAATAAGCCCCTCTCTCCTTCCCTCTACTCAGACCACCATGTTCCAGGTTGTGGCACCTGAAACTAAGTCACAAATATATAAACTATTTGCCTTTTCTCTTTTTAATGCTGCTCCTATCAGGTGTTATCTCTCCAAATCCTGGTCCACCTTCCCCCATCTTCAACCCCTCTTCCACCACACATAGAAACCCTACATACCTTATCAACATTACTTGCACACCTTCATCTCCCTCTTTTAATTGCACTCTCTGGAATCTACGGTCTGTATGTAACAAGCCTCCCTTCATCCACAACCACTTTCTCACTAACTCTCTTAACCTCCTGGCCCTCACAGAAACCTGGATCCAAGATTCAGACACAGTGTCTCCTGCTGCTATTTCTTATGGTGGTACATTTCTCTCATTCCCTGAGACCTGGGAACAGACATGATGGTGGAGTTGGCTTACTCCTGTCCCCACAATGTACTTACCAGTTCTTTCCCCCAGCCCCATCACTATCATTCCCCTCTTTTGAGGTCCATACAATTAGGCTATTCCATCCCCTCCCACTTAGAGTAGCAGTTGTATACCGCCCCCCGGGGTCACCCACCCAATTCCTCGATCACTTCACAGCATGGCTGCCGCACTTCATGTCCTCAGAATTACCAAACCTTTTTGTGGGAGACTTTAACATTCCCATAAACAGCCCCATCTCCTCATCTGCATCCCAGATCCTATCTCTAACCACCTCTCTAAGATTGCAAAGTATTCACTGATCTCAGGGAGACCAGTCCAAGAAAACACTGCGGGCAGCTGGCTAAAGCGCTCAAACACAGTGAATTCCTAGGCACATTGCCCCCTGGGAAATATGAATATGCAAATAGAGTCTGTGGAGCCTCGGTTAGGAGTCTCAAACACAGGACTAGCCATATATCTCTCCAGGGAAGGACCCAGCCAAGGGGTGGCTCCTTGCGGAGAACACCATAACCACCATATGAAGTGGCCCTATAAGTCAATATCCAACTCTTTTACAAGTTTACAGATATGACAAGGGAATACCAAGGCCAGGTATCCATCCACATACAGCTGTTTTGGGGTGTTGCCCCTCATCAGTGTGGAGTAGGATTCTGGCTAGGTGGGAGCAAGGCCTAGTAGACCAAGATTGCAAAGTATTCACTGATCTCAGGGAGACCAGTCCAAGAAAACACTGCGGGCAGCTGGCTAAAGCGCTCAAACACAGTGAATTCCTAGGCACATTGCCCCCTGGGAAATATGAATATGCAAATAGAGTCTGTGGAGCCTCGGTTAGGAGTCTTAAACACAGGACTAGCCATATAGGCTCAGGGGCCCCCAATTATTGGAAATCTTTAATAGGATTAGTCTTTTTCTATGGGCCAAAGGGACTTTTGGGGCCCACTAAGCTGTAGGGCCCGGATGCGATCGCAACCCCTGCACCTACTGTAGTTATGCCCCTGTCTGAATTCTAAAGTGCTGCGGAATATGCTGACGCTATATAAATAAAAATTGTTATTATTATTATTATTATTATGCAGCTGCTGCCGCTGTCCAGTCCTGAAATTTCAGGATCTTGGCTAGCGGGGAGCTAGCCACGGTTCTGAAATTTTCTGCCAGGAGCTCTCCAGGTGCTGAAGTTCAGCACCAGCCGCTGCTGAACTTCAGCACCCGGCGTCTGGAAGCCGGATCCGATTTTCTGTTGGATCCGGTGCGATCCGGCGCCCATAGCCTCCCGTTAGGGGGCACCAGATCGCATCGGATCTGGGAGAATCCCATTTTGTCAAATTTTGGCCCTGGATACAAATACACTGCAAGCTGCAATTTTGTGTCAAGGGAAAAAATGAATTCTGCTGGATCCTCCCTGACAGCAGGGAACCGGATGGCAAATCACTGCCATCCGGTCCCATCCGGCCCCATAGGAATACTATGGGGCCAAAATTGGATCCAGGGTTTTACACCGGACAGCCCTGGATCATAAAAAACGTGGTGTGAAGCGGGCCTAAGAGAGAACAGTAGAACTTTGTCTTCTAACAAACACATTTGCTGCAACTGTGCTGTATTGCAGCGATATTCCAACACTGGCTGCTTGTGAGATGAAGCTTAAGAAGAGAGGAACCTACAGATGTGTCAGTTAGAGTATGCTCACAACTATATAACCGACAAGTGTATATCCGATAAAAAAAAATTGTAGAACAGTTACCATCTGTGAGTTTTTCCTTAGCGAGAAATAAGCTGAGGAAAAAAATCGCAACATGCTGCGTATGGCAGAAGATCTCGCTAGAGATTCCCCAATACAAGTCATTGAATGCGAGAAAAAAAAAATTGACTGCACACGGATTCATTTTTAACATTGACTTTTACATACTCTAAAAAGCAAGGATAGATGTCAAACAGCTACAGTTAGGGCCAGAAATATTTGGACAGTGACACAATTTTCGCGAGTTGGGCTCTGCATGCCACCACATTGGATTTGAAATGAAACCTCTATAACAGAATTCAAGTGCAGATTGTAACGTTTAATTTGAAGGGTTGAACAAAAATATCTGATAGAAAATGTAGGAATTGTACACATTTCTTTACAAACACTCCACATTTTAGGAGGTCAAAAGTAATTGGACAAATAAACATAACCAACAATATTTTTTTAATATTTTGTTGCGAATCCTTTGGAGGCAATCACTGCCTTAAGTCTGGAACCCATGGACATCACCAAACGCTGGGTTTCCTCCTTCTTAATGCTTTGCCAGGCCTTTACAGCCGCAGCCTTCAGGTCTTGCTTGTTTGTGGGTCTTTCCGTCTTAAGTCTGCATTTGAGCAAGTGAAATGCATGCTCAATTGGGTTAAGATCTTGTGATTGACTTGGCCATTGCAGAATGTTCCACTTTTTTGCACTCATGAACTCCTGGGTAGCTTTGGCTGTATGCTTGGGGTCATTGTCCATCTGTACTATGAAGCGCGTCCAATCAACTTTGCTGCATTTGGCTGAATCTGGGCTGAAAGTATATCCCGGTACACTTCAGAATTCATCCGGCTACTCTTGTCTGCTGTTATGTCATCAATAAACACAAGTGACCCAGTGCCATTGAAAGCCATGCATGCCCATGCCATCACGTTGCCTCCACCATGTTTTACAGAGGATGTGGTGTTGCCTTGGATCATGTGCCGTTCCCTTTCTTCTCCAAACTTTTTTCTTCCCATCGTTCTGGTACAGGTTGATCTTTGTCTCATCTGTCCATAGAATACTTTTCCAGAACTGAGCTGGCTTCTTGAGGTGTTTTTCAGCAAATTTAACTCTGGCCTGTCTATTTTTGGAATTGATGAATGGTTTGCATCTAGATGTGAACCCTTTGTATTTACTGTCATGGAGTCTTCTCTTTACTGTTGACTTAGAGACAGATACACCTACTTCACTGAGAGTGTTCTGGACTTCAGTTGATGGTGTGAACGGGTTCTTCTTCACCAAATAAAGTACCGTATATACTCGTGTATAAGCCGACCCGTGTATAAGCCGACCCCCCTACTTTTGCCCCAAAAATCTGGAAAAACCTATTGACTCGTGTATAAGCCGAGGGTGGACCCCAGCACAGGTATACAGACCCCAGCAGTGTGGTATACAGGCCTCCCCAGTGGTAGTATACAGCAGCCCCAGTGGTAGTATACAGATTCCCCAGCAGCCCCAGTGGTAGTATACAGATTCCCCAGCAGCCCCAGTGGTAGTATACAGGAGCCCCAGCAGCCCCAGTTGTAGTATACAAGAGCCCCCGCAGCCCCAGTGGTAGTATACAGGAGCCCCAGCAGCCCCAGTGGTAGTATACAGGAGCCCCAGCAGCCCCAGTGGTAGTATACAGGAGCCCCAGCAGCCCCAGTGGTAGTATACAGGAGCCCCAGTGGTAGTATACAGATCCCCAGCAGCCCCAGTGGTAGTATACAGGAGCCCCAGTGGTAGTATACAGATTCCCCAGCAGCCCCAGTGGTAGTATACAGGAGCCCCAGCAGCCCCAGTGGTAGTATACAGGAGCCCCAGCAGCCCCAGTGGTAGTATACAGGAGCCCCAGCAGCCCCAGTGGTAGTATACAGGAGCCCCAGCAGCCCCAGTGGTAGTATACAGGAGCCCCAGCAGCCCCAGTGGTAGTATACAGCAGCCCAGTGGTATACAGCAGGCCCCAGGGGTACATATAGCAGCCCCCAGGGGTACCCAGCAGCCCCTGGGGTACCCAGCAGCCCCTGGGGTACGAACAGCCCCCTGGGGTACCAACAGCCCCCTGGGGGTACCAACAGCCCCCTGGGGTACCAGCAGCCCCCTGGGGGTACCAACAGCCCCCTAGGGTACCAACAGCCCCCTGGGGGTACCAATAGCCCCCAGGGGGTACCAGCAGCCCCCTGGGGGTACCTACAGCCCCCTGGGGGTACCAACAGCCCCCAGGGGGTACCAACAGCCCCCAGGGGGTACCAATAGCCCCCAGGGGTACCAGCAGCCCCTGGGGTACCAACAGCCCCCTGGGGGTACCAACAGCCCCCAGGGGGTACCAGCAGCCCCCTGGGGGTACCAACAGCCCCCAGGGGGTACCAACAGCCCCCAGGGGGTACCAACAGCCCCCAGGGGGTACCAACAGCCCCCTGGGGGTACCAATAGCCCCCAGGGGGTACCAACAGCCCCCTGGGTGTACCAACAGCCCCCAGGGGGTCCCCAGCAGGTACCCCAGCAGCCCCCAGGGGGTACCCAGCAGCCCCCTGGGGGTCCCCAGCAGCCCCTGGGGGTACACAGCGGCTCCCAGGGGGTCCCCAGCAGCCCCCTGAGGGTCCCCAGCAGCCCCCAAATGCTGGCACTCGCCCCCCCTTGCAAGGGCCCCCCCCCCGCTTCTCTTACCATTCCGGACTTCTGATCCGCGCCGCTCCTCGCTCCTCCTCGCTGCTCCGTCCGTCCATCTTCTACATCCGGGATCCCCGGCCGCGCGATGACGTCACATGCCTGCGACGGCCGGAGATCCGGGATGTAGAAGACGGACGGAGCAGCGAGGAGGAGCGAGGAGCGGCGCGGATCAGAAGTCCGGAATGGTAATATAACCATCGGGGGGGGGGGGGCAGGTGCCAGCACTTGGGGGGGATTTATTTAGTTATGCACTGCTTCCCCCTGCCGCTGATTGACAGGGGAAAGCAGTGCATATTTAATGAGCGGCCCCACGTGACGGGGCCGCTCATACAGCAGCCTCCCCCCCCGCCTCCTGAAGCCTCCACAGCCCCGGACACAGCCCCGGACACAGCCCCCCCCGTATTGACTCGTGTATAAGCCGAGGCTGAGACTTTTCAGCCCAAATTTTGGGCTGAAAAACTCGGCTTATACACGAGTATATACGGTATGCGGCGATCATCCACCACTGTTGTCATCCGTGGACGCCCAGGCCTTTTAGAGTTCCCAAGCTCACCAGTCAATTCCTTTTTTCTCAGAATGTTGATTTTGCTACTCCAAGCATGTCTGCTATCTCTCTGATGGATTTTTTCTTTTTTTTCAGCCTCAGGATGTTCTGCTTCACCTCAATTGAGAGTTCCTTTGACCGCATGTTGTCTGGTCACAGCAACAGCTTCCAAATGCAAAACCACACACCTGGAATCCACCCCTGACCTTTTAACTACTTCATTGATTACAGGTTAACGAGGGAGACACCTTCAGAGTTAATTGCAGCCCTTAGAGTCCATTGTCCAATTACTTTTGGTCCCTTGAAAAAGAGGAGGCTATGCATTACAGAGCTATAATTCCTAAACCCTTTCTCCAATTTGGATGTGGAAACTCTCATATTGCAGCTGGGAGTGTGCACTTTCAGCCCATATTATATATATAATTGTATTTCGGAACATGTTTTTGTAAACAGCTAAAATAACAAAACTTGTGTCACTGTCCAAATATTCCTGGCCCTACCTGTATTTATTTAATGTCCCCCCTAATATATTGTAAGTTTGCTTCCTTTAGTGCCTTTCATGTGGCACTAAAGGATGTTTAGCCTTGTATCTAGAGTGAAAATAAATAATGTAATCGGGGGAAGGCGTCCTAGAGTGGACCTACTGGGACGTGGTACCGAACTCCCCTGGGTGAGCTGATCCTAGTTTTCCCAAACCCTATACAGGGATTGTCAGGGGCAAGCCCAGGGGGTCTAAGTACCACAGCAGCTAGTACCAGGGGGCGGCTCGTAAGGTTAGCCTATACTAAAGCACAGCTAAGGATTCCGGGATAACAGTGTACAAAGCTAGGAGAACGGGAATGGTGCTACCGGAGCAGAGCACAGCAAAGGTTCCAGGAAACAGTACAAGGCTGGAGGACAGGAATGGAGCTTCTGGGGAAGAGAACAGCAAGGGTTCCAGGACACAGAGCACAAGGAAGGCCTGACCAACAGTCAGCAAGGCAGAAGCAAACTGACTTAATAATCAGGCACCTCCCATCAGAGGAGGTGGCCTGATATACCATGGGAAGAGCAGCCATTGGTCAAGGGGAGTAGAATTCAAATAGAATATGCGGTTTTAAGGAAGAGCGCAGGTATGAGACGGGATACTTTAATCTTTATCTCCGTAACTTTATTCATAAAAAGCTCCAGACCACAACATGTTTCGACGTACAGACGTCTTCCTCAAGCGCTTGAGGAAGACGTCTGTACGTTGAAACATGTTGTGGTCTGGAGCTTTTTATGAATAAAGTTACGGAGATAAAGATTAAAGTATCCCGTCTCATACCTGCGCTCTACCTTAGAACCGCATATTCTATTTGAATTCTATTAATCTAATTCCATTGTGGAAAGCGGTGACAGAGCTGCAGGAGGGATAGGGTTAATGGATCAACCTGGTGTTTCCTGACCTAACCCTGGAGAGAGAGTGTGGATTGCACGAGGCCAGGAGCAGAGGCGATTGAGGATACAGGAGCACTACAGATCCAAGGCTGACAAACTGCACTCACAATCTGGTTGTGCGGATCGGGCACAACCTTTAAAGGTTAGTTCACTTATAATACGACCACTTTAAAGACAGGAGAGGGCCACAGGTGGCGCAACACTATATTTTTTCTTTTTATTGGTCAAGGGGAGTGTCAGGTTGGACCTTGCCGGCCCCTAGAGTAACAGGGAAGGAGTGCACCTAGCACGCCGCTGAGTAGGCTCATGAAAATGACCACAGTAATGTGCTCATGTGCGAACCCAGCAGTCAGCTGACAGGAAGGCAACATGGCGACGGCTCCGAGACACAGCACGCCTGGATGCCGGACGCCCGGTCGGCAGAGGAGCAGGAGATGCCGACCCGGGAGAGGTGAGCTGGGAAGCGGTGCCAGGGGGCCTAACAGGTTCCCCCTATTTTTGATCGCCAGCTAGGGCAAGCCGACAGCTAGAACCTGCTGACCACAGCTGGTGACTTTTCCTTGGCTGGTAATCCAAAACAGAGGTCATCCCAAGCTTTATATTTTAATTATTTATAAATAAATAAATAATTTTAAAAAAATTAAGGGGACCTCCTATTTCGGAAAACCAGCGAAGGTAAAGCTGACAGCTGGGGCCGGTATTCTCAGGGTGTGAGATAGTCTTTAATAGGCCCTCCACACCCTAAAAATAGCAGACTACAGCTGTCCCCAGAACTAGTGCCTCCATTATATGTGCAATACTTGTGCTTTGCCTGGCTCTTCCGGCTGCACTGGTGATGAAGGTAAATGGGGTAGTAGAAGGGGTTAATGACAGCTGAGTATTGACAGCTGTCATTAATCTCTAGATTAGTAATGTGCAGGTATTTGTGATACCCGTACATTAGCAATCTAGCAAGTAAATAGTTAAAAAAAACAGACAGATAATATTCTTTATGAGAAATAAAACTGTGTAAAATCCTTTATTTTAAATAAAACGTACAGACACCATATTTCATAACCACCGATGGCAATCCACAGCCAGCACGATGTCCCTCAAGGAAGCTCTTTGCTCTGTTACATCACGATGAGCAGTTAGACCGTGAAAAGTGAGAAGCACTCTTACAATGATGGAGCCACGGCTGTGAGAAAGTTCATCTGAGGTAACAACTGGCGCGCTTACTACAGTACCCAGTTGTGACCTCAGATGAGTTGTATGACATCACCGCTCTCACAGCCACCGCAGATGTAAGATCCATCACTGTGATAGAATCATAGAATCTTGATTTAATGATTCACCAAGACCGATCTGACAGCCACAACTCCGTCATTGTGAGAGCTCTACTCAGCCTGAATGGTCTAACCGCTCATCACCATGTAGCAGAGTGGAAGATCTTCCTCGAGGGGATTGTGCTGTGGTTTACCATCAGAGGATATGTTTGGGAGCTAAAAAATGAGTGAAAGTGGGTGTCTGTGTGTTTTATTTGAAATAAAGGGCGAATCACCAGGATTAGCACATCTTGTTGAGGCGCCAGTTCTGGTGCGGATGTAACCTGCTATTTTTAGAGTGTGGAGGGCTCATTAAAGATGAACTGTCAACCCCCTGGTGCTATGCTAACTGAATGCAGCTGTTAAAAAGACTTTATAAAGTGTGTAAATAAGGAGTCCGGAGGGACTTACTCAGTAATGAGTCATCGCTGTTGCTGGTGTCCTCCCTGCCTCCAGCCCTCTCTGTGGCACCTCTTGTTCAGCCTCCTTTATGTGTATGCTCTCCTCCCTGCCTCCAGCCTTCTGTGTACTACCTCCATCTCTCTATTGTTCAGCCTCCTGTATGTGTCATTGCTGAGGGCTGGAGGTGGCACACAGAAAGCTGGAGGCGGGGAGGACACCAGCAATAGTGAGGACTCATTACTAAGTAAGTCCCTCCGGACTCCTAATCTGTACACTTTACAAAGTCATTTAACAGCTTACAGGGGGGCTAGAAACATGGGGGACCCCTTCCCTGAATGCAGCAGACACGCTGCATTCAGTGCTGCATTCTGTTAGGAAAGCACCAAGGGGATGACAGGTCCTCTTTAAAGATGGTCCTTCACACCCTGAGCATACCAGATTACCTTTATTGGTTTTCCAAAATAGGAGGACCACAAATTAAAAAAAAAAAAAATCCTATTTATATATTTATAAATAATTACAAAATAAAGCTTGAGGTCATTTTTGTTTTGCATTACCAGCCAAGGAAAAGTTACCAGCTGTGATAAGCAGGCTCCAGTCATTGAATTTACCCCTGCAAGTGATCAAAAATAGGGGTACCTTTTGTCAATGTGGCACCCCACTGGTTAGTGCGCCAGTAAAGGGGTACTACACCCAGATTAGCGTGTGTGGTATATCGGTGACCAGAGGATGGTAATGTTAATCTGAGGCCCATGTGGACGCATTCATACACTTAGAACTAGTGGACCCATTGGCTGAACCCGTAACCAGGGTAAACGGTCCCGGTGGGAGGAGCTTAGGTGTAATAAGAAGAGTGGGAAGGAATGGCAGTTAGTCAGTCATGAGGAGAGTGAAGTGGAGGGTGCCTGTAAAAGGAGGGCAACCCAGACAAGATGGAGGGCCCCTGGCTTGAGCAAGCCCAGTGCCGGACCATACTGACAATCGGTCCGGGAGGGAACCTAGTCCAAAAATGGAGGACCGGCTCAGAGAGCGGTGCAGGCGTCTATCTTTGAGCCGCCAATATTGGAGGGTCGTGGGCCTTCAGATAGCCGCGACCCGGTCCAACACACTTCCCCACCCCAGATCTCCGTTCAGGGTTGGAACCCCTTTAAGAGGGTATCTCTCCCCTCAGAGAGAAGGGTAACCTCTCACAGACTTGTGGGCCTGGTAGTAAGAGGTATCCATGTAGTGCCACAGTGATAGAGAGAGACAGAGGTTGAAACCTGAAGGAACACCGTTGAGGGCCCCAGAGAGACTTTGCATCCTTTGGTGACTGCCCGGCCAGCTACCTGTGACTGTGCACCTTGTGAACTGCTTGAACGCTACCAGTAAATACCCATGCAGAGCTAGAAGGTCTCCTGTGATTCATTCCAACTATGACAACCAGTACTTCAGAGGACTGCCCCGGGGACCACGCTCCACCTGCGGGGAGCATTATCATCAGGCTGCTCATCCATCTTCCCTGGAGGTCTGCAGCAGCACTGGTGCATTCACCAGAAACTGTAGGTGGTGTCACGAACATTTAATTTTATTTTAATTCTTTTATTGAACCCCTTTTTGAGCATCCACCAGGGCCACGGGCCCGGGCATCGGCCACCACTCACTGCATCCATAACTAACGCCCAGGATCCGAGGACCGCAGCCCTGGGGTGGGACAGTCTGTCCAATTTTTTAATTAATGATTTATTTTTGTCCTAATTACTAGGCTAAACATCCTTTAGTGCCACATGAAAGGCACTAATGGGTGCAAGCTTGCAATATACAGCGGAGAAAATAAGTATTTGATCCCTTGCTGATATTGTAAGTAGGAATGAGCGAGTACACTTGCACGAGTAGTACGGTATTCGCAATACTCGTTACTTGGCGAGTATCGCGGGTGCTCGTGAGTGATTTGTCGATCATTATCGATCTGACATAAATTGAGAGCTGCCTTCAGTAAACAATGGGAGCTGGCACCTCAGGGTGAGCAGATTCAATGTTAGGCTCTCTGGGGGGCACTGCAAGGTGTTTGATGCTGTGAGTAATTGAAAAGGCCCACCCTCTTGCCCTGTTCCGGAAAGACTCATTTTATAGCCGGATGTGTGTGGGCGGAGCCTATCAGTCATTGACTTACATTGTACTTGCTACTCAGATGAATATGTGAGTATTAAAAACTATTTGGCTCAAGTATTGCGAGTGCGAGTATTACGGTACTCGGTCATCCCTAATTGTAAGTTTGCCCACTGACAAAAATATGAACACTATCCTTTTAAGGGTAGGTCAATTTTAACAGTGAGAGATAGAATATCAAAAATAAAATCCAGAAAATCACATTGTCTAAATTATATAAATGTATTTTCATTTTGCAGAGAAAAATAAGTATTTGATCCTCTTTCAACATTAGAAGTTCTGGCTCCTACAGACCAGTTAGATGCTCCTAACTTGTTACCTGCATTAAAGACATCTGTCTAAAATTGTCACCTGTATAAAAGTCTCATGAGGCGGTCGACAGGGTAGGGGGTACTCGGATACCGAGACAGGATGGTACTTCAATGGGAGATACTGTGTTCTGATTGGCTGGCCGTGTCCGAGGTGCCTCATTTGATGACCCGTGCGTTCACGCAAGGCTGACCAATGGGAACGCAGTTCCATCCACCAATCGCAGTGATAGGGGCGTGGTGAAAACCACTCTAGCATGCCCCTATCAAAACAGTATGCCTACATCGCTGCTACGATTGTGGCGTGTGACGCGGCAATGTGTTAAGAATAGATCGCTTCCGGTCTTCTGCAGGCGATTTCCGGAGCGCAGGATCGCCGAAGATTGCACGTGAGATCACTACGTGTGACAGTTCCACAGTGATCAGAATAAAGTGCCTGAAATGTGCGCGGCGTGTGACGGTACCTTAACCTCTACAACATGGGCAAGACGAAAGAGCTTTCTAAGGATGTCAGGGAAAAGATCCTAGACCTGCACAAGGCTGGAAGGGACTACAAAACCATAAGTAAGACACTGGGGGAGAAGAAGACAACTGTTGGTGCAATAGTAAGAATACTGAAGAAATACAAAATGAATGTCTATCGACATTGATGTGGGGCTCCATGCAAAATCTCACGTCATAGGGTATCCAGGATCATGAGGAAGGTGACAGATTAGGCTTAAACTTCAACGTGGGAACTTGTTAATGATCAAGGCAGCAGGGACTACTGTCACCAAGAAAACCATTGGTAACACATTACGTCATAATGGATTAACATCCTGCAGTGCCCGCAAAGTCACACTGCTCAAGAAGGCACATGTGCAGACCCATCTGAAGTTTATCAATGAACACCTTGGTGAGTGATTGGGAAAAGATGCTGTGGTCAGATGGGACAAAAATTGAGCTCTTTAGCCTTCAACTCTCCGTGTTTGGAGGAAGAGAAATGCTGCCTATGAATCAAAGAACACCGTCCCCACAGTCAAGCATGGCGATGGAAATAGTATGTTTTGGGGGTGTTTCATTGCTAAGGGCTCAGAACTTCACTGCATCATATGTGACTAGGTACCATATATTGTACCATAAAATCCTGATTGACAACCTCTTTCCCTCCACCAGGACATTAAAAATGAGTCATGGCTGGGTCTTCCAGCACGACAATGACCCAAAACATAATAAAGGAGTGGCTCAAAAAGAAGCACATTAAGGTCATGGAGTGGCCTAGCCACTCTCCAGACATTAATCCCATAGAAAATATATGTAGGAAACTAAAGCTGGGACTGTGTTCTAAATGTCCACAGAAATAGGTATTGTTATTACCATATTATTGCAGTCACCATGGACTGATAATAATATCTTTTTTTTTTTTTGCTATTGACTTAATTGTTCTCTGATTAGAACTGGAGATATAAACTCATTTTATACTCTAAACAGTCAACTTTTGATACAAGAAGTGCATTGTTACACCAAGTGGGAACTGTCTCATTGTATCTTGATTTAAAATTATACTAGTTGGAGTGAATATAGCATGTATATCATTGTATTAATGTACTGATAATCTTTGCTATTCACTCTATTCTTCTCTATACTCTTTTGTGATCAAAGCTTGAAATATAACTTCCTTTTATTGAAAACTATCGTTTATTAGCTGGACGCAAGAAGTGCACTGTTGGACCACGTGGTAACTATCTCTTTGTTTCTCAGGCTATAATTATAGCACAGGGAGTGAATATAGCATTTGTGTGCATGTGTAATATTAATATTTTTGGACTAACCCATATGTAAATTATTGCTCCAATGGGGAATATATATTGTATGGGATGATCTTCTTGGTGGTTACTGACATTATTCATTTTTAAAATGTGTTTTAACTTTGTGAAAATTGCTTTTGATTGATAAAACATTGATTGATTTTTGGCTCACACTCCTGGTCTTTTTTGGTGAAAATATATGATGGAGAGCTGTATTATATCAATAGTTTATTTATCTATTTTTTTTAATTTTGGGGAGGAAGTCAACTTCATAAAGGAGATGGGCTGCAAGGGTGGTTCACGGTTGTGTTTAAATTGGGTTGCCACATGCCACAATGAGTTTAAAAAATGACAACAGAAGGTTGACCTGAAGAGAAGGATGCATCAGATGGAGGCCAGGCCTCTCTTGGTTAGGCAGCCAGCTGAGCCCAAACCCACAAGGGCCATCAATCCTGAATGGCCTGACATTGTTGCCCAAGTTGCTCCTGTGTCTCCGAGAGGGGTAGATCGTCCCATATTTCCTCCATCCTCTTTTCCAGCAGTGGCCATGATGGGGTGTGCTGTGGGGCAGGTGGTGCAGAAAATGCCCCGGAGGAGTAGCCCCTGTGACCCCCTGAAACTTCGGCAGCCGAGTACCATGAGGAACGGAGACCTTCATCCTGGGCAGCGATGAGAAAGCTGGTAGACAGTTTTTACTCCAATTATAGTGGACTTCCAAAAAAAGGTATATTGTTGTGTCGCTGACCCATCCATAAATTGGCATTTTGTTTGGCGAAGGACTTTTTTCAGTTGTTTTTCAGCTCTTCAAAGAGACCTGTTTTTTGTTAATTTTATTTCTCCCTTTCCTAAGTTTAGCACCGGTTGCTGTATTAGCGGGATTGTAGCCTTTAGACTACACCTCAAAGCCCTTAATTGACTATGCCCTTTATAGACTTTGCACCATTGTAATGGAGTCTGCTTATTCTTGTGGGACTTTCCTTATATTGTGTATATTGATATATGTGTCTTTGAGATTTATTATAGTCTGTGCTACAATAAAGTTTTTTTTACTTTACTCCTTGTGTTCTGGACTGTTTCTGCAAAGAGATGCATTGATACTGCCCTAAAGAGACTGGTAAACAAGTAGGCCACTGGGCTCATGGTCTGAGGTATGGATGTGCAAGACACTACATACACTCCTGTAAAACAGGCTGGCTAAGTTCAGTCCTCAAGGGCCACAAACAGTGATTTTGCTTTTTTTAGGATTTACTTTGCATTGCAGAAGGTGCTGGAATCATCACTTCTGCAGGTGATGAAATTAACATCTGTGCCATGTTAAGGAAATCCTGAAAACTTGCACTGTTTTCACTCCTTGAGGACTGTAGTTTGCCACCCCTGCCCTTGAAGTCTATGTGGAAGTAGCCAGGGGACAAAAGGCATCCTCGAGCCCATTCACCACAGCTGCAGCTCTCCCTGAATCCTCCAAGACCCTGTGCCACGGTGCCTTGTTTGATGCTTTTTTTATGCAGATTTTGAGAATCTGCATGAAAATCTGCATGTCTATCCTGATGCCAGCAAAGTCTATGACAGGTCAGAAGTGCTGTGCCCATATTGCTTTTTTTTCCTTGCACATGTTCTTTTTTCTTGCCCTAAAATCTGCACCAAATCTGCAAGGAAAAAAACACGTTGGCACAGCACTTCTGAACTCTCATAGACTTTGTTGGCTTCCAGATAGACATGCAGATTTTGATGCAGAGTCTCAAAAATTTTCTTCAAAGGAAAATTAAGTCTGTGCCAAAACAGCGGGGCTCCACTGTAAAACAGGTTGAGCTGTGTTTGGCAGCTATTGGGCCCCTTTGAAGGTGTTTTCTAGGCTCTTCATTTTGACTTCCATTGATTTAAATGGGGTTCAGAAGTTCAGCGAGCTGTTTTGTTTATTGATCTATTTGGTGAAAATATACTCGTTCAGCAAAGCATACCGAAACTACAAAAGGTTCGCTCATCTCTAGTTACAACCTCAATGAGCCTGGAAGAGCGAGTGAGACGCCCACTCCAGGGTCGGAGGTACCTATTACAGGGCCGGTTCTTTTTGCGAGGATGTCAAGGTGGCCACCTGGTTCCGTGACCCTGACGGTGTCATTTAATAAACGAGGATTGACGGGGAAGACAGGGAAAAGGGGTATTCGTGACACCACCTGTGTATGTGGGCCATGGGTGGCTGCTGCTGCTTCAGAAACTCTGGGAATCGATTACCGGCAGCTTGGATGGTTTCGCTCTCCCCAGGTGGAGCGCGGTCCCCATGCCAGTGGGAAGGAGGGTTCAGTTCATATTTGGCAGATGTTCGTTAGGTCATCAGCACCCCGGTTTCATGTGGCCTCAGCGGCCGGTAGTTACTGCTAAGGAAAGTCTCACACAACACAGCTGGAGTTCCGTAACTTTTACTAAGTTGTTTCAGGATGGTCACCAGGTGCTTCTCTTTGCCAACCTCCAGAACCGGGACAGTGCAGTTGAGCTCTTTTGGTGTTCCTCTCTCTCTCTTACTGGGTGTCTCTTTCTCTGGTGGTCCCTTAGTGTTATAAGTTAATCTCTCCGCTCCTCTCAGCCACAGGTGCCCAGTTGTACCACTTCCTGATACTCGTCTCTGGTTTGACCCCTTCTCCAAGTTGTGTCGGGTGTTTGGCCGCAGCTCCCATTAGGAACTCAGGGCCTCCGGTTTCAATGGTTCGGGCCTACAGTATCCGTGCTGTGTTCAGGGCTGATTCCCTGTGTCATCCACCAGCCCCTCTGTTCTCTCACCATATATGGGCGTACGGGATCTATGTCTCATTCCATACCCCGAGGGCTCTGTTCTTCCTCCACACCCGTCGGTCATTCCCTCCAGGAGCGAGCATGACCGTGCTCCAGCCCGTGGGAGCTAGAACCTTGTCTTCCTTATTCTTCACCTCTACACCACTTCTACTACTCTTCTCTGCTCTGCTCTTGCACTTCTCTTTTTCCCTCCCGGCTACGCTTGGGTCCTCCCACCTCGTCCACCTACCATTCGGGGTCCTAAGTGTTGTGTGTGTGTGTGAAACTCAAGTGTGCCATCCCAGCACCTGGAAAGCAGAGGCACAACTCTCCCTCTAATGGAGGAGTGCAGTACCTCTAGTGGCTGCCTTCCCGTGGGGCGCCACATGAGTGACAGAGTTTTTACTTTTAATGAGGCCAAAAGTGGGGAATAAAAAGTTACCCAAGTAAGAACAGTCCCTTTAAGAGACGTGAGGAACGGAAGACTTGTCCCAAGTTCTATGATTGTGAGAGGGATGAGCTGTAATAAGATTGACAGAGAGTAACATTTGTAAGAATATTTGTCAAACATATTGACCTTTAAAATATTTTATAACCATTAAGCTTGTTGCATGTTATTGAATAAAATTATTTTGAACACATCTATTTTTTCTGCCATCTGATTAGTAGTCAAGGAACATTCCTAATGAATCTGTTCAGCACATGCTAAATGACATTTGTTGACTTATCATGCAGCATGATCAATGTGACAGATTCCCTTTAAAGAGTGTATACTGTATACTCTTTAAGCATAGCCCATAAGACGTTTGTGTCCTCGTCTTTCATTAAAAAAAGACATTTTTTAAAATGCACATATATAATAACATGACTATAAAACACGACTAAAAACAAGTGAACTATTGCCACCAAAACCACAATTTATTTTTAAGAGAGCTCAAAACATTGGAAATTTTGTGGCCCCTACTATACAGCATAAATACCCCAAAAGTATGACCTGGTATCTTTCTTGAGCATAAAGGGTTTTGTATCTTGTAAAAAATGGCAAATGTGCTGAAACAATTTTACAAAAAGGAGAATTAGTTTACCATATTTAATATGAAAATGAAAATACAGAATTTAATCACTTGTTCTACAAAAGAAGTATTTATTGTATTCTATGTCCATGTAATAAAAAATATATTGGATGGACTATCAGACCCCTATATAAAAGAATTCTATGAGCATATGCAGAATATTAAAAATAAATGCAAGGATCTCCCCTTATCAAAACATGAAATATGAGTCCAAACATGGGGGGATCATTTTATGGGTCCCACATGTGGGGCATCAAAAAATAAATAAAGACTGGAGAGAGGGGGATTTTATTAAAAAAGTGTCCAGAAAAGAGAGTTAATGGATATTTGAACTGAACACTCTAAAACCGCATGGACTTAATAATGAAATGTAACTTTTTGTTTTTAAGAAATATGAACCTATAAATTACAGTACGCCATAAGCCTGCAGCACCCTTGAGAAAGGAAATGCTCTGCTTCTGAAATGATCATTAGGATTACTGTACGCTATCGGATTGCCATTGGTGTCAGCTACCAATCTAAGGCTGTGTGCACACGGTCGGAGGAGCTGCGTGTTAGACGCAGCTCCTCCGGACCTGAGTGAAGCCGCGGGTGGCCGCAGGGAGACCGCAGCCGTCCTGTACTCACCATGTGCAGCGGGTACAGGGCGGCTTCTCCCTGCAGTCACCCGATGGGAGCCGCTTCTGACTCCGCAGCATGAAATGAACATGCTGCTGAGGAGCGGACTGTCGGCAACCCACACCGCAGCTCCAAAGACGCTGCGGGCGGATTACTCATAGTGAGGATGGGATTTCTTGAAATCCCATCCACTATGCTGATACTGTACTACGCAGCGTTTTGGACGCAGTGCAAAGACGCTACATCCAAAACGCTGCGTCTCCTTATCGTGCGGATGCACCCTTACTCTGCTGATCAGCATTTAGAGGAACAAGCTGCAGGGTCTAGGAAGCACCTAAGGCTAGCTTCACACCACTGTTTTTGTCAGCCAGGGTGGATCCTGTTTTTTGCAGGATCCACCGGACAGAACCTGACAGGACAGGATGTGTAGAAAAGTGTGGCCAAATTAGTCCTGCATCCAGTTTTTTGCAGGATTCGTTCTGCTGCTGTCCATGGTGCTGAAGTCTGCCTGTGTCTGTTCTGCTGCTGTCCAAGGTGCTGAATCCACAGCCTGTTTATGAAATACTGCTGTCCATGGTGCTGAAGTTAGAACTGCAGGATTTTTGAGCATGCTATGTGCAAAAAAAACGGATCTGGGAAACGATCCGATATTTTTACGGATCCGGCGCCCATAGACTTCATGTTATGGGTGCCGCATTGCACCAGATCTGCTTTTGTTCGGTTTTTGCAACAGAGACAAAAAAATGCTGCAGGCTCCGATTTTGGGGACGGTGAAAAACCTGACAAAACCGAATCAGGCACAGAATACACAAAACCTGGTGGCCAAATTTACCAAGCCGGCACCATAGGGATACATAGAAGGCAAAACCGGATCAGGTTCTGTCCAGTTCAAACCAGATAGAACCAGATGCACAAAATCGTGGTGTGAAGCCAGCCTAAGGCAGGATCAACCCTGTTTTTTTCAGGATCACCCTGACAGAACCTGACAAGACAGGATGTGAAGAAGGTGTGGTCAAATATGGCCCCGGATCCTGTGTTTTGCGGGATTCCTTTTTCTGACGCTGTCCATGGTGCTGAAGTCTGCCTGTGTCTGCTCTGCCACTGTCCTTGGTGCTGAATTAACAGCCTGTGAGTGAAGTAGTGCTGTACATGGTGCTAAAGTTTGTATGGCAGGATTTCAGAGCATGCTCTGTGCTTAACACTGGATCCGGGAAACAATCCGATTTTTTCATAGTTCCCGTACCCATAGACTCCCATGTTATGTGCGTCGGATCTGGGACTGACCGATTTTGTCCTGTTTTTTCACTGGAGCCCAAAACACGTTGCAGTCTCAGATTTTGGGCATGGTAAAAAACAGGACAGAAATGGATCCTGAACTGAATACACAAAACTGGATGACCTTTTTTGACCAATCTAGCACCATTGGGATACATGGGAGGCAAAAACGGATCCTGTTCTGTCCTGTTCTGTCCTGTTCAAACCATACAGAACAGGATTCAAAAAAACGTGGTGTGAAGCTAACTTGTTTTCCCTCACCTCCGTGGAAGAAATCATATGAGTGAACGCCAGTGCCGAGGAGAAGCACGTAGAAGGGTGTCAGTGGCAGCAGTTACGACGATCCAGAGTCTAGGAAGTGGATACTCATCATCCCCACCTCAGAGCCCAGAGAACGCACCTGACATCACCAAAGTGAAAGAATAATGCAGGATAGGCAAGTAGTGGCAAGTGCCACAATGCATTATAGCATTAAATGTTAAAATTCGGCACCACTATAAAGAGACTATTTTTCTGGAAAAACTAAGTAATTTTTTCCATATACACTAAAAGAAGTTGATTTAAAAATATTTTTACTTGACTCAGACTGATTAATTGGACCAGAAATTCTCTAAGTATGCAGTATTTTTATTAAGAACAACATAAACACTAAATGGTCCATATTATCATTGTAACCTTATAACGGTTTGAATTAAGCACTAGCACCAGCCCGGGCAGGGTTTACTGGACTTCAAGTTAATATATTGTGCTTTTTTGAGCTTTTTACCTAGTGTGTTTTATTAATGAGATATGTCTTTTTCTAAATGTGTATTATATTATATATTCTAATATATTTATTCAATATTACTGCCACCTAGTTATTTCTAAACTTCCACAGCGCACGCCCATCATTTGTATTAAATTGACTATAAAAACATGACAATAAAAATACTACACAGACCTATAACTTGGAAAAGCTTCACAGCACAGTGTAATATTGAAAATGCAATGATAGTGCTGGAATGAGCAGAATTTATAATTTGAGAATAAATCTTATTTCATTTAGCTACAAGCAAGCAGAAAATCTAATGGCCAAATAGATGGAGCTGAAGCAGTCTAGACGAGTTATCTATCAAAGTGCTATCGACTGAGAAGGCCATGCTAGTATTTTGCACAGGAAGTGTTTTTTCATTCTTTGTGACAAATGATTTCTTTAATGCGAGCTAACTGATTGTAAATTTAAATGCTGCATTACTGGATCTTAAGGCACTGTGCAGAATACATTGCTACATTTGATTAAATTATATGCAGGTATTACATTGTATTATGCACCATGTTCCAAATTATTATGCAAATGTTCTTTTTTCTCTGGTTTTCCTAAATGGTTGGTGCAAATGACAATCAGTGTAATAAAAGTCATCACCCGTTAGAGTAGACATCAAATCTTATTGAAGAAACCTCCCAATGATAACAGTATAATCTTCAAAATTAAAACAACTCTAAATGATGCACTGTTCCAAATTTTCTAAACATTTCATATGTTTTGAAAGATCTGAAAATGCTCATTTGTTGAATTTGCAGCATTAGGAGGTCACATTCACTGAAATAAAAAGCTATTTAACTCCAAAACATCCTAACAGGCCAAGTTACATGTTAAAATAGGAACCCTTCTTTGATATCACCTTCACAATTCTTGCATCCATTGATATTGTGAGTTTCTGGAGCGTTTCTTCTTGTATTTCTTTGCATGATGTCAGAATAGCCTCCCAGAGCTGCTGTTTTGATGTGAACTGCCTCCCACACCATAGATCTTTTGCTTGATTATACTCCAAAGGTTCTCTATAGGGTTGAGGTCAGGGGAAGATGGTGACCACACCATGAGAATATCTCCTTTTATGCCCATAGCAGCCAATGACACAGATGTATTCTTTCCAGCATGAGATAGGTCATTGTCATGCATGAAGACGATTTTGCTCCTGAAGGCATGTTTTTGCTTTTAGTACCATGGAAGAAGGTTCTCAGTCAGAAACTCTATATACTTTGCAGAGGTCAATTTCACACCTTCAGGAACCTTAAAGGGGCTTACCAGCTGTTTCCCAATGATTCCAGCCCAAAACATGACTCCTCCACCTACTTGCTGACATCGCAGCCTTGTTGGGACATGGTGGTCATCCACCAATCATCCACTACACCATCCATCTGGACCATCCAGGGTTGCTTGGCAATCATCAGTAAACCAGACTGTTGGAATATTAGCCTTCATGTATGTCTGGGCCCACTGCAATAATTTCTGCTTGTGAGCACTGTTTAGGGGTGGCCGAATAGTAGGTTTATGCACCACAGCAAGCCTTTGAACGATCCTATATCTTGAGGTTCGAGGACTCCATAGGCACCAGCAGCTTCAAATACTATTTGCTGTTTGTAAGGCCTTTTAGCAGCTGCTCTCTTAATCCGATGAATTTGCCTGCAGAAACCTTCTCATTTGCCTTTATCTGCATGAACACGTCTGTGCTCAGAATCAGCCACAAATCTCTTCACAGTACGATGATCGCGCTTACGTTTTTGTGCAATATCTAATGTTTTCATCCCTTGTCCAAGGCACTGCACTATTTGTTGCTTTTCGGCAGCAGAGAGATCCTTTTTCTTGAAAACTGTGGCCTGCTTAATATTGTGGAACACCCAGTTTTCCTTTTATTGGGCTCACCTGCCAAACTAATTATCACAGGTATCTGAGATTGATTTCAGTGATTCAAAGAACCCTGAAGGTACCGTTACACACAGTGATATATTGCTTGCAACTCACTGGTTGTAGTGAAATCATGGACACATTGTTCATTTGTACACGGCAACAAAATGGAACAATGTGTCCATGATTTCACTGCAACTGTGAGTTGCAAGCAATTTATCTCTGTGTGTAATGGTACCTTGAGACACAATAGCATCAATGGGTTTCATTGACAAAAAAAAAAACCTATGACACTTAAAACCAATTTGTCTAATAATTTGGAATATGGTGTACACACAATGTGAAGATATGTAGGATTGCATCTAAATACACACACAAGATGAAAAACTCATATCACAAACATTTTGCATTGTGATATTAGAGATGAGTGAACCTTTTGAAGTTTGGGTTCGACTTGGTTCACCAAATCAGCATATGTTTGCAGATAGATCAGTGAACAGTTCGTTAAACTTTCAATCCCCATTCAAATCAATAGGATGCAAAATTACCTAGAAAATACCTTCAAAGGGGCCCAAATGCTGCAATGATAGTGGGGCCATTCTTCATCAATAGAAACCTAAATGCCACATGCGTTTTTTTACAGGACTCCCAAAACGCTGGGATGCTGCATAAAAACGCATGCGTTTTTTGAAAAAAAGCACAAACACATGTGTTAACACATATGCATTTTTGGACTTTGAAAGAAAAAAGTACAAAATGTTCACAAAAAGAGATTTAGCCCAAAACCAATGGTATGTATGACCCTGACCTATGTGACAGAATACCCCCAAAAGTGACACCATTCCAAAAACTGCACCCCTCAGACTACTTAAAATTACATTCATGAAAAGTATTAACCCTTTAGGTGCTTCACAGGAATTAAGGCAATGTGGAAGGAAATAAATTAACATTGTACGTTTTCCCAAAAAAATGTTGCTTTACCCCCAAATATTTTGCATTTTCACAAGGGAAACAGGAGCAAGTGGACCCTAAGATATGTTAGGCAATTTCTCCTGAGTACACCGATACCTCATATCTAGTCATAAACCACTGTTTGGGTGCACAGCAGGGCTCAGAAGGAAAGGAGTGCAATTTGACTTTTTAGAATGGAAAATTAGCTCCAATCGTTGTCGGACACCATGTCGCGTATGAAGAGCTCCTGCGTGCCTAAACATTGGAGCTTCCCCACAAGTGACCCCATTTTGGAAACTAGACCCCCAAGGAACTTATCTAGATGCATAGTGAGCACTTTGAACCCCCAGATGCTTCACAAATTGGTCCATAAACATGATAAAGTATTTTTGTTTTTTCACAAAAACTTTCTTTTAGCATCAATTTTTTCATTTTTACATGGACAACAGGATAAAATGGATCCTAAAATTTGTTGGGCAATTTTTCCTGAGTACAACGATACCTCATATGTGGTCATAAACCACTGTTTGGGCGCACGACAGGCCTTGGAAGGGAAGGAGCATTATTTAACGCTTCAAGCGGAAAATTAGCTGAAATCGTTAGTGAACATCATGTCGCATTTGGAGATTCCCTGATGTGTCTAAACAATGGAGCTCCCCCAAAAGTGACCTCATTTTGGAAACTAGACCCCCCCTGAACCTACCTAGATGGGTGGTGAGCACCTTGAGCCCCCAGGTGATTCATAGAATTTTAAAAAGTTGAGCTGTGAAAATGAAAAGGTCCTTATATTTTTCACAAAAATATACTTTTAGCCTCAAATTTTTAATTTTAACAGGGCGACATGGTAAAATGGATCCCAAAATTTGTTGGGCAATTTGTCCTAAGTACACCAATACCTTATATGTGGTGGAAAACTACTGTTTGGATGCATGGCAGGGCACTGAAGGGATGGAGTGACATTTTGGAATGTAGATTTTGATGAAATTGTCTGTGGGTGTCATGTTATATTTGGAGAGCCCCACTGTGCTGAAACAGTGAGACCCTCACACAAGTGACCCCATTTTGAAAACTAGACCCACAAGGAATTTATTTGGATGTGTGATGAGCACCTTAAATTCCTAGGTGCATCACAGATTTTAGTAAAATTGAGCTGTGAAAATGAAAATATGGAGGCTAAAATAACTACAACTAGGCAGCTATGGGCTGCCACCCACCCCCAGCTGCTTAGTTGTACCTGGCTTGTAACCAAAATACAGCAAAGCCCTTTTTTAAAAATTATTTCTTGAAATAATAAAAATAAAACAACAACGTGGGCTTTGACATATTTTTAGTTTCCAGCCAGGTACAACTAGGCAGCAGGGAGCTGTCATCTACAGCGTGGATAGGCCCAAGCATTCTTGGCCCCCCATACTGCAAATTGCAGCCACAGCCGCCCCTGGAAATGGCGCATTCATTAGAAGCATAATTTCCTGGCGCTGTACCACGACTCTTCCAGTTGCCCTGGTGCCGGTGGCAAACTGGGTAATAACGGGGTTAATACCAGCTTTGTGTTGGGAGCTGGCACTAAGCCCGAGGTTCATAATGTCGTGCCAATGTTAGGCCATGGCCATTAGTAACCTCTTAAGTAAATGTTAAATAAGACACAACACACTGTGAAAAAATCATTTTCATATGACAAAAAAGAGACTGCAGCAAAGGTTCAAAGGTCCTTTTGCTGCAGTTTTTGGGGCGTCCCATTGATGCTGCACTGTATGGCAATGACCTGCCATACAGTGCAGCTGTCAGTGCTGCAAACCTAAGTCCCAGAGATCACATGATCTCTGAGGCTTGGGTCAGGTTACCAGATGTCGCCATGGTCACGCAACTTTGTTGCCATGGCAACCTCTGGTTACCATGGTGATTGGCCCATCACAATTACATTATAATGGGCCGATCACCGTGAGAAGAGGTGAGTGAACCTGTACTCCCTCTCCCCGGACTCTAAATGCTATGATCATAAGATTACAGCACTTAGGGGGTGACACAGAGCCAGGGACAGCGACCACACAGAACGCTGTCCATAGCTGTGAGATTGCTCCTCTTAGCCTCATCTCCTCCATGCAAGGCATGAGGCTGAGAGGTGAGGGGCAGAGCCGGCGGTCGGGCACCCGGGAGAAGACGGAGGAGGAGAGCGGGCAGAGGAGGTGATCGGACGCGAAAAGAGCGGAGGGACGAGGGACGAGAGTGGGGATAGGAGGGAGGAGAGTGGGGAGAGCAGGGAGGAGACCGGGAAGAGGAGGGAGGACAGCGGGGAGTTGAGGGCGGGGACAGGAGACTGGGAAGAAGAGGAAGGAGAGCGGGAAGAGAAGACCGGGAAGAGGAAGGAGGAGAGCAGGAAGTGGAGGGAGGAGAGTGGGAAGAGGAGAACAGGGAGAGGAAGGAGGAGAGCAGGAAGAGGAGAGTGGGAAGAGGAGGGAGGAGAGCGGGGAGAGGAGACCGGGAAGAGGAGGGAGGTGAGCGGGGAGAGGAGACCGGAAAGAGGAGGGAGGAGAGTGGTGAGATGAGAGCAGGGAGAGGAAACTGGGAAGAGGAGGAAGGAGAGTGGGGACCGGGCACATCAGTGGAGGGGTAGTGGGCACAGTCAGGGGGTGATTGCAGGAGTCGGGTACAGCTGACAGCCCGGCTCCTGCAACAATCGCGCAGGAAAATGCTCATATACAGCACTTTCCAGCATGATCATGATGTGCTCGATCAGTCACATTGACTGATCAATCACATTGCTCAGAGTATGGGGACCTTTAACAAGGGTCCCCACACATCTCCTGGCTGCATGAGAAATGGCTCATCTCCTGACGGCGAGCTCCTCGGGACCTCCTCTGGCATCCGAGACAGGGGTTGGATCCTGAGTTAGCTGCATATGAGGCCCAATGTGGGAAGCGCAGTGGAGCTTCAGGTGACATACTGGGAAGACAATAATTATTTTAACCTTTGCTGATTTTTTTTTACTTTGCCCATTGACAAAGACATGAACATTTCATAACTTTAAGGGTAGGTTTATTTTAACAGTGAGAGATAGAATATCAAAAATAAGTTCCAGAAACTAAATTATATAATTGTATTTACATTTTGAAGAGAGAAATAAGTATTTGATCCCCTACAAACTATTAGGAGTTCTGGCTCCTACAGACTAGTTAGACGCTCTTAGGCGGCCGTCACACGCTACGATATCTTGAAAGATATCGCTTGAACGCGCCTGATGAAACATCGCGTGAACGATGTCTCTGCGTGTGACGGCAAGATACGACGAGCGAGAGGTGTTCAAATCGCAAGATCGAGATCTGAGCTCCGGACCTCAGATCTTGCGATGAACGATTTTACAAACAGCTTCATTGTGGTGTATAACACCACGATGAACGATCTCCCAGCGGCAGAGCCTATGCTGGGAGATGGTAACTATGGTACACGTTGGGTTACTAAGCGATGCGCGGCGCCTAGTAACCCAATGTGTACCATAGCTACCAGCGATCTCGCTGCTCTACATCGCTGGTGAGTCTGTCTGTGTGACATCTCACCAGCGATGTGAGCGATATTGTAAGTGATCGCGCGTGCACGTGATCGCTTACAATATCGCAAGAGATATCGTAGCGTGTGACGGCCGCCTAAAATCTTAAATTGTCACCTGTATAAAAGACTCCTGTCCACACACTCAATTAATCAGTCAGACTCTAACCTTTACAACATGGGTAAGACCAAAGATCTGTCTAAGGCTGGGGTCACACACACAGATATCTGGGCAGATATTGTTCACAGATCTCTGGTTGCAGTGAAATCATGGACACATGGTTCCATTTTGTGGCTGTGTACAAATGGAGCAATCTGTCCATGATTTCACTGCAACCAGAGATCTGTGAACAATATCTGCCCAGATATCTGTGTGTGTGACCCCAGCCTTATGGTGGGTTTACACGAACGATATCCTTGAAATGTCACTGATTTGTGATCATTGAAAAGATATCGTTCGGGCTTCGTTGCGTGTAAACAAACGATATAGGATGAAAAGATCGTTGGATCGTTCATCCTAGATTTGAGATCCTGACCTCAAATCTATCGTTCGTCGTCCAATTAACTCTGCTTCAGGAAGCAGCATCATTCATTGTGACAGCTTTTTGAGTGCTATCGTTCAAAAATCTCCTATTCCTGCCGCTTTATTACATCGCTCACTCCTTCCTCTCCTATTTAACAGTTGCGCTGCCACATGGGATATTGTAAACGATACCCTTGTGTGTGACAGCGCACTAACGATGTTGAAATGATCACGGTCACGTGATTGTTCCAAGGATATCGTTCAGGATATGCTAGCGTGTAAACCCACCATAAGGATGTCAGGGAAAAGGTCCTAGACCTGCACAAAGCTAGAATGAGCTACAAAACCATAAGTAAGACATTGGATGAGGAAGAGACAACTGTTGGTCAATCGACATCGATCTGGAGTCCAATGCAAAATCTCACCTTGTGGGGTATCCAGGATCAGGAGGAAGGTGAAAGATCTGCCTAAAATTACATGGGCAGGGGGAGGAATTGTTAATGATCTCAAGTCAGCTGGGACTAATGTCACTAGGAAAATCATTGGTAACATTACGAAGTAATGGATTAAAATCCTGCAGTGCCTGCAAAATCCAAGAAGACATATATGCAGGCCCGTCTGAAGCTTGTCAATGAACACCTTGGTGATTCTGAGAGTGATAGGGAGAAGATGCTGTGGTCAGATGAGACTAAAATTGAGCTCTTTGGCATTATCTCAACTCGCCGTGTTTGGGAGGAAGAGAAATGGACAGTAAGGCTAGGGCCACACTTAACAGTGCACCCACGTTAGATGGATGACGTTACAGAAGAGCCCAGCTTGCCGTAACGCAGACCATTAATGTCGCACACTAGGGACCAGGGTACTCGAGACCAGGCTGTACTGTCTCTGGGGGGGTGTCAAGGTGTCGGGCCCGATCCTGTTGTCCCAGTTGCAGCAAGTAAAGGGATTATTTACAGCGGATTTGTCATGACGCCACCCGAGGTTTGTGGTTAGTAGAACCACCGTTGCCGTATTCCTGCTGGGGACAGTAGTGAGGGCAGCGTGGATGGTAAACCCTCCTCGGGTAGGGCTGAGGGTCCCCAGGGCAGGTGTAGTGTTGATGGATGGGCCTGGTGAGGGATTGTGCTCTGTGTAAGACACTCACTTCTCTGCTGCAGCTTCTCCAGCCAGTGTGTAGGGACGACAGTCTGTGGCTCCTCAGGCAGGACTCTGCTGCGACGCTGGAAGGAAACAGTCTCAGGCAGTGGTGAGCTTACCGGGTACTTTACTTAAAGTTCTTTAGCAGCAGATCACAACAGTTTACAAGTTACAGTTCTTTCAGCTCTTTCAAGTTACAGTTTTCAGCACTGCTCCGGGTAACTGGGTTTCTGCAGCTCAGGCAGCTCCTCTGCGTTGCTTCCCTCAAGTCCTTTCAGGCCCTTTTGTTTTTCTCTGTTTCCTCACTCATGGGTTTGGTCTGGCCTTCACAGGCTCTTGTGTGATTATTCCCTCTCTGTCAGGGTCACTAGCCCTAGTCTGATGGCTGTGTTCCTAGACCATGGTGGTAGGTAGGCTGCAGGTCATAGAGTTCCTGCCCCACGCTGGTGTGTTTCGTGATTAGGGTATTAGTGTGCCCCCGGTTACTTCTACAGAGCCAGCTGTCTGGCTGTAGCGGCCTAGCCTCCAGTCTCCCAGGTATAGATGTGGGATCACCAGGCTTATACCCACTCGCTGTGGAGACCTATAAGTGCATCCTGAACACCCGGTGGTACTCTGGATGATTTACCTGCTTCAACATCAGTAAAAAGGTAAAGAGCAACCAGTGGTGTGTGTGTCAGTTCCTTCCCCGTGCCCTTGCCATCCTCAGAGACTGTCCTGTTATCCAACCAACTGGCCAGGTCCCTGCTCATCCATCCATCCATCCATCACCAGCACCCCTATCATCACTGGTGCATCCCTGCCTCGGTGGGTTAGCTCCACCTGCAGGGAGCTGTACCATCAAGGCCGTTATACCACCACCCTCCGGAGGACTGAAGCGGTGCTGGTGCTCAATCACCAAAAGCTGCGGGTTACGTCACGTGAACTCTAATATAAACTTTATTTCCCCTGTACATATATTCCCCCTTTTTAAGTTCGGTCTTCAAGGCCACAGGTCTGTGAAGACCATCAGTGACATCCCCCAACCACAGAGGAAAGAGCCCGGATACCTGAGTCCCCACTGTCCTGAAGCGCAGCGGCCTAATCCGAAAACTCCTGAACTGTTTAACTGTTTAAAGACTGGCCGTGATTCACTAGGGGGACCCCAAAAATGTCTGCCACGTCCAGCGACGATGAAAACACCTTCGCAGACCCTGTGACTCACCTCCACACGACCATGGCTGCAATCAGTAGAGCCGCTGACCCACCGGCCGCAGTAGCCCGATCATGCCGATCTCGCTACCATATGTACCGGGTGCTAAGTGGTTACCCCGGTACGACGGTCGCCCTGATACCCTGCCTGCCTTCAAAAGTAAAGTCTGCAGCGTACTGGACAGGTATGCAATGACTGGCAGGCAGCGCACTGCTGTGGTATTGGGACAGTTAACTGGAGCAGCAGAGAGAGAAGCTGAATCTTGGCTCGCCGCTGAATGGGAATCAGTAGCTGTAATTTTGGACAAATTAAAAGTTGCTTTTGAGGACTGTAATGAGGCTGACATAAGGATGCACTTTTACTATTGCTATGAAAAGCCTAAAGATGACATCCGGACCTAAGCCTGGCGCCTGCAGGAGGCGCAGCGGGCCCTAAAGCAAGTCAACCCTGCTAGTATCCCTGATGAAAATAAACTTTTGATTGAGCAATTTATCCGGGGGCTACTATCACCAGAGGACAACAAAGCCCTGCGCTGGTGGTCCCTGAACAACCCGGACGCTGACTTTAACACTTTAAAGGACATGGCCATAAAGGGGTTACAGCCGGTGGAGACTCCTGAAGCTGCCATCCAGCGGTGGTGCAGTGGCAAGGCTCCAGCTACAAAAACACCAGTACCCATGCCTGCAGTTGAAAGCTGTGTTCAGTCCACAACCTCTGACAGGATTGACTCTTTATATGACAAGGTGCACCAGCTGAGTAAAAACCTAGCCACTGTCATGGAAGCCCTACAGCTGCAGCAGGGGCCAAAATCAAAGCCGCTAACTAAACCTCAGCCTCTAATCCAGCTTGCCGACAGCTCGGAGGATATCCCATGGATGAGAGGGAGGAAGACGACGTCGCCCAGAGGGAGGACCACCGACCGCTGCAGCTCCACCAGGGAACCCATCTGCTGACGATGCAACAAGATTGGCCACATTACGAGGTACTGACAGCGACCGTTCCTGTCTATCATACTACATGGCATTTCGACACCTGCTTTGTTGGCCACCGGGTCACAAGTGACCACAATACCTGACATCCTTTACAAAAATTTTGGTCATGTAATGAACTTAAACCACCCGATATTAACCTTAATGGCCACTTTACACGCGGCAACAGGAAGATAGAAAACGGCAGGTGTCGGAGACAATTGTACCTTTTACCTTCAAAAAAATTGCAGATACCTGATTTACACGCAGCCACTTCAAGGTGTTTTGAAGGTAAAAGGTACAATTGTCTCCGACACCTGCCGGTTTCTATCTTCCTGTTGCCACATGTAAAGTTGCCATAACATTTATGCTTCTAATGGTGAACTACTTACTATATTGGGGGTTAGAGAAGTACCCATAAAAGTGGGGCGGGGGTTATTGTAGTAGAAGAGAATCCCAATAATAGGGATCCATACACTATCCTCGGTACAAATGTTGTTAGCAATTGCATGGATGAGGTGTTGTTCTTGCTTCCAAAGATTGCAGATACTGTCAAACCTGGGCAGAAGAAGGTTCTCCAGAGAGATAAGAGCCCTCCTGCATCAGCAACAGGTAAAATTTAGAGGTGGTGAAACTGGTACCGCGTGGGTAACAAACCCTCTTCCTATTGTAATACCTCCAATGAGTGAAATGATGATTTGGTGTTGAGCAGCTATAGGTTTGAGAGGGCAGGACTATCAGGCGGTAGTGGAGCCCATCAGCTCAGAGCACAAGCCTACACTCTTGACAGCCAGGGGGGTTGTTGATCTACACAAGAGAAGAGTACCATTCGCATCTTAAACTGTGGCAGTGAGGAGGTCAAACTACCCAGGTATACCACCATTGCTAAGCTGTACACTGTAAATAACAATTAAATACAAACAGTGGGACCCTTACCTCTCTCCAAGGAGGCAGAGAATAACAACGATAAGGGGCAGCTAGAGGATTGGTGTCAACAGCTCCATGTAGGAACTGACTCCACTTCCATGCATCAAAAGCAAGGTGTCTACCGGGTAGTCCAAGAATTTGAACAAGTATTCAGTAAGCATCCATTTGACTTTGGTAGGATCAAAGGAGTAAAACATCACATCCCTATGAAAACACATCCACCAATCAAAGAGCGATACAGGCCTATTCCACCTGCACACTATCAGAAAGCCAAAGAGATGTTACAGGACATGAAGGACGAAGGGGTTATCAAAGATAGTTGTAGTCCCTGGGCAGCTCCACTGGTCCTAGTCAGAAAGAAAGATTGCAGTATGAGGATGTGTGTAGATTACAGGCAAATAAATCGCATACCACACAAAGATGCTAACCCGTTACCACGCATTGAAGAATCACTAGCTGCATTGAAGTATGTCAATTACTTTTCAACTCTAGATCTCACTAGTGGGTACTGGCAGGTCGCCGTTGCAGAAGACCGTGAGAAGGCGGCATTTACCAGGCCCATGGGCCTATGTGAATTCAACAGCATGCCCTTCGGACTATGTAATGCACCCGGAACATTCCAGAGGCTATGGAGTGTTGCCTGGGGTACAAGAACTTCGAGACGGTACAGCTTTACCTCGATGACGTCATCGTGTATTCCAAGTCATATGATGAACACCTGACCCATCTAGCGGAGGTATTTGAAGCCTTGTCCGAATACGAGATGAAGCTGAAACCATCCAAATGCCACCTGTTAAAACCAAAGGTACAGTACCTGGGACACATAGTCAGTTCCGAAGGTGTGGCCCCAGATCCAGACAAGGTCGCTATCATCAAGGAATGGCCAAAGCCAAAAACCCTCAAGGAGGTACGTCAGTTCCTGGGATTGGTGGGATACTACTGGAGATTCATAAAGGAGTACACGAAGAAGGCTGCTCCACTGCAGAACCTCTTAGTAGGCCAACTCCAGAAAGGTACGTCCAGAGATCCACCCTTGGAGTGGGGCAAGGAACAAGAAGAGTCGTTCCAACAGATGAAAGAGGTCCTAACAGGTGAAGAGATCCTGGCTTACCCCGACTACAACCTACCATTCCTACTGTACACCGATGCCAGTAATGTGGGGTTAGGAGCGGTACTTTCCCAGAAGCAGGAAGGCAAAGAGAGAGTGATTGCCTATGGTAGCCGGAAGCTTTGCCCTACCGAAAAAAACACTGACAACTACAGCTCGTTCAAGTTGGAGTTCCTGGCCTTAGTCTGGGCTGTCACAGAAAGATTTCAACATCATCTGGCATCAAACGAGTTTACTGCCTTTACAGATAACAACTCCTTGACCCACCTGGTAATGGCGAAATTGGGAGCCATGGAACAGAGATGGATGGCAAGATTATCTAATTACCAGTTTACCATCAAGTACCGGGCTGGCATAACAATCGCAACACAGATACCTTATCCAGGATACCTCATCTAGCAAATATAGGAGTGGACGAGGAGGAGCTGGAAGAGATAGAGCTACCTGCCTTCCATCAGTTGAGAGTGTCCCAATGTCAGCAAGTCCGCACAGAACTTCCTGAGAGAGTAGTGAACCCGTTACCGCACTTCGGCTGGAAGGAAGCTCAAGACAGTGACCCGGCTATCAGCTTATAACTGATAACTCAGGAGTCAGCAAAGTTACCTTGAAATCCTTCGCCAGATGCTAAACACCTGTGGAGCGAAAGAAGCAAACTACTCATCTACCAGGAGAAGCTCTGTAGGAGGTACATCAATCCTAGAACACACAAAATGGTCTGGCAAATCATCGTACCCCGGACAGAAGTTCAAATGATACTGAACGCTTACCACAACCAAACTGGACATTTTGGAAATGTTGCTCAAGGTCAGATTCTACTGGGCTGGTATGCGAGGATCCATAGAAAGATGGTGTAAGAACTGTGGCCCATGTAGCCTACGCAGAAAGGACCAGCAGAGTTAAAGAGCACCACTTCAACCTATTGTAACAACGCAACCACTCCAAATTGTAGCCTTGGACCATGTGAACTTAGCTCCAAGTAGAAGCGGCTACACCTATGCCTTGACAATCGTAGACCATTACTCCAGATTCCTGATGGTCATACCCATAAAAGACTTGACAGCTGCAACAGCCGCAAAGACCTTCCAGAATGTCTTCTGTCTTCTGAATGTCTTCTGTAGACCACTAGGCTATCCAGAACAAGTTTTAATGGATGGAGGTTCAGTATTCAAAGCAGAGATCTTTCAAGAGTTTTGTCATCTTTATGGTTGTAAGAAGATAAGAACTACGCCATATCATCCGCAATCCAGTGGGTTATGTGAAAAGGTGAATAACATCATGATTGACATGCTCAAGATTCTACCTCTTGAAGAAAGAAACCAATGCCCAGAAAAACTGCCTGATCTGGTAGACATGTATAATCACATTCCAGTGAGCTCTACCAACTGTACACCTGCCTATCAGATGAGAGCCCGTACAGGAAAACTACCTGTAGATTTAGAATTCGTCGTTGTCGAACCCAGAGCAAAAACTTCTAATTCTGACTGGAACACCAACCGTCTAGACCAGTATAGACAAGTGCAAGCCTGTGTTGAAGAGAATCTAGAAAAGTCAAGAGAAAGACTAGCAAAAGAACTTCAACAAAAGTGCACCAGCGGAACCCATACTACCTGGCAGTACTGTCTTAAAGAGAAAAAGAAAGAAACACAAACTTGATGACCAGTGGGAAAGAGAACCTTGCACCGTTTTGAGTTCCAACTTTGACAATACCAAAGTCTGTCTCATAAGTAAAGATGGAGGAAAAACCACCCAAACGGTATCCCGGGATCATTTAAAGAAATGTCCAGAACAATGGAAAAATCAAGACTTCCTAGATCTTCCAGAAGAGGAACCAGAGTCCTATAGACCACTTGAACCTCCATGTGTAAAACCCAAAGAAAAAGTCATATCTACTATACTTGGAGACTTTCCAGAAGATTGGCCCCAACATGAAGGAGCAATCATTGTCCCCGTCATTAACTTCTATAAACTACCAGAAGATCAGGAAGAAATACCCGTTGCCAGAGAACCAGAGGATCCTGCAATCAGTACATCTGCTAGTCCTGCAGTGAGACTAAGGCCACGCAGACGCTTACCTGACACACCCACATTGCAATTTCCAGACACCTCACCTGAGATAGCCATATCCATAGTGCGTAGATCCAGTCGTAGCACACGTGGGTAAGCCCCATCCAGGTATGGAGATTGGGTACAGTAATGTGATATGGAACTAATGCAAAGTAACCTGTAAATAGTAACACTTGTAAAAATGTAAATAGTAGTGTACGAAAAAGGGTGAAGAGTAGGCCTAAAACAGAACACACCAGGTACACAACGCCACAAGAGGGGTGAGAGGAGTTGGTGTAAGAGGCTGTCTAGGGAGAGCAAAACCTTGGCCAATAGGTGACCCCAGGGCCAGGAGGTCTACAGCGCTTATGACCAGTAGAGGTCCCTGCAGTACCTAGGACTCCTATGCCGAGGCCCACGTAGTGACTGTTATTGTGTATTTGAACTTTTAAAGCCTACAGAGACTTTCCCTGTTAGGACTTGTTGAATGTTTGAAAAACTTTAATCCTCTTGTCCGGAGCTTACAGAGACTACTGTAAAGACTCTTTAAAAACCCTTTTCCAACTTAAAGTACCATAGTCACAGGACGGGTGTGATAATTAACTTCTGTTTCCAGCCTGCGCTGAATGGACTAGCACTGTATGGACTGTACCTGTTTAACCATTTTTCAGTGTTTTTTGTAAATTTTTGAATTTTCAGACTCTGTAAATACGTTACCTGTTGAAGATGTTATTGATGTTGTTAAGCAAAAATTGTTCCTCAGTCCAGGAGTATGACCTTACCTAGGGGGGAATGTGGCGCCCTGCTAACCACAGGTACCCACAGACTCACCCGCAGCATGGATGTGTTTCCACAGGGGTACACAGCTACATGCAACACCTTTCCCCCAGCACAGTAGGGGGAGCTCAACCTGCTGCTTTTAGGCAAGATCCCCTATAAGTACTGGTGCTGGGGGTGGAGTTAGACAGAGTGTGTACAGACACTACAAGAGCTGCAAAGAGTGCTGGTGTTCGGTGTTGCGTTAGGCCCGAGCCAGTCACCCCGACCAGTCTCCGGTAGCCCTGCAAGGCCCAAGAGTGGGGTCAAGAGGCAATGAGAAGAGGCAGAACAGTGGAGGAACCGTGAAGCCAGCATTAGGTTCACCTCTGAGCAACCACCGGACACCAGAGTCCGCGTCCACTGGAGTGCACCAGGCCCAGTGGAGAACACCAGAAAACTGTGGAGACTTCAGTCTCCCAGATTCTGTGCAGTTACATACCAGGGAGCCAGGCCCAGTGGGGAGAGAATCAGCGGTAGTCAACAGAGGGTATCCCGACACAGCACAGGAGGAGAACGAGAGAGCAGAGGAGGTCAGCCAAGTTCTACAAAGGCAGGGGCTTCACACACACACAGGGAAAGCAATGAGGAGGCCTTATACCCATTTGCTGTGGAGACCCAGAAGTGCATCCTGAACACCCGGTGGTACTCTGGATGATTTACCTGCTTCAACATCAGTAAAAAGGTAAAGAGCAATCAACGGTGTGTGTGTGTCAGTTCCTTCCCCATGCCCCTGCCATCCTCAAAGACTGTCCTGTTTTCCAACAAACTGGCCAGGTCCCTGCTCATCCATCCATCCATCACCAGCACCCCTATCATCACCAGTGCATCCCTGCCCCGGGGGGGGTTAGCTTCACCTGCAGGGAGCTGTACCATCAAGGCCGCTATACCACCACCCTTCGGAGGACTGAAGCGACACTGGTGCTCAATCACCAGAAGCTGCAGGTGGCGTCACGTGAACTCTATTCTAAACTCTATGTCCCCTGTACATATATTCCCCCTTTTTAAGTTTGGTCTCCGGGGCCATGGGTCCGGGCAGGTCACCAATGACATCCCCCAACCACAGCAGAAAGGGCCCGGATACCCGAGTCCCCACTGCCCCGGCGACTCACTAACTTCTTCTTCTACTACTCCCTCCAACTGGTGCTCCCATGTTTTTATCTACGCTGCCACCCACTGGATCAGTGCTGCTCTATGCTCCACTCACACTTAACTCTTAACCCCTGCTACCCCTTTCCTAACCTAGAGTCCTAGGCGTAGGGTCGGTGTGTGTACCTGTGACCTGCAGTTCACCCTTGGCTGCCCTGGTCGCAGGGGCGCCACACTAATGTCGGGTGCTTCCTCTGAACACTGGTCCTTAGAAACCCGCTGTTTACTATGGATACAGCTTCACAGGAAGCACCAAGCAGTGCGCTTATCCAGGACGCACAGGAAAACGTCTGCACTGTTTTCCTGTGCGTCCTGCATCAGCGCACTGCCTGGGCTTCCTGTGAAGCTGTATCCACAGTAAACAGCGGGTTTCTATAGACCAGCGTTCAGAGGAGGCACCCGACATTTGCGGTCAGCGTTACTGCAGGCTGGGCTCTGCTGTAACATCATCCGTCTAACGTGGGTGCATCTGTTAAGTGTGGGCCCTAGCCTAAGTATAATTGTCATGCTTAAAATCCCAATTTTGCAATAGTAAAGCTTGACGATTGGCTGCGCTGCAGCATTTCAGCAAACTTTATCTAGGCTGCCGGACCCAAACAGTAACATAGACTTCCCTGAGAAGTCCATGTTCAGGGTCTGTGCATGGACACTAGGCGTACTGTATGTGGCATCCCAGAGTCTGGTTGTCACGGTGACATTGCCTCCCTCAGAGGGGCCTGGAAGCAGGAGGAGGTCCCCATGCCAGCTATAACCCGACTTCAGGAGAACTGCTCTCTCTGGCTGGGAGGAGGAGGCAGTTAAGTCCATTAGGCAGTTAGTCAGAGGAGAGGGAAGAGAGGAGTGGAGACAAGGACTCTGGGGAAATTGGAGCTGCATCAGAGCTCATCCTGGACCGGATCGCTGACAAAAAGGACGCCAGAGTCCTTGACTGCGCCGGTGCTGTACGCCCCAACAGCCGAATCTGGAGGGCAGGGGGTTGCAAGCCCCCTGACCAGACCGAACATTTGGAAGCACCAGCAGACCAAGAGTCGGGGTCTGCCAATGGAAAGGCAGTGCCCGTGATAGGCTCATGTTGTCTGCTACACAGGTTAGAACCAACATTGAGGAAAAGGCCGCAGCATACCTACAGGCAGCAGGGACCTGAAAAGGTAGCGCAGTGGGAAGGCCTCCAACACCACCTGTGCGCAGAGGAAAAGCGGCTGGCCAGCAGCTCTGTGTGCGACTGCTGCTAATGTAGACAAAGGGTTTCTATGGATCCATGTTTCCAGCCAGCGCATGCCGTTAACGCTGTCCGGGTTCAGCGCTTGCTGGAAACGTGGGTCCTAAACCCAGTGTGACCCTAGCCTATAGGTGATTCACCTGAGCCACATATTTCAAAGATGTGCAGTAGCAGTGGTGATCAAAATTAAAGAACAATGTGTGATCACTTGTTTCTATCAAACAGAACGTAATCTACATTGATCATCATTTGAAGGTTTTTGTGTAAGGGGAACACCATGCCACTAGAATAGTGTTTTCCATAATAACCAACGCATGGTACATACGGCTGCGCTGCCGGCCTGCCGCTGTGGGGGAGGAGAGGAAGAGACAGACTGAGTGATAATATTGTCACTCACTGTGCGTATGGCGCAGGCCGGACGGTGGTTGCAGCCGCAGTGCCAGCATCAGTGTGTTTGTGTCTGTGAAGTCACACACTGACTGTGCCCCATAATGCTACAGCTCATGTGCGGACAGTGTATGGATGGGCGATCCTCTTGGTCTGGCCTGCCCTGCCGGCTCCAGGTAAGAGTAACGGAGCTGAGCAGGACTGAGGGACTGGGACTGGCAGGCATGATTTTGGGGGCTCCTAGCCCAGGAGCCCCCCAAAATCATGCCTGTCATGCTTCAGTTCTCTCCCAGGAGTCCTGAGGGAGAACTGAAGTATGGCAGGCATGATTTGGGGGGCTCCGCCCTGGGGGAGAACTGAAGCATGACGTGGCTGCTCATGAATGGGGGCCCCTGGCCTGGGGAGAACTTGAAGCATGGCCTAGCTGCTCATGAATGGGTGGGACCCTGGCCTGGGGAGGACTTGAAGCATGGCCTGGCTGCTCATGAATGGGGGGGCCCTGGCCTTGGGAGAAGCATAGCCTGGCTGCTCATAAATGGGGGGGCCCTGGCCTGGTGAGAAGCATGGCCATGGCTGGTCATCAATGGGGGGGCCCCTGGGGAAAAGCATGTCTGCTCATGAATGGGGGGGGCCCTGAGGGAGAAGCTTGACTGGTCATGAATGGGGCAGCTCATGAGGGGAGAAGAAACATGAATCGGGGGGCCCACATGAGGAGAAGCAGCATAAACTGGGGGGGCCACATGGAGAGAAGCAGCATAAACTGGGGGGCCACATAGGGCGAGAAGCACTATGCCGAAAGTGGACCGCATATGGTGGACAGCGTTATGAAACAAAGGGAAACGGGGGTGCCTATATAAATTACCTGGAGGCTGTTTTGGACTGTATACATTACCTGGAGGCTATGCTGGGCTGTATATATCACCTGGAGGCTGTGGTGGGCCGTATATATTACCTGGAGTCTGTGTTGGGCGCTGTATATATTACCTTAAGGCTTTGCTGGACTGTATATATTAATTGGAGGCTATGCAGGGCTGTATATGTTATTTGGATGCTGTGTTGAGGTGTATATATTAACTGAATGCTATGCTGCACTGTATATTTTATTTGGAGGCGGTGCTGAGCTGTATATATTAACTAGAGGCAATGCTGGGCTAGCGGGCTATATATGTTATTTGGAGGCTGTGCTGGCTTGTATATATAATTTGGAGGCTGCAACTGGCAAATAATATATACAGCCCAGCAGCATCCTCCAAATATTATATCCAGCTCTGCATAGCCTCAATATTAGATATACAGTGCATTTACGGTGGGAAAATCCGCAGCAAAAATTGACATGGTGAAGATATTCCCGCACTAAAAAGCGCAGCATATTCCCTGTATATTTCAGTGGCATCATGTAACGTGGATCTAGCACAACTGCACTTGCCACGGCTGGCCGCAAGCCCCATAGAGAATGAATGGGGTATGCCGAATCGGTGCCACAAGTCGCCCGTTGGGAGGCAGAGGTGCGGAAATCTGCTGGATCTGCTGCTAGTGGCGAAAAACGCCAGTGTGAAAGCATATCAAGTCAGATGCAGTTTTCGCCTAATCTCACCGGTTACAAAAAACTCGCCTATGTGAGGCACCCTAACTTACATGTTGCAAATTTAATAGTACATAACTTTTTTGCACTATGAGGGGCTGGGGACAGTCTGTGTCCGCTCCTGCCAGATATCATCTATTTGCGGCAGCCAGAGAACATCCATGGGGAGTGTTTGTGTTGGAGCCTGCATGTAAATTCAGAACTGGATGTTACACCTAGACTCCTCCAAAAATGCCCACTCCCCAGTCTACAGTATTCCTGGCCACACCTAGACTGCTACAGGCCCTCTCCGGGCCTTAATGTCACCACTCACCCCCATTGCAGACAGCAGTTCCATGCTCCACTGGCACAATGTGCCAAATCCGCAGCTGTGAAGGAGATTCGGTACACTGTCTCTATACCTCCTGTACCATAGAGCGGGGCACAGAGCCGGTGGAGCCAGTCCTCTCTATACCGGAGCTGCCGGCTCTTTGCGACGCTCTTTGGTACAGGAGGTATAGAGAGGAACAGAATGGGCTCCACTGTGCACAGAGACCTGGGCTGCGGACCTCGGCTCCACTGACAATAGCCACAGGGTGAGCGCACACTCTATATTGCAGACAACGGTCCCCTGCTCCACTGACACAGTGTACCAGATCTCCTTCACAGATGTGGATTTGGCACATTGTGCCAGTGGAGCAGGGGACCGCTGTGTGCAATGGGGGTGTGTGGAGACATTAGGGGCTGAGGAGGGCCTGTAGCAGTCTGGGGGTGGGTGGTCACATTAGGCGTTGGGGAGGGCCTGTAGCAGTCTGGGGGTGGCTGGGCATACTGAGACTGGGGGAGGTGGCATTTTTGGAGGCATCTGGGCGTAATGTCCAATTCCCCATTTCCATGCAGGCTCCAACACAAAGACGCCCCCTGGATGTTCTCTGGATGACGCAAATCAGTGATATCTGGGTGACAATGCAACATGTTGACAGGATGTATAGTACAAAATGTCAACATTTTGCAGCCCTGATACCCATAGAACTTAACTAAAAAAAGTCCGGACAACCCTTTTAAGGACTCTAAAAAAGGAATCCACAAACTATTTTAAGAAAATATGTGCTCCAAGAGTCAAATGGCGTTCTTTTTCTCCTCATCCCTGTCGTGTGGCCAAGCAGTTCTGTTCAGTCACATATTGGGTATTGCCATTTTCATGAGAAATTGTGTAAAGATATCGTCACACGCGGCAATTTTGCTATGCAATTTCACTGGCAATTTGCTGGTTGCAGTGAAATCATGGACACATTGTTCTATTTTGTTGCTGTGTACAAATTGAACAATGTGTCCATGATTTCACTGCAACCAGCAAATTGCCAGTGAAATTGCCTAGCAATATTGACGCGTGTGACGGTACCTTAACACATTATGGGGCCTTTTTTTTACTTTTTTTTCCCACATTGTAAAAATTTAAAATCTTTAGTGATTAAAATGTAATGATATTTTCTTCATTACCCAATAGTATAACATTTTATGCCATATCTGTGCTTTTAATATGAGCACTGCATCCCCAGATGAATTCATTGAGGGGCGCAGTTTGTAAAATAGTAACACTTGTAGTGAATTTCTGCTGTTCTGACACCTCATGGGCTTTGCCAATGTAACATAGAACCCATTAACCATTCCAGAAAAATTCCTAAATCCTTCCCTACCCAGCTTTGCACTGTAGCTTAAAAGTTGTTCACAATAACATGTAGGGCACTGGAATATTCATGAGAAATTAAAAAGCAAACTGTGTGATTCGTTTTTTTTATTAGCCATCATAAAAAATAAAACTTTGGGGATAAAACAGCATTTATTGAAAAATATAATTTATTCTTTCTTCACCATCCAATGGTATAAAATTCTGTGGCACACCTGTAGTGACAATATGATCACTATACCACTAGATTAATTTATTGAGGGGAATACTTTGTAAACTGAGGTCACTTTTGGGGGTCTCCTTTTTCGGTATGTCAGTGGCTCTGCCAATGTGACATGGCGCCCTCAAACCACTCCAGCAAAACTTTAACTCCAATGCTGCGCTCCATGCCTTCTTACCTTTGCACTGTGCCTCAAAAGTAGTTTTCAGCCAGATATGGCTTATTGATGAACCTTTTTTGTAAATTAAAACTTTGGGATAAACAACATATTAGTGGAAAAATTAACATTTTTTTATTTTCACAGCATGTTATAGGTGAATGATGAGGGACGAAAATGGCTCACTTCACCCCTACATGAATTCATCGAGTGTTTTTTTTTTTTTACAAAATTGGGTCACTTGTGAGGGTTTTATGCTATTTTGCCAAAATGTGACATCGCATCTGCCATCTAGTCTAGTAAAAAAGGTGCTCCACAATTCAGATATCTCTCCTTCCCTACCGAGACTTGCCATTAACCCAAGGAATAGGTTTCTATCATATATGGGTATCCTTTTACTCAGGATAAATTGCACAACAAGCTGTGTAGTATATTCTCTCTTTTTTGCCTGTAAAAAGGAAAAAATTGGGGGTTAAAGCAATTTTTATGTGTTAAAACTTTATTTTTTCCTTTTCATTCTTCAATGTTATAAAATTCTGTGAAGCAGCTGTGAGTTCAAAGTGCTCACCACACTTCTAGATGAATTCCTTGAGGCGTGTAGTTTCAAAAATGGGATGACACATCTGCAAATGTGACATAATCTATTCCAGCCAATTTTGCCGTCCAAACTTCAATCAGCACTCTTTCCCTTCCCTGTCGTGCATTCACTAACAGTAGTTTTCCACTACATATTGGGTATCCCTGTACTAAAGAAAAATTGCACAATAAATTTTGTGGCTCATTTTTTTCCCCATTATCCTTGTAAAAATGAAAAAATTTTGGACAAATCACCAGGTGGCACGGTGGCTCATTGGCTAGCCCTACAGCTTTGCATCACTGAGGTCCTGTGCTCAATTCCCACCAAGGACAACATCTGCAAGGAGTTTGTATATTCTCCTTGTGTTTGTGCGGGTTTCCTACGACTTCTCTGGTTTCCTCCCACACTCCAAAGACATACTGATAGGATGTTTAGATTGTAAACCCCAATGGGGACAGTGTTGCAAATGTATGTAAAGTGCTATGGAATTAATAGCGCTATATAAATAAACTAGCTGTACTACCCGGCTACGCCCGGGTTAATAAATAACTGATGTTAGCTATAACATAATAGAATATGAATATGTCATATTAATGACCTGTAGGAAAATAGAAGCTGAGCTGTGATTGGTTGCTATAGGCAGCCTGATAAATCTCCAGCCAACAGTAAACCCCCCCCCTGGCCGGGCAGTATATGCTACCTCACACATACACATAATAGACAGCTGATGTGACTGACATCTGCCTTAATTCCCTATATGGCACATGTGTTGCACATTGGCTGTTTTTAATCAGATGTTTATTTTGGGGTGTGTGTGTGTGTCCCTGTGGGGGGGTCTGTGTGGTGTGTGTCCTTTTGGGGGGAGGGGTGTCCCTGTGGTGTGTGTCCTTGTGGGGGGAGGGGGTGTCTTTGTGGTGTGTGTCCATCCCTATGGAGTCAGTGTGTTCCTGCGGGGGGGGGGAAGGGGGTGTCTCTGTGACCCTGTGGGGTGTGTATGTGCCTGTGGTGTGTGTGTCCCTGTGGGATGAATGCATGTGTCCCTATAGGGTGTGTATGTGTTTCTCTCCATTATGTAGATAGGGCCAAAATTGTTTGGTGAATTGGAACGTGCGGGGTTAAAATTTCACCTCACAACATAGCCTATGACGCTCTCAAGATCCAGACGTGTGACTGTTCAAAATTTTGTGGCTGTAGTTGCGACGGTTTAGATGCCAATCCCGGACATACACACACACACACACACACACACACATACACATACACACATTCAGCTTTATATATTAGATATGGTACATTTGTTTGTTTCTCTTGTAGTTTTGCTGCTTATTAATCAGATTTATATTTTTGAAGGATAATACCAGACTTGTGTATGTTTTAGGGTGATTATGTGGCGAGGTTAGTGTATGTGTGGTGAAATGTGTGCTGAGGGTGGTATATGTGTTCAAGCACGTGGTAGTGTGTGGCGCATTTTTTGTGTGTGTTCATATCCCCGTGTGTGGTGAGTCAGGGCCCCACCCTAGCAACTGTACGGTATATACTCTTTGGTGCCATCGCTCTCATTCTTTAAGTCCCCCTTGTTCACATCTGGCAGCTGTCAATTTGGCTCCAACACTTTTCCTTTCACTTTTTCCCCATTATGTAGATAGGGGTAAAATTGTTTGGTGAATTGGAATGCGTGGGGTTAAAATTTCACCTCACAACATAGCCTATGATGCTCTCAGGGCCCAGACGTGTGACGGTGCAAAATTTTGTGGCTGTAGCTGCGACGGTGTAGATGCCAATCCTGGACATACACACACACATTCAGCTTTATATATTAGATATTATATATTTTTGTGAAAAAAAAGTTAATTTTTTTATGTTTTATTTCCAAACTAGATGGCGGCCCGATTCTAAAGAATCGGGAGTCTAGCATGCATATATACATTATTCATTCAAATTTGACAATAATGCACATAAGACATGATATCTATCTATCAACTACCAATGTTTGTATGGTATATGTCAGTGTAGTACATGTCATGATTCTAAGGCAAGGCTTTTCGTACAGATACTGGCACCGATGTTTTGTACAGAATACGTATATTTAATTTATATATGAATATTAATAATCTATGATTTAGCCAGTACATGTTTCCCCACCAACCACTGGAAGGTAGCCTTACAGCTGGTGGGACCTACTCTACTCTATCCCTAATTATTAATAGTTAGATTCCTTTTAAATCAGATATTTTTCTGCTATTTGCAGAAGGTGTGGAATAACAAAATACAATTTCTGCACTTGGCACCAAAGGGCCTACCTACAGCTCACTTTCAGCAAGTAACATGTAATGTATATGGAACTTGCAGTTAGCTTGTAGTAAATACGGCAAGCACAGCTTCGACAGGTTCACTAAATGCAACCACTAAAAATCAGAGGTAACTGCGATTTTGGCTGTTGAAACTGTCGAAACCACATGTGCCGCAACTGCCGCAAGTAAACCACAAATCCATATACATTTCATGCAACTTACAGCAAGAGTGCTGTAGGTCACCATTAGGCAGCAAGTGGCAAAATTGCCTTGTTTCCCTTATAAATTCCACAAATAGCAGAAGAATTCAGATTTAAAATCAAAATGTCTATTCTTTCCCTATGTGTCTAAATATGTACCTATGTGTCTAAATATGTACCTATATGTATGTATGTACTTATATGTACAGAACACACTTCGAGATAGAGATGTGTGTGAACAGCCGTCCCACCCATCTCTTAGCTGTTGACAAAAACCTCACCCTGTGTAAAAAGAAAATGAAATCTTTCAGCAGCTATACTGCTGAAGCTTCAGGTTTTTATAACTAAATGCAAGCATTTAGATGATACACATCTACAACCTACTACAAAATGTGTGTTTATATACATATACTATGAAATATAAAAATAAAGTTTCTAAGCTAAAAAACTAACGACTATATATCTTAAATGACTATTTTATATCTAATAACTAATTATAATGTCTTTATCTATAACTAAAGTAATTTTTTTGGTATTTTTGTTTTTTTTCTATTGCTATACATATATGGCTAAACTAATTTTTTTGTATTTTTTTATTCCTATACATCTATGGCTAAACTAATTTATTGTAATATTTGTGTTTAATTAGAAAGTAACTATGTATCTAAATCTAATATGTATCTAAAGAATTTAAAGTAAAATATTTTTATACACTATATTTTTAGTGAAAACTAAAACTAACAACTATATATCTGAAATGACTATTTTATATCTAATAACTAATTATAATGTCTTTATCTATAACTAAACTACCGTATTTTTCGCTTTATAAGACGCACCTGATTATAAGACGCACCCACAAATTTGGTGAAGCAAAAGAGAAAAAAATTATTTTTAATGTTAAATGGGGTCCGTCTTATAATGTCAGTGTCCGTCTTACAAATCATATGGGGTATATGTCTCTTATAGCCCCCTCTTCCTGGTACATGGTCCTCATCCTGGGATATAGCTCCCCCATACTAGATATGGCCCCCTTATTCTGGTTATGGCTGGCACACATCCCCCAGGGCTCACATACGTCCCCCGGGGCTCTCACACATCCACTAGGGATGGCACATGCCCCCAAGGGCTGGCACATTCCCCCCAGGGCTCTCAAACATCCCCCAGGGCTGGCACGCTTCCCCCTGGGCAGGCACATGCCCCCCAGGGCTGGCACCTCCACCCCAGAGCTGGCACATGCCCCCCAGAGCTGACACATGTCCCCCAGGGCTGGCACCTCCGCCCCAGAGCTGGCACATGTCCCCCTGGGCAGGCACATGTCCCCTGGGCAGGCACGCTTCCCCCTGGGCTGGCACATGCCCCCCAGGGCTGGCACATGCCACCCCAGGGCTGGCACATGCCACCTCAGGGCTGGCACATGCCCCAAGGGCTGGCACCTCCACCCCAGAGTTGGCACATGCCCCCCAGGGCTGGCACCTCCGCCCCAGAGCTGGCACATGCCCCCCAGGGCTGGCACCTCCGCCCCAGAGCTGGCACACGTCCCCCAGGGCAGGCACACATCCCCCTGGGCAGGCACACGTCCCCCTGGGCAGGCACACGTCCCGCTGGGCAGGCACACGTCCCCCAGGGCTGGCACCTCCGCCCCAGGGCTGGCACATGCCCCCCAGGGCTGGCACACATCCCCCTGGGCTGGCACACATCCCCCTGGGCTGGCACACTTGTCCCCCAGGGCAGGCACACTTGTCCCCCTGAGCTGGCACACTTGTCCCCCTGGGCTGGCACACTTGTCCCCCTGGGCTGGCACACTTGTCCCCCTGGGCTGGCACACTTGTCCCCCAGGGCTGGCACACATGTCCCCCTGGGCTGGCACACTTGTCCCCCTGGGCTGGCACACTTGTCCCCCTGGGCTGGTACACTTGTCCCCCTGGGCTGGCACACTTGTCCCCCAGGGCAGGCACACATGTCCCCCTGGGCTGGCACACTTGTCCCCCTGGGCTGGCATACTTGTCCCCCTGGGCTGGCACACTTGTCCCCCAGGGCTGGCACACTTGTCCCCCTGGGCTGGCACACTTGTCCCCCTGGGCTGGCACACTTGTCCCCCTGGGCTGGCACACTTGTCCCCCTGGGCTGGCACACTTGTCCCCCTGGGCTGGCACACTTGTCCCCCTGGGCTGGCACACTTGTCCCCCAGGGCTGGCACACTTGTCCCCCAGGGCTGGCACACTTGTCCCCCTTGCTGCTGGGCAGAAAATAACAAACATTTTATACTTACCTCTCCGGCGCTTGCCTCAGTCTTCAGTCCCTCTCTCCCTGACTGCCGCAATCTCCCTCCGAGGTCCCGGAGAAGCCGGTCATGTGATCGGGTGCACACTGATGACATCACCGTCACTGCAGTTATCAGTGTGCACCCGATCACATGACCGGCTTCTCCGGGACCTCGGAGGGAGATTGCGGCAGTCAGGGAGAGAGGCACTGAAGACTGAGGCAAGCGCCGGAGAAGTAAGTATAAAATGTTTGTTATTTTTTGCACAGCAGCAAGGGGGGCCATGTACCAGGATGGGGGGGACTGCAGGAACATTTAATATGCCCTGCACCCCTGTCCATACCTCGGTGCTAGCTTCAGCACCGAGGTGATGGACAGCGGCAGTGCAGTGAATATTAAATGAGTTAATGAGCGGGGGTCACGTGACCTCCCGCTGCCTCCTACAGCCCGCAGCCTGCCCGCCCCAGCCCCCGGACACACTCTAGAGCTGCCCCCACTCTCCCCTGCACCGTATGTTCGCTTTTTAAGACGCACCCCCCACTTTCCCCCAAAATTTGGGGGAACAAAAGTGCGTCTTAAAAAGCGAAAAATACGGTAAATTGTTTGGTATTTTTGTTTTTTTCTATTCCTATACATCTATGGCTAAACTAATTTTTTTGTATTATTTTTTTTTATTCCTATACATCTATGGCTAAACTAATTTATTGTAATATTTGTGTTTAATTAGAAAGTAACTATGTATCTAAATCTAATATGTATCTAAAGAATTTAAAGTAAAATATTTTTATACACTATATTTTTAGTGAAAACTTTGTCACAATTTTCCACTATTTTCCCTTGAACTGGTGTATCAACGACTTGAACTTTCACATTACAGCGTTGCCTCACTCTAGAAAAAGCCACGTAGAGTTGACCATGGCCAAATGCTGGTTCAGGTAGAAAAATACCAACTCAATGAAGTGTTTGGCCTTGCGATTTGTTAATGGTCATGGCAAATGCTGGCTTCACAGGAAACTGGCGACGTCTCAATTTAAAAGGTAATCCTGTGTCAGATGGACATAAGTCAATACGTGGAATAAAAACAACATTTCCAGCAGCTGACCCAGTAATTACTTTGGCTTCTATGATGTTAGGAAGCAAAGCAGTAACAATCAAGCGAGTACCATTGCACAGACCTTTTTTGGTGTTGAGGTTGCGTAACAGCATGATAATAGTACTACTTTTCAGTTTTAGCCGATGTGAAGGCATTCCAGTTGGTGTAAGCGAATGTAAGAATTCTACTGGATATTGGTCAGGGTCATCACATTCATCAGCATCTATGGAATCATGACTGATATATTCTGTGTAGTCACCATTTCAGACGATCCATGATATTGGAGTTAACATTATCCACATCCTCATTTTTAGGGCATAGAATTGCATGTGATGCAGCAATATTGATGCTCTCATTGTTGTTAATATCAATAGAAATGTTGTCTCCAAAGATATCACGTATTAAGCAGCCAGTGGAAAGCATGTCTGAAGGTATTTCGATGACATCATCTCCAAGGTTGAAATCATTGGAAAGTTCACCATTTCCCAGTTGAAGCAACCAAGTACTGTAATGTTGGTCAATGGAGCGCATGTTGTTAATAAGTGGTAGTCTAACGAAATTTTGCCAGTGTTTGGAATACTTAATGCAGCTCTCTACAATATCAGTTCTGGTTCCGTGAGCGATGACAGGAAGGCATTGTCTAAAGTCTCCTCCCAGAACAATAACTTTACTTCCTAACGGTGTTTGCTGTTTCTTGGAGACATGTGTTGTCATGACATCCCGTAAAAGTCTATCAATGACATGCAATGCATATTTAGAGAGCATTGTGCACTCATCAATGATACATAGTTTAGTATTCTTTAACTGTTTGGCTGGCTCTGTATCAGTTTTAATCCTTGAAACCGAAGTTTCATTGACAGGAATTGGAATGCCATAAAGAGAATGGATTGTGCGTCCTCCTTCGAGTAAGTTTGCTGCGATTCCTGTTGTGGCAGCTGCTGACACAATGTGTCCTTCTCCCCTTAGCTGATGTAGCAGTAGATGATATAAGTAGGTCTTACCACTCCCACCAGGACCGTCAATGAAAAAACACTTTGTGCTATCAGTAGAGTCTTGTAAAGCTTGACTGATAGTATTATAGGCCAAGAGTTGTTCATCAGTTAGAGTAGCTTTCATCTCCGCAGCTATTTGTAGCTCAACATCCTTATCATACAGTGTGAGAATATGTGGTTTATTTACAGGTCGTGGTAAATGAAAATCCATATAACTTTTGCCATGACTTTTTAGAACATCTTGAACATCAGTCATAGCATAGCCATCACAATTTATACAGGCCTCAGTATTGGAGTGGTATGCATGGCAATAGTCCTGTACAAAGTGTTCCTTGAATTCATCCCATAACTGCAGAGGATTAGCTGGAGGGCCAAAAATGCAGATATAGGCAAACATGTCCCGAAGCTGTGCTGGCATGTTAAGAATACAGGCATCTTGTAGCGTATTTTTCCATAGACTATCATCAAATAGTAAGCCAAGGGCTAATGCTGCCTCTTTGAAGGTTTCATACGTTACTCCGTTGACCGTTTTAATACTGTCAAAACTTGTTGCACCTTTGACGTGTAATAGCAACAATCGCAAGTAGTAGCATTCTTAATCTTTGACACTGACAGTGTACATCCTTCCAATAACAGAGCCACCTCCTCGCTTTCTAAGTTCCCAAGAGCCTTCCTGCCAAACATAGTATTCTGGAATTTGCCGGTATAAAAAGTTATGAGCATGTTGGTCATTTATATTAAGCTCAAAGTAGGCCATAAGAGTAGAATTCCGATGAAATTTTTGTTGGATGTTAGCAATGGAGTCATCCTCATGAAAATAGAGTGACTGAGAATGAGGCAGATGTACGGCAAGGTGAATGATGCTATGCGATTGCTTATGCATAGGATAAGCAAAAATGCGCCAAGCTGCCTCTGGTGCACTGACATATCTGGAATCCATAAATTGATGTGTTTCATCATGGTCAATGTGAGTTTGGCAAATGTCAAGGTTTGCTTTATCATGGCCTTTGTAGACATATTTAAACAAATATTTGACACTTTGTATTGAACCACAAACTTCCACATTGATATGGCACATGTATTTCAACAGTAGGAATGGATTGTACGGAACTACCCAAGAATTGTCAATTGTTTTAGAGTGGTGTTGAATAGAAGGGCCAGAGCTTCTATGATAAATGGGATAGGCATCTTTAGCTATAATGGTAGAGGTTTGAAAATCTTTAGGGAAACCTTTTGTACATTTGCCGAGATCCATACAGGGCGAATTGGGGTTGTGTTCTCCACAGGGCCCATGAATCATATGTTGCAAAACAATGCCATGAAGTAGAGGGTAGGAGTTAGCATCAGGAATTTCGGCCCAGACAATGTTATCAACATCCTCCTTAGTTCTTAATTTAGAGTTGGTATCCAAAATGATCAAAATGTGTGCGTGTGGTAGACCACGTTTTTGAAATTCTATTACATGCACCATAGCACAAACTTTTTCAAACAATCCTTTTCTAATGTCTTGTAATAGAGCTTCTAACTTGATTTTGAACACACGTGCTACTAAATCAGGTCTGTGTTCCACACGCTGCCATGGCTGCAAATTAGTTGTAATCTCGCTCCATTTAGGATTGCAGGTCATAGTGATGAACAAATCAGGGCGACCGTACTTGGTGACAATAGCCATAGCATCCTGATACCGTTGCTGCATGTTCCTCGGACTACCCTCAAAGGAGGAAGGTAAAATTACGGTCTTGCCAATGGGGATGCCTTTTTGGATGGAGTTTTGTAATAAATGCTCTTGCAATAGACAGTATTCCTCTACTTTCAAATCCTTTTGATGTTTGCGGATAAAATGTAGGCGATTGGCCTCAATTTTCACATACGCGTCAACAATGTACTGTTGGGTGAGTTTGCCACCATTCAGTACGGGATTAAAGTAATCTCTTACAGATAGCATGTAGCAATAATATTGCAGTTGTGTTATTCTGCGCGTACTTGGAGCTTGTTGTTTCATGTCATCATGCCAACCTTTTTCTCCGTACGGAAAAAACAATGGATACAGGAGGGCATCTAAGGGCCCTTTCACATCAGCGTTTATTTGAAATCGCGGCAGATGCGGTGAAAAAACCGCATCTGCCGCGATTGCCGCATAACCGCTGCACTTGCGGCGCGGTTGCGGTAATCCCCATAGAAAGTATAGGGGGACTTGCGGCAGGTGCGGCAAGTGCGGTTTTGCACTTGCGGCAGGTGCGGCCGCGAAAAAAACCGCAGTCAGACGCGGTTTTTTTCGCGGCCGCACCTGCCGCAAGTGCAAAACCGCACTTGCCGCACCTGCCGCAAGTCCCCCTATACTTTCTATGGGGATTACCGCAACCGCGCCGCAAGTGCAGCGGTTATGCGGCAATCGCGGCAGATGCGGTTTTTTCACCACATCTGCCGCGATTTCAAATAAACGCTGATGTGAAAGGGCCCTAAGTTACTGTGTAGAATGCTGATAGGTTTGGTTTTTGGTGCCAAAGGGTTGTTTGGGTCAGGTTTTAGGTGAATTAAGATATCACGATTGAATGGTGGCTCGCCATTATCATTTTCAAAAACAACGGCAACCTCATTGACAGTAGGGTTATTGTAGCGTCGAGGGTCTTGTGTGCGATCCTGTTTTAGGGCCATTACTATATTAGGCATGACAGTACGATTTGCAAGAGCTTTAAGATGTTCCTGCTGTTCTACATCCCTTAACATTTTGTACGCCACAACAAATGGATTGATGTTATCTAACACTGGGGAACAATTTGAAAAACATTTTCTGTTGAGTCAGGTTTTTGAGCTGATTTGTACTAAAATTGACATGCTGATTCCAAAAATGTAGTCCGTTTTTTTCTAGCACGTCAAGTTTTTCTTCCACAACTTACCTGCCAGAGAAGCACAATTGCACTGATATCTGTAATAAGACTTGTTATCTTATTACAATCCGACTCAAATAGAGCTACGTGGCAACTTGTAAGAGTAGTCACAACTGAGTCATGCCTATTTCTTATATATTTCATTTTTTGTTCATATTTGTACTATTTAAAAAAAACAAACACTTTTTAGGTACAGTAGTTTACATATTTTTGAGAAGACAAAAATCCTATAGTTCAAAAACTTGACGTGATAGAGAAAAACTAAGATCACTTCTGGATTCAGCATCCAAAAATTAATTAAGAACAGTTGTCTGACCTAACTCCTAAAAAATTGTGTTCCCCAGTGTAATTGAAGAGCAATCATACTTATCAAAGTAGGATGACAATTTTGATTGTGTTGACATTGCAAACGTTGCTGATTAGCAGTCTGGGTATCTAAGATGTAAAGCTGGGCATACACTGGAACTTCTTCATGAGATGGATGTAAGGTTCCAGTACGATGATATATTTGCCCATGTATCCGGAAGCAATATTGGCCATATCTAGGAGGTGGAGAAATATTGGCACCCATGGAGGCAAACGCAAAGGAACTGTTGATGCTACGGATGTTTCCATCAGATTTTTACTGAACTCACTTTGTCCTGTGAGCAAACGTGTGAAGAGGTAGGGATATTGGGGTATAGGTACATGGACCTTACCCTTGTGACAACATAGAGTGAACTTTTTATCTGATGGTATCTCAGCATTAAAATGCAATGCTTGACAATCTTCACAAACATAGTTCATAGGACCACAGAAGTGTTGTACAACGGAACTGTCATCATGAGTGAAACCTTTAGGAAGTATAGCTAAAGATTGTGGTAATGGACGATTAGACTGGCGCTGGAAGCCAAGATATATAAAGCGTGGACCTGGTAGAGGATCTTCACTGTCCACAGATGCAATGACGGAAGAGGTGGAAGTTGTATCGTCAACAGAGTGTATGAGTGCAGAGGTCAAAGGAGTATTGTTGCGCTGTTCACGGCATGCAGCAGCAGCATTTATTACTGGATTAATTATTGGCATAGAAGAGTCATGTGTGAAAGATTTTGTGACAGCAGACTCCACGGTGTTGAGGCGACGACGTTTGTGTTCAAAATTGTGGGTAGCACACTGTTTCCGCTTACGTTCAGAATTAGACACAAATATAGTAGGCTCAGGGTCAGGATATTGTATGGCAGTAGACATAGAAGGTATATTGTGCTTAGAATCAAAGACTGGAGAGATGGCATTAATATTTTTGGAACGTTGACGGTGAGCAGCAGCAGCCTGATTACTTAACCGAAGTGCTTTTTGCTCAGCAGACTCATTAGTAATGCGTTTTTTCTTATTTTCGCTGTTTTTGTCCAGGCGCTGGCGTCTCTCTTCTTGAGTCTCGTTAGCACGCTGTTGACGCATATATGCGGCTTTGGCAGCTTTCGTTCAGTGTCATTAGTATACTTGGTATCTCTCCTAATCTTACGTGCGGCATTGGCAGCTGTTCGCCCAGTGTCATAAGTACACGTGTTTTCAGAGCTCATGTTGTTTATCATAAACAGCTATAGCTGTGTTGGTGTCAAATGAGGGGTTAATAACAGGCAGAGTATCTGAGTGCAATTGCCAGTGAGTAATCAGCTGGCAATTGAGGGGTTATTAACAGGCAGAATCTTTCAGTGAAATACTCAGTGAAAAAAGAGTTGGTAAATGAGGGGTTAATAACAGGCAGAGTCTCTCAGTGCAATACTCAGTCAGTAATCAGCAGGCAAATAAGAGGTTAATAGCAGACAGAGTCTCTCAGTGCAATACTCAGTCAGTAATCAGCTGGCAAATGAGGGGTTAATAGCAGACAGAGTCTCTCAGTGCAATACTCAGTGTAAAAGCAGCTGGCAAATAAGGGGTTAATAGCAGACAGAGTGTTTATGTGCAATAGTCAATGAGTAATGAGCTGGCAAATGAAGGGTTAATAGCAGGCAAAATCTCAGAGTGTAATAGTGAATGAGTAATGAGGTGGCAAATGAAGGATTAATAGCAGGCAGAGTCTCTCAGTAGAATAGTGAGTAATTAATTGCCAGTATACAGCTAAATAACCACATAGGACATTAATATAAATGTCAAAATGTAACAGAAGCACTTCAAAACTAAATAAATTTAGTTTTGATAAAGGGTCTTATCTCTTTTGAGGAGAAATTCAGGGGGAGCTTGGAGTCCGACATCACTGGCACCGCCTCCACGCAGTAGAAATTCGCTCTGAGGTGAAAATTTAAAAGAAGGTGCCTAAAAATGGGGCGGGACGTGTCGCAGTGCACCGCGATGCTGATTGGTCGCTCGGGGCAGGCGGCGACCAATCAGCATCGCGGCGCGTGGCAAGGCGCGAAATGTGTAAACCTGAAGTTCAAATTTAGATTTTAAACATGGCGCCATCCCACGCTGCGCTATGTTGATTGGTCGCCGCGAGCCGCGAGCGAGCAATCAAAATAGCGGGGCGTGTCACGGCGCCATTTGTTTTTCATACTTGGCGGCGTGGCGTGATTATATCTCAATGGGAAGTGAGGCGCTATTCTCATTGGTCGCTGTGTGCTGGCGCCGACCAGTGAGAATAGCGCCTCACTTACAGCTCTGAATTTGAAACTCAAAGTCCTCCATTATATCTCAATGGGAAGTGAGGCGCTATTCTCATTGGTCGCTGTGTGCTGGCGCCGACCAATGAGAATAGCGCCTCACTTACAGCGGTAAATTTTAAACTCAAAGTCCTCCATTATATCTCAATGGGAAGTGAGACGCTATTCTCATTGGTCGCTGTGTGCTGGCGCCGACCAATGAGAATAGCGCCTCACTTACAGCGGTAAATTTGAAACTCAAAGTCCTCCATTATATCTCAATGGGAATTGAGGCGCTATTGTCATTGGTCGCTGTGTGCTGGCGCCGACCAATGAGAATAGCGCCTGACTTACAGCGGTAAATTTGAAACTCAAAGTCCTCCATTATATCTCAATGGGAAGTGAGGCGCTATGCTCATTGGTCGACGCCAGCAGACAGCGACCAATGAGCATAGCGCCTCACTTCCCATTGAGATATAATGGAGGACTTTGAGTTTCAAATTTACCGCTGTAAGTGTGGCGCTATTCTCATTGGTCGGCGCCAGCACACAGGACCAATGAGAATAGCGCCTCACTTCTCATTGAGATATAATGGAGAACTTTGAGTTTCAAATTTACCGCTGTAAGTGAGGCGCTATTCTCATTGGTCGGCGCCAGCACACAGCGACCAATGAGAATAGCGCCTCACTTCCCATTGAGATAGATGGAGGACTTTGAGTTTCAAATTTAATGCTGTAAGTGAGGCGCTATTCTCATTGGTCGGCGCCAGCAGACAGCGACCAGTGAGCATAGCGCCTCACTTCCCATTGAGATAAAATGGAGGACTTTGAGTTTCAAATTTACCGCTGTAAGTGAGGCGCTATGCTCATTGGTCGCTGTGTGCTGGCACCGACCAATGAGCATATCGCCTCACTTCCCATTGAGATACACAGCCGTCTTTAGAGCTGTGCATGGCCGGGCCATTGGTTCTATTTTCGGGCACGGCGCTCGGCTCTCGTCGGTCGTCGCCGGGGTGGGAGACTCGCAATGGACCTACGTGCCGGAGTTACCGTGGCTGCAACGACTCGCCACCCGGGAGACGACCGGCTAACGCCGGTCGTCTCCCTGCTGACTCACCGCGATCCTCCCGCATAAGGCGGCCATCTTGGTACACCCTGTGCGGGTGGAGCTGGCCGAATATCCGACCACAACACTACGGAAGTGGCTTCGGGTTTGGCCGGAAGTGGCTTCGGGCTTTATATAATAGATTGCTTTACTTCCTGTATAGGACCTAAAGGGTTAAAAAAAACTTCTTGATTGTGGTTTTGAGCAGTCTGAGGGGTGTAGTTTTAAGAATGGTGTTACTTTTGGATATTTTCTGTGAAATAGGCCTCTCAATGTAACTTCAAACATAACATGGTCTCTAAAAGAATAGTTTTTGCAATATGTGTTGAAGAACTGAGAAATTGCTAATAATCTTTTAGCCCTTCCAACTTCCAAACCAAATATATACATACATATACTAACACTAGATGGCGGCCCGATTCTAAAGAATCGGGTAGTCTAGAATCCATATATAGTTTATTTACTAATAGTTACGGGAGTGCGGTGAAATGAATTGTGTGTATACAGGCAGCTTTGTGGGTAGCAGAGTATACGGTGGCTCAGTGGTTAGCACTGCGTGGTGGCTCAGTGGTTAGCACTGCGCGGTGGCTCAGTGGTTAGCAGTGAGTGCGGTGAAAGTGGTCAGCGCGGTCAGCGCAGTGCCGTGGTCAGAGTGGTCAGCGCAGTGCCGTGGGCAGAGTGGTGAGTGCAGTGCCGTGGGCAGAGTGGTGAGCGCAGTGCCATGGGCAGAGTGGTGAGCGCAGTGCCTTGGGCAGAGTGGTGAGCGCAGTGCCATGGGCAGAGTGGTGAGCGCAGGGCCTTGGGCAGAGTGGTGAGCGCAGGGCCGTGGGCAGAGTGGTGAGCGCAGGGCCGTGGGCAGAGTGGTGAGTGCAGGGCCGTGGGCAGAGTGGTGAGCGCAGCGCTGTGGGCAGAGTGGTGAGCACAGCACCGTGGGTTAGAGTGGTGAGCGCAGCGCCATGGGCAGAGTGGTGAGCGCAGCGCCGTGGGCAGAGTGGTGAGCGCAGCACCGTGGGCAGAGTGGTGAGCGCAGCGCCGTGGGCAGAGTGGTGAGCGCAGCGCCGTGGGCAGAGTGGTGAGCGCAGTGCCGTGGGCAGAGTGGTGAGTGCAGTGCCGTGGGCAGAGTGGTGAGCGCAGTGCCGTGGGCAGAGTGGTGAGCGCAGCGCCGTGGGCAGAGTGGTCAGTGCAGTGCCGTGGGCAGAGTGGTCAGCGCACACACACACACACATACACACACTCCGCTATACTTACGACCGGCCCTGCGTCTTCCCCGCCGCCTGGATCCTCAGTCGACATGTCGCCGCCCCCGGACGACTGGATCCAATATGGCTTTTGGGAAGTCTCGCAAGACTTCCTGGATGCCATCTTGGACAAAGTATGTCGCCGCTCCCGGGTGACTGGATCCAAAATGGCGTCCAGGAAGTCTCGCGAGACTTCCCGGACGCCATATTGGAGCCAGTAGTTCAGGGGCGGCGACATGTCGACTGAGGATCCAGTCGGGGACGCAGGGCCGGTGGTAAGTATAGCGGAGTATGTGTGTGTGTGTGTGGACAAAGTGACGGAAGTGCGGACAAAGTGACGGAAGTGCGGACAAAGTGACGGAAGTGCGAACAAAGTGACGGAAGTGCCTTTGGCTTTTATATATTAGATATACATTGGTGTGAAAAAGTGTTTGCCCCCTTCCTGATTTCTTATTTTTTCACGTTTGTCACATTTAAATGTTTCAGATCACCAAAGAAACTGAAATAATAGACAAAGATAACACAAGTACACACAAAATGTAGTTTATAAATTAAAGTCTTTATTGCTAAGGGAAAAATAAATCCTAACTTACAGGGCCCTGTGTGAAAAAGTGATTACCCCCTAAACCTAATAACTGGTTGGGCCCCCCTTAGCAGCAACAACTCCAATCAAGTGTTTGTGATAACTGGCAATGAGTATTTTACAACGCTCTGGAGGAATTTTAGCCCACTCATCTTTTTACAGAATTGTTGTAAGGTAGCCATATTGGAGGGTTTCTAAGCATGATCTGCCTTATAAAGCTAATATCACAGAATCACAATTGGATTAAGATCAGGACTTTGAATAGGCCGCTCCAAAGTCTTAATTTTTTTGTTTTTCTTTTTTTAAACCATTCAGAGATGGACTTGCTGTTTTGGATCATTTTCCTACTTTATCACCCAAGTGTGCATCAGCTTAAGGTCATGAACAGATGGCAGGACATTCTACTTCAGGATTTTTTGGTAGACAGCAGAATTCAAGATTCCATTTATCACAACAAATCTTCTAGGTCCTGAAGCAGCTACACAATCCCAGACCATCACAGTACCACGTTAGTGCCACATGACTAATTTTCATGCAATGTGCTTTAGGCCCATCGCAGGCAAATTAACCATGTGGTGGTGCCAAGGGCAGTGGGGCAGAGCAGTGCCTGTCAACCGGTGGTGCATGCAGCCCACCTGCCCGTTATTGCACAAAAATTATGATAAAAGTGGGAGGGCTCCGCTGTCCGCTCCCTCTTCCATCATTCTCCCTGTGCATGCGCTCTCACATCCTAGCAGTGCAAGGCTGCCGGATGCTTACGCGGTGACTGGAGCAGGGGAAAACCAAGAAGAGGTGAGTACTTATTTATTTTTTTAATCAGTGAGTACCTGGTGGCCTAAGGATTATGCAATGCATTAAATGATATGGAGGCTGCATTATAATATTTGGAGGACTATGAGAGTGCATTATAATCTTTGGAGGGTTATGAGATTGTATTATTATAACAGGAGGACCATGGGGGTTGCATTATAATAAATTGGGGAACTATAATAACTGGAGGACCATGAGGGCTGCATTACAATACATGGAGGACTATTGGGGTGCTTTGTTATAAGTGTAGGACTATGGGAGCTGCATTATCATAATTGTAGGACTATAGGGTGCATTATAATATTGTAGGAATATGGGAGTGCTTTATAATTACAGGAGGACTATAGGGCTATGTCGAGCCCACTGGGACGGGGGTACTCGGTACCGAACCGCGTTGCTGCGGGGGATGTCATGGAGGTCCTGGTCCGGACCGTGTCCCGGGCCCTGGCAATAATAAGGGTGTATTTACAGGGGATAATGTTTATCATGACGCCACCCACGGTGTGTGGTCAGTATGGGGGACCACCGCTGCTGCAGAACCTCCGGGGATGATGTTAGGCAGCTTAGATGGTACTGCTCTCCGTAGGTAGAAGCAAGGTCCCCGGGGCAGTGGTTGGTATAGTCTATGGTCGATGTTATAATAAGGGATGGTAGTGGAGACGGGTTAAGGAACACACACTCACGATTTGTAGTTTCCAAAGCTTTACTGCGATGTTGTTGCAGGTTACAGTCCATGGAGTCTGTACTGGGGCCGGGTTTCTCCCACCCTGTCCGGGTCCTCAGCTTCCTCGTGCTGCGCTGTGTGTGTGTCCTTGCTGCTGCTTTCAGCTTAGCTGCTGGCAATGTCTCACTCTCTCTTTCTCTGCTGGTACCACTTGGCTAGGCAAGTTGAGTCTTCTGTACTGCACTGACCCCGCCGTGTTGCTTTGCTCTGGTACTGTGGTGGTCTAGAGACTCCACTACTCCTGGATTCACTGTGCTGTGTGTGTCGGTCACAGTGTCGGATCCAGTGTCCGTTCTGTGCGCTCTTCTGGTGCGAGTGGTGATGGCATTCAAGCTCCCAGATGTGTTTCTCTGTTCTTCTAGTTCTCCTCTCCTCAGACCCTAGCTAGGCCTGGAATCATTGAGCAGACTGTAGAGAAGCCTCTCAGAGCTCCTTGACACTACAGTCTCTCTCCTCTTCACAGTACTGCCTGCACTGAACTCGACTCCCTACTTCCTGTGGACCTGGAGTATATAAGAGAGCAGGTTGTGCTCCCCTTCCTGGCCCAGAGGTGCTAGTGTAAGTCAGTGTGTTGTGGGGAGGGAACCCGTGTGATGTTACTGTGGCACATTAACCCCTGGGGTGCCACAGCTACATTATAATTGTTGGAATATGGGGGATGCATTATAATAATTGAAGGACTATGAGGGTGCATTGTAATAACTGGAGGAATTTTGGGGCTGCCTTATAATAAATGGAGGACTATGAGAGTACATTATAATATTTGCAGGACTATGGGGGCTGCATTATTATAATTGTAGGACTATGGGGTCTACGTTATAATAAATGGAGGAATATTGAGTGCATTATATTAATTGGAAGACTATGGTGGCTACATTATAATAATTGAAGGAATATGGGGATTGCATTATAATAATTAGAGGACTATGGGGTTGCATCATAATAGTTGGAGGAATATGGGGTCTGAATTATAATAATCAAAGGGCTATGAGGGTGCATTATTATAATTGGAGGACTATGTTGGCTGCATTATAATAATTAAAGGAATATCGGGCTGCATTATAATAACTGGAGGACTATGGGGGCATTAAACTATACGGAGGACTCTGAGGAGTGTATTATAATATATGGATGACTATGATGCATTATACTATGTAGTTGGACCCATTATACTATGTTGGACGTATTATACTGTAAAGGTAATATTAATAACAATATTAATAACAAGTTGCTGCTCCTGACCAAATCAATATAGACCAAGCACCGGTATTGAAAAGTATGACACCAGACACAGTGAGTCAGATGTACACCCTTCCTTGGTCAGACCCAAGCTCCAAGTGCCTGTTTATTACAATAGACTGGACATTTTGTTCAATAAGGGGCTCGGTCAGCCCTACTCAGATGTATTCATTGGTCCATGGGCGATAAGGGGCTCGGTCAGCCCTACTCAGATGTATTCATTGGTCCATGGGCAATAAGGGGCTCGGTCAGTCCATGGGCGGATCCATGAGGTCATCAAGGGGTGTGGTCTTGATCGAGTATGTTATTCTGTGATTGGTCAGTCTTGCCTGACCTCCAGCTTCGGTGATTGGTCCGTCTTCTTTGGACTCCATCTTGCTCTCAGCAAATGGTGTGATGTGGCAGGAAATGGCAGCCATGTTTAAATCACAACTTATACAATGTAAAATAATACACTCTATATATCACTTCTCCCATGCCCTTATGTCTTAAGCTTAATGAAGTATTTTGATCTCAAGGCTCTCCTTAACAGTCCCCCCTAAATACTTTATTAACCAATTCCTACCAGAGCCTATCCCATCTGCCAATGTGCTTTCAACTCTGCCTGCTAGCTGAGAATTGATAACCATTAAAACCCCCCTTGATACAGACATCACAATTATAAACCATGTGACCCCCCTTGGTACAGACTTCACATTATGTCTGCTGTAACCTTCCTGGTGGGACCTGTATTATCTGGAATATACATACAATTTTACAAACACCTCCTTATTTTGCTAATAACATGTCCAGGTCCATTCTAATTTGGAGCACCATTATTGATGTAGGGCCTGGTTGGTCTGCTAAACCTTGAAGGTCTTCTGTAGTATAATTGACGAATCTCTGTTATTCATAGATGTAATTGATCTAAACTGTATTCTTACTTATGGCCATTAGGGGTGAGATAAAGGATTCAAAACCTACTTTAACTTGATCTCTGGATTCAAATACATGCGATATGAACCATTCCTATGAACAATTCTTATGAACAGTTGTTATGAACAATTCTCATGAACAGTTGTTATGAACAATTCTCATGAACAGTTGTTATGAACAGTTCTCATGAACAGTTGTTATGAACAACTCTGGGTATATCAGGAGGTATATAGGATCGCGCTATCCGCGTCCTCGGGACTTTCCTACCTGCTTCACCTCAGTTCCCTACCTGGATACCCAGAGTTGTATCACAACACTCATGGATGGACATTTCCGTCTCAGGGCCATATTCTACCACCAGAGATTATTTGGTAACATTTTCCCTTTACACATTAACCCGATTACCTTAAAAATAACATAAAATAGCGCTTTTACGGCTACATGTACAAGTTATTAGAGTAATGTCAGTTATACTCAGTGTTATCTACCCTTGAACTAATGGTTTGCTCCGGGAAGTGAATGTTTCTCCCTCACTGAGTCTTCATTTATATCGTGTTCCTGTAACCATTTTGCCTTAGTTTGGATATTTCCTATGCATATCAGACATAATGTGGAGTTATAAGGTCATATATGTGACAGTGTATCACTATGTGGTGTATGTCAGTGACTATCATTATCGGAGTTCCTCATCTGCTGGTGGGGAGTCTCCAACAGTTGCCGCGTCCTTTTCCCTCAGTCTCCACTGAAGTTGCTGTAATTCAGAGACGCCGGATCGGCCATCTAATCTCGGCTCACGGCTCTTTCTCGCATCTTTTCAGGATCACCCGGTCTCCTGACATGAGACCATGCGCTCCTGACACTGATTTAGGATCTGGAATTGAAGAACACATCTCTTTATCACACCATTTAAACAATTATTTAAGGCTTGGACATCGCTGGTGATTTCATCTGTGGGGAATAAAACACAAATTCTGCAGAACATTGACTTTAATTCTCCTTACTTGAAGATAGCAACTCAGTGTTTAACCCTTTCTTAACTGGATACTCATCTCACTGATGCTGTTACTGCAGCAGCTATCTATTGACCTGTAGTTCTTACCCCCTAGGTGAGAGGCTCATCGGGTCCCATTCATTTAATATCAACCTAAACTTTATTACACACTTACTTTATAGAAATTACAATCCTGTTCAAGGTGTTGGATCGAGAATTATCTAATCTTATTTTAACTTATTTACTGAGGAGGAAAATTAAACAAAAACAAACATTTCATCTATGTCTTGCCCGTTTCCTCTACCTTGCACCTTTAATGTTAATCTCCCATTCTTATTGTCCACCGTCTTTTGCATGATACGTATTGTAGAAAGCTGCTGACTCCCAGATACTGTAAAATACCCTTAATGACCTTCAGTATAACATATGCAGCTTTAGCTCATCAGAAGCCTCATTTCTACATACCACCTTCATCGTGAGCTTCTCAGAAGTAACGTAGTTTCTGCACCGGATCCTGAAAAGAGATTACCGCAACAGGCACACCCGCATACACCTAATGTGCAGCTGTCTTTATCATCTATCTGCAATCACTGTAATGGTAGAGTGGACGAGGGGTGCATTCGTGGTTCTGCGGGGTCACTACAGATTCTCTTCCATTGTACCAGTCACACATCAACCAAGGCTGGGTGTACCTGGCCACCTGGGTACTGAACCCTGGTGTCACCCAAACCTTGTCCACTAAAACACAGGTAGCAGTTAATGACAAATGAGTCAGTTCTTGGGTTACCTGAGCCATCATTGAGAAGAGAGTTGTGGCAGAGAACGCTTACCGCCTGGTGTCTACAGACCTTCCTCAGCTGGCTCCCTGTGTGTTGCACTCCTTTCCATTCGATCACCTGTTTCTGTGGGAATAAGAACATCAGGAGTGACAGGGGCCCCTGGTGCCCAGGTCTGCCCTGGTGTCAGGGTCTGCACTAGTGCCCGGGTCTGCCCTGGTGTCAGGGTCTGAGACTCTCGACTCTAGGCCTCTTCACAGCTTCTGGCAGCTGCACCTGTGCGAGCATTACCTCTGGCTCAATGAGCGCCAGCTCCGGTGTGAGCTGTACCTGGACTCTACCAGACTTATCTGATCACAGGAGAGCCTCCATACAGGCTCATACACTCTCTGCGGTCTCTGTGGGTCTTTATGTGACTCTAGGAAAGATCTGCAGATCATCTTACCCTTTGCCAGCTACCCATTCCAGTGATTGCAGATCCCCATCTACCTCATGGCGATATGTGAAGAGGGAGTGGTTTTGCTTTATTACCTCCTGTTGTGTAATCACAGCACATCCAGTGGTAGAATCCACGAACATCTGTAAAATAACTCAAGATCTGCATTAGTAATGAGCTCATCTGGGACATGTTCACACATGTTTGCTCTGTCCTCTATTTAAGACAAAAATATAAAGAAGAGACTTAAATATAAAGACGTAAATAAATTATTAAAACTTTAAAAACAACTTTAAAACCAGGCACTAACTTTCCATCTCTTTCCCCCCCTTTTTTGAATCCAATATCCAAAGCATATCTGGATTCAAAAATTATGTTACCTGAAGTTCACATTTGGAGCCTGAAAAGATCATGAAAAGGTCCCACTCCCTAGATTATAGCTAACTATGAATACAATAAGGCTGTGTGCACATGATGAACATTACATGTGGGGTATAAAATTTTTCTACATCAAATCTGCATCTTCCGCAAAAACAAAACACACGAAATCTGAAAGAACAATAAAAAATTAGATAACGTGCAACAGGTCTGAAGTCTCAGCAACTTTACTGGTGTCAGAATAAATGTGAAGATTGGTGACAAAATTAAACAGCAAAAAAACACAAGAAAATAAAAGTCGCTATGTGCACAAAGCCCAAATACTATGTGATGTGTAACTGTAGTCCTGTGGGCTCGTCAACCCCCCCCTCCAGGTACAGGTCTCTACTTCTGGATTGAAAATATATCAGTGCAGAGACATGGAATAGAAATGCAAATCACCTGGAATTGATTTGCTAATTAGGTAAACCCAGCACACTGTTTGTTCCAGTATATCTACAGTATCATGAATAAAACTACATTCATGTGAAAAAGGTGTCCAAAATATTTAGGGTTGAAGCAGTAAAAATTAAAAAACTATTGATAATTACTTTTACCAATACCCTAAAGTGAGACTATAAAAATAAAATAAAACATGATCTGGGAAGAATTAGATGTTAAAATGTAGCTTAAAAGATACAATGAAGTATGTGGCCTGTTATTTTAGGGGGTGGGGTGGTGCCTCTCTGTGGGACTGGCCTGGTTTGCAATCAAGTCTCCTCCCCCCAATTCAAACAGTAGCAACAGGCAGGTCATTCACACTTCCTGTTGAATAGAGAGAGGTCATGGACATAACTCCTGGATTTTTGTATTTTTTTTTTTTTTTTTTTTTTTCACTTTTCCTGTAGAGTCACAATGATGCAAAACTGCATTCTTCCCCTGGATTATCCATTCACCGTTGGCAATTTTTTTTTTTATTTTTTTAATTATTTATTTATTTATTTATTTTTTTTTCATCTCATCTTTTCTCTGAGGTATGTTATTTGGTCTCCCATGCCAATTATATATATTTTTTTATTTAATCCCAATTAATACTTCATTAATATATGCATTCACATCTTTTACCTTTCCCATTTAGCAATTTCTTATAGCTTTCAGCACATGGTTATATCTGACCAGCACGCTGGACTTCTCTGAACAAGGGAACCTATATGTGCCTTATTTTTATAATTACCAGTATACTCATGTAATCATTCAACATTCAGTTTCTCTGCATTTACCCATCACATGTCTCTATGTGAGAAGGGGGTGGGGTGGCTACCTTTTCTTTTGGGTCTGAAACTAGCAGTGTGTATGCTCAAAACTGGTCAGACAACATTTAGTCCTTACACATCACTTCCTGTCTAAGCCTATTGTCCAAACATTCCTTCATTTCTTTGTCTCTAACCATGTGGCCTTCACTCGGCGGCCATCTTTGCATGGACAAAAGTATATTCCCAGATTCTCAATCTGAGGCAATCCTAACCCATCTTTCCCACACATTCTCTTATACTCCAGGATTTCTGTCTTAACACTATTTAAACTCTCATTTCTCTGCTGTCTTACATTTGTTTTAGAATATCTGCTATTTACTTACATATTTTCATTTATGCTCGACAAGTCTCTCATACTTGCCATATGCTAGCATCTTTTAAGGACACAAAAACCAAACACTAGTTACCACAAGGCCCATTTACCAGAGCACATGCCATCACACAAACTGGCTGACATCAGAGAGCACATGCCAACACACAAACTGGCTGCCAGAGGTATTGCCTCCCACAAAATGGCCGCCCCCAGAGGAGGTCTGAGAACCACCAACAAGATGGCCACCAACAAAAGAAACATGTGCTCCACCAACAAAATGGCCCCCAACAAAGGAAACACGTGCTCCATCAGAGGGAACACATGGCATTGTGCCTCCATTATACAGTGGTGGGAATTCACATTGTACAGTTCTATAATACACATAGCTTAAACTTTTGTCTTTCTTTTTCCTTTCCTCTTCTATCCAATTTTCTCTATACAAACTGTAAGAGACTCTCTCATGCCCCTAGCAGTATATAACAATCCATTATCTTCCAAAACACCTTGTCTCTCTTTTAACCCAATCTTCACTGCACTTCTGCCGTTCCACACAACTTCATAAGCTTTTTGCATCATTTAACATGACTTTTCCCTTAATGTACACAGATCTATCTTGTCATCTGAATTAGGCTTAGGGCCTATACTACATAGCTGCATTAATTTCTCCATCTCTCTCTATATAGACTAAGATGATGGACACAAAACAAACACTTGAGACTGGGGAGATGACAAACCTGAGCACAAGACCTTCACAGCCGTCTACCCTTCCCTGTCTGACTTCCATGTTCTACATATCCAGCCATGTACTGTATCCAGTCCTTTACTCTAAGTTACATGATCCAGCCATGTACTGAGTCCCTTACTCTAAGTTACATGCCCCTATGGGAGTCCACATTACTCAACCTAATGCAGAGTCATTACTCGATGCTTATCTTTCAGATAAACAGAATCTTTCAGATAAACAGAGTCGTTACTCGATGTCTCTCCAGAACTGAAAATCGTATACCACTTTGATCTATCCCACAGACAATATCTTTTCCGTCTCTAGACACTGCTCAAAAACCCCCTTATTACCAGTCATCTCCCCTACATACAACATATAACAGGCAGCAGCAACTTAGCATGATGGTTCTTCCGCAATCAAATGGCCAACAGCGGAGAATACCCCATCTGCCGTCTCAGAGACCCTAAAGACCGGATGCGGTCAGGCAATCTGCACAGGGTACCCCGAAAAAACAGGTAAAGCCAACAGATTATAATAAAATCAGCAGACTTACCGTTTTTGTTAGGGAGGTGATCAGTCTCCTGGCTCGGGGTACTCAGTGCGTCCTGCCGTCTCCTTCACCGGTCATTTAAGGTTTGGGGATTCTCCTCTGCTGTCCCACGTTGGAGCGTCAATTGTAAAGGTAATATTAATAACAATATTAATAACAAGTTGCTGCTCCTGACCAAATCAATATAGACCAAGCACCGGTATTGAAAAGTATGACACCAGACACAGTGAGTCAGATGTACACCCTTCCTTGGTCAGACCCAAGCTCCAAGTGCCTGTTTATTACAATATATATTACAGTATGGGCGCACACCTCTTATTGTGGGTGCAAGCTTCAAAAAATATGTAAACACTTACCAATAGATAGATCAGCTGCACACCACATTATTTCTTTAAAGGGAATGCCAAAATGGCTGTGTGAATTTATTGCATTATATAATAAGAAACAAAGAAATATTTATACAGCTACTGAAAGCTGGCCCTGGTCTAAAAGATAAATGTGAAAGCATTAGTTGATGTCATAGCCATGAAATCATAAGCCCAGTAACTGTTTACAGAGTTCTTTCACTAATACTGGGTCCTATTCTCACCCTCAATGTCTGCAACCTGGAAATGTGAATGGGAAAATGCCCTGTGCAGTTAAAATCATGGTCTTAAAGGGAATGTGTCAAGACTATGTTAAAACCCTGCTTTTAAAGGGAGTGTGTAACACCTGTGTGAATGTTCTCACATTAGTCACTGGGCGGGGTGCTGCTCCAAAGATAAATGACTATATATATTACAGTATGGGCGCACACCTTTTATTGTGGGTGCAAGCTTCAAAAAATATGTAAACACTTACCAATAGATAGATCAGCTGCACACCACATTATTTCTTTAAAGGGAATGCCAAAATGGCTGTGTGAATTTATTGCATTATATAATAAGAAACAAAGAAATATTTATACAGCTACTGAAAGCTGGCCCTGGTCTAAAAGATAAATGTGAAAGCATTAGTTGATGTCATAGCCATGAAATCATAAGCCCAGTAACTGTTTACAGAGTTCTTTCACTAATACTGGGTCCTATTCTCACCCTCAATGTCTGCAACCTGGAAATGTGAATGGGAAAATGCCCTGTGCAGTTAAAATCATGGTCTTAAAGGGAATGTGTCAAGACTATGTTAAAACCCTGCTTTTAAAGGGAGTGTGTAACACCTGTGTGTTATCTTTTAGACCAGGGCCAGCTTTCAGTAGCTGTATAAATATTTCTTTGTTTCTTATTATATAATGCAATAAATTCACACAGCCATTTTGGCATTCCCTTTAAAGAAATAATGTGGTGTGCAGCTGATCTATCTATTGGTAAGTGTTTACATATTTTTTGAAGCTTGCACCCACAATAAGAGGTGTGCGCCCATACTGTAATATATATAGTTATTTATCTTTGGAGCAGCACCCCGCCCAGTGACTAATGTGAGAACATTCACACAGGTGTTACACACTCCCTTTAAAAGCAGGGTTTTAACATAGTCTTGACACATTCCCTTTAAGACCATGATTTTAACTGCACAGAGCATTTTCCCATTCACATTTCCAGGTTGCAGACATTGAGGGTGAGAATAGGACCCAGTATTAGTGAAAGAACTCTGTAAACAGTTACTGGGCTTATGATTTCATGGCTATGACATCAACTAATGCTTTCACATTTATCTTTTAGACCAGGGCCAGCTTTCAGTAGCTGTATAAATATTTCTTTGTTTCTTATTATAAAATGCAATAAATTCACACAGCCATTTTGGCATTCCCTTTAAAGAAATAATATGGTGTGCAGCTGATCTATCTATTGGTAAGTGTTTACATATTTTTTTAATCTTGCACCCACAATAAGAGGTGTGCGCCCATACTGTAATATATATAGTTATTTATCTTTGGAGCAGCACCCACCCAGTTACTAATGTGAGAACATTCACACAGGTGTTACACACTCCCTTTAAAAGCAGGGTTTTAACATAGTCTTGACACATTCCCTTTAAGACCATGATTTTAACTGCACAGGGCATTTTCCCATTCACATTTCCAGGTTGCAGACATTGAGGGTGAGAATAGGACCCAGTATTAGTGAAAGAACTCTGTAAACAGTTACTGGGCTTATGATTTCATGGCTATGACATCAACTAATGCTTTCACATTTATCTTTTAGACCAGGGCCAGCTTTCAGTAGCTGTATAAATATTTCTTTGTTTCTTATTATATAATGCAATAAATTCACACAGCCATTTTGGCATTCCCTTTAAAGAAATAATGTGGTGTGCAGCTGATCTATCTATTGGTAAGTGTTTACATATTTTTTGAAGCTTGCACCCACAATAAGAGGTGTGCGCCCATACTGTAATATATATAGTTATTTATCTTTGGAGCAGCACCCCACCCAGTTACTAATGTGAGAACATTCACACAGGTGTTACACACTCCCTTTAAAAGCAGGGTTTTAACATAGTCTTGACACATTCCCTTTAAGACCATGATTTTAACTGCACAGGGCATTTTCCCATTCACATTTCCAGGTTGCAGACATTGAGGGTGAGAATAGGACCCAGTATTAGTGAAAGAACTCTGTAAACAGTTACTGGGCTTATGATTTCATGGCTATGACATCAACTAATGCTTTCACATTTATCTTTTAGACCAGGGCCAGCTTTCAGTAGCTGTATAAATATTTCTTTGTTTCTTATTATATAATGCAATAAATTCACACAGCCATTTTGGCATTCCCTTTAAAGAAATAATGTGGTGTGCAGCTGATCTATCTATTGGTAAGTGTTTACATATTTTTTTAATCTTGCACCCACATAAGAGGTGTGCGCCATACTGTAATATATATAGTTATTTATCTTTGGAGTCAGCACACCCACCCAGTTACTAATGTGAGAACATTCACACAGGTGTTACACACTCCCTTTAAAAGCAGGGTTTTAACATGTCTTGACACATTCCTTTAAGACCATGATTTTAACTGCACAGGGCATTTTCCCATTCACATTTCCAGTTGCAGACATTAGGGTGAGAATAGGACCCAGTATTAGTGAAAGAACTCTGTAAACAGTTACTGGGCTTATGATTTCATGGCTATGACATCAACATAATGCTTTCACATTTATCTTTTAGACCAGGGCCAGCTTTCAGTAGCTGTATAAATATATTTTTTTCTTATTATATAATGCAATAAATTCACACAGCCATTTTGGCATTCCCTTTAAAGAAATAATGTGGTGTGCAGCTGATCTATCTATTGGTAAGTGTTTACAATATTTTTTGAAGCTTGCACCCACAATAAGAGGTGTTCGCCATACTGTAATATATATAGTTATTTATCTTTGGAGCAGCACCGCCCCAGGACTAATGTGAGAACACTCACACAGGTGTTACACACTCCCTTTAAAGCAGGGTTTTAACATAGTCTTGACACATTCCCTTTAAGACCATATTTTACTGTACAGGGCATTTTCCCATTCACATTCAGTTGCAGACATTGAGGGTGAGAATAGGACCCAGTATTAGTGAAAGAACTCTGTAAACAGTTATGGGCTTATGATTTCATGGCTATGACATCAACTATGCTTTCACATTTATCTTTTAGACCAGGGCCAGCTTTCAGTAGCTGTATAAATATTTCTTGTTTCTATTATATAATGCAATAATTCAACAGCCATTTTGGCATCCCTTTAAAGAAATAATGTGGTGTGCAGTGATCTATCATGGTAGTGTTTACATATTTTTTGAAGCTTGCACCACAATAAGAGGTGCGCCATACTGTAATATATATAGTTATTTATCTTTGGAGCAGCACCCCCAGTGACAATGTGAGACATACACAGGTGTTAACATCCTTAAAAGAGGGTTTTAACATAGTCTTGACACATCCCTTTAGACATGATTTTAACTGCCAGGCATTTTCCCTTCACTTCCAGGTTGCAGACATTTAGGGTGAGATAGGACCCAGTATTAGTGAAAGAACTCTGTAAACTTACTGGCTTATGATTTCATGGCTATGACTCAACTAATGCTTCAATTTATCTTTTAGACAGGCCAGCTTTCAGTAGCTGTATAATATTCTTGTTTCTATTATATAATGCAATAAATTCACACAGCCATTTTGGCATTCCTTTAAAGAAATAAGTGGTGTGCAGTGATCTATCTATTGGTAAGTGTTACATATTTTTTGAAGCTTGCACCCACAATAGAGGTGTCGCCCATACTGTAATATATATAGTTATTTATCTTGGAGCAGACCCCGCCCAGTGACTAATGTGAGAACATTCCGCAGGTGTTCCACTCCTTTAAAAGCAGGGTTTTAACATATCTGAACTTCCCTTTAAGACCAAGATTTACTGCACAGGACATTTTCCCATTACATTCCAGGTTGCAGACATTGAGGGTGAGATAGACCCAGTATTAGTGAAAGAACTCTGTAACAGTTACTGGGTTATGATTTATGGCTATGACATCACTAATGCTTTCACATTATCTTTTAGACCAGGACAGCTTTCAGTAGCTGTATAATATTCTTTGTTTCTTATATAATGCAATAAATTCACACAGCATTTTGGCTTCCTTAAAGAAAAATGTGGTGTCAGCTGATCTATTATTGTAAGTGTTTACATATTTTTTTAATCTTGCACCCACAATAAGAGGTGTGCGCCATACTGTATATATATAGTTATTTATCTTTGGAGCAGCACCCACCCAGTTACAATGTGAGACATTCACACAGGTGTTAACCTCCCTTTAAAAGCAGGTTTTAACATAGTCTTGACACATTCCCTTTAAGACCATGATTTTAACTGCACAGGCATTTTCCCATTCACATTTCCAGGTTGCAGACATTGAGGGTGAGAATAGGACCAGTATTAGTGAAAGAACTCTGTAAACAGTTACTGGGCTTATGATTTCATGGCTATGACATCAACTAATGCTTTCACATTTATCTTTTAGACCAGGGCCAGCTTTCAGTAGCTGTATAAATATTTCTTTGTTTCTTATTATATAATGCAATAAATTCAACAGCCATTTTGGCATTCCTTTAAAGAAATAATGTGGTGTGCAGCTGATCTATCTATTGGTAAGTGTTTACATATTTTTTGAAGCTTGCACCACAATAAGAGGTGTGCGCCCATACTGTAATATATATAGTTATTTATCTTTGGAGCAGCACCCCGCCCAGTGACTAATGTGAGAACATTCACACAGGTGTTACACACTCCCTTTAAAAGCAGGGTTTTAACATAGTCTTGACACATTCCCTTTAAGACCATGATTTTAACTGTACAGGCATTTTCCCATTCACATTCCAGGTTGCAGACATTGAGGGTGAGAATAGGACCCAGTATTAGTGAAAGAACTCTGTAAACAGTTACTGGGCTTATGATTTCATGGCTATGACATCAACTAATGCTTTCACATTTATCTTTTAGACCAGGGCCAGCTTTCAGTAGCTGTATAAATATTTCTTTGTTTCTTATTATATAATGCAATAATTCACACAGCCATTTTGGCATTCCCTTTAAAGAAATAATGTGGTGTGCAGCTGATCTATCTATTGGTAAGTGTTTACATATTTTTTGAAGCTTGCACCCACAATAAGAGGTGTGCGCCCATACTGTAATATATATAGTTATTTATCTTTGGAGCAGCACCCCGCCCAGTGACTAATGTGAGAACATTCACCAGGTGTTACACACTCCTTTAAAAGCAGGGTTTTAACATAGTCTTGACACATTCCCTTTAAGACCAGATTTTAACTGACAGGACATTTTCCCATTCACATTTCCAGGTTGCAGACATTGAGGGTGAGAATAGGACCCAGTATTAGTGAAAGAACTCTGTAAACAGTTACTGGGCTTATGATTTCATGGCTATGACATCAACTAATGCTTTCACATTTATCTTTTAGACCAGGGCAGCTTTCAGTAGCTGTATAAATATTTCTTTGTTTCTTATTATATAATGCAATAAATTCAGACAGCCATTTTGGCATTCCCTTTAAAGAAATAATGTGGTGTGCAGCTGATCTATCTATTGGTAAGTGTTTACATATTTTTTAATCTTGCACCACAATAAGAGGTGTGCACCCATACTGTAATATATATTTATTATCTTTGGAGCAGCACCCCCCCAGTGACTATGTGAGAACATTCACACAGGTGTTACACACCCTTTAAAAGCAGGGTTTTAACATAGTCTTGACACATTCCCTTTAAGACCATGATTTTAACTGCACAGGGCATTTTCCCATTCACATTTCCAGGTTGCAGACATTGAGGGTGAGAATAGGACCCAGTATTAGTGAAAGAACTCTGTAAACAGTTACTGGGCTTATGATTTCATGGCTATGACATCAACTAATGCTTTCACATTTATCTTTTAGACCAGGGCCAGCTTTCAGTAGCTGTATAAATATTTCTTTGTTTCTTATTATATAATGCAATAAATTCACACAGCCATTTTGGCATTCCCTTTAAAGAAATAATGTGGTGTGCAGCTGATCTATCTATTGGTAAGTGTTTACATATTTTTTTGAAGCTTGCACCCACAATAAGAGGTGTGCGCCCATACTGTAATATATATAGTTATTTATCTTTGGAGCAGCACCCCGCCCAGTGACTAATGTGAGAACATTCACACAGGTGTTACACACTCCTTTAAAGCAGGGTTTTAACATAGTCTTGACACATTCCCTTTTAAGACCATGATTTTAACTGCACAGGCATTTTCCCATTCACATTTCCAGGTTGCAGACATTGAGGGTGAGAATAGGACCCAGTATTAGTGAAAGAACTCTGTAAACAGTTACTGGGCTTATGATTTCATGGCTATGACATCAACTAATGCTTTCACATTTATCTTTTAGACCAGGGCCAGCTTTCAGTAGCTGTATAAATATTTCTTTGTTTCTTATTATATAATGCAATAAATTCACACAGCCATTTTGGCATTCCCTTTAAAGAAATAATGTGGTGTGCAGCTGATCTATCTATTGGTAAGTGTTTACATATTTTTTGAAGCTTGCACCCACAATAAGAGGTGTGCGCCCATACTGTAATATATATAGTTATTTATCTTTGGAGCAGCACCCCGCCCAGTGACTAATGTGAGAACATTCACACAGGTGTTACACACTCCCTTTAAAAGCAGGGTTTTAACATAGTCTTGACACATTCCCTTTAAGACCATGATTTTAACTGCACAGGGCATTTTCCCATTCACATTTCCAGGTTGCAGACATTGAGGGTGAGAATAGGACCCAGTATTAGTGAAAGAACTCTGTAAACAGTTACTGGGCTTATGATTTCATGGCTATGACATCAACTAATGCTTTCACATTTATCTTTTAGACCAGGGCCAGCTTTCAGTAGCTGTATAAATATTTCTTTGTTTCTTATTATATAATGCAATAAATTCACACAGCCATTTTGGCATTCCCTTTAAAGAAATAATGTGGTGTGCAGCTGATCTATCTATTGGTAAGTGTTTACATATTTTTTGAAGCTTGCACCCACAATAAGAGGTGTGCGCCCATACTGTAATATATATAGTTATTTATCTTTGGAGCAGCACCCCGCCCAGTGACTAATGTGAGAACATTCACACAGGTGTTACACACTCCCTTTAAAAGCAGGGTTTTAACATAGTCTTGACACATTCCCTTTAAGACCATGATTTTAACTGCACAGGGCATTTTCCCATTCACATTTCCAGGTTGCAGACATTGAGGGTGAGAATAGGACCCAGTATTAGTGAAAGAACTCTGTAAACAGTTACTGGGCTTATGATTTCATGGCTATGACATCAACTAATGCTTTCACATTTATCTTTTAGACCAGGGCCAGCTTTCAGTAGCTGTATAAATATTTCTTTGTTTCTTATTATATAATGCAATAAATTCACACAGCCATTTTGGCATTCCCTTTAAAGAAATAATGTGGTGTGCAGCTGATCTATCTATTGGTAAGTGTTTACATATTTTTTGAAGCTTGCACCCACAATAAGAGGTGTGCGCCCATACTGTAATATATATAGTTATTTATCTTTGGAGCAGCACCCCGCCCAGTGACTAATGTGAGAACATTCACACAGGTGTTACACACTCCCTTTAAAAGCAGGGTTTTAACATAGTCTTGACACATTCCCTTTAAGACCATGATTTTAACTGCACAGGGCATTTTCCCATTCACATTTCCAGGTTGCAGACATTGAGGGTGAGAATAGGACCCAGTATTAGTGAAAGAACTCTGTAAACAGTTACTGGGCTTATGATTTCATGGCTATGACATCAACTAATGCTTTCACATTTATCTTTTAGACCAGGGCCAGCTTTCAGTAGCTGTATAAATATTTCTTTGTTTCTTATTATATAATGCAATAAATTCACAAAGCCATTTTGGCATTCCCTTTAAAGAAATAATGTGGTGTGCTGTTTATTACAATAGACTGGACATTTTGTTCAATAAGGGGCTCGATCAGCCCTACTCAGATGTATTAATTGGGTCATGGGCAATAAGGGGCTCGGTCAGCCCTACTCAGATGTATTCATTGGTCCATGGGCAATAAGGGGCTCGGTCAGTCCATGGGCGGATCCATGAGGTCATCAAGGGGTGTGGTCTTGATCGAGTATGTTATTCTGTGATTGGTCAGTCTTGCCTGACCTCCAGCTTCGGTGATTGGTCCGTCTTCTTTGGACTCCATCTTGCTCTCAGCACATGGTGTGATGTGGCAGGAAATGGCAGCCATGTTTAAATCACAACTTATACAATGTAAAATAATACACTCTATATATCACTTCTCCCATGCCCTTATGTCTTAAGCTTAATGAAGTATTTTGATCTCAAGGCTCTCCTTAACAATACTATGTTGGACCCATACCATGTGAAACCCATTATACTATTTGGAGGGCTATGTGGGGTCAGTGGGGCCTACTGTGTGGAGGGCTGTGTGGGGGCTATTAGACTATTTAGAAAGATTGCAGGGGCTGTTATACTGTATGTAGGCCCTTTATACTGCATGGAATGCTGTGCGGTGGTCACACTTGGGGATCATACTGTGTTATAGTCATCATAGTTTGCTGGGGTTGCTGAGGGGGGTACAGTAAGGTTATCATACTGTCTGTGTGGAGGGTACTGTGGAGGAATTCATTGTTGGGGTATCTGTTTGCATGGCATGTTTGTTGGCATCATGATCTATATCTGCACTGAAAGGGGAATCTAGGGGCTTCAATAGGACGATAATTACTTTGTAAGGGTTGTGGGATATGTTCTTATGTAACACAGCCAAATATTGCGACTGTGGAAGGTTTGAGGAGTGGAGGCAGAGCTGGGTGGGGTCTGGGCAGAGTCTCAAGGGGGCCCTGAAATTCCAGGTGGTAGCCCTGGATATATGTGAATGAACACATAATCCATAAACACAATATGTAATACTTTTGAAAGACACAAGGTGGTGCTATTAACAGTGAAACCTAACAGCCAAAAGCTGGATCCCTTAAGACAACTTGTTTGCATTTGATAGAGCTGATTCACAAATACACTCACGATTTACAGAGACGTTGTAGTCAATAAATTGACATTTATTTCTCTTTTGCTTCCTTTAAACGTTAATTAAAAGTGTTTATAATGTTATTTACATGCAGGTTAATGAAAATTGCATTTTTTTCATGACAGCATAATGCTTTTACTGGATATAAACAAATTAATTGTAAACCAAAATGCCAAGTTTTAGTAAAATATCTTTAATTGGGTAAGACAAGGCTATGCTTTATATAGTTCTGTATTTTATCTATAGAAAATGTATCTGTAAATGCATGTACATCTAGATAGCTTGTACTTGTATTAAAATCTGAATTTTATTACAATCAAGATTTTATTGTAATTTCTCTGCATACACCAAGTCTTCCAATTTCAAGGAAGACTTTGGCTACACAGTTACACAGTAATAAAGGAATATGAAATGACTATAGGTCTGGTGACTTGAACTAATTGCATCATATAGGTTTAGTTGGGGTCATTAGGTTAACTAGATAGCGTACTGGATGTCTCTGCTTGGGCAATCTGACATTACATAACATAAAGTAATAATGAAATAACATAACACTTTCTGTTATACCTATGCTTTATACCTGTGATTGTTATAGCATTACATTTCTGAAACTGATACCGATTTTACCAATATGCTGTTTAGGGAACCAGGTATTTAAACTGGCATAGTGCTTTGTTAAATATGTACTGCAGATGTTAATCACTTTCCTACTTATGTTGGCTTATTAATTATGTACCAGGATATGTCTGTAGTGCTGGTTTTATGGATACTCAAAATAGAGAGATGAATGCTTAATATTTTATTGTTTTTAGTATAAGTAAAAATAAAACAAAACAACAGTCACAATCCAGTACCTTAAAGAGGATATCCAGGATAAAAAAAAATTGTGCCTAAACACTAACAGACAGGCAGCTGGCACCTACCCCCCTGTTGTGCCTGGCACCGCTCAGTGCTGATACAGAGCAGTCATAGACCACTCCTGTCCACGATTTTGCCTCTCCCAGTGATGTCACGTCTGCAGAAGGGCGGCTTCACTCCTCTGTAGATGGGCGCATAGCCGATGTTATGCTAATTGACAACTGGCTCCCCCAATCAGGTAGAAAGAGGCAGCTGTCAATCAGCATTGGACATGGGCAACATCACTCCATTTACATATTGGACTTCAGATGATGGTTCTGTGCATGCACCCACAAAGATTGTGGAGCATGTCATAATGCCATGGAAAACACCTCAGGAAGGTTCAAGTCCATAGTCCTCTCTGGCCTAGCAAACCCATCTGTAAGCCTAGGTCTAGTTACCAAGGCCCCTAAATTTGTACCGCTGCCGACACCAATCCAAGGATGCAACATGGACTTGACAGGTGGCAGTGACTAGCAGAGGTGCCGGAGAAGTAATTCTATGTTTTCTCTTATTTAACATTTAGATTGCCTTTTATGGATCAACAAAATGGCAACTAGCAGCCGCCATTCAGCTGAATCCATATGTAAGTGAAATTCAAAAAGAATATTGCATTTTGGTAAATGCGGATTTTTGTAAAATTTAAATAGAATTAATTTCCACTCAAATTTTTGCTCATCTTTACGGTAGAGTCATTTTTCATCTACAGTGTCACTTGGTAAGTCTCTATCTTTTGTAGTGTATCAATGTATATTATGGTAAACAGTGTGTAAGCTCTTATCGTCAGTAGTCTTGCATCTCTCTCTCATTCTCTTCTGTAGAGTGTAAGCTCTCATGATCAGTGGGGTCATCTACTCTCCCTCTTATCACTTTTATATTGCTCTTTTGACCAATGGGGGTCCTCTCTCTTACTCTCATAGAATGAAAACTATTATGGTCAGCAAGCTCCTTTCTCTCATGTAGAGTGTAAGTTGTTATGATTAGCAGGATCCACTCTTTCTTTTTCTCTCCTTTTTTATTATTGTGTTAACTCTCTTGATTAGCATGACACTCTCTCTCTCTTGTAGAGTATAAACTCTTATAATTAACAAGTGTAAATAATGTAGGCCAGAACAGGTTACATAAAGAGAGGTCTGAACAGAAAATATAGGTGGATAAAAAAATAACTTATTAGTATATTAAAAATACCCAACATAGTGGGTATATACAAAAACACAAAAAAAATGGACAAAAAAAAGAAAAAAACCTAAAGAAAAAGGTAAAGATAAACAGACATAACTAATCTTGACATATCTCTGATACCATACCACATATACTGAACCTAGTAGCATAGGTCGGCACACTCTTGATACACCTGTGGCACCCACACTCCTTGGCGGCTGTCCTTATCTTGCCCTATGATCTCCCTGGAAAAAACTAAAGAACATTGTAGAAACAACACAAAAAGTAGGGAAGCATGATTATTCTCAATATGATGTACAATACGTTCGTATATACTACAGTTTATACACTGTGTATACTACTGTATATGCACTGTACAGTTTAGATTCATTCCTATACTTACGTGGGGCATATACAACTCCCACAGATAGTTAGATCATGATAAATATAAAAGGCCAAACAAGGGTAGTTATTGTTATTGTCAGTTCTTCATTGTCTCAACATGTTTCCCCTATGGTATATCTGGAAGCAAAAAATTCTGGAATAGATGATACATTATCATCTCTGCAGTTACATGGTCTCCTTTGTTATGAGGTATTAAGTATTGGAATTAATCTAAACAGTGCATATACAATAGACCTTATTGTACACCATATAGAGGATAATCATTTGTCCCTACTTTTTGTGTTGTTTCTACTATGCTCTTTACTTTTTTCTAAAGAGAAATTAGGGCAAGACTGGGACAGCCGCCGAGGAACGAGGATGCAACAGGCGTATCAAAACAGTGCCAACCTCCACTGCTAGGTAGGCGTTCAGTATATGAGGTATGGTGTCAAGGATATTTCAGGATTGATTATATCTGTTTACATTTACTATTTTCTTTAGGTTTTTTCATTTTTTATATATTTTTTGTCCATTTTTTTGTATATAAACTAAGTTGGATATTTTCAATATACGGTACTAATAAAACTTCTTTTTTTATCCATATATATATATATTTCTGTTAGGAGGCCTCTCTTTATGTAAACCTATAAACTCTTATGACCAGAGGGTTCCTTTCAGTCTCTCCTGTAGTGTGTAAGCTCTTATAACCAATGGGGTCCTCTCTCTTACTCCCTTTTTCTCTCTCTTTTTAGTGTGTAACCCTTTGTGATCAGCAGCAGGATACTCTCTCCTTTAGGCTGGAAACACACGAGCATATGAAAAATCTGACCAATCTCATCAAGGAGAGTAGGACAGGTGACATCCGTTTTTTGATCTGTGTGACATGCGAGTGCAATGAGATGGTGCATTTTTTTCTCAGCTAACATCAGTGTGACATCCGTGTGGTGTCCGTGTTTAATGTGTTTTTAACATAATCTTTCCCATGCTGTATAAGGCTAGAAAAGAGTAGACATTCAGATAGAATAGACAGATAAATAATAGGAATAGCTAGATCTGGCTTACCAGTCTCCCACTGCTGCTTCGAGGGCCGCCCCTTAACCCCTTCCAGACCCTTGGCCCACCCCTGGGCCATGGAATGATCGGGCTCCTGCAGGTCGAGTGAGGGTGTCACTGACCTGTCACTCGGCCTGCAGGTACATGGGGAGTTGTACAACACCCCAGGGGGGGTCAATTTGCCCCCACCCCCACCCCCCCGGCTACAGGCGCGGTGATTGGCACTCAAAAGTGAAAGTGAAAATCACCGCGCCTGTAATGCTTCCCTGCCTGCCGCTGCTATCCCTACCCTCCAATCTTCTCCCCTGTCATCCTCTAACTGCCCCCCTGCCCCCCACCTCTTTCCTGCCCCCTCTTCATCTTTCTTACCCCCCCCACGCTTCCTTTTCCTGCCGCCTGCTTCCTGTCCCTGCCGCCCGCTTCCTCTTCCTGCCGCCTGCCTCCTCCTGCCTGCCCCCACTTCCTCCTGCCTGCCCCCGCTTCCTCCTGCCTGCCCCCGCTTCCTCCTAAGTGCCCCCCTACTTCTCCTGTCACCCCCCCTCTTCCCCCTTCCTGCCCCCCTCGATCACCGGAGTGGCGATCGCCTCTCCCACTCACCCCTCCGGCGGCCGCTCTGTCTCCACTGCGTCCCGCTCCTCCTCCTCCTCTTCACCGCCTCCGGATCTGACAGCTCTGTGCTGGAGCTGCCAGATCACTTTCTACAGCTAGATCCTGAGGATCCCGATCTCCCTGCATGGGCATCGAGCTGCAGAAAGCGATCTGACAGCCCGGACGCAGTGATGCACATAGTGGGTCAATGCGCCTGTGCTGCCAGATCGCTTTCCGCAGCTCGATCCCCATGCATGGGGATCGAGCTGCGGAAAGCTATCTGGCAGCCCAGGCGCAGTGATGCACATAGTGGGTCACTGCGCCCGGGGTGTCAGATCACTTTCTGCAGCTCGATCACCATGCTGGCGGGTTGGGCTCCAGAGTAGCGATCTGAAAGCAAAGGCGATCGAGCGGCGTGGGACCTTCGTTGTGGACTACGTCGGAGCGATCGGGCGTCGTGGGACCTTCGTTGTGGACTACGTCGGATCTTTTTATAATAAAGATGGAGTCCGAATTGTGTCTGTGTTTTTTTTTCAAATAAAAAGATTTTTCTCTGTGTGTATTTATTGACTATTTACCGTACTAGAGATTCCTAATGGCGGGTCTAACATTGGCCCTATATTATGAATCTCGGGCTTAGTGCCAGCTGCCAATAAAAAGCTGGCATTAACCCTTTATTACCCAGTTAGCCACCGGTACCAGGGCAACTGGAAGAGCGTGGGTACAGCGCCAGAAAATGGTGCTTCAATGAATGCGCCATTTTCCGGGGCAGCTGCGGGCTGCAATTCGCAGCATGGGGGGCCCAGAACGCTTGGGCCTCTCTATGCTGAGGATTCCAGCCCCCAGCTGCCTAGTTGTACCTGGCTGTATTTTTGGTTCCAGCCAGGTATGACGAGGCAGCTGGTGGCTGGTGGCAGTCCGTAGCTGCCAAGTTGTACCTGGCTGGACCAAAAATATGGCGGAGCCCTATGTCATTTTTTTTCTAGAAATAATTCTACAAATAAAAAAAAAATAGGCTTCGCTGTATTTTTGGTTCCAGCCAGGTACAATGAGGCAGCTGGGGGCTGGTGGCAGTCCGTAGCTGCCAAGTTGTACCTGGCTGGACCAAAAATATGGCAGAGCCCCATGTTATTTTTTTTTTTTAAATTCTACAAATAAAATGACATGGAGCTTTGCTGTATTTTTGGTTGCCAGCCAGATACAACATGGCAGCTAGGGGGCTGGAATCCTCAGCATGGAGAGACCCAAATGTATTGGGTCCCCTATGCTGCGAATTTTAACTACTAGACTAGTATGTTTTTTCACAAAAAATTTCTTTATTCATTTATACGTCTCAATTTGTGAAGCACATGGGGGTTCAAAGTGCTCACTATGCATCTAGATATGTTCCCTGGGGGGTCTAGTTTCCAAAATGGGGTCACTTCTGGGGGAGCTCAAATGTTTAGGCACACAGGAGCTCTCCAAATGCGACATGGTGTCCGCTAACAATTTGAGCTGATTTTCCATTCAAATTGTTAGCGGACACCATGTCGCGTTTGGTGAGCCCCTGTGTGCCTAAACTTTGGAGCTCCCCCACAAATGACCCCATTTTGGAAACTAGACCCCCCCAGGGAACATATCTAGATGGGAGGTGAGCATAATGAACCCCCAGGTTCTTCATAAATTAATTCATGAAAATGAAAAAAAAAACTTTTTGTGGAAAAAAAGTACTTTTTAATTTTTACGGATCAATTTGTGAAGCACCTGCGGGTTCAAAGTGCTCACAATGCATCTAGATATGTTCCCTGGGGGGTCTAGTTTACAAAATGGGGTCACTTGTGGTGGAGCCCCAATGTTTAGGCACACAGGGGCTCTCCAAATGCGAAATGGTGTCCGCTAACAATTTGAGGTGATTTTCCATTCAAATTGTTAGCGGACACCATGTCGCGTTTGGAGAGCCCCTGTGTGCCTAAACTTTGGAGCTCCCCCACAAGTGACCCCATTTTGGAAACTAGACCCCCCAGGGAACTTATCTAGATGAGTGGTGTGCATATTGAACCCCCACATGCTTTACAAATTGATCTGTGAATATGGAAAAAGTACTTTTTTTTCACAAAAATGTTCTTTTAGCCTCAATTCTTTCATTTTCACATGGGTAACAGGATAAAATTCATTCTAAAATTTGTTGGGCAATTTCTCCTGAGTACACCGATACCTCATATGTGGTCATAAACCACTGTTTTGGCGCGCGGCAGGGGTCAGAAGGGAAGGAGCACCATTTCACTTTTTGAATGGAAAATTAGCTCCAAAAGTCAAATTGCGCTCTTTCCCTTCAGAGCCCTGCCGTGCGCCCAAACCGTGGTTTATGATCACATATGTGGTATCGATATACTCAGGAGAAATTGCCCAACAAATTTTAGGATCCATTTTATCTTGTTGCCCATGTGAAAATGAAAGAATTGAGGATAAAAGAACATTTTTGTTAGAAAAATTAAAATATCCATTTTTTTGTTTCCAATTTGCTTAGTTCCTGTGAAGCATCTGAAGGGTTAATAATCTTCTTGAATGTAGTTTTGAGTAGCTTGAGGGGTGCAGTTTTTGGAATGGTGTCACTTTTGGGTGTTTTCTGTCATGTAAACCCCTCAAAGGGACTTCAAATGGGATGTGGTCACTAAAAAAAATGGTTTTGTAAATTTTGGTGGAAAAATGAAAAATTGCTCATGAACTTTGAACCCTTATAACTTCCTAACAAAATGTTTTTTTTTTTCCAAAATTGTGCTGATGTAAAGTAGACATGTGGGAAATATTATTTCATAACTATTTTGTGTCACATAACTCTCTAGTTTACCAGAAGAAAAATTCAAAATTAGAAAATTGCAAAATGTTCAAAATTTTTGCCATATTTTGGATTTTTTCACAAATAAACGCAAAAATTATCGACCTAAATTTAATACTAACATGAAGCCCAATATGTCACGAAAAAACAATCTCAGAATCGCTAGGATCCGTTGAAGCGTTCCCGAGTTATAACCTCATAAAGGGACACTGGTCAGAATTGCAAAAAATGGCAAGGTCATGAAGGGGTTAAGCTTAATGCACATTCACTGCACTGACCAGGAACAGCCAATCACACACTCTGTCAAACTGCATTCCCACAATCTGGACAGTAAGTGTGCTTGGTTGCATACACATTAGTGTATGACAATCAACCTGCCATCATATTATGTGAAATAAATAAATAATAACCGTATATACTCGTGTATAAGCCGACCCGTGTATAAGCCGACCCCCCTACTTTTGCCCCCAAAAACTGGGAAAACTTATTGACTCGCATATAAGCCGTGGGTGGACTCCAGCACAGTGTATACAGCCCTCAGCACAGTGTATACAGCCCTCAGCACAGTGTATACAGCTCCCAGCACAGTGTATACAGCTCCCAGCACAGTGTATACAGCTCCCAGCACAGTGTATACAGCTCCCAGCACAGTGTATACAGCTCCCAGCACAGTGTATACAGCTCCCAGCACAGGGTATACAGCCCTCAGCACAGGGTATACAGCCCTCAGCACAGGGTATACAGCTCCCAGCACAGGGTATACAGCTCCCAGCACAGGGTATACAGCTCCCAGCACAGGGTATACAGCCCTCAGCACAGTGTATACAGCCCTCAGCACAGGGTATACAGCTACCAGCACAGGGTATACAGCTACCAGCACAAGGTATACAGCTACCAGCACAGGGTATACAGGACCCCATCCCTGGTATACAGGCCCCCCTCACAGCATGGCGCACCCCTCACAGTATGGCATGCACCCTCACAGTATGGTGCCCCCCCTCACAGTATGGCCCCCCCCCCTCACAGTAAGGCCTCCCCATGCTGCCGCTGCTCACTGTACAATAAATAGTGTTATTAGCTCTCACCCTCGCTCCTGGCTGTGCATCTTCCCTCCTTCCTGCTTGTCCTGTGACCGGGGCTCACGGCGATGATGTCACCGGCCGGTCACATGACACGCAGGGAGGAGGGAGGATGCACTGAGCCAGGAGCGAGGGTGAGAGCTAATAACACTATTTATTGTACAGTGAGCAGCAGCAGCATGGGGAGGCCTTACTGTGGCGGGGGGTGCCATACTGTTATGGGGAGCCTGTAATGTGATATGCACTGCTCCACCCACGGATGGGCGGGGGATGCAGTGCATATCATGAATAAGTTATGAGCGGCTCCACGTCACGAGCCGCTCATATTACAGCCTTCCCTCACCTCCTCCAGCCTCCTCCTGCTCCCGGACACAGCCCCCACTTCACACAAAAGTATGACTCGTGTATAAGCTGAGGGGGGGGACTTTTCAGCCCAATTTTTGGGCTGAAAAAGTCGGCTTATACATGAGTATATACGGTAATGCATTTTTAACGTAATCTTTCCCATGCTGTATAAAGTTAGAAAAGAGTAGACAGACAGGATAGACGGATTGCATTGAATAGACAGATAGAATAGAAAGATACAGTGGGGAAAAAAGTTTTAAGTCAGCCACCAATTGTGCAAGTTCTCCAACTTAAAGACAACCTGTCACCCCCTTGCTGCATGGCAAAGTAAATGCAGCACTGAATGCAGCATGTATGCTGCATTCAGGGAAGGGGTCCCCCATGGCTCTAGGCCCCCTGTACCATGAGAAATACACCTTAGAAAGCTTACAGATAACTAGTCTAATGGGTGGGATCTTATTACCAGGTTTTTGTTGCTGGTACAGTCCTTCAGCCTCCTCCGTGTTTGTTCCTCCCCCTCTATGTGAATGCTGCCACCTCCTGTTCTGCCCTCCGCTTCTCCTGCACTGTCAATCACGCTGCTGCACAGAGCGGCATTGCGTGACATTAGCGGCAGAGTCCACCTCGCTTTATGTTTTATTCAAACAGCAGGGCGGGAATCTGGCGCCAGATTTACGCCCTACTGTTTGAATAAAGCTTAAAGCAGGGCGGACTTTGCCGCTGACATCACGCAATGCCGCTCTGTGCAGCAGTGTGATTGACAGCACAGGAAAAGCGGAGGGCAGAACAGGAGGCAGTGGCATTCACATAGAGGGGGAGGAACAAACACGGAGGAGGCTGGAGGACTGTGCCAGCAACAAAGACCTGGTAATAAGATCCCACCCATTAAACTAGTTATCTGTAAGCTTTCTAACGTGTACTTCGTAGGGTACAGGGGGGCTAGAGCCATGGGGGACCCCTTCCCTGAATGCAGCACACATGCTGCATTCAGTGCTGCATTTACTTTGCGATGCAGCCGGGGGTGACAGGTCCTCTTTAAAAAGATGAGAAAGGCTTGTAATTGACATCATGGGTAGACCTCAATTATGAGAGACAAAATGAGAAAACAAATCCTGAAAATCACTTTGTCTGATTTGGAAATAATTTTTTTTCAAATTTAGGTAGAAAATAAGTATTTGGTCAATAATAAAGTTCATCTCAATACTTTGTAATATATCCATTGTTAGCAATGACAGAGGTCAAACGATTTCTGTAAGTCTTCAAAAGGTTGGCACACACTGTTGCTGGTATGTTGGCCTATTTCTCCATGCAGATCTCCTCTAGAGCAGTGATGTTTTGGGGCTGTTGTGGCACCCCGCAACGAGTGCGTCACAGGAGGGTATTGCATCCTGACTGAAGATGCAATTTTCTCCGTCTCAGTAATGACATGGTTAATACTCAGAGCTCCATACCCTACATGCACCACTAGTATAGGGGGCCAATCAGGTCCTGGTGGGCGGAGTGTAGGAGTGGAGTGTAGGAGAATGTAGAAGGAGAAAGGAGAGAGAAGTGGTTGGGGAGGAACGTAGGAGAAGAGGGCCATGCACAGTTCCGTGCAGCCCTACAGACCACCTACCGGTTGGCGTCATTACCCGTTGCCCCAAAACCGGAACCTGGGCGACCATCAAACGGGTCAAAATACACCCGCGCCCATCAACAACCGGATCACTGGTTCCGAAGCTAGCAAGTTGTTCATCACTGCTCAGCAAACCAGAAGTGGAAGGACTGCTCTCTAGGAGCACCCCACTGCAGCCACAATTAGAGCCGTCTTGCCAGCGGAGTACCCACCAAAAGGAATCAGGCTCCCCTCACACCGGGCTGTATACACCGGCAGGGAAATTCAAGTAGCCCCTTGTACCCGAACTGGCGCACTAAGGCGACATCGGCAACTAGAACAGGTTGGGAACGGAGGAACACCGCAGAGCTCTGAAACAACACCGGTCATTGCTGGGACCACCCGGTCTGTTACCCGTTAACTGTATACCCTGTATCATCTGCCGGTTACAGTAAAAGACCCGTTATAGAGAACACTGGTGTCTGTGCTTCTTCAGAACTGTTTTACTCCGCATGCTACGTACTACAAAGCTGCCATACAACACCAAGTGCAGCTCCTGGCTCCGGGGACTCCCGCTCGTCCTGTGGGGAGCGTCCCATCTTGCTGCCGTACATCCCCCGATGGACTAAGCAGCGCCGGTGAAATCACCGGAACTCCCACAGGTGGCGTCACGACAATAAGAAATCAACCCTTATATGTTCAGCCAACCACTTTTGATCTGGACCACAGAGTCCCACAGCCGCAGGCGCGGAGCCGTGACAGGAGAAGCAACGCCTGCGATGTGAAGACCCAGTTACGGTGAGTCACTGTCACTGGGCAACACTGACTTTCAATTCCCTCCAAAGGTTTTCTATAGGGTTTTCATCTGGAGACTGGCTAGGCCACTCCAGGACTTTGAAATGCTTCTTACGAAGCCACTCCTTCGTTGCCCTGACAGTGTGCTTGGGATCATTATCATGCTGAAAGACCCAGCCACGTTTCATTTTCAATGCCATTGCTGATGGAAAGATGTTTGCTCTCAAAATCTTAGAATACATGGCTCCATTCATTCTTTCATGTACACGGATTAGTCATCCTGGTCGCTTGGCAGAGAAACAACCCCAAAGCATCATGTTGCCACCCCAATGCTTCACAGTAGTTATGGTGTTCTTTGGATGCAACTCAGCATTCTTTCTCCTCCATACACGACAAGCTGTGTTTCTACCAAACAGTTCTGATGTAGCGACCGGTGGTAAGGCCGCGGGTGTGTGTGTGTATGTCTGGCTTCAACAGAATCTCCATTCTCAGATTTAACCGGTAGTAACATCTCTTTACTGTAAAACATATCTATAACACAGTCAACTGATCTAGCTGTACACATGTATATGGTGGAGTCCCTGGATCTTCACTTTATCCGGGTGCGCAGCAAGAAGAAGAAAAAGAAAACAAACAAAATGGAGATATCTTTCCCTAACTTTCCCTCAAATCACGTACCAGTCTATCACAGAAGAAGATGTCGCTCCCTCGTGGCAGGCCTGGGGTCTCACGATGACGGGTCCCGGTGCAGTGCTGAAGGGGGAAACTCCTCAGTCCTCTTCTTTGGTCTTCTTCCGCAGGTAACAGATTTTTGTTAGTCTCTCTCTCTGTCCCGGGGCACACCGATCAGCAGAAGGGAGATCACAGTAGCACAGATGGCTCCCTTATGTCGGTCACAGCCCCTACACATGTAATCCGGTGGCAATGTCCTGAATTCCGGAGGCAATGTCCTGAATTTGAGTTGGACCCTCGGTAAGACAAGGTCCTGCAGACCGGGGGTTGCAACAGCGATCCTCACGGGGTATTCTTTCCCAAGAATCCGGCTGCAAAAGAGCCCTATGTCGGGAGACACCACACGCAGGTCTGTCCTGGCTGAGCTCTGGGTCTGTAATAATCTCCCGCCCTTTCTCTTCCTTGGTAAACAAAAGAGATGGTGGGGGATTTCCACCCTCTGAGATTGTTTCCGCACTTGTCCACCAGGGGGCATTAGTGGACTGTACAAAGTCCAATTCCATGTCCATTTCAATGCGGCAGTCTGAATTGTTCACCTCATTACACTACTTTGGTTTCATCTGACCATATGACATTTTCCCACTACTCTTCTGGATCATCCAAATGCTCTAGCAAACTTCAGATGGGCCTGGACATGTAATAGCTTAAGCAGGGGGACACATCTGCCACTGCAGAATCTGAGTCCCTGGCAGTGTAGTGTGTTACTGATGGTAGCCTGTGTAATGTTGGTCCCAGCTCTCTGCAGGTCATTCACTAGGTCCCCCTGGGTGGTTGTGGCATTTTTGCTTATTGTTCTTGAGATCATTTTGACCCCACAGGGGGAGCTCTTGCATGGAACCTCAGATCGAGGAAAATTATCAGTGGTCTTGTATGTCTTCCATTTTCTAATTATTGCTCCCACATTTGATTTCTTCACACCAAGCTGCTTGCCTACACTGTGTGCAGAATTATTAGGCAAGTTGTATTTTAGAGGATTATTTTTATTATTGATCAACAACTATGTTCTCAATCAACCCAAAGGACTCATACATATCAAAGCTTAATATTTTTGGAAGTTGGAGTGGGGTTTTTTTAGATTTGGCTATCTTAGGAGGATATCTATTTGTGCAGGTAACTATTACTGTGTAGAATCATTAGGCAACGTAATAAAAACCAAATATATTCCCATCTCACTTGTTTATTTTCACCAGGTAAACTAGTATAACTGCACAAAATTTAGGAAGAAACATTTCTGACATGCAAAAACAAAACAGCTAAAAAATTAGTGACCAATATATCCACATTTCTTTATGATGACACTCAACAGCCTTCCATCTATAGATTCTGTCAGTTGCTTGATCTGTTTCCGATCAACATTGCGTGCCGCAGCCACCACAGCCTCCCAGACACTGTTCCCAGAGGTGTACTGTTTTCCCTCCCTGTACATCTCACATTTTAGGAGGGACCACAGGTTTTCTATGGGGTTCAGATCAGGTGAACAAGGGGGCCATGTCATTATTTTTTCTTCTTTTAGACCTTTACTTCCCAGCCACACAGTGGAGTCATTGGATGCATGTGATGGAGCATTGTCCTGCATGAAAATCATGTTTTTCTTGAACGATACCGACTTCTTCCTGTTCCACTGCATGAAGAAGTTGTCATCCAGAAACTGGCAGTAGGTCGGGGAGTTGAACTTCACTCCATTCTCAACCCGAAAAGGTCCCACAAGTTCATCTTTAATGATACCAGCCCATACCAGTACGCCACCTCAACCTTGCTGGCATCTGAGTCGCAGTGGAGCTCCCTGCCCTTTACTGATCCAGCCTCTGGCCCATCAAGAGTCACTCTCATTTCACCAGTTCATAAAACCTTTGAAAAATCAGTCTTAAGATATTTCTTGGCCCAGTCTTGACGTTTTATCTTATGTTTTTTGTTCAAAGGTGGTCGTTTTTCAGCCTTCCTTACCTTGGCCATGTTCCTGAGTATAGCACACCTTGTGCTTTTTGATACTCCAGTAACGTTGCAGCTCTGAAATATGGCAAAACTGGGGGCAAATGGCATCTCGACAACTTCACGCTTGATTTTCCACAATTCATGGGCAGTTATTTTGCGCCTTTTTTTCCCAACACACTTCTTGTGACCCTGTTGGCTATTTGGCATGAAACGCTTGATTATTTGGTGATCACGCTTCAAATGTTTGGCAATTTCAAGACTGCTGCATCCCTCTGCAAGACATCTCATAATTTTGGACTTTTCAGAGCCCGTCAAATCTCTGTTGTGACCCATTTTGCTTAAGGAAAGGCATTTGCCTTAAGCACACCTTATATAGGGTGTTGATCTCATTACACCACACCCCTCCTCATTACAGAGATGCACATCACCTTATTTACTTAATTGGTAGTTGGCTCTCAAGCCTATACAGCTTGGAGTAGGACATGTATAAAAAGTATCATGTGATCAAAATACTCATTTGCCTAATAATTCTGCACACAGTGTATTACAGATCCAGTGTACCCAGCCTAGTGCAGGGCTACAATTTTGTTTTTGGTGTCCTTCAACAGCTCTTTGGGCTTCACCATAGTGGAGTTTCGAGTGTGACTGTTTGAACTTGTTATCAGTATAAAAGACACCTGTCCGCAACCTCAAACAGTTGCCTGTACTACAGGTAATGAGTGGAGGACGGAGAAGCCTCTTAAAGAAAAAGTTAAAGATCAGTGAGAGCCAAAAATCTTGCTTGTTTGTAGGTGAACAAATACCTATTTTACACTAAAATTTGAAAGAATTTCTTTCAAAATCAGACAATTCCTCAATATGTAAAGATATGGATTCTCACATGCACTGCCGATCAATAATGACAATCGGGATCTTTCTTGAAGGTTTATTGGCCTACGTGTTTTGTAGCTTTCTCGAAACGTGTAGGTCAAAAAACCTTCATGAAAGATCCTCATTGTCGTTATTAGCACATGTGAGAATCCATATCTTTACATATTGAGAAATTGTTATCAGAAGTGGACACGTGCAGCAGCCATTGTTTGAATGGGTATAGTGGTTATGACTCTCACAACCCTCTAAGGTGAGCACAACCATTAGTACAATCTTTCTTTATATATGTGTGAGATAAGACCCTATTTTGCTCTTTATGTTTTCAGAAAATCAGACAATGTGATTTTCAGGATTTGTTTTCTCATTTTATCTCTCATAGTTGAGGTGTACCTATGATATCAATTACAGGCCTGTCATCTTTTTAAGTGGGAGAACTTGCACAATTGGTAGCTGACTAAATACTTTTTTTCCCCTACTGTAGATGGTAGGTCACTTAGTGATCCCATATTTATTAACCTCTTCACCTTTGTACCCCTTCACAATCCTCATCTTCTCTCTTCCTGGATACATGCAGCTCTGCTACATCAGAGACCATGTGGAGGAAGAAACATGTCCACTACCTGTGGTGTCTGCTCACTGAATGACAGCACTGAGATCTGTGGTATAGTGAGCGGTGAGATCACTGTTGCCATAATAACCGCTAATAGTGGTTACTATGGCTATGGTGTCCTTGACTGAACTCGGTTACTTCTGGCTTACCATTCTGCTATCCCCGTGGGTCATTTTGAAACCCATTATTTTAGGAACCCCGCATGCTAAAGAATAGCAACTCATAACCTCCCCTGAAAATGGCACCACTATCCTCGTGGTTCCTGTGATTGGCTGCTGCCAGTCAGTGCATTGAATATACATGACGCTTAATGGGCGGCACCGGAAGCAGCAGCAGGAGGCTGGTAAGATGTTCTAGCTATTCCTATCATCTTTCTATCTATCCTATCTGTCTGTTCTGTTCTAACTTTTTCCAGCATATGAAAAACCATGCTGAAAATGCTGTCAGTGTGCTGTGCGATTTTTTTATTGCACCCATTGACTTGCATTGGTGAATCTCATTCAAGTCGCAGCATGCAGAATCCGGATGAGAAAAAAAGCTGAAGCAAAACGCTCTTCTGCTTTCACTCATTCATTAACGTTGGTCAGAGTGCAATGTAAGATTTTCTCGCATTGCACTCATTCAATTTCCATGCCCATGTGTCTGAGCCCTTTCTCTCTCTCTCTCTCTCTTCCTGTCTCTCTCTCTGTCTCCTGTAGAGTGTCAGCTCTTACAGTCAACAGGGTCCTTTCTCTTTCCTGTCTACCATATGTATTTTCAGTACAATTACAATTTCCATTAATGAGTTTCACACAAATATCACCACAATTCGAAACTTCTTGGAAAATTAATGGAAGCTGGAAATATCAAAATCCAAATGATCTACTCATATCTAACAATTTATGTTTTGTTCTGGGTCAACCCAGTAAGCCATTAGTCAGGTTTAATTTGTCATTACACCAGTGGCGTACCACCAATGGTGGCAGACCATGAGGGCAATGGTGGCAGACAATGGGGCCTTGAGTCGGGGGTGGCCTGGTAACAGCCCTTACACTAGGCCCCCATCTGCCTGGTATCACACTTTGTGTTCAGTTGTACTGAAATTCACAATGACTCATACAGTTGAAACCAATGATGACAGAGGGAGCACTCCCGTGTTTACTTCCTCCTTCATTATTCTCTTTTTTTCTTTTCTTTTCTTTTCTTTTCAAAATTCTTTTTATTATTTTTTTGCAAGAAACAGTAGCATTTATACAAGATGAATGGTACAAAATAAACAAGATAAACAGTACAACATGAATAGAGTGAAAGAGTTCAATTTCGAGAGAACACAGGATACAATGTATTTGTTATATTCAGTACTATAACCAGGAAAAAGGAAGATTAACTGCCAATGAGTCTTGAGATTGTTTGAACACAGGGTACTGTTTGCTTTGGCAATGAGTGCATATCTTTACATTGTAGCTACTCCATTCATAGAGATCTATCAGACTTAACATAAAGTATTAACATTTAAAAGGAAGCTAATTTACGTAAGTAAAACAGGTCCAAAAAGGAGTAGAGAGAAAGAGTAGATAGTAGGGTAAGAGGTGGAAGGGATAAGAGGGGAGGGATGTAATCGGCACGTTATTTGATATAGTAAGTATGTTCAAGTAATTTTTTATTTTACCTTATTAAAATAGGACAGCCATGGTCTCCAAGTAAGTAGGTTGGCTGATGTGGTATTATTAACTGATGCCACTATCTCAGCCACGTGGAATAAAGAATGGATTTTCTCTTTCAGTTGAGTTAACGTGGGAATGTCATGGGTTTTCCAGTATAAAGGTATTAATAGCTTTGCTGCACTTAGTATTTGTTGTGCTAGGGTTGAGGATATTTTGTGGTTGGGCCATATCAGGAAGTGCAGCAAGGCTTCTTCTGGTCTCAGTTGGGTTGGTCTATTGATAATTGTCTCAATGAGATTCTCCACTCGCTTCCAAAACTTCACTAGTGTCGGGCAGCTCCACCACATATGTATGTAAGTGGCTTCCGAAGCTCCGCATCTCCAGCATTCAGAAGGGTAGTTAATGTCCCATGTCTGAATTTGGTCTGGGGTATGATACCATCTGGTGGTTACCTTATAGGAGGATTCCTGAGCTCTCACGCACTGAGTTGGACCATGTGAGTGGTTATAAATATAGTGAATCTGTGAGTGCGTAAATTTATAACCCAGATCTTTTTCCCAGTGTGCTATATATGCTCTCTTGGGGTTGGTGTCGGTATTCAATAGTGATTGGTAGATTTTGGAAAATATTTGTTTAGGTTTTGCCACTGCAGCGCAAAGCTTCTCAAATTCAGTCAATCCTCTAGCAAGGTCAGATTTCTTTAGAAGCGGGTGGAGAATATGCCTAAGTGCATTGTATTGTAAGAAGTTTAAGTTAGACAGTCCCGGTATCGTTTGTAAGTCAGTGAGGGACTTAATGACTCCATCGTGATGTAGTTGGTCTACTGGGTGTGTATACTGTCTGTCATATATTTTCGTATATGTATCTCGTAGTGTCTCTTGGTGCGCAAGTAAATCGTTAATATTGGCTAATGGGGTTAGTGGTGGCATCAAGGCATTTCCAACTTGTTTCCATATCTTTAGTGTGGACTTGGTGAAAGGATTTAGTATGGCTACATTTTGTTTAATATTAGAATGTACGAGGAAGATTGACCTGAGACTAAATGGTGCCATAGCGTTTTCAACTTTCAGCCATTGTTTATCTCTATTTCCTCTTATTATGTCTATTATTCTAGAGAGTTGTGCTGCCCTATAATATAGTTTGATGTCTGGGGCCCCCATGCCACCAAGACGTCTTGGGAGTGATAACGTACGTTGTGATATGCGTGGTTTTCTACTTTTCCATATGTATTTATTAAAGAGTGCATTTACTTTGGTAAGATAGCTAGTCGGGATTATTATTGGCAACATTTGGAAGAGATAGTTGAATTTAGGTAATATCAAACTTTTTAGCATATTCTTCCTCCCCATCCAGGAGAGATATGAGTCTCTCCAATTTTGTATTAGTGTTGTCGTAGCAGTAAGGAGTGGGAGGACATTTAATGCAAATAAGTCACGATGATTCCCACTTATTTTCACACCTAGGTAGGTGATATGATGTTTGGGCCATTAAGGGGGTATAGGGTTTTTAGTTTTTGGAGAGTTAATGGTTTGACCTGTATCCCTAGGGCTTCAGATTTAGATAAATTTATTTTAAAATTGGACAGTCTGCCATATTGGTCCATAAGTTCCATGAGTGCACAGAGTCCCCTCTCGGGGTTTGTAAGGAATATTAATAGGTCATCTGCAAATGCAGCAGTTTTAAATTGCTCTCCATCTATTGCAATGCCCTCTATGTTACTATTATGTTGAATCGCCATCAGAAGAGGTTCCATTGCCATCACGAATAACAATGGAGACAACGGGCAGCCCTGTCTGGTTCCGTTACCTATAGTAAATGGTGATGTTATAGAATCATTAATCTTTATTCGTGCTGTGGGATGTCGATACATTGCCATGATAGATATGATTAAGGCTGTGGGGATTTTGAATCTCAGTAGGACCTCTTTTAAGAAGGTCCAGTCCACTCTGTCAAACGCCTTCTCCGCATCTGTTCCTAGAAGGACCAGTGGGAGATTGCGCATTTTCGCATATTGTATTAAATGTAAGATTTTATGTGCGTTGTCTTTCCCCTCCCTGCCCTCAACAAAGCCTGTTTGATTTGCTGATATCAGATGTGGTAAAAATGCCGCCAATCTGTGAGCAATCATTCCAGCCAATAGTTTTAAGTCTACATTCAATAAAGATATAGGCCTGTAATTACTACACAGTGTTGGGTCTTTTCCCTCTTTGTGGATCAGTGAAATCTTAGCTTCAAGCATCTGGCCAGGTAGTGGTTGACCTGCAAGTGTTGCATTACATAGTGTCAGGAGGTGTGAAAGGAGCAGGGAGGGAAAAGTTTTATAATATACAGCAGAAAACCCGTCGGGACCCGGTGCTTTGCCCTTAGGACAGCGTGACAGAGTGGACTGGAGTTCTCGGAGTGTGAAAGGTTGCAGCAGTGTTTGTTGGTCTGTTTCTGAGAGAGTCGGGAGTTGCAGGTCCTTCAAAAAGTCCTCCGCTTTCCGGCTCCTCAGGCTAACAGTTTCAGCAGAATCGTTAGGACGCAGATTGTATAGTCGTGTATAGTAATCAAGGAAAGCTTGCTCAATGTGTCCCTGGTCTTGTGATTCTACCCCATTTTCATTTTTGATTGAATGTATTTGTGTGCGTAATTGTCGTTTACGTAGGCAAGAGAGCATGAATTTGGAGGCTTTGTCGCCGTGTGCATACATTTTATTTTTCCATTTTTTATATTGTTTCGCCGATGCTATGTTGATTAGGTTTTTCAATTGCATTCGTTTAGACGTTAGCAGAGATATTATGTCAGGATCCTGGTATTTTTTGTGTTGAAGTTCCAAGTCCGCAATCTCATCATATAATTGTTGGGTTTCTGAGTGTCTTCTCTTATTAAGGTAAGACGCCATCGAGATCAATTCCCCTCGTATTACAGACTTGTGAGCTTCCCACAAAGATTGTATGGACATATCGGCCGTTTGATTTTCTTTAAAGTATTGTTGGAGTTTCTCTGTAAGGCGTTTTTTCAGATCAGGGGAGTCTAGTATTGTTTCGTTTATTTGCCAAGATCTGTGCGTTGAGTGGCGTTTAGTGGTAGATATTGACGTTAAAACCGCCGAATGATCTGAGAATATACTAGCTTTAATCGCGGACGTTTGTATGTCGGGTAACATTCTCCTTGACACTAGTATATTGTCCAATCTATGGTAAGATTTATGTGGGTTGGAGTAATACGTGTAATCCCTCGTTGATGGATTCATATATCGCCAGGAGTCCACTAATTGCATGGATTGTAAGCATGCACGTATTCTGGATAAATCCTTACCCGAGATGGAGCTCTTTTGTTTGGTGGTGTCTAGGGAAGGCTCTAATGCTACATTTAGGTCGCCACCTATGATTACTTGGCCTTCTCTGAATCTTTCTACTTTTTTCATTATGGCTAATATCCATGTCAGTGTTCTTTTGTTCGGAGCATAGAGGCTGCCTAGTGTCATTAATGTACCCTGTAGGAGGCCTTTAATCAAAATGTATCTGCCTTGTGGGTCTATCAAAGACTCTCTTAATTGGAATTGTATGTTTTTCTTGAATGCTATTGAGGCCCCTTTTGCTCCGGTTTGGGGTGATGTAGCATGATACCATCTGTCGAATACTGATTTCTCAAAGTTTGGGATTTTGTTTGGTTTAAAATGGGTTTCTTGGGCAAACAGTACATCGGTCCCTTGTTTCTTAAGGGCATGTAATGTTGGGTGTCTGGTGCCGGGTGAGTTAAGTCCGTGTGTATTGAGTGATGTAAAAGTTAATACTTTACCATCAGCCATGGTCTTTGAGGTTACTTGCTCGTTGGTCAATGCTTTGAGAGATGCATCGGTCGTGCCTGGTAGGGAAAGGAGAAGTAGGGTCGAAGGGAGAAAGGGAGGGTGGAGAGGGAGACAGTAGTGTGTTAAAGAGAGAGAAAAGGAAAGGTGAGATGAACATTAATAAATCAAAAAACGATAATTTCCTAGTATTAACGTTTCTCATTAACATAAACATCTGAGTTTTGATTCGCCAGTCCAGAGGGGGCGGTCCCTCTACTGCTATCTAAATATCATAACCGTACACAAATATGGAACATCAACCATCATATTCTTTGTTTTTCAAAATTAACATCTCAGGCTCAGCAGGCTTAGCAGGTTCAATACCGAGTTAAGAGCTATTTGTATCATATTCAAATGGATTAGGGTGAGCGTATAGTGGGGCGTATAGAGAAAAAGGGAGGGTGAAGGAAAGATGTGTGGCCAGGTAAGGCTCATGTGGGGGATGTGTAGGGGTGGATGTAGTGGTATTAGTCAGTATTTTGGAAATGGTATTGTAGGGGTGGGGGTGGAAAGAAGGGATGTAGAGGCGTAAGATGTAGGGAACCGGAAGGGTCCCTACTGAATATTCTTCGATCAGTTATCTGAGTTATTAATCACGTATTGCCTGCTAGAGCCTGTTTCAGTGATATATATATTCAAAAACAACATGTAAAAGATTAACATTTAAGTATATACTTGCGATCGCACCAATATGGTGTGAACAACATCTTTGAATACATTTGTTTCGGAGAGGCTACATTCCACGAACAAATGCAAGGGCGTTCAATAAGCAGTTATGGAAAGAGGAGGTAGGGAAATCAATAAAGTAAGGGTAAACTATGTTTTTTCAGGTGGCGTCGTCTGGGCCTTTCGGCGCTGGAGACTTTGCTGTTCTCTTTTTGGTGCGCTGGGATTTCGGAGTCATCACTTGTTGCCAGGGCGGCGGAGTAGGGAACGCCTGTAGTAGCGTTGCAGCGTGAAATGTCTCTAGGTCCGGATAAGTTTCTAGGATGATTTCTAGAGAGGCGCATGCTGCTTTTATGTCGGCTGAAGATCTGGCTATGATAGGTCTCTCTCTGGCGGTGATGTGAATGCCGAATGGGAAAAGCCAACGAAACCTGTGGCCCTTAGCTAGGACTGCCTCTGTGAAAGGCTTCAGAAGGCGTCTTTTTCTCAGGGTTATTGCCGATAGATCTTGGAATAGCAGGATCTTGGAGTCTGCATAACTGAGGTCTCCAGACTCTCTAGCTCTACGCATCACTAGATCTTTCTTACGGTAGTCCAAGAATCTGCATAGTACATCACGAGGGGTGTCCCCAGGTGCTGGTTTGGGGCGGAGCGTACGATGTACTCGGATCAGTTCGATGTCTTGTGGATCCTCCTCTTTCAATACTGACTTGAATATTTCTAGGGTAGCTTTGCCCAAAGCTTCGAATGCCACTGTTTCGGGGAGGCCTTTGATTCGTATGTTATTGCGGCGCTCCCTGTTCTCGTGATCCTCTAGTGTGGAATGAACCTGGTGAAGTTGCTGTTCGTGGGTCGCCAGGCAATCTAGTATGGAGTTGGTATGTTGAATTAGTGGTTTCTGGGTGTTTTCTAGGGATTCGATCCTGTAACCTTGGAGGGCTAGATCTTGTTTAATATCTGCTAAGTCTCGCCCTATAGGTTCCAGAGCTTTAGTTAGTATTCTCTTCAAAAATGATCTAGAGACCACAGAGTCTTTTGTTTTGGTGCTTGTGTCAGATTCGTACTCCATATCTGAATCCGAGTCGTCGGCATATGGGAGTGTAGAATGTTTACTCATTTTCTGGGTATCTGAAGATTCACTTTGTTTGCGTAAAAATTGATCAACATCTGCCTGTGTGACCGTTTTGGATGTTTTGGGTACATTTTTAGGGGTTTTTGTAGTCGTCTTCCCCATGTTGTGGTTAGGTGTTGTGTACGTTGTTAAGCTTTGTATCTGTCGAGCTCCGCGCCCCCTATTGGTTGTCTAGCAACTCAGCATGCTAGTGTGTGGAGTAGGGGCATTGGTGCTAAGCTATGACAAGAGTTTCTTTGGAGATCCTACTGGAACTTAGGTGGTTCACTCCAGATAAGAGGAGATAAGGCTGGGCTAGGATTATGCCCACAGTTTGGAGGCGATTAAAATATTGATTATTTCAGAAGATTATTCTCGCCCTCTCAGTAATGCAGCCGGTGGGCTTAGTCTTTATGTAATTTCAGTTGGTGATTTGTAAGGGTGTTCAGTGTGTGCAGACTTGAGGACTTAAGTGATCTCCCACAGGGGTAAGATTGTCTCTGTTGTGGGGTTAGTGGTCTCAGACTGGGGCTGATAATCGCCCTGCGCATTAGCTGTGATCACGGTCACTGTGTTGTTGGTTGCACAGCGTGTGTAATGCTCCACATCTGCCTGTAATGGCTGCCGGGCACAGGATGGGGGGGTCACCGTCACTTCCCCCACAGTCTGCGGGCACCGATCGCGGTTAGTGATACCCGCGGGTCGGGACCACCTAGTCTCCCGCACCCGTCCACTCGGCCCGTTACCCTGAAGCCCCGGTGTCACCTGATGTCAGCGGCAGGGGAATCTAGCTGCGGCGGCCCTCCGGCTCTTTCGGCGTCTCCCTCAGCCTGCACGTGACTCACCGCTTCTCCGTTCTCTCTCCTCGCGGTGTAAGGTGCAGCTTCTTCAGTCGCGCCGGGCAGGCTGCCTGAGAGTTAGGGCTCCGGCTGTAGACGTCCACCTGTGGGAGGCTGGTGAGCTGGGGATACCTAAGGCCTCGTGCCCCGAGCCCTGGGGTCGGCATGCTCCGTCCGCAGGTGAGTGACTACGTCCTTCCTGGGTTCAAATTCTTCTGTTATCGCCTCCCAACCGGGTCTGCTGTACTGGGATGGTGTTATTTTGTAGATTCCCGGTGTCTCCTGTATAGGATGCAGCGGATCCTAATATCTGCAGCTGGAGCTGTATTTCACACAGCCTCCTAGGTCCGCGGCCATCTTGGATCTCCCTCCTTCATTATTCTCTTGCTGCATCTGAGAGGTTACTTCTTTACAGAGTAGTGAAGACAAAGCTTCAGAATGCTCCCTGCCGGAACCGGAGCAGAGGGCGACCGAAGAGAGGTAAGTACTACCTTATTTATTTTTTAAAACCAATCAATCAAGTGACTATAATACTACATGAATGACTATGGGCAGTGCACTATACATGGAGGTGCATTATTCTATATGGTGGACTATTGGACTATTTGGGTTGCGTTATACTATATGGAGGACTATGACCTGTGCAATATACTATATGGAGGACCAATGGATGTGCATTACACTGTATGGAAAACTATGGGCTGTTCATTGTATTATATCATGAACTATGACCTATTAATTATACTATATAGAGAACTATAGGCTGTGCATTATATAAGGAGGTGCATTATACTTTATGGAGGACTATGGGCTGTGCATTATAGAGGGATGTGCAGTATAGTATATGGAGGACTATGAGGAGTGCATGATACTATATGGAGGACTATGTGGGGCCCATTATATAAAGGAGTAAAGGGATTCATTATACAGTATGGAAGTCAATGTGGAGTCCATTATTCTATATGGAAGGAAGACTATGTGGAGACCATTTAAATATTTGGAGGGCTATGTGGAGGCCATTATACTATTTGGAGGGCTATTTGGGGTCATTATACGTATGCAAGCAATTATACAGCGTGAATGATTGTGTGGGGTCCATCATACTGAGCACAGTGAGGATTCAGGGGCCATTATACTGTTTGGAGGGTTAGTGAGAGGTGTTTTCAGTGTGAAGTGATTTGGGGCCATTGTAGTGTATGTTAGGCCATTATAGTGCATAGAGGACTGTGTGGGGGTGATAGATGGGATATCTTACTGTGTTGGGGTCACCATACTTTGCTAGGCTATATGAGGGGATACTGTGCGTGTAGAGGAATTCACTGTGGGAGTATAATAAAGTGTTTGTGGGGCACACTTGTTGGGATCATACTTTATGGGTACAATGAAAGAGTAATCTAGGGTTCTCAATATGATTACCTTGAAGGCGTTGAAAGGTTGTGAGATATGCGACTATGTGACTGAGCCGAACATTTTTTTTGGGCGGGAAGGTAGGGGGGTAGGAGGGCACATAAAATCTCTGGAATGGGTCACCATGATTTCTTTGTATGTGCCTGCATTGCATAATAGGCTGAACTAAATAATTATTACATTATCTCATAGCTGAAGGGAGAAAAAGTTTAATTTTAAAGAAAATAAATAAACCCATATGAGATGTGTTATCCCACAAACAGTAAACACTTGCATACCACATAGATGCATACAATACTACATAATACAAGTTTACTTTGTAGTATGGTTCTCTATGATTTGAAAACTATTTAGAGGAAATAAGGAAGATCCAAATTCTATCCAGATATAGAAGCTTCCGAAGGTTACCGTTGTCACAGGCCATTGGGTATTCACTTTGTATAAATGAAAGTGTACACTTTTACTTTCATGAACATCTCAACAGTATAATTTGTGAAAATGTGAAAATTATGCTCACTAAGGCCACGTGCACACGTTCAGTATTTGATGAGTTTTTTACCTCAGGATTTGTGTAGACAAAACCAAGAGTGGAGCAATCAGAGGTAAAGTCTAATAGAAACACTCGCACCTCTTCTGTATTTAATCATCCACTCTTGGTTTTGGCTACAAATCCTGAGGTAAAAAACTCATCAAATACTGAACGTGTGCACGTGGCCTAAGGGTGCTTTCACATCTGTGGTAGGTGTAATTCCTGGCAGATCCGGCAGATGTCGCCGATTCTGCTGGATCTGCTGACTTTCATTCATTCTCTATAGGGCTTGCGGTCGGGTGCGGCAATCCTGCAGATCTGACATTTGTGGCTGCATAAAAAAAATGCTGCTCGTAGCATTTTTTTTGCGGTGCCATAAGCGCCGCAAGTGCTAGATTCAGAGTACCACACTTGCTGTACTCGACAGCAAGCCCCATAGAGAATGAATGGGGCTTACCGGACCAGTGCCGCAAGTCAGCCGTTATGCAGCAGATCTTCCAGATGTGGCTACATCTGCCAGATCTGGCGGGAATTACATCATAACGCAGATGTGAAAGCACCCTTAGTTGTAAAAGTCACATGTAAGTAAAATATAAATTTGCAAAGATTTTGTTACCAAAGTTTGAGATTATAATATATTTTCCATTTCAACCCTACCGTTTTTCCATGTTCATTCTAATGTTTAGCAATACAAATGTCAAAGGCCCAAAGGTCAAACTTGACAGTCAGTAACACATTATCACACCCTGCAAATACTGTATGAAGATCAACATACAATAAAAGGAAAAAAAATATTATCAATGTGGTGGATCAGATTTGCAATAGATTTTGGTGAATGTGTCCATTTTTACTATCAGTACTTCACCCGTTTTTCTTATGCAAAGTTGGATCAAAAATGAAATTTCTCCATTCTGCAGACATCTGGCCTGTCAGTAAACACGACCATCAAAAGTCTAGTAGACTATAATGGGTGCTTGTTCTATGTCTGAAAAACACTTTTGGCAAGCCCCATGCATTGTCTATGGGGCTTGTGGTTGGTGAGGCAAATGCGGCATAGCCGCGGTTCCAGCAGTTTCGGCCGCAAGAAAACCCCCTGCAGACCGCAGTTTTTTTTTGGCGGCACATGCAGCAGATGTGGAAAATATGCCAGATCTGCCGCAATTTGAATAAAACTCTAGTGTAAAAGGGGCCTAAATGAGACCTTAGGCCCCTTTCACACTAGCGTTTGTTATAATTTGTGGCAGATTTACCGCATCTGACACATAACGGCTGCACTTGCGACACCCTTGTAGCAAGCCCCATGCATTATCTATGGGGCTTGTGGCAGGTGCGGCAAGTGCGGTATAATCGCGGTTTTGGCACTTGCGGCCGCGAAAATAATGTGGTCAGAAGCAGTTTGTTTTGTGGCCGCAACTTCTGCAAGTGCCAGAACCACGGTTATACCACACTTGTCGCACCTGCCGCAAGCCCCATAGACAATGCATGGAGCTTCCTTCAAGTGTGCCGCAAGTGCGGCCATTATGCGGCAGATGCGGTGAATCTGACGCATCTGATACAAATTGTAACAAACGCAAGAGTCAAAGAGGCCTAATTTTCACACTGCAGTTTTTTTCCTGATCAGGATCCATCCAGTGTGTGTGGCAAAACCCGGAGAGGAACCAGGAGAGGAACTTGCAGAGAAAAAATATGATTGAAAGATTGACACCTGTTCTGAGTTTTGGAGACACTCCTGGCTTTTACAGACAAACCGGATGGAACCTGATCAGGAAAAAAACTGCAGTGTGAAAGGCCGGCTTCACACCACGGTGAAATCCTATCCGGGACTGTCAGGGGTGAACCTGACTACCCTGGACCGGATTTGCAAACAGAACCGGAGGGCAAATCTGGTCCGGTGTGCAGCCGGATGCTGCAGAGCTCAGCTGTCCCCTGCAAAGTGGTGCTGAACCACTTCACAGAGGATAGCTCCCTGGTGCTGAAGTTCAGCGTAGCTCACGCTAAACTTCAGCCGCAGGTGTCCAGTTCCCGGATCCTCCTGGATGAGGGCAAACCGAGCCCATAGACCCCATGTTAGGGTGTGCCGGATTGCACTGGATCTGGGAGAATCCAATTTGGGGAGATTTTTCTCCCCAGACACAAAAATGAAGCATTGTTCCATGCTCCCGAAATCTCCCAGACAGCAAAAAACCAGATGCCAAAAGACATTCATCCGGCGTATTCCGGCCCCATAGGGTCCGAAATCGGATCCGGACAGTGCATGTCCTAACAGAACTGTAGTTAATTTAGCTACCACTTTCATTATAGAAGTATTCATTTTCCTGTAATTAGGGTTGATGTGCAGATCCAGGGAGACATGTAATGCAGATCCTGTACCTTTTCACTGTATTTAATTGTACCTACCTCTATAAGATTTAGATATAATGTAGGATTGTTTGTGTAATGTAGTGAGATTGCCATATTTTTGAGGTACAGGTAGTATGATGATGCTACAAAACCAGATGCATTATTTTTCAAGAGCCTGGCAAAATGAAGCCCAAGCAACAGCTATAAGATGGCATGGACATGTCATGAAATTTGTTATCTTTACTTCAGACAAAAGGACTTATATATTATATTTTTTGTTTTTTATCAAATTCAGTGATACCTCGGTTTTTGTCAATAATCTGTCCAAAAACAATTAGCCAAAGCCAAAAACTGACGGAAACCGAGGAAATTATTTCCATAGGAATCAATGTAAATCCAATTACATTGTTTTAGACACTCCGAAATGCATACCAAAACATATACCATATTATAGAGACTAAAGACAGTATATACAGTGGGTACCGAAAGTATTCCGACCCCTTTAAATTTTTCACTCTTTGTTTCATTGCAGCCATGTGGTAAATCCAAAAAAAAGTTATTTTTTTTTACTAATTAATGTACACTCTGCACCCCATCTTGACTGAAAAAACACAGAAAAGTAGAAATTTTTGCTAATTTATTTAAAAAAGCTGAAATATCACATGGTCACATAAATATTTAGACCCTTTGGTCAGACACTTAGGCTATGCTCACACGTGGCGCATTTTGCCGTGTATTCGGCAGTTTCGCTTTTTTGCGTACAAAAAAAGTGCTGCTTCATACTGACGTTGCGCTTTTCTTGGTGCGCTTTCCTTGAGGCCATGTTAACATGTAGCCTTTGGGGAAACCGCGCCAAAGAAAACGCCAAGAATTGGCATGTCAATTCTTTTTACGCGGGCACCCGTGCAAAAATATGCGGCAAAATGCAACATCTGCATGCCTTCCAGCAAAAGCCATAGCTTTTGCTGGAAGGCGTAGCCAGCTTTGTTTTGCACTGTTTTTATGCGAGAGCTTAAAAGTGCCGCGTAAAAGCAGTAATACGCAACTATTACGTGGCGTGCGAATGTACCCTTATATTTAAGGCTGCTTTCAAATCACGTTTTTTTTCCTGTCCGTGGGATCCTACTTTTGTAAGACCCCACAGACAGGAAAGGACAACAAGGGGTGGCCTATTCTGTGTCCGGCTCCGTGATTATCACGGATCCGGACACAGTGGGCACATTCACTTCCACAATATATAATATACATTGCGGAAGTGAAATTTAGTAAAAGAAAGAGTTAAAAAAAAAAAAATCTGTTTGCTCACCTGTCCGTGATCCACTACTGCCTCCAGCAAGATCCGGGTGCTTATAGGACCTGCGTTGATGTCACAACCCGATCAGCTGATCGGGTCACATGACCTCAGTTAACTGAGTAAGCGGTAACTGCGGTCATGTGACCCGATGACGCTGCCGGTTTGTGACATCACGGCAGGTCCTATTACCTGGAGCTTGCTGGAGGAAGTGATGGATCGTGGACAGGTTAGCATACAGATCTTTTATTTTTAACTCTTTCTTTTACTTAATTTCACTTCTGCAATGTATGTATATACATTGCAGAAGTGAAATTAGATGGTTAGGAGCATGCTCAGTACACTAAAATCGGGTCTGAGGAACGATCAGCAGTTTCCTCGGACCCGTGCTCATAGGCCCCCATGTTAAAGGCCAAGGATCGGATCGGCTTTGGCCTAATTGCCATCCGATTTTGTGGGATCCTATTTTTTGCTGTGCCCAAAATCGGAGCAGTCTCTGATTTTGGGCACAGCAAAAATTCAGACACAAATCGGATCCCACAAAGTCGGATGGCAATTAGGCCAAATCCAATCCGATCCGACCCCCATAGGATAACATGGGGGCCAAATCGGATCCGTGGCTGTCCGTTTTACAATGGACAGCCACGGATACAACAAAAACGTGATGTGAAAGCACCCTAAGTTATATGTTGTCTATTTCCTTGTGATCCTCCTTGAGATGGTTCTACTCCTTCATTGGAGTCCAGCTGTGTTTAATTAAACTAATAGGACTTGATTTGGAAAGGCACACACCCATCTATACAAGACTTCACAGCTCACAGTGCGTGTCAGACCTAATGAGAATCTTGAGGTCAAATCAACTACACAAGCTCAGAGACAAAACTGTGGCAAGGCACAGATCTGGCCAAGGTTACAAAAGAATTTCTGCAGTACTCAAAGTTCCTAAGAGCACTGTGGCCTCCATAATCCTTAAATGGAGGACGTTTAGGACCATCAGAAGTTTTCCAAGACTTGGCAATCCAGCCATACTGAGCAATCGTGGGAGAAGAGCCTTGGTAAGAGAGGTAAACAAGAACTTCAAGATTTCTGTGGTGAGGCTCCAGAGATGCAGTAGGGAGATGGGAGAAGGTTTCAGAAAGGCAACTATCACTGCAGCCCTCCACCAGTTGAGCCTTTAAACCCATGCCGACATAAGACGTTGTACAATGTCCTGTGTTTCTGCTCGTTCCCGACACAGGACGTTGTACAACATCCTGGCAGATTTGAGCTGCTGCAGCTCCTGTGAGTGGGGTCACTCAGGTGTCACAGATGCTGCTGCTCTGTGACAGCCTGTAGTTGACACCACAGGAGGTGGATTAACCCCCCATGCCCAGGACCCCTCCGATCGGCAGTTTAAAAGTGAAACTGCCGATCGGAGGGAATCATAGGGATTCACCCCTCCAGATCTGATTGGAGCTCTCCAATCAGATCTGGAGGGGCGGATCGGCAAGTGTCCTCCCCCTCCACAGCCCGCTCCAGCACCAGGACTTACAGGGGGTCTCCCTCCGTCCCCCCCAACCTCCATGGATGTCAGCGTGCGTGCGTGGATGTCAGCATGCGTGAGTGTCAGCGTGCGTGCGTGGATGTCAGGGTGCGTGCGTGGATGTCAGCGTGCTTGAATGTCAGCGTGCGTGCGTGGATGTCAGCGTGCGTGCGTGGATGTCAGCGTGCGTGGATGTCAGCGTGCGTGGATGTTAGCATGTGTGGATGTCAGCGTGCGTGGATGTGCGTGCGTGGATGTGTGCGTGCGTGAATGTGTACATGCGTGGATGTCAGCGTGCGTGGATGTGTGCGTGCGTGGATGTCAGTGTGCATGCGTGAATGTCCGCGTGCGTGGATGTGTGCGTGGATGTCAGCTTGCGTGCGTGGATGTGTGCATGCGTGGATGTCAGCGTGCGTGCGTGGATGTGTGCGTGCGTGGATATCAGCGTGCGTGCATGGATGTCAGTGTGCGTGAATGTCAGCGTCCGTGGATGTCAGCGTGTGTGAATGTCAGCGTGCATGGATGTCTGCGTGCGTGGATGTCTGTGTGCGTGGATGTCAGCGTGCGTGGATGTCAGCGTGCGTGGATGTCAGCGTGCGTGCGTGGATGTGTGCGTGCGTGGATGTGCGTGCGTGGATGTGTGCGTGCGAGGCTGTAGGAAAAGGACACTTGATCCCTTGCTGCAGTCTCTGGATTAAGCAGAGCGATCGTGGGACCTTTGTTGTGGACTACGTTGGAGGCGATCGAGCGTCGTGGGACCTTCTTTGTGGACTACGTCGGATCTTTATAATAAAGATGGAGTCCGGATTTTGTTATTTTTTTCAAATAAAAAGATTTTTCTCTGTGTGTATTTTCTGACTATTTATCAGAGATTCCTAATGGCGGGTCTAACATTGGCCCTATATTATGAATCTCGGACTTAGTGCCAGCTGGCAATAAAAAGCTGGCATTAACCCCTTTATTACCCAGTTTGCCACCGGCACCAGGGCAACTGGAAGAGTCTGGGTACAGCGCCAGAAAATGCCGCTTCAATGAATGCGTAATTTTCTGGGGCAGCTGTGGGCTGCAATTCGCAGCATGGGGGGCCCAGAATGCTTGGGCCTCTCCATGCTGCGGATTCCAGCCCCCAGCTGCCTAGTTGTACCTGGCTGGACCAAAAATATGGAGAAGCCCACGTCATTTTTTTTCTAGAATTAGTTCTACAAGAAAAAAAAAGGGCTTTGCTGTATTTTTGGTTGCCAGCCAGGTACAACGAGGCAGCTGGGGGTTGATGGCAATCCGTAGCTGCCAAGTTGTACCTGGCTGGACCAAAAATATGGCGGAGCCCCACGCCATTTATTTCTAGAATTAGTCCTAGGAAAAAAATAAAAATGGGCTTCGCTGTATTTAGATGCATAGTGAACACTTTGAACCCCCAGGTGCTTCACAAAGTGATCCGTAAAAATGAAAAAAGAAAATTTATGTGAAAAAAAGTACTTTTTCCTTATTACGGATCAATTTGTGAAGCACCTGGGGGTTCAAAGTGCTCACCACCCATAAGTTCCCTGGGGGGTCTAGTTTCCAAAATTGGAGCTCCCCCACAAGTGACCCTATGGCTCTCCAAATGCAACATGGTGTTCACTAACAATTTGACTGAAAAATCAGCTTAAATTGTTAGCGAACACCATGTCACGTTTGGAAAGCCCCTATGTGCCTACACATTGGAGCTCCCCCACAAGTGACCCCATTTTGGAAACTAGACCCCCCAGGGAACTTATCTAGATGGGTGGTGAGCATTTTGAACCCACAGGTGTTTTCACAAATTCATCCGTAAAAATGAAAAAATACATTTTTTTCCATAAAAATTTTCTTTTTTCATATTTACAGATTAATTTGTGAAGCACTGGGGCGTTCACAATGCTCACCACCCATCTAGATAAGTTACCTGGGGGGTCTAGTTTCCAAAATGGGGTCACTTGTGGGGGAGCTCCAATGTTTAGGCACACAGGGGCTCTCCAAACGCAACATGGTGTCCGCTAACAATTTGACTGAAAAATCAGCTCAAATTGTTAGCGGACACCATGTCGCGTTTGGAGAGCCCCTGTGTGCCTAAACATTGGAGCTCCCCCACAAGTGACCCCATTTTGGAAACTAGACCCCCCAGGAAACTTATCTAGATGGGTGGTGAGCATTTTGAACCCCCAGGTGCTTCACAAATTCATCCGTAAAAATGAAAAAGTACTCTTTTTTTCCACAAAAATATTCTTTTAGCCTAATTTTTTTCATTTTCACATGGGGAACAGGATAAAATGGATCCTAAAAATTGTTGGGCAATTTCTCCTGAGTACACCGATACCTCATTTGACTTTTTGGATGGAAATTTAGCTCCAAAAGTCAAATTGCGCTCCTTCCCTTCTGAGCCTTGCCGTGCGCCCAAAAAGTGGTTTATGACCACATATAAGGTATCGATGTATCCTGTTGCCCATGTGAAAATGAAAGAATTGAGGCTAAAATAACATTTTTGTTGGAAGAATTAAAATGTCCATTTTTTCCATCCACTTTGCTTTAGTTCCCGTGAAGCACGTGAAGGGTTAATAATCTTCTTGAATGTAGTTTTGAGTAGCTTGAGGGGTGCAGTTTTTGGAATGGTGTCACTTTTGGGTGTTTTCTGTCAAGTACACCCCTCAAAGGGACTTCAAATGTGATGTGGTCACAAAACAAAATGGTTTTGTAAATTTTGCTGGAAAAATGAAAAATTGCTGATGAACTTTGAATCCTTATAACTTCCGAACAAAACATTTTTTTTTTCCAAAATTGTGCTGACGTAAAGTAGAGATGTGGGAAATGTTATTTATTAAATATTTTGTGTCACATACCTCTCTGGTTTAGCAGAATAAAAATTCATAATTTGAAAATTGCTAAATTTTCAAAGTTTTTGCCAAATTTTTGATTTTTTCACAAATAATCGCAAAAATGATCGACCTAAACTTAATACTAACATGAAGCCCAATATGTCACAAAAAAACAATTTCAGAATCGCTAGGATCCGTTGAAGCGTTCCAGAGATATTACCTCATAAAGGGACACTGGTCAGAATTGATAAAAATGGCCTGGTCATTAGGGTCAAAATAGGCCCGGGGGTGAAGGGGTTAAGACAGAGTGGCCCGACAGAAGTCTCTCCTCAGTGCAAGACATATGAAAGCCCGCATAGAGTTTGGAAAAAACACATGAAGGACTCCCAGACTATGATCTGATGAAATGAAGATAGAACGTTTTGGTGATAATTTTAAGTGGTATGTGTGAAGAAAACCAGGCACTGCTTATCACCTGGCCAATACAATCCCAACAGTGAAACATTGTGGTGGCAGCATCATGCTATGGGGGTGTTTTTTGTAATTGCAGGGACTGGTTGTAATTGAAGGAAACATGAATGCGGCCAAGTGCAGAGATATCCTGGATGAAAACCTCTTCCAGAATGCTCTGGACCTCAGACTTGGCCGAAGGTTCACTTTCCAACAAGACAATGATGAGCCTTCTAATACATGAGAAGGCGAAACGCGTCAAGCATTTGGTGGTTCCATTTATATAAGCTTGGGAATCCAGAAACCTTATGGAAGGTCACCAACCCATGGTTATTCAAAATCCTGTTTGATGATTATACCAGGTTTTGGAATGTGTTTTCTCTTTTCCCTCATATGATTGTCTTTTCTGGTGGTATACTTCTTTGAAGACACCAGAACATATGTATCAGGTTATATTTTGAGGGTCCCTTCCCTAATGGATTATACCTTAAATCCTTGTGGGTAAAAAGAGTCTGACCTTTCTATTTTCTCACTTACATGTATGTACATTAATACGTGTCTGGCCTCCCATTTTTGTATATGTGTGTAAATGTTTGTCTAATTTGTAGGTTTCTTATTTTTAACTCGTTAATATTAATAAAAAGATATATTTTTAATGATAATAAGTTGGTATCACTTGGTTTTGACATACAAGACAATGACCCTAAGCACACAGCAAAAATAACATAATAAGGAGTGGCTTCAGAACAACTCTGTGACCATTCTTGTCTGGCCCAGCCAGAGCCCTGTTCTAAATCCAATTGAGCATCTCTGGAGAGACCTGAACATGGCTGTCCACCAACATTCACCATCCAACCTGACAGAACTGAAGAGGATCTGCAAGGAAGAATGGCAGAGGATCCCCAAATCCAGGGGTGAAAACTTGTTGCGTCATTCCTAAGAAGACTCATGTCTGTACTAGCTCAAAATGGTGCTTCTACTCAATACTAAGCAAAGGGTCTGAATACTTATGACCATGTGATATTTCAGTTTTTCTTTTTTAATAAATTTGCCATAAATGTCTACATTTCTGTTTTATTTTGGTTTTTTTTCAGTCAAGATGGGGTGTAGAGTGTACATTAATGAGAAAAAATGAACTTTTTTAAATTTACCAAATGCTGCAATGAAACAAAGAGTGAAAACTGTAAAGGGGTCTGAATATTTTCCGTACCCACTGTTAAGTGTTTAATACTAAAAAGATTAAGTATTTAAGTACCGTATATACTCGTGTATAAGCCGACCCGTGTATAAGCCGACCCCCCTACTTTTGCCCCAAAACCTGGGAAAACCTATTGACTCGTGTATAAGCCGAGGGTGGACCCCAGCACAGGTATACAGCCCCCAGCAGTGTGATATACAGCAGCCCCAGTGGTAGTATACAGCAGCAGCCCCAGTGGTATATACAGCAGCAGCCCCAGTGGTTAGTATACAGCAGCCCCAGAGGTGTATACAGCAGCCCCAGTGGTAGTATACAGCAGCCCCAGAGGTATATACAGCTCCAGTGGTAGTATACAGCAGCAGCCCCAGTGGTTAGTATACAGCAGCCCCAGAGGTGTATACAGCAGCCCCAGTGGTAGTATACAGCAGCCCCAGAGGTATATACAGCCCCAGTGGTAGTATACAGCAGCCCCAGTGGTAGTATACAGCAGCCCCAGTGGTAGTATACAGCAGCCCCAGAGGTATATACAGCCCCAGTGGTACTATATAGCAGCCCCAGTGGTAGTATACAGCAGCCTCAGTGGTAGTATACAGCAGCCCCAGTGGTAGTATACAGCAGCCCCAGTGGTAGTATACAGCAGCCCCAGAGGTATATACAGCCCCAGTGGTACTATACAGCAGCCCCAGTGGTAGTATACAGCAGCCCCAGTGGTAGTATACAGCAGCCCCAAAGGTAGTATACAGCAGCCCCAGAGGTATATACAGCCCCAGAGGTATATACAGCAGCCCTAGTGGTGTATACAGCAGCCCCAGAGGTATATACAACAGCCATTAGGTAGTATACAGCAGCCCCAGTGGTGTATACAGCAGCAGCAGCCCCAGGGGTGTATACAGCAGCAAACCCAAAGCTGTATACAGCAGCAGCCCCAGGGCTGTATACAGCAGCAGCCCCAGGGCTGTATACAGCAGCAGCCCCAAAGCTATATACAGCAGCATCCCCAGGGCTGTATACAGCAGCAGCCCCAGGGCTGTATACAGCAGCATCCCCAGCACTGTATACAGCAGCAGCCCCAAAGCTGTATACAGCAGCAGCCCCAGGGCTGTATACAGCAGCAGCCCCAGGGCTGTATACAGCAGCAGCCCCAGGGCTGTATACAGCAGCAGCCCCAGGGCTGTATACAGCAGCAGCCCCGGAGGTATACAGGCCCCCATAAAGCTCCAGGGCCCCCCCCTTGCGCGGCAGCCTGTAAAGCAAAATCATACTTATCACTGTCCCGCGCTGTCCCGCCGCTTGCCGACACACGATCCCGGGCTTCAATCCGCGTCTTCCGGCTTCCTGGGGTCGCGGGCAATGACGTCATTGCCCGCGACCACAGGAAGCCGGAAGACGCGGATTGAAGCCCGGGATCGTGTGTCGGCAAGCGGCGGGACAGCGCGGGACAGTGATAAGTATGATTTTGCTTTACAGGCTGCGGCGCAAGGGGGGGGGGGCCCTGGAGCTTGATGGGGGGGCCTGTATACCTCCGGGGCTGCTGCTGTATATACCGTATATACTCGCGAATAAGCCGAGGGGGGACTTTTCAGCCCAAATTTTGGGCTGAAAAACTCGGCTTATACGCGAGTATGTACGGTAATTATGAAATTAATATAAAAGACTAATGTAAAGAATAAATAAACATTTAACATGATATTTATTTTTCCAAACACTTTTTGGCATCTGGAAGATAGTGAGGAGGGGAGAGAGAGGTTCAGCTTTTATTGTTTTGGAAGGGGAATCACATGGGTCACTATTTTTTGTTGCAAAATTAGCTATCAGTATGTCATTTATGCACACTAATGAAAACCAAGACAACCAATGAAAACCTAGACAAATATTTAATGGGAAAAATCAACGAAAACTGAAAGCAACGATTAAGGTACCTTTACACGCCGCTACCGAAGGTTAGAAACCACCGGGTGTCGGAGACAATTGTACCGTCAAAACACAGCGAGGTAGTGGCGTGTAATTCACGTTGTTGCCACCGATCACTGTCGACACCTGTCTTTCTGCCGTGCTCAAAAACAAGTAGGTATAAACCCTATGGTAGCGGCGTGTAATCGAGGAGCAGGAAGGTTTTTTCTACACCTAGTGAACTCCCTGGGGCGTGACACAGCCTCCGGGATACTGCGCCCCATCAGCGATCATTGGTGGAAGATCCTGCGTTACGATTGGTTGTCGCTGCATAGGGCGGCATATTTAAGGAGATGACCAGTCACACTACACAATTGCAATAGCATCATGTATTAGCCAGCCTTCCTGCGCTGGCTGGCCAATCATGATGCTATTGCATTGTCCAATCACCGTACAAGCGTCACGTAATCCACAACTCTGGCACGCCTATGTGTTGTCCCTGCTGCCCCAGGTCCTCCCATATTACCTTGTGGTAGCGGCGTGTAAATCAGGGAAGGTGCTCCACAGAAGGTAACCTGCGGCACCCGTCGGTGCTTCCAGGGATAGACTACTGTGGAGCACCTTGTAGCGGCGTGTAAATGCGTTATCGGGTACCGTTAGGAACCGTTGACAGGGGCTCGTGCACGTGCTACACCCGGTGGTTTCTAACCTTCGGGAGCGGCGTGTAAAGGAACTTTACCGATATCAACGAAAACAGAGGTATTACTGTATTTTTTTTCAAGATGTGAGTGCTATTAAGTGTTAAGCAGCCTAAATCAAGAAAGGTATCTTGCCCACAAGGCTAACTTTATAGACTAAGGTAATTTAATGCATAGTGTATCAAAGCAGTGCCAACTTTGGGGTCTGAAAATTTTTATCAGCTTCAATCTAAAGCTAATCTATAGAACAAAATAATTTCTCCACATGACATATTTTATTGCAGAAATATCTGTATCCAAGACCCCTTTACAAGGTGCAATTCTTGGGTAGCATCCACTTCTAGTATATAATATGGCACAGATACTAAGTTATAGTACAACTCTAATACATCTTAATTTTCTTCCCTTCACTGTCCATCTCATTGCCTTTATTTTGGATTTGTTTTTCATATATTAATAATAATTTAATTTCTGAGTCTGTGTAATTTTAGAGAAGAATTACAAAACTTTTTGTCTGTCTTACACAAAGTATTTTATGCAACTCCCCAAATATATGCAATTTTGTAAGATACTGCAATACTGGCAATACCTAGTTTGCTCAGACATACAGGACATCAAACTACTGATAAGAAAAACGACACAAGCTGCTAAAAAGCTGATGTAAATTGAGTTACACTGTCTGTGCCTTGCCAGTGTTTACATAACCCTACACAAAAAGGCGTAGGCCTCATACTTCAAGCACAGAAATAACTAATAGTTCATGTGATCTGCTTTACAGTCCTAACACCTGATCTCCACGCTACTAGGCGAGCCAATGGCAAGGCCAGCTGGAGCAACACACCCTGTATCCACCCACAGTTGGAATGCAGCCAAATGTAACAGCCAGAAGAAGGATGGATTGCTGTCTGGCTACAAGAGGTGCATGACATCTGCTGCACATAGTGAACAAAGCCAAAGTTACATATGTTTTCCATCAATCTATCAGCAGACTATAGTGATGGCTTGTAAGGAAGGTGGTCAAGGGGGAGGAATCTATATTTGTTGACAACATTAAAGTGAACAAATATTTCTGATTCATCCTGTTAATTAATAAAAGCCAACACTGTAAATCATAATTTCTCAGAATACTTTTATGCAGGGTTTATCAGATCGTCAAAACAGGTGAGAAAGACATCTATTAATATCTAAACACCTATTTTTATATAAACATATGTGGCGCCCCGCAACGAGTGTGTCACAGGAGGATATTGCAGCCAAGACAGCAGCAGCAATATTCTCCGTCTCAGTAATCACACGGTTAACTCAGAGATCCATACCCTACATGCATCACCTAGCATAGAGGGCCAATAAGGTCCTGGCGGGCGGAGTGTAGAGGTAGTGTGTGAAGGAGAACTGACTTGGCAACGTAGGGGAAGGAAGCAAGATCATCAGCTCTGCAACCTAGGAGAGGGGGTTGCACAGTTCCGTGCGGCCCCTGGCCAATTTCCCTGGCCATCTCCCTGCCATCACCCCAGTTGAGCACCATTATTCCTGGTGCCTTAACAACCGACCATCCGGGCATCAACATGCGGGTCCAAAAACATCCCGTGCCCATCCACAGCTGGTTTGCTGGTACCGAAGCTAGCAGTAGTTCAGCTCTGCTATGCAAACCAGAGGAGTGGAGGGACTGCTTTACAGGAGCACCCCACCACCGCCACACACAGTCGTCTAGCCAGCGGTGTACCCACCAAAGGACCCAAGGCTCCCCAAAGCATCCGTAACATATACCCCGGATAGGGCATTCAAGCAGCCTCCTTGTAACCGGCATTCTGGCATTCCTGGGCGACAACGGCAACCCACTAAGTTAGAATGTAGGAACACCGCGGATCTCTGAGAAACACTGGTCATTGCTGAGTCCACCCGGTCCACTACCTACAAACTGTATACCATGTACTGCCTGCTGGTTACAGTAAAGAACACGTTACAGAGACTTACAGTGTCCGTGCCTTCTTATGAACTGTCTATCCGCATACTTAGCTAATCGCAGCTGCCTCAGAACATCTTGTGCAGCTCCTGGCTCCGGGGATCACCGCTCAGTCTGTGGGGAGTGTTCCATCTTGCTGCATTCCATCCCCCGGAGACCCCGCAGCGCCGGTAAAGTTACCGGAACTCTCATAGGTGGCGTCACGAAACAATTAACCCCTTAATCTGTTCACTCAAGGACGTCTCTTCATTTTGATCTGTACCACCGGGCCCTACTACTGGCAGGCGCGGCACCCCGTGACAAGGAGGAAGACGAAACGCCTTTCCCCCGGAGTCCCGGCCACGGTGAGTCACATATACGTACATATCTAGCAATCTGTCTAGGGGCATAATGATTGTGGTCACAGAGGTCATGACTATGAGTAGGCCCTGGGTGTATAGAGGGGCCCGCCATCCTGTGCACATGCTTCAGCTAGATATGCAGCCAAGAACACAGCTGAAAGCCATCACATTCCCCAGAGACCCATCACCCGTACACGCTGTCGAACCATAGCTGGCAGTTGATGGCTATGGTATCTTGTCAGGGGCAGCTCATGACAGTGAAGTCATGCGCCATGGGACGCACTTTGATGTCATCTGATGGCTACTGGATGCTGGCAAGAGTGGTCTCCAAATGATGTGGGAGCAGAGAAAAGGTGAATGGAATGCTCTTGTTTAGAACCATGCTTTAGAGACAGAATGGGGATATATATATGCAGTGTATATATATATATATATATGTATATATATATTGTGGGGCAGCGCCTGGATTGCAAGTCAGGAAACACGTAGAGCCCGGTAGTGGTTCAAACAGGACCCGGTGTTTATTGCTGGTAAACACAGCGATGGCACAGTCTGCCGGAATCCGGGTCGCAGCCGGGTACACAAGACACAGTTCATATAACGTACCCCGGGTCCTTCAGGCCAAAGGCCTCCGTTATAGGTCACCCTCCTGGGCTAGGCCGTGTTAGTCTAGCACACGGTCCTCTGGAACTCTAGACCTCTCCTGTGTATATCTCTGCTGCTCCTGCAGCTAAAGCACAATTCTGTGTACAGGGAACCCCGCCCTGCCTCCTGACCAGGCTTTTAACTCCGTGTCTACTTCCGGGACCTTGCAAGACCCGGAGCGGAGGGAGCGGACCGTCCCTTTCTCTCACACCCTATACTGGGCTCAATACGTGACAGTGCGCATTCTGGGGGAGACATAGCGCCCCTCGCATATGATCCCCCGCACTGTCTCACACACCCCCCCCCTCGGTTCAAACTTGTGGGGTTGAACCCCAGCCATCAAACAGGGTGCCCGGGACAGGGCATCCGCATTACCCTGCAACTTGCCAGCCCGATGCTCCACCATAAAACGGAAGTTTTGGAGGGACAGGAACCACCGGGTGACCCGAGCGTTCCGTTCCTTGGCATTTCGCATCCAGACCAAAGGAGCGTGATCCGTAACCAACCGGAACTGTCGCCCGAGCAAATAATAACGTAGGGACTCAAAGGCCCATTTAACGGCCAAGCACTCCTTCTCCACTACGCTATAATTCTTTTCCGCCGGGGACAATTTCCGGCTCAAGTAAGTGACCGGATGCTCGATTCCGTCCACTTCTTGCGACAGCACAGCCCCCAGCCCCACCTCCGAGGCATCTGTTTGTACAACGAAGGCCTTTGTGAAGTCAGGACTGATGAGGACGGGCTGTCCGCACAAGGCCGACTTCATGGATTGAAAGGCCGCCTCTGCTTGGGGATTCCAACGCACCAAAGCAGACTTCTTCCCTTTTAACAGGTCGGACAGGGCCGCCGTTCGCCCAGCAAAATTGGGTATGAAGCGTCGGTAGTACCCAACAATGCCGAGGAACGCCCTCACCTGTTTGGTAGACACCGGTCGGGGCCAATTTTGAATGGCCTCGATTTTGTTTATTTGGGGTTTGATAACCCCTCGCCCAATCACATACCCCAGGTACCGGGCCTCCTCGAGCCCCATGGCACATTTTTTCGGATTCGCCGTCAGGCCTGCGGCCCTGAGCGAATCCACCACGGCCTGAACCTGGGATAAGTGGGTGTGCCAATCCGGACTAAAGATGATGATGTCATCTAGGTAGGCGGACGCGTACTTCCGATGAGGTTCTAACACTATGTCCATGAGCCGCTGAAATGTGGCCGGGGCTCCATGCAACTCAAAAGGCAACACGACGTAGTGATAGAGACCTTCCGGAGTAACAAAGGCGGTTTTTTCCCTGGCCGACTCTGTTAGCGGCACCTGCCAGTATCCTTTTGTCAGATCGAGCGTTGTGAAGTACTGGGCTTGCCCCAGTCTTTCAATCAACTCGTCCAGCCGGGGCATGGGATATAAATCAAACTTAGACACTTCGTTCAGCTTCCGGAAATCGTTGCAGAACCGCAACGATCCGTCCGGCTTTGGAATGAGCACAATGGGACTAGCCCACTCACTCCGGGATTCTTCTATCACGCCTAACTTAAGCATGTGTTTAACTTCGGCCGTGATGGCTTGCCGTCTGGCCTCGGGTACCCGGTACGGTTTCACTCGCACTTTAACCCGGGGCTCAGTGACAATGTCATGTTGAATGACCGAAGTGCGCCCGGGCAGGTCAGAGAACACATCGGGATTCTGCTGTACCAACTTTCGAGCCTCCCGTCGTTGGGCCTTAGTGAGGGTGTCACTTATTTTTACCCCTTCGGTATCCCTGGTGGCCGAAGGGGAAGGGTCACCGGGTGCATCGGACGCTTCCATAAGCAGGCACTCTCGGTCTTTCCATGCTTTAAGCAAATTTACGTGGTATAGCTGCACGGGTTTCCTTTTCCCGGGCTGGTATACCTTGTAATTGACCTCCCCTACTTTTTCCCGGATTTCATAGGGCCCTTGCCATTTGGCCAATAATTTGCTTTCCGTTGTGGGCACTAAGACCAATACCCGGTCCCCCACCTCAAAGGTCCTAACGGTGGCCCGTGTATTATACCTGCGGCTTTGCGCTCCTTGGGCATCCATTAGGTGCTCTTTTACAATAGGCCGGACCGCTGTGATCCGGTCCTGCATTTTCGCCACGTGGTCAATCACACTCCTATAGGGTGTGGGTTCCTGTTCCCACGTCTCTTTGGCAACATCCAAGAGCCCTCTAGGATGTCGGCCGTACAACAGCTCAAAGGGGGAAAACCCCGTAGACGACTGCGGTACCTCCCGAATGGCGAACATTAGATAGGGCAATAACATGTCCCAATCCTTTCCGTCCTTTGCTACCACTTTTTTTAGCATGGACTTCAGGGTTTTATTAAACCGCTCCACTAATCCGTCGGTCTGGGGATGATACACCGAGGTGCGTAACTGTTTTATGTTGAGCAGTTTACACAGTTCCCGGGTCACTTTGGACATAAAAGGAGTCCCCTGATCTGTGAGGATTTCCTTAGGTAGTCCTAGGCGACAGAACATAGCAAACAGCTCCCGGGCAATCATCTTCGCCGAGGTGCGGCGTAACGGAATCGCCTCCGGGTACCGGGTGGCGTAGTCGACAACCACGAGTATATGTTGGTGGCCTCGGGCTGACTTCACTATAGGCCCCACCAAATCCATTGCGATCCGTTCAAAAGGTTCCTCTATAACGGGTAGAGGTACCAATGGACTACGGAAAGTGGCAATGGGTGTGGTCAGCTGACATTCCGGGCAGGAGTCGCAGTACCTCTGGACGTCCGCATACACGCCCGGCCAGAAGAACCTCCGCAAGATGCGTTCTTGCGTTTTTTTAGCCCCAAGGTGGCCCCCTAGCAGGTGGGAGTGGGCCATCTCTAGGACTGCCCGGCGGTGTGGCTGCGGCACTACCAGTTGGTCCACGACCTCATCCCTGACTTTGTCCACCCTATAAAGTAACTCCCGGTTAATCACCATGCGTGGAAATACATTCTCAGCCCCTGGCTGCTGAGCTACCCCGTTTACTTCTGTTACCCTTTCTCGGGCCCTGGTCAGTGTGGGGTCCTGTAGCTGGGCTGTCCCAAACGCTCCCCGGGATACTTCCAACTCTGGAAGCGGTGGGGTCTCCTCGACCTCTCCTGCCAATACGTCTACCGGAAACCTATCGGGGTGACACTCTAGCCCTATGTTGGCGACCCCTACGGCAGGTGTCCCGGTCTCAGGGTCGTCGGGTTCAGCACCCTGATTCCCGGGCATCAGGGAGGGGTTACTCCTCCTTCCCCATAAGGACCAAAACAATGGTAAGTCTCTTCCCAGCACAGTCCCGTAGGGTAGAGAGTTTACCACTCCAACCACGTGGGTCACCTCTCCACATGAAGTGGATAGAGTCACCTCCGTGGTTGGATACTCGCGTAGGTCCCCGTGTATACACCGGACCCCGATCAATTCCCCAGTGAGTTGCAACCCGGGGATTAAGGACGCCCGAACCAGCGTCACCAAACTGCCAGAGTCCAAGAGAGCTTCCGCTCTGTGTCCATTAATGAGCACTGGGCACAGATGTGGTTCCGTTAGGTGATCCACCACGTCTGCAGTGAACACGGGGCTGGCATACATCGAGATCCGGCGTGTGAACCCGCAGTCCATGGGTTCCGCCGTTAGTGGGCAATAGGCAGCCACATGTCCTGGTCCTTTGCACCGCCAGCACCACGTGGTAGGGACAGTGCTGGGCCAGAACCTCCTTCTTGGGGAGCCCGGTCTCCTGTCGGCCCCGTCCTGGGGTGTCCTCTCAGCGGGTACGTTTTTAGGAGAGTCCCCTGGGAATGGACGTACCCCTTTAGCCGGCTCCGGAGGCCGGCGTAACTGCCGCAGTGGGGCAGAGTCCCGTATGAACTCCTGGGTGGCTGTATATCGCTCTAGCAAGCTAACCACCTGGTCCAAGGTACCCGGGTCCCCTTGCCCCACCCAACGCTGTATCGCAACCGGCAAAGTCCGTACTAGCCGGTCGACCACCACCCTTTCCACCATCTGGCCCGGAGTCAAGCTCTCAGGCTGGAGCCACCGTTTCACCAACTGCAACAAGTCATACGCCTGGGAGCGAGCCGGCTTGGACTCCACGTAGGACCAGGAATGCACCCGTTGGGCTCGGACATAAGTATTGACCCCCAGTCTAGCAAGGATCTCACCTTTGAGTCTGGCGTAGTCCTGTGCTTCCTCCCAACTGAGGTCCGTGTAGGCCTTTTGGGCATCGCCCATCAGGAATGGCGCCACCACTTCAGCCCACTGAGCGGAAGGGAGGCCTTCTCGTTCTGCGGTGCGCTCGTAGACGGTGAGGAAGGCTTCTACGTCGTCCTCTGGACTCAGCTTCCGCAGGGCCGATCGGACCCGGTCCCGGGCCTCACGCCGCTCCGGGGGAGGCACTGTTGGCGGGTCTCGTAAGGCCGCAATTTGCTGCAGGAGCAGTTCATTCGTTTTCTGCTGTTGTAGAAACTGCTCCTGTTGTAGCAACTGCTGCTGCTCCTGCTGTCGCTGGTGCTGCTCCTGCTGTCGGAGCTGCTGCTCCTGCTGTCGCTGGTGCTGCTCCTGCTGTCGCTGCTGCTGCTCCTGCTGTTGTCGTAACTGCTCCTGTTGTAGCAACTGCTGCTGCTCCTGCTGTCGCTGGTGCTGCTCCTGCTGTCGGAGCTGCTGCTCCTCATGTCGCTGCTGCTGTTCCTGCTGCCGCTGCTGGGTAAGTACCAGCTGCCTTAGGATTTCCTCCATATCAGCGGCAGGCCTGAACTGTAGCGTGGCCGGCTTAAGTAGGGACATGCAGGGCCGGGCACCCCGCAAGACTGGCGGCTATTCTGACGGCTGCTCCTCTCACTTTAGGCGCCGCTCATTGGCCTCATGAAACAGTCACTTTCACCGGGCCGGCCAGCTGCCCGCATTCTCCACCATATGTGGGGCAGCGCCTGGATTGCAAGTCAGGAAACACGTAGAGCCCGGTAGTGGTTCAAACAGGACCCGGTGTTTATTGCTGGTAAACACAGCGATGGCACAGTCTGCCGGAATCCGGGTCGCAGCCGGGTACACAAGACACAGTTCATATAACGTACCCCGGGTCCTTCAGGCCAAAGGCCTCCGTTATAGGTCACGCCGAGCTCCCAGCCCTCCTGGGCTAGGCCGTGTTAGTCTAGCACACGGTCCTCTGGAACTCTAGACCTCTCCTGTGTATATCTCTGCTGCTCCTGCAGCTAAAGCACAATTCTGTGTACAGGGAACCCCGCCCTGCCTCCTGACCAGGCTTTTAACTCCGTGTCTACTTCCGGGACCTTGCAAGACCCGGAGCGGAGGGAGCGGACCGTCCCTTTCTCTCACACCCTATACCGGGCTCAATACGTGACAGTGCGCATTCTGGGGGAGACATAGCGCCCCTCGCATATGATCCCCCGCACTGTCTCACAATATATTGTGAGGTAGCAAGCTCGGGGACTCGCTTGCTGCATAATGACGCCAACACATGTGTATAATTTTTCCAAATGTCTACCCGTTTATTTCTCATCAGCATCAATAACCGGGGTAGTACTTTTAACATTTAACACAAACACATCACATAATACATTACTTTCCACATTACAGTACATAGAATATTGCACATATATATTTATGGTAACCCGGGACCTGTAACCACGACTCTTTCCCCATAGGAGCTCTATCAACCGCTCCCGAGGTGATCCCGGCCTATCTATAACATTTACGGTAACCCGGGACCTGTAACCACGACTCTTTCCCCATTGGAGCTCTATCAACCGCTCCCGTGGTGATCATGGCCTCCGGCCTATCTATACATTTACAATACATTTATAATAAATACATAAGTTACATATCAACGATGACACCTCTGGGTTCAGAACAGGGATTGAGCAACCTGAGTACCAGGTATGTCATGTATCCCCAAGGGGCTCCTTCCTGGACGCATCTCAACCTACGTCCCGGTCAGAGTCCACCTGGTTCAACCATGGTGTCCCCACTCTAGGAGCCCTTTTTAACCCCTGCTTCTGACTTTCGCTACATACGCCTCAATGGGCCCTATGGGTCCCAATGGCGGAACCAGCCGCCCGGCTTTAGTTACCCAGCACGATGACATAACCTTAACCCGTAGTCAGGACTCCTGCCTGACCGAGACCTTACATACCACATGTGATTCATCCTACTATATTCATGGACCACATGCCTCTTCACCCCGCTCACAGCCCATCATAATCCATCCATGGACTGTGGCTCCTCCATGACCATAACAGGGACCTGGTCAACCGTAGAATCCGAGCTAACCACGTGTCACCCTGGCCTGCTCACCACGGTACGGGCCACCAGTCGCCACCAAACTTCCATCTCATCTCATGGCAGGTCTCCAGGTCAACGACTGTACCTTGCGTCTGAGTAGCACCTTCCGGATCAACCATGGTTACCCTTCTAGGAGCCTTTGTGACCCCTGTCTCTGGCCACAGGTACATACACACTATTGAAGGATGGGTGCCTCCTGCATGCAGCAAGCAGACCTCCCTCTCGTCCAGCAGGGATGGATCACCTTCAACTCATCATCCATACTGGCTGGGTCACTCTCTCCCACAACATTATACATGGCTCTTACACATAGGCCATCGTCTCTCATTCAGGGCACTTTTGCCTAAGCCCTCACATACATCTATGGGTCCTTTACCGACTGCCTAGTCGGACCCAATGGCGGTTATGCCCGCCTGGCATGATACACACGCAGCTCACTTCATTACATGGGAACTGCCGTCTTACCGGGCACGGATCCGGGTCTCGCTACCTGAGGTATCGGGTTGGCCAAGCCTCCCCACGGGCTCCTTCCTGGACGTGTTTCACCCCACGTCCAGTCCAGCGTCCACCAGGTCAGCCACGGCTTCCCCACTCCAGGTGCTGTAACGACCCCGGTCCTGGCTACCGGCATGGAGCTAGCATGCTCCCTTAACCATCTCTCAGCATGGCGGTATGGATTATCATTCAGTCCCTCACACAGACTGGATCTGCACTTCTCTGAGCTCATCTCCTTTGATCTCATCTGATCTGATCTGATCTCACACAAGTCTGTGTACTCTCTCAATCACTCAGCTGGCAGGCTCTTATCTTGCCTGCCACGCCCACCTGGACACACCCACTTGCTGCTAGTAATCAGCTCCTCTAGTTCCTATACAGCTGCTCATCTCTGTGCCTGATCTCTACAACTTTCACACACCTTATTTTAACTCCCTGTGTTCTGGGTTGGTTCACACAGTACACCCAATGCTCTAAGCCGCTCATTGATCTCAGGAGCCATTCACTGCCGCTCATTAGACTCAGGAATCCTTCATACATTGACATACAGGTGCCGGACATGATCATACAACACACCTATGGTACAACCTGGCTCATGTGCACAGGATCCTTTACTGATCCTGCATGTGATGCGCCCCGGCCATGGGGACATGCCGGCGGTGCCTCACAATATATATATATACAGAAAAAAAGCTGCACAGCACTCAAGATATAGTGTGAACTGGTGCAAGCTGAGATGCTGGAACAAACAACCAGAAAAAAATTCATTGCAGCATTCAGTTACTACCAAAAATGTACACATGATAATAAGTGGTTTATATATGAGGAAAAAATTAAAATCTTACGTTTTTTTTCACAAAACTCAATATTCTTATCTTTTTATTTACTGGGGTTCTTGGTACATATATTGGCCAATATCTGTTTGCTCATCAACCACGCCACGGTGACCCCAGATCTGATGAGTCCTACGCTGACATCCCTGTCCTCCTTGTCCTCCCTCTCCCACTACTAAGTGGGTGGACACCAGGAGGGCGAGGTGAGGATGGTCAGCTCCGGCAACTGGACGGCGGTGCTGGCGGGGCAGTGGATGGTGATGACGTGCTAACGGTGCCAGTAAAAATGCGGCTCACGATGGTGCATGCACGCCATTGCTCGCGGCGCTGCCGCAGTGCATGCCGGAATGACGGCACACCATTGCTGATTATAGATATATATATATTCATGTGTATACACATATTCATATGTACACACACAGTGTGTGTGTGTATATATATACATATATATATATATATATATACACACATACACACATTTACAGTACATACACACACATTATTATGCATAGTCAAGGAGGGAGACACAGGGTGTTATCAGTGCTGTTCTGCTGCCCAGGTCACAGTTATCTATCCATTACATTTCTCTGCTGTCAGTCGCTCTGTCTGTGGGATTGATGGGATTTATAGCAGCTGGTTGAGATTCCACAGATCGGGCGTCTCGCAGTGAAAGTTCAATCAGTTGCTATAAATCATCTGTGCCTTAGACAGAGACCACAGGGACAAGACACAATCCTGACATCAAACTGTGCATAAACCTTCTGCCTAGGAGGCAAAATATCCCCTCTTACCACCCAGATGAAGGAGCTCAGCCCGCGCAGGAGTTGAAGTCTGCCAGGAAGGAGAGGCATGGGAAGGAGCCCTGCAGCAGCCGACAGTGTAGGAAGTGCACGGCCCCGGGCTCCCGGTCAGCAGGTTGTACAGCAGGGTCAGGGAGGCATCCTGCAGCTGGAGCCGCTGAGGAGTGGAGGAGCTGTCACACTCCTCCTCAAAGAAGTGGCTGCAGGAACACAGCCGGAAGGAAGCTCCCCGCCGCTGGAAACACCTCTGCAGCTGCCGCGATTTCAAATAAACGCTAGTGTGAAAGCACCCTTACCCTGTTGGAAGCTTAAATCTGCTATGCGTACTTTGTCCCTCACTGCAGTGTTGGTGAAAACTAGTCTTAAGATTGTCTACAAGAGTTTTTTGATACTCCAGCATGCAGGTGTCCCTGTCCAAGGTGGGAATAATCTAGCTGACTTTTCTTTTATGCTTATGTCTGGATAGACACTCTCTCCTTTTCTATCTAAAAAGCAATCACATAGCTAGCTATCTTTTTGTGTAGCACAGATAGAGCAGGACAGAGCAGTACGGAGCAGCTCAGAGCTGCAGCAGACTGTTCATAGCAGTAAAGGCCACGTCACACGCATCAATCTTATGAGCGATATCGCTTAGGCGATCTGCTTTCTTGATCGCTTAAGCGATATCATCTGTGCGTCGCTGCATGTAATCAAGCGATTTTACAATGTAAAATCGCTTGATTGTTTGATTGCAGATTTGTGAGCCAGAGCTCAAATCAAGCGATAAACGCTTGATCAATCTGACTCATCGTGGTGTGTGACACAACGATGAGCGATCTCCCAGCGGAAGAGCCTATGCTGGGAGATGGTATCTATGGTAAACGTCGGGTTACTAAGCGCCGCGCGGCGCCTAGTAACCCGACGTTTACCATAGTTACCAGCGATCTCGATTCTCAACATCGCTGGTGAGTCTGCCTGTGTGACAGCTCACCAGCGATGTGAGCGATATTGTTAGCGATCGCGCGTGCACGTGATCGCTAACAATATCGCTCATAAGATTGATGCGTGTGACGTGGCCTTAACACTCTGAAAATGGCGACAACGACAAATGGACGATTCTTTTATCTGGAGGACATGTGACTAAGGCTAGGGCCACACTGACGGTTTTACCCTATTGGAAAATTAGACGTTATTGAAACTTAGACGTTTTCCCAGAAGCACATAGCGGTAATGGTATGCAGTTCAGGAGAATGCTGCCCCTAGTTACCCGATATGTACCATAGTTACCAGCCACACACAAAGCTGTGTGGACTGCGATTTAGCTAAGCACACAGAAAATGTTGTCTGCCCTAGCCTTAGACAGCCAATGACACAAGCCAACCAATCACGCAAGCCCTTGTCTACAATGTGTCAATGTTTTATGAGCTCTGATTGGCTGCTAGCCCAGAACATACACATAGAAAGTGACGGGAAAAGAAAAAGGAATCCAACACTCCCTTAATCAATCTTCACCCCCTCCCCTCATCAAACATGTCCCGCCCGCTATCCTGCTATCCTACACAGTCAGAAGGTAGAAGAAAAGCGTCACTGCAAATGCAGTGTCTGCCGGACCTGGGCTTGTCAAACACATCTCCAGTCTCTTCAAATCTTTTTTTAATTCTTTGTACTTGACGCTGAGACACAATAAAGGTGCCAGCCACCTCTGCAGTCGATCTGGTCTTCAGCCTCTTGATAATCAAGGGTTTGGTCGCAGGGTGGATTTTTGGCATGTTGTCAGAGCTCAAGTTGCAGTTCAAGTGAGATCTGGGGTGTGGGGTTTCTTTTTATACACACCCACTAATTAACCAATCATTTACTGAGCACAGGTGAGGATGTCAACTAGGATTGGGTGCATTATATGACCAGGTGACAAAACGTTTGTCTTGCCAAAATCTAACCATTAAATGATCAATAGTTCAGCATTGATGGCAATTTATTTTCTCAACCTAAACCACATTTGGGAGGGTTTCAGCTTTCAAAAGAATAATTCATAAAACCAATGGATGCATTTAACGTCAGGTTATAAGCTTTTATTTACATAACATGGATAAGCGACATAAATTGTCAGGGACTGTACAATGAGGCTTGATCACTTCCAATTAGTCAGACCTTTATACTGGCTTTATGTGGCGCCCCACTACGTAGGTGCCACAAAAGGGGTACTGCACCCAGAAAAGCGGTGGACTACTCCACTGCAATTGGGACTATGGTCACTAGGTGGAACCCTAGAGCAGCACTCACACACTAGAATAGTGGGTGGGAGGGACCCGGGAGGGTCTTAGCGACCTCTAGAGGGGACCAAAGAGCTCAGTCATAGAGTCAGTGGAAGAGTTGAAGAGTTGGAGAAGATCCCAGAAACAGAGGGAAGGAACAGAAGCTCAGGAGAAGAGCTAGTTCAGTAAGGAAAATGGGTACTGGAGCCCATAACTGTGAGATCCTACAAGGCTCACAGAGTATTCGATGTACGGGGATATTCTAAATACAACCCCAGTCTTCAGAGCGAGTCAAGGCTAAAAGGGAGCCAGAGAAGCTAGGAGCGGAGGCCACTGCTTAAAGCTTAACAGAAGGTTGTCCCGGAGACCGCAAAGGAGGGTGAACAGAGAGAGAAGGAGCTGGAGGTCTGATCGTCTTTAGGAGACAGACTTCACCGCCACTGGGAGGCAAAAGGGAGAAAGGAACAAGAAGAGGAACATAAGAAAGGTTCCATTGACCGCCAGAAATCCCAATTGCAGCACCCAGAGCGTTTGCCAATATACCATCTGACCAACTGCTGAGCTGTAATGCTGATGAAAGTTTTCCAGTAAAGTTACCCGTTGAAGTGAAGTCCCGACTCTGCTGCATCTTTTCTTGTATAAACTGTTTGCCTTACAGCATCACTGCCCCGGTGGTCCAGTCCTGCCTGCGGGGACCAATCCATCTAAGCCGCAATACCACCGACCACCGGAGGACTGTGGCGGCGCTGGTGATCCCTCACCAGACACAGCAGGTGGCGTCACGAAGACAAACTTTGTACATAATCCTTGTAAATACCCCTCACATTTCAGCTGACCACCAGGGCCAAGACCTCGAGATGGCCACCCGTGACATCCCAGACTGAAGATAGCCCGAGAGCCGAGTACCCGAGTCCTGGGGCGCGTCAGCTTCTGGCGTTCACGAACAGGATATCATGCCCGATACCACAGGGTACTGTGTGCTTTTGAACTTGGACTTAAAATTGACTATTTTCTGCCTTGCACGGTGCCAAGATGGGTTCCCGCCATTACTGTCCGAGGACCTAAGATGGCGCCGACGCCATGAAGTAAACAACATGTGCAGGCCTGGGGGAGTGCCTCAGCCCGTAGAAGAAGGAGAGCCTAGCCAGAGGCGCGAAATGTGTGGCTGCCCCGATTGCCGTCAATCAGGGGGGCAGCCCACAGGAAGTTCCCAGGGAGTGCCCGCCCATGGCTGTACAAACCAGAAGAGAAGGACAGACGCCATTAGACTCCTTTGTACCTGGCAGCATGGCAGCACCTCAATGGAGAGACATGGTCCGCGAGCTAAAGGAACAGACCCGCACTGAGAGAGGCGATCCAGTAGCGGCATGTCTGTTGACCATCGAAGGGGATGCGGAGTATTGGTGGGATGCATTCCTCCGGCAAGACATGGAACAAACGCTCACATGGGTGTGCAGGTGGTGGAGCGCGGAGAGGACGTTCAAGCTGTCGGCAAGAAGGAAGGCCCGAGAGGCACGGGAAGTAGAAGTCGCCGTCAAAGCCATGTACCGAGCCTCCCTTCCACCACCAGCAGAGACCCGGGACGCGGGGACGCAGAGGGAGCCCCCAATGCCACCACCATCCTAGGCCAGCAGCAGTCTCTGGCTGGAGAATGCACCTGCACCAGCACTTACACCTGCACCTGAACCTACCATACCGGACGTGGAGATAGAGGAGCTCTACGAGGAGCCCGGTGACTACTATGATGATAACTTCGAGGAACCGGCTGGAGCCTCAGGAGGGAGCACCCCGGAAGCGGCTTGGTGGACAGCTTGGCAGCAGCACCGCCAGGGAGTCCCCACCATCTTGAACACCGCAGAGGTATGTGCTACCCCCAAACCTCACATCAGCAGCACCTCACCACCCCCATACCAGTCCCTGCAAACACCTGGTCATCCCAAGATGAGAGGAGCCAGGTAGCCAGACACAGGGAAAGGGAGGACTGGTACCAGAGGGAGCGCACTACTAAGGGACTAAGAGACGAAGCCCGCGCTCAGCCCCCACTTCCTATGGAGCTTCGGAAGACCGGGATGGTAGTCTTGGTATACCATAAAGACGGTTGGGGATTTTTGAGAGAGCCAGGACTATTAGACGATATTTTCTTCTCCCTGCGAGATGTTGAGTCCTTTTTGAGGAAAGGACACCCCCGGCGTGATTTATATCGCGGAGAGCAGGTCATATATGAACACTATGCTGCCCCATTGGGATGGTTCGCTATCCGCATTTCAAGAATAGACTGATTATAGACTCCCGATGAGAGACACTGTTCCCTTATATATAGCCCCTATTACTTGAGAACTTTTAAAATGAAGAATGTGTCCTGACCACCCTAAAGACTTTTATTGAACATTTTACCCGTTATGCATTGATAATGCGTGAAGAAGAGCGGCCCAGCGGTGATAACGCACACTGGACTGTGTAGGACTAAAGATTACCGCTGGGCCCGCATGCTGAAGTCGGTCCCGTTGGCCCAGAGTTATCATGTGTTTTATATGTGCAACGTTTTAAGATATGTGCCTCCCCGGATGGGGAAGAAAATCAAAATATTCATGCATTGTATATAGTTTACCCATTGATATTGATGATAATTAAATATAAAAATGTTTTCACTTCCTGAAGGGCGAATGTGATGCTCGGAACGAGCATGTTCAATCAAGGGGGAGTGTGGCGCCCCACTGCGTAGGTGCCACAAAAGGGGTGCTGCACCCAGAAAAGCGGTGTAGTACTCCACTACAATTGGGACTATGGTCACTTGGTGGAACCCTAGAGCAGCACTCACACACTAGAATAGTGTGTGGGAGGGACCCCGGGAGGGACTTAGCGACCTCTAGAGGGAACCAAAGAGCTCAGTCATAGAGTCAGTGGAAGGGTTGAAGAGTTGGAGAGTCAGTGAGAGGAAGCAGGAAGGGTCTCCTCGGCTGAGGGACCCAGACAAGGAAAAGATCCCAGAAACAGAGGGAAGGAACAGAAGCTCAGGAGAAGAGCTAGTACAGGAAGGAAAACGGGTACCGGAGCCAGTAAGTGTGAGATCCTACAAGGCTCACAGAGAATCCGATGTATGGGGATATTCAAAATACAACCCCAGTCTTCTGAGCGAGTCAAGGCTAAAAGGGAGCCAGAGGAGCTATGAGCAGAGGCCACTGCTTAAAGGTTAACAGAAGGTTGTCCTGGAGACCACAAAGGAGGGTGAACAGAGAGAGAAGGAGCTGAAGGTCTGATCGTCTTTAGGAGACAGACTTCACCGCCACTGGGAGACAAAAGGGAGAAAGGAACAAGAAGATGAACATAAGGAAGGTTCCATTGACCGCCAGAAATCCCAATTGCAGCACCCAGAGCGTTCGCCAGTATACCATCTGACCAACTGCTGAGCTGTAATGCTGATGAAAGTTTTCCAGTAAAGATACTCGGTGAAGTGAAGTCCCGACTCTGCTGCATCCTTTCCTCTATAAACTGTTTGCCTTACAGCATCACTGCCCCGGTGGTCCAGTCCCGCCTGCGGGGACCAATCCATCTAAGCCGCAATACCACCGACCACCGGAGGACTGTGGCGGCGCTGGTGATCCCTCATCAGACACAGCAAGTGGCGTCACGAAGACAAACTTTGTACATAATCCTTGTAAATACCCCTCACATTTCAGCTGACCACCAGGGCCACGGCCTCGGGATGGCCACCCGTAACATCCCAGACTGAAGATAGCCCGAGAGCCGAGTACCCGAGCCCTGGGGCGCGTCATTTATCTCTAGGTGCAGAAAGAAATCCCAACTAATGACATACAAGTGGTAACATCAGCAGCATTATTATTGTAGAGAGAACACATAGAGGAACATCACTACTATATTGTACTATATTTTTAGAGATACTTTTACTGTGGTTATAAAAGAGAGCTGTGTAATTGTAGTAAAACTAGAACTGATGATTTAGAAGCGAATAACTATAATCCGTGCTGAATGAAGAAAAAAAAGACATAATTACTTTAAACCTTACATTATACAGTCATTGTAAGGGGTAATATTAGTGCTAGTACAGTTATCTAATATAAGAATTGCCTAAGCCAGCTTCCGTCCATTTCTGCTTGAAATGACGTCAGATCCGGACAGAAGCTGGCTGGCTGTACACCCACTAAGGGTGTACCAAGATGGCCAACCGTTAGCGAGAGCGGGGCTAAAACAGCCCCACTCTTGCTATCAAATAAAAGAAAAAGGGGGAAGGGGAACAAGAGGCGCAATAGTGCCTTATCACTTAGACACTTATAGTACGGTGGTATAAAGGAACCACTCACCTATTTCAGTTGTGCGACCCACAACTGGTATACAGACATATAGTGTTTTATCCAGATGGCTGCTGCTGGACTCCCACCGACCACTTGCACGTGGAATCACACAGTAAAAAATGGGAAAGGAAACGGTGTTCACCAGTCCGCGCTGCCAGGATCCACTTATTCCAGGGAAGAAACTCACGATCAGATGTGATATGATCAAAGCCTTTATTGCATCCAACGCGTTTCAACGCCTTTCCCGGCGTCTTCCTCAGGGATCCCTGAGGAAGACGCCGGGAAAGGTGTTGAAACGCGTTGGATGCAATAAAGGCTTTGATCATATCACATCTGATCGTGAGTTTCTTCCCTGGAATAAGTGGATCCTGGCAGTGCGGACTGGTGAACACCGTTTCCTTTCCCATTTTTTACTCTTGCTATCGGTACTCTTGGTGGCCCGAGGATCCAGCACCGCCGCCCCTGCAGCCGCGGGTGAGGGTCATGAGGGGTGCTGTAATAGACTAGCACCGCCGCCCCTGCATCCGCGGGGGGCAGGGATGCCGTTCCCCGGGTCTTGCACAGCGTCTCTCTGCACCGTCGGCGCCATGGCAGGGAGACGCTGTGTGCATATGGCGCCGCCCCCTTCGGCACATGCAAGATGGCGTCCACAAAGTCTTGCCTCGCGAGACTTCCCGGCCGCCATCTTTAATGTCGCCGCTGTGCATAGGGCGAAACCAAGATGGCGGCCGGGCACTCTAGCGAGACTTTCCGGCCGCCATCTTGGTTTAACTATGTACGGGGCGGCGACATGGAAATAAGTATGTCGCCGCCACTCTGTTTCCCCCCCCCCCCGGCCTCCACTGACCACTCTGCCCTCCGCCTTACCACTCTGCCCGTTGCCTGACCACTCTGCCCGCCGCCTGGCCACTCTGCCCGCCGCCTGACCACTCTACGCCGCGCTGCTGCACTGGCCACTCTGCCCGCCGTGCTGCTGCGCTGACCACTCTGCTCGCCGCGCTGCAGCGCTGACCACTCTGCCCACCGCGCTGCTGCGCTGACCACTCTGCCAACCGTGCTGCTGCGCTCCCCACTCTGCCCACCACACTGCTGCGCTGACCACTCTGCCCACCGCGTGACCACTCTGCCCACCGCGCTGCTGCACTGACCACTCTGCCCACCGTGCTGCTGCACTGACCACTCTGCCCACCACGCTGCTGCGCTGACCACTCTCCCCACTGCGTGACCACGCTGCCCACCTCGCTGCTGCACTGACCACTCTACCCACTGCGCTGCTGCGCTGACCACTCTGCCCACCGTGCTGCTGCGCTGACCACTCTGCCCACCACGTGACCACTCTGCCCACCTCGCTGCTGCGTTGACCACTCTGCCCACCGCACTGCTGCGCTGACCACTCTGCCCGCCGCGCTGCTGCGCTGATCACTCTGCCCTCCGCACTGCTGCGCTGACCACTCTGTCCGCCGCACTGCTGCGCTGACCACTCTGTCCGCCGCGCTGCTGTGCTGACCACTCTGCCCGTGGCACTGCTGCGCTGACCACTCTGCCTGCTGTGCTGCTGCGCTGACCACTCTGCCCACCGCGCTGCTGCGCCGTCCTCCCCCCTCCTGTGCTGTTCCATCCTCCTCCACCGCTTCCTCCTTCTTCCTTTGTCCTCCTCCCCTCCGCCACTCCATCCTCCATCCTCCCCCTGCCTGTGCTGCTCCATCCTTCCCCACCCCACCACTTTGTCCTCCGTCCTCCTTCCCCCCGCCACTGTGTGCTCCATCCTCCCCCTGCCGCTCCGTCCTCCCCCCCACCCCCCCCACCGCTTCCTCTTCCTTCCTTTGTCCGCCTCCCCTCCGACACTCCATCCTCCGTCCTCCCCCTGCCTCTGTTGCTCCGGCCTCCCCCACCCCGCTGCTTTGTCCTCCATCCTCCTCTCCCCTGCCACTTTGTGCTCCGTCCTTCCCCTGCCGCTTCATCCTCCCCCTGCCTGTGCTACTCCGGCTTCCCCCACTCCACCACTTCGTCCTCCATCCTCCTCTCCCCCACAGCTCTGTGCTCCGGGCCTCCCCCTGCCTGTGCCGCTGCATCCTCACCGACCCCACCGCTTCCTCCTTTTTCCTTTGTCCTCCTCCTCTCCACCACTCCATACTCCATTCTCCCCCTACCTGTGCTGCTCCATCCTCCCCCACCCCGCCGCTTTGTCCTCCGTCCTCCTCCTCCCACCGCTCTGTGCTCCATCCTCCCCATGCCTGTGCTGCTCCATCCTCCTCCACCGCTTCCTCCTCCTTCCTTTGTCCTCTTCCTCTCCGCCACTCCATCCTCCCCCTGCCTGTGCTGCTCCATCCTCCCCCACCCCACCGCTTTGTCCTCTGTCCTCCTCCCTCTGCTGCTCTGTCCTGTCCCTTCCTGTGCCCCCTTCCTTTGTCCTCCTCCCCTCCGCCACTCCATTCTCCGTCCTCCCCCTGCCTGTGCTGCTCCATCCTCCCCCACCCGCCGCTTTGTTCTCTGTCCTCCTCCCCCCTGCCGCTCTGTGCTCCGTCTTCCCCCTGCCTGTACCGCTCCATCCTCCCCCACCCCACCGCTTCCTTCTCCTTCCTTTGTCCTCCTCCCCTCCGCCACTCCATCCTTCGTCCTCCCCCTGCCTGTGCTCCTCCGGCCTCCCCCACCCCAGCCGCTTTGTCCTCCATCCCCCTCTCCCCCGCCACTCTGTGTTCCGTCCTCCCCGTGCCGCTCTGTCCTCCCCCTGCTGCTCTGTCCTCCCCCTGCCGCTCTGTCCTCCCCCTGCTGCTCCGTCCTCCTCCTGCCTATGCCACTCCATCTTCCCCCACCACTTCCTCCTCCTTCCTTTGTCCTCCTCACCTCCGCCACTCCATCCTCCATCCTCCCCCTGCCTGTGCTGCTCCGTCCTCCCCCACCCCACTGCTTCATCCTACATCCTCCTCCCCCCGCCGCTCTGTGCTTCGTCCTCCCCTGCTGCTCTGTCCTCCCCCTTCCTGTGCCGCTCCATCCTCCCCCACCCCACCTCTTCCTCCTCATTCCTTTATCCTCCTCCCCCCACCACTCCATCCTCCATCCTCCCCCTGTGTGTGCTGCTCTGGCCTCCCCCACCCCGCCGCTTCGTCCTCTGTCCTCCTCCCCCCAGCCACTCTGTGCTCCGTCCTCCCCCTGCCTGTGCCGCTCCATCCTCCCCCACCCCACCGCTTCCTCCTCCTTCCTTTGTCCTCCTCCCCTCCGCCACTCCATCCTCCGTCCTCCCCCTGCCTGTGCTCCTCTGGCCTCCCCCACCCCAGCCACTTTGTCCTCCATCCTCCTCTCCCCCGCCGCTCTGTGTTCCGTCCTCCCCGTGCCGCTCTGTCCTCCCCCTGCTGCTCTTTTCTCCCCCTGCCACTCCGTCCTCCCCCTGCCTGTGCCACTCCATATTCCCCCACCACTTCCTCCTCTTTCCTTTGTCCTCCTCACCTCTGCCACTCCATCCTCCATCCTCCCCCTGCCTGTGCTGCTCAGTCCTCCCCCACCCCGCTGCTTCATCCTACATCCTCCTCCCCCCGCCGCTCTGTGCTTCGTCCTCCCCTGCTGCTCCGTTCTCCCCCTGCCTGTGCCACTTCATCCTCCCCCACCCCACCGCTTCCTCCTCCTTCCTTTGTCCTCCTCACCTCCGCCACTCTATCCTCTGTCCTCCCCCTGCCTGTGCTGCTCCGTCCTCCCCCAACCCGCCACTTCATCCTGTCCTCCACCCCCCCGCCGCTCTGTGCTTCATCCTCCCCCTGCCGCTTCGTCCTCCCCCTGCCTGGGCAGCTCCATCCTCCCCCACCCCACCGTTTTCCCCTCCTTCCTTTGTCCTCCTCCCCTCTGCCACTCCATCCTCTGTCCTCCCCCTGCCTGTGCTGCTCCGTCCTCCCCCACCCCGCCGCTTCGTCCTCCGTTCTCCTCCCCCCTGCCGCTCTGTCCTCCATCCTCCTCTCCCCTGCTGCTCTGTCCTCCCTCCTCCCCCCTGCCACGCCGTCCTTTCCCCGCTGCTCCTTCTTCAAAGTTCCTCCCTATTCAGCCCTCACCGCCTTCCCCCATGCAATCTCTATTTCTATATTCTAGAATACCCGATGCATTAGAATCGGGCTGCCATCTATAGGTTATAATTATAATAGTAATTTAATTCTTTTATATAGTACTATTAATTCAATAGCACTTTACATACATCAGTAGTGCTGTCCCTCTTGAGGGTCACTATCAAAATATCCTATCTACATAAATACAGAGGTGTGATACAGTTACACATATTTCTAAATCTAAGATTAACACACATGAATAGCCCTGATGAAGTGGCAGATTTAAAGCCACGAAACGCGTAGGCAAATAAACCAGAACCTGATTAACCCTTTACTGGACTGGAAGTTTCTTGAGGTCAGCGCGGACTACAAAGCCCAGCTCTTTCTTTGGTGGAAATCATTTATCTTCAGTGGGCTCCTGCAGCGACCATTACCAGGCTCTCTCAGTTTGTTGTGGCTCTCACAACCACCGCAGGTGAGTCACACCGATTGGGGGGACTGGACTATTTATTAAGAAGATAACGCCCTATGTGCGCTCCCTATTTATCCTTTTTTAAATCTAAGATTAACACACATTTTGTGTAAGAGGGGAGATGTGCATCATCCAAATAGTTTTAGCAGTAAATAAGAAAAAAATGCGGCACTCACCGAGCAGGGCTTTTTCCTTTTTTATTTCAGAGTCCTCTTTACATGGTTTCTCTGCGATGGGGGAGGGAGTGAGGAGACACACAGGTGACGGATTCCGTTTCGGAGCACCTGCCCCTTCTACGGACCTTGTTGTGACAACAATGTCCGTAGAAGGGGCAGGTGCTCCGAAACGGAATCCGTCACCTGTGTGTCTCCTCACTCCCTCCCCCATCGCAGAGAAACCATGTAAAGAGGACTCTGAAATAAAAAAGGAAAAAGCCCTGCTCGGTGAGTGCCGCATTTTTTTCTTATTTACTGCTATTGCTGTCTAATAAGCGTGCACTCGGGCACATGAACCTGCTTTACTCGCACCCTTACATGTGTAAGTAGCACCGGTCCCTGTAGCACAGCAGTGCCCAGTCTAAATCTGCAAAACCTTTTATCCAAATAGTTTTATTTGGTGATATGAACCCGGATGTTAAGGTCCAGCAGCATAGCTGCTGAGAAATATTATTTTCTTTTACAACAGGGACGGGTTTTTGTGAACAGCTAAAGAGATGGGCGGGATGGCTGTTCACCACATCTCCATCTCAAGGTGTGCTGCTCTTACTGTCACACAAAACATCCTCAGCATACCATCACCATCCTTCCGATGCGATAGCATCGGGCATTAATCTATTTATATGTATCCAACTTCTGTGTATATATATATATATATATATATATATATATATATATATATTACGGTATATATATATATATATATATATATATATATATATATATACAGTATATATGGGTTAAGCGCACAATCTGGCTAGTGGCTGGAACCTTTCTCTTTTAGTCTATAGTAGTGATGAGCGAGTACTAAAATGCTCGGGTGCTCGAAGCTCGGGCCGAGCATCCCGAGATACTCGTGTACTCGGCCCGAGTAACGAGCCCAATGTTATCCTATGGGAGACACGAGTATTTTTATGAAATGACTGCCGACAGCATGGAAAAACCCTAAAAATGTCACAAAAGTCTCAGAAGAGTGCTGAAATGACATGGCAACACCATGGGGAAGACCCCTGGAAGCATTTCTCACTCAAAAGTCACAGCTGTGAACAATGTTGTCCGAGTTTCACGCCAATTTTACGGAGTCTCCAGAAAACCTTCCAAAATGACACCAAAATGAATATTTAGGGTGGAAATGTTAAGGGCACATACCCAATAGTGAGATACAGCTGGTGTATGTCACTTTTTGTGATTACATGAAAGATTTTACGTGAAAACATTGTGCGACACTCCGATGACCCTGACAAGAGACGTACATGAAGCCCTGTCTAGAAATAAAATGCCCATTTTGAGGAACTGGGTCTATTGTAGTATCTTCCTTTGCAAGGGCAGTCCAAAATTGGGAGGTTCACCAATGCCCCTGGATACAGACATGCAGGATGGCCTGTAAACAAGAACTGGGTGTATTGTAGTATAGCCCTTTGGCCAGGGCATCCAAAAATTGGGAGGCTTGGGAGGCTCCACATTGTCCCTGGATAGAGACGTGCAGGAGGGCCTGTAAAGAAGAACTGGGTGTATTGTAGTATAGGCCTTTGGCCAGGGCAGGCAAAAATTGGGAGGTTCAACAATGACCCATGCATACAGACATGTAGTAGGGCCTGTAACCCTCAAGTGGGTGTATAGTAGTATAGCCCTTTGGTCAGGGCAGCCACAAATTGGGAGGTTCAACAATGACCCATGCATACAGACATGCAGTAGGGCCTGTAACCCTCAAGTGGGTGTATTGTAGTATAGCCCTTTGGTCAGGGCAGCCAAAAATTGGGAGGCTCCTCTTTGTCCCTGGATAGAGATGTGCAGGAGGGCCTGTAACCCTCAAGTGGGTGTATTGTAGTAAAGGCCTTTGGCCAGGGCAGCCAAAAATTGGGAGGCTCCTCATTGTCCCTGGATAGAGACGTGCAGGAGGGCCTGTAACCCTCAAGTGGGTGTATTGTAGTATAGCCCTTTGGCCAGGGCAGCCAAAAATTGGGAGGTTCAACAATGACCCATGCATACAGTCATGTAGTAGGGCCTGTAACCCTCAAGTGGGTGTATAGTAGTATAGCCCTTTGGTCAGGGCAGCCACAAATTGGGAGGCTCCTCTTTGTCCCTGGATAGAGACGTGCAGGAGGGCCTGTAACCCTCAAGTGGGTGTATTGTAGTATAGCCCTTTGGTCAGGGCAGACAAAAATTGGGAGGCTCCACATTGTCCCTGGATAGAGACGTGCAGGAGGGCCTCAAAACATTTTTCCCATTGAAAAGGAGCGGGTCTCCTGTCGTTGTAATGCCCATTCTAAAAGAATGGGCGAAAAAATTTACCACTGCGGGTATACCTCAAACAACAGCCTAACTATTGTAACGGTCATCATGGTGTCACATGAGGAGAAGGACGAGCAGTCCAGCGATTAGCCAAAGTCCGGAAGTGTGTACCCATGGGTGAGTGGAGGTACATGTCAAATTCAAATAACAAAATTTTAATTCAGTTGTCATTTGCTGGTGGTGTGGTGAAGTCTGGCCCAATCCAACCCTTGTTCATCTTGATCAGAGTCAGCCTGTCCGCATTTTCAGTTGACAGGCGGGTGCGTTTATCAGTGATGATTCCACCTGAAAACACGCTCTGATAAAGGGCTAGTGGCAGGGCAGGCCAGGACTTCCAAGGCGTAGAGAGCCAATTCATGCCACGTGTCGAGCTTGGAGACCCAATAATTGAAAGGCACAGAGGAATCTTGCAGTACAGTTGTTCGATCTGCAAGGTACTCCTTCAGCATCTGCCCAAACTTAGCATTTCTGGTGCCACTACCCCGCACCTCAGGGGCTGTGGTACGTGAGGGGCTGAGAAAACTGTCCCACATCGTAAAGACAGTTCCCCTGCCTCTGGCGGATTGGACTTGTGCCCCTCTCGGCCGTACGCCTTGGTTGTCCACCGAATCCTGACCTATGCCGCTAGCGTTTTGTGAGGGGAATGATTTCACTACTTCCGTGACTATGGCCCTGTGGAACTGCTGCATTTTGGCTGACCTCTCCGCCTCAGGAATGAGAGACATAAAGTTCTCCTTGTAGCGTGGGTCTAACAGTGTTGCCAACCAGTACTGATTGTCGGCCAAGATGTTCTGAACGCGAGGGTCACGAGACAGGCAGCTTACCATAAAGTCAGCCATGTGCGCCAGACTCTTAACAGCCATCACTTCAGTATCCAGACCAACACGATGACTGAACATGCTGTCCTCCTCCTCCTCCTCCTCCTCATCTCCCCTGTCCTCTGGCCAGCCACGCTGAATCGAGGGTATCACTGGTGTGCATGTCATATCCTCAATTTGGCCAGAGAGTTGCTCCATGTCTTCATCCTCCTCCTCCTCGTCATAGTCCTCCACTGCACGTTGTGATGAGATGAGGCTGGGCTGTGTGTTTTCACCCACACCCACTACTGTTTCTTGCTCAAAGTCATCGCACTCGGCCTGCAATGCATCCTCTTTGATTTTCAGCAGAGACCGTTTTAGAAGGCAGAGTAGTGGTATGGTGACGCTAATAATGGCGTCATCGCCGCTCACCATCTTGGTGGAGTCCTCAAAGTTTTGGAGGACGGTGCATAGGTCCGACATCCATCTCCACTCCTCAGGTGTTATGTGTGGAGTTTGACCCATTTCCCGACGGCTTAGGTGATGCAGGTAGTCCACAACTGCCCTCTTCTGCTCACATATCCTGACCAACATGTGCAGAGTTGAAATCCAATGCGTGGGACATCACACACCAGTCTGTGGGCCGGAAGACGCAAACGGCGCTGAAAGCCGGCAAGGCCGGCTGAAGCAGCAGGTGACTTGCGAAAATGTGCAGACAGATGCCGAACTTTTACCAGCAGGTCAGACACCTCTGGGTATGACTTCACAAACCTCTGAACCACCAGGTTGAGCACATGGGCCACGCATGGAACATGCGTCAGCTGCCCTCTCCTCAAAGCTGCTACCAGGTTCCGGCCATTGTCACACACGACCTTTCCTGGCTTTAGGTTCAGAGGTGTGAGCCAGTGATCTGCCTGCTGTTTCAGAGCTGTCCACACCTCTTCTGCATTGTGGGGTTTGTCACCTATGCAGACTAGCTTCAGCACAGCCTGTTGCCGCTTTGCAGAGGCAGTGCTGCAGTGCTTCCAGCTTGGGACTGGTGCACAGGCACCTTGAGTCGTGTTGTTGTTCCGGGGAACGGTTGCCTGCCTTCTGCCTGCAGACGCAACCCTGCTTCGTACTGCCTGTTGGGATGCTATGCCTCCCTCCCCCTGTGCACTGCTGTCCTCGCTCTGCATATCCTCCTGCCATGTTGGGTCAGCTACTGGATCATCCACCACGTCGTCTTCCTCTTCAGCACCCTGATCCTCCTCCTGACTTCCTGGCAATTGTGTCTCATCATCGTCCACCCCTTGTTGAGACACTTTGACAACATTCCGTTCGTCATAACGTGGCTGCTCAAATATTTGGGCATCTGTACATACCATCTCCTCATGACCCACTTCAAGAGGAGGTGGCGACAGGCCAGATTCTGCGAATGGATACGTGAACAGCTCTTCCGAGTGTCCTAGTGTGGGATCAGTAATGTCCGTGGACGTGTACTCGGCCAGGTGGTAGGAAGGAGGATCAGGTTGGGAAATGTGCGGTGCAGTATCACGGCTACTGACAGTTGACCGTGTGGAAGACAGGGTGTTTGTGGAGGTGCCCATCTGACTTGAAGCATTATCCGCTATCCAAGTAACAACCTGTTGACACTGGTCTTGGTTCAACAGCGGTGTACTGCTGCGGGCCCCAAGAATTTGGGACAGGACGTGCGAGCGAGGAGATGTGGCCCTTTGTTGTTGCGAAATTAGTGCTTGCACACGACCTCGGCCTCTGCCTGCACCACCATCACGTCCACTTCCTTGTTCCTTGCCAACGCCCTTGCCAACGCCTTTGCGCATTTTGCCTGTATAGAGCAACAACTGTCTGGTGACTGTAGAGGTCACAGGAGATTATGATTTTAGTTCCCTAACCTGTATCAAGGTATGACGTACACCAGTCTGGTGACTGTTGAGATCACAAGAGATTAGGATTTTAGTTCCTTAACCTGTATCAAGATATGACGTACACCAGTCTGGTGACTGTTCAGATCACAAGAGATTAGGATTTTAGTTCCCTAACCGGTATCAAGTTATGACGTACACCAGTCTGGTGACTGTTGAGATCACAAGAGATTAGGATTTTAGTTCCCTAACCTGTATCAAGTTATGACGTACACCAGTCTGGTGACTGTTCAGATCACAAGAGATTAGGATTTTAGTTCCCTAACCTGTATCAAGTTATGACGTACACCAGTCTGGTGACTGTTGAGATCACAAGAGATTAGGATTTTAGTTCCCTAACCTGTATCAAGTTATGACGTACACCAGTCTGGTGACTATTCAGATCACAAGAGATTAGGATTTTAGTTCCCTAACCTGTATCAAGTTATGACGTACACCAGTCTGGTGACTGTTCAGATCACAAGAGATTAGGATTTTAGTTCCCTAACCTGTATAAAGTTATGACGTACACCAGTCTGGTGACTGTTGAGATCACAAGAGATTAGGATTTTAGTTCCCTAACCTGTGTCAAGTTATGACGTACACCAGTCTGGTGACTGTTGAGATCACAAGAGATTAGGATTTTAGTTCCCTAACCTGTATCAAGTTATGACGTACACCAGTCTGGTGACTGTTCAGATCACAAGAGATTAGGATTTTAGTTCCCTAAGCTGTATCAAGGTACGACGTACACCAGTCTGGTGACTGTTGAGATCACAAGAGGTTAGGATTTTAGTTCCCTAACCTGTATCAAGGTATGACGTACACCAGTCTGGTGACTGTTCAGATCACAAGACATTAGGATTTTAGTTCCCTAACCTGTATCAAGGTATGACGTACACCAGTCTGGTGACTGTTGAGATCACAAGAGGTTAGGATTTTAGTTCCCTAACCTGTATTAAGGTAGTACGTACACCTGTCTGGTGACTGTAATGGTGTGAGGAGAAGATTTTAGTCCCTAACCTGTATTAAGGTAGTACGTACACCTGTCTGGTGACTGTAATGGTGTGAGGAGAGGATTTTAGTCCCTAACCTGTATTAAGGTAGTACGTACACCTCTCTGGTGACTTTAATGGTGTCAGGAGAGGATTTTAGTCCCTAACCTGTATTAAGGTAGTACGTACACCTGTCTGGTGACTTTAATGGTTTCAGGAGAGGATTTTAGTCCCTAACCTGTATTAAGGTAGTACGTACACCTGTCTGGTGACTGTAATGGTGTTAGGAGAGGATTTTAGTCCCTAACCTGTATTAAGGTAGTACGTACACCTGTCTGGTGACTTTAATGGTGTCAGGAGAGGATTTTAGTCTCCAACCTGTATTAAGGTAGTACGTACACCTGTCTGGTGACTTTAATGGTTTCAGGAGAGGATTTTAGTCCCTAACCTGTATTAAGGTAGTACGTACACCTGTCTGGTGACTTTAATGGTTTCAGGAGAGGATTTTAGTCCCTAACCTGTATTAAGGTAGTACGTACACCTGTCTGGTGACTGTAATGGTTTCACGAGAGGATTTTAGTCCCTAACCTGTATTAAGGTAGTACGTACACCTGTCTGGTGACTGTAATGGTGTCAGGAGAGGATTTTAGTCCCCAACCTGTATTAAGGTAGTACGTACACCTGTCTGGTGACTTTAATGGTGTCAAGAGAGGATTTTAGTCCCTAACCTGTATTAAGGTAGTACGTACACCTGTCTGGTGACTTTAATGGTTTCAGGAGAGGATTTTAGTCCCTAACCTGTATTAAGGTAGTACGTACACCTGTCTAGTGACTTTAATGGTTTCAGGAGAGGATTTTAGTCCCTAACCTGTATTAAGGTAGTACGTACACCTGTCTGGTGACTGTAATGGTTTCAGGAGAGGATTTTAGTCCCTAACCTGTATTAAGGTAGTACGTACACCTGTCTGGTGACTGTAATGGTGTCAGGAGAGGATTTTAGTCCCTATCCTGTATTAAGGTAGTAAGTACAAGAGTGTGGTGACTCTAATGGTCACAGAAAAGCTTGGATTCCAATCTGTATCACCCTGCCTATATCCTCCTAGATTAGTCCTGAGAAGGACTGTTCTGGTCACTGGAAAGCTTGGACTCCGATCTGGATCACCCTGCCTATATCCTCCTAGATTAGTCCTGAGAAGGACTGTTTGGTCAGCAGCAGCAGTTTGCAGCCCTGCTCCGGATCTACCTATGAGGGCCGCAAATCTGTCCCTAAGCAGCAGCAAACACTCTCCCTACACTCACTGTCTGGATGGCTGTGTGCCGAGCACAGCGCGCCGGGAGTTATAAAGGCTCGGTCACGCTGTGCAGGGCGGCCAATCACTGCTATGCCACAACTAACAGGGCTGTGGCATTGCAGTGGTCTGCCAGCCAATCTCTGCACGTGGGCTGGCTCTCAAAAGAGCGCCAACATGCAGAGATGACGACCACGTGCACAGCACGAGTATCGCGAGATTACTCGGTGCTCGGCGAGTCGCCCGAGTACAGTGATACTCATGCGAGTACCGAGTAGTGGCGAGCATGCTCGCTCATCACTAGTCTATAGATTGTTCTTGGTCTCAGTGTCTATTAATAACACAGTATATTGATATAACCCTTTCTTGGGAATTTTATTGAACTTCTTTAAAACAATTTTAAAATTTTAAAACAATTAATCACATCTAAAATCATAGCATGCAAAAACAATTTTTATAAAGGTTTTTTTTAACTAGATTTTTTTGGGTTATGAGGGATCTTGATACAGTAGTATGAGTCCCTCCTTCTTATGCTTCCTCCCGTTGTCCCTCTCTGTATCCCTGTAATATAAATATACCGTAAGTGTATTACTGTTGTACCCCTTGATTTTTTTGGCTTCCTGTATATGTTAATTAATTTACCTTTGTTATATTGCTGTGGTTCTTTCCTTTTGCAATGATCGTCTTGCTTTGTTGCTTAAGTGTCTACCTGCAATTATTCAGTTTGGCCAGGGTCACATTTGCGCTTTGACCCTGGCCTGCCGGATTCCGGTTTCAACTTAGAAATTTTTCCAGCACCGCATAGCGTTACCGCTATGCGGTGCTGGAAAACGCTGCCCTTAGTTACCCGATGTGTACCTTAACGACCTGTCACACAGGCAGAGGCTTGGAGTGCGCTTTACAGTGCCGCACAGGAAACCGTTGCAGACACGGTTTCCTGTGCGGCGCTGTAAAGCGCACTCCAAGCCTCTGCCTGTGTGACAGGTCGTTAAGGTACACATCGGGTAACTAAGGGCAGCGTTTTCCAGCACCGCATAGCGGTAACGCTATGCGGTGCTGGAAAAATTTCTAAGTTGAAACCGGAATCCGGCAGGCCAGGGTCAAAGCGCAAATGTGACCCTGGCCTTTGTAATTTACCCTGCTTTTTATGAGGATTTGGAAGTATTCCTCTTAGTTCTCACCTGTATGGTATAACTGTCTTTTTTGCCTTGGTGCGGTCAGTGTTGTCCTTATTTCTTTCTGCAATCACAATATTGCCTTATCATTCCCATTATTTCTCTACTGCAGTGGTCATAGTTTGACTTTTCTATACCTTTGTGTTGGATTACATTCAATGCAGTCTTCTCCTCCTCTCCTCCTTCTAGTTTCTATCTCTCCTCTCTGAAATGTACAATATGTCTTTCAGTCACTGCTGCTGACAGCTTAATTCTCCCCCTGTGAGCAAGAGACATGTTTCTCTTCAAGACATGTTCACCAGGTTGCAAAGGAGCTGCTGAAGCATGTTGATTGAAGGTTCTCTCTTGCTTCCAGGGGCTGTCTGGCAAATTTTAGCCTGGGGGGCAAGCACAATGCAGTGGCCCATTATGATGCGGGCCGCGGCCCATCATGACGTGACCCACGGCCCATCTTAAGGCTTGGATCTCCACATGTGCGACAGAGGTACACCTTCTAACAACCCATTTACCAGGTGCAATATATACAAGTACTATAATACTATATACAGGGTGTAGTATACACAAGTACTATATACAGGGTGCAGGATATACAGGGTGCAGTATACACAAGTAATATATACAGGGTGCAGTTTATATTGGGTACAATATACACAGGTACTATACACTGTGTACACTACACCATATATATACTGCACCCTATATAGTACCTGTGTATAATACACAGGCACTATATACAGGATGGTGTAGAAACAGGGTGCAGTATACCCAGATACTATATACAGGCTGCAGTATACATAAATGGTGCAGTATACGCAAGTATTAAATACAGGGTGCAGTATATACAGGGTGCAGTATACACACGTACTATATACAGGGTGCAGTATGTACAGAGGGTGCAATATTATACAACGTGTATAATACTGGACCATGTATATAATGCTTGTGTTTACTGCACCCTGTATCTAGTACCTATGTATAATACACAGGTACTAGATACAGGGTGCAGTATACACAAGTACTATATACATGGTCCAGTATTATACACATTGTATAATATTGCACCCTCTGTACATACTGCACCCTGTATTATACTACTTGTATATATTGCACCCTGTATCTAGTACCTGTGTACTATAAATAGGTACTAGATACAGGGTGCAGTATATACAGGGGAGTGCACTATACACATTTCTCATCATGATATATTGATCTATTGTCAATAGACCTATATATCATGAGAGAATATATGATGATGAATAATACATCAATGCAGTGCAGGATCAGATGGCCACTAACAGCACAGCAGCTAGAATATCATTGAGGATATGGATGGACACGTACAGAACAACATTTCTTTGCAGTAGGCAGGGAGTGGGGGACTCAGACTGGTCTTCTCCCCTCACTTGGTGGCCGCCAGCCTCTCACAGACACAACAACAGTCAGTCCAGACAGTAATGGCACCGCCTGCGCCTGGCCCTGTCTTCACTGCGCAGTCTGCGCTCCGCTCTGGAGGGTTCAGACAGGGTTCAGTCAGAGGCGTGCGGACGTAGCACGTTGTACATGACACGTCTCTGAACCCTGTCTGAATCCAATCTCTGTGTGCCGCCGAGTGCCATAGCCAGGGGCGGACAGCCACGCAGAGCCCTCTGGAGGCAGCAATGCCCACACAGAGCCCTCTTGAGGCAGCAGACGCCCACACAGAGCCCTCTGGAGGCAGCAGACGCCCACACAGAGCCTTCTGGAGGTAGCAGATGCCCACACAGAGCCCTCTGGAGGCAGGAGACACCCCCACAGAGCCCTCTGGAGGCAGCAGATGCCCCCACAGAGCCATCTGGAGGCAGCAGACGCCCACACAGAGCCCTCTGGAGGCAGCAGCAGACACCCACACAGAGCCCTCTGGAGGCAGCAGCAGACGCCCACACAGAGCCCTCTGGAGGCAGCAGTAGACTCCCATGCAGAGCCCTCTGGAGGCAGCAGCAGACGCCCACACAGAGCCCTCTGGAGGCAGCAGATGCCCACACACAGTCCTCTGGAGGCAGCAGGAGCCCACACATGAGCTCCAGCAACTGCATCAGGAGCCCACACAGAGCCCCTTGGAGGTAGGAGATGCTTACACAGAGCCCCCTGGAGGCAGCAGACGCCCACAGAGAGACCCCCATGGAGGCAGCAGGAGCCCACAAATAGCCCCCTGGAGGCCAAGGGAACCCACAGCAGGAGCTGCACATAGTCCTTGTATACAGCAGGAGCTCTACATAGCCCCTGCATATAGCAGGAGCAAACACCTAGACCCTGAAAACGGCTGAAAACACATGCGTGTGCATCCAGTTTGTGACTGACGGATATGCACGCATACCGTAAAACGCTAGTATGACTGCAGACCGTGATATACTGCCAAGGGTATAAAATAAACACAAGCAGAATGTGCAGCAGCGCTCTGCATCTAAAGTCAGGGGGACATTATTGTAATTACTACAACTTCTGAATAACATGTGGACGATGGGAGTGCATTACACTACATGGAAAATGCCCAACACACTAAGTGTATAGAAATACAAACATGATGCCAGCAAAATGTCCGAGGTGCAGGCACACAGTGTGTAGGGACACAGTGTGTAGGGGGATGGACACAGTGTGTAGGGGGGTGGACACAGCGTGTAGTGGAATGGACACAGTGTGTAGTGGAATGGACACAGTGTGTAGTGGAATGGACACATTGTGTAGGGGGATGGACACAGTGTGTAGGGGATGGACACAGTGTGTAGTGGGATGGACACAGTGTGTAGTGGACTGGACACATTGTGTAGTGGAATGGACACAGTGTGTAGGAGGATGGACACAGTGTGTAGGAGGATGGACACAGTGTGTAGGGGGATGGACACAGTGTGTAGTGGAATGGACACAGTGTGTAGGGGGATGGACACATTGTGTAGGGGGATGGACACAGTGTTTAGTGGAATGGACACATTGTGTAGGGGAATGGACACAGTGTGTAGGGGGATGGACACAGTGTGTAGGGGATGGACACAGTGTGTAGGGGGATGGACACAGCGTGTAGTGGAATGGACACAGTGTGTAGTGGAATAGACACAGTGTGTAGTGGAATGGACACAGTGTGTAGGGGAATGGACACAGTGCATAGGAGAATGGACACAGTGTATAGGGGGATGGACACAGTGTGTAGGGGATGGACACATTGTGTAGGGGGATGGACACAGTGTGTATGGGATGGACACAGTGTCAGGGGCATTTTCTTTGTAGTTTATTGCACTCCCATCATCTACATTTTATTCAGAAGTTATAATAATTACAGTAATGTCCCTACTCCTCCGCCATTAAATCCAGAGCTGTGCTGCCTGCACTTTCAGCCTGCCACACACACACCACATACACAGTGGCAGACATACACAAACACCGCATACACAGTGGCAGACACACACACTGCATACGCAGTAGCACACACACACTGCATACATAGTGGCAGACACACACATACACTGTATACACGGTGGCAGACACACAATGTATACACGGTAGCAGACACACACACTGCATACGCAGTGGCAGACACACACACACTAAATACACAGTGGCAGACACACACACTGCATACACAGTGGTAGACACCCACACTGCATACATGGTAGCAGACACACACACAGCATTCGCAGTGGCAGACACATACAACACAGCATACGCAGTAGCACACACACACAACACAGCATACGCAGTAGCACACACACACTGCATACACAGTGGCAGACACACACACTGTATACACAGTGGCAGACACGCAATGTATACACGGTAGCAGACACACACACTGCATACACAGTGGCACACACACACTGCATACACAGTGGCACACACACTGCATACACAGTGGCACACACTGCATACACAGTGGCACACACTGCATACACAGTGGCACACACACACTGCATAGACAGTGGCACACACACACACTGCATGGACAGTGGCACACACACACTGCATAGACAGTGGCACACACACTGCATACACAGTGGCACACATGCTGCATACACAGTGGCACACACGTTACATACACAGTGGGACACACGCTACATACACAGTGGCACACATGCTACATACACAGTGGCACACACACTACACACACAGTGGCTCATACACACTGCATACACAGTGGCACATACACACTGCATACACAGTGGCACACACTGCATACACAGTAGCACACACTGCATACACAGTGGCACACACGCTACATACACAGTGGCACACAAGCTACATACACAGTGGCACACACACTACACACACAGTGGCACATTCACACTGCATACACAGTGGCACATACACACTGCATACACAGTGGCACATACACACTACATACACAGTGGCACATACACACTGCATACATAGTGGCACACACTGCATACACAGTAGCACACACTGCATACACAGTGGCACACACACTGCATACACAGTGGCACACACACTGCATACACAGTGGCACACACACACTGCATACACAGTGGCAGACACACAGACATTGCATACACATTAGCACTTTGCTGCCCTACAAAGTGAAACTAAACAGCCGGGATCACCTACTCCACACACAGGCTTCAGAAATTCAGGGGCTGCACCTGCAGGAGCCATCAGCAGCTCCGTCCTCTCTCAGGAGAAGGTGGGCGTGGCTTCAGCACTCTGCTGCCCGCGCTCTGTGTGCTGGGTCTGTCCTGCCTGATGTCATGTGGCAGGGCGGGCCTAGCATCGCTCAACCTGCGACTGCCTGCGGTTTATAATGGGGGCAATTATCTCTCAGCAGCAGGCGGCCGCTCTCCCAAGCTACCGCAATGATGATTTCACTTTCAGGGTGGCTGGGTGGCCCTGAACTGTTAATAATCCACCGGCCTTGGGGGCAAATGCCTCCCTGGCACCTAGCCCAGTCCGCCCCTGTTTGCTTCTCTCTTGCTTGCTGGAGACTCTTTTCTACACATTCTTGAACTTGACGGTACTTCTGTTTACCTAGAGTATCCCAATTGGTTGAATCTGAATCTTCTACATCTGGTTTGACAATTCCCATATCAAGATCTATTGGCAGCTTGCCAGGTCTTGCTCTCATAAGATAAGTTGGGGTACAATTGGCTGAAAACACTGGAACATGGTTGTACAAGTCTACCAAATCGGGTAACTTCTCTGGCCATTGATTCCTTTCTGCTGCTGGTAAGTTATTCAAAAGGTCGATCACTATGTGGTTCATCTTCTCACATAAGTCATTTGTCTGTGGATGATAAGTTGTTGTCCGAATCTTCTTACATTCATACATGTTACAAAATTCTTGGAATAACTGAGACTCAAATGCTGGACCTTGATCTGCTAAAACCTGTTTTGGGTAGCTATGAGGTCTGCAAAAGTATCTCTAGAATGCTTTCACTGCAGTCTTTGCTGTAAGGTCTTTTACTGGTACCACCACAAGGAAACGGGGAACAGTGGTCCACAATGGTTAATGTATAGACATAGCCGGATTTGCTTGGTGTTAATTTGATGAGATCTAGGGCTACTAATTCCAGGGGTTGCTTGGTGATTATAGACTTGAGTGGAGCTCTCTGACTCTCTTGATCCTTTCTCCGTAGGTTGCACGGGCCACATTTTCTACACAAGGTGTCTCAAACTCGGCTGGGTTGGTGGGCCGCACGTAGAAAGAAATTGATATCGGGGGGCCGCATTGCTTGTAGGACTAAGTGATATTTTAGCAATGCCAGAATTTTTTGCTCAATCTAGTAAAGTATAAATCCTGATCTGATCTTCTTCTTGTAGGAATGTCCCCACCCTAATCTCCTTTATGTAGTAATGTCCCCATCCGGGTCGCCTTCTTCTAGTAATGTCCCCATCCTGATCCCCTTCTTCTAGTAATGTCCCCATACTGGTCTCCATTGTATATTAATGTCCCCATACTGGTCCTTGTCTGGTACTAATGTCCCCTTCCTGGTCCCCTTCTTGAAGTAATGTTCCTCCCTGATCTGCATGTGTAGTAATGCGCCATCCTGGTCCCCATCCTATAATAATGACTCCCCTACTGGTCCTCATCATGTTGAAATGTCCCCATCCTGATCCCCTTCCTGTAGTAATATCCCCATCTTGTAGTAATGTCCCCATCCTGGTCCTCCTCTTGTAGTAATGTCTACATCCTGGTCCTCATCTTGTAGTAATGCCCCCGCCCTGGTCTCCATCTTGTAGTAATGTTCCTCCCTGGTCCATATGTGTAGTAATGCCCCATCCTGGTCCCCATCCTATTTTAATGTCCACCATCCTGGTCCTCATCTTGTAGTAATGTCCCCATCTTTTAGTAATGTTCGCTCCCTTGTCATCTTGTAGTAATGTCCCCCATCCCAACGCCATTTTGTAGAGATGTCCTGACAACCTGGTCTCTGTTCTTTTTGTTCTCTCTCGCTCACCACACACACTCACACATATACACACACGCACACTCATACATATACATATGCACACACACTCACTCACATACACACACACACACATTCACACACACACTCACTTATACACTCACACATATATACACACTCACACATACATCCTCAGACATATTCACACAAACACATACAGTGTTGGCCAAAAGTATTGACACCCCTGCAATTCTGTCAGATAATACTCAGTTTCTTCCTGAAAATGATTGCAATCACAAATTCTTTGCTATTATTATCTTCATTTAATTTGTCTTAAATGAAAAAACACAAAAGAGAATGAAGCAAAAAGCAAAACATTGATTATTTCACACAAAACTCCAAAAATGGGCCAGACAAAAGTATTGGCACCCTCAGCCTAATACTTGGCTGTACAACCTTTAGCCAAAATAACTGCGATCAACCGCTTCCGGTAACCATCAATGAGTTTCTTACAATGCTCTGCTGGAATTTTAGACCATTCTTCTTTGGAAAACTGCTCCAGATCCCTGATATTTGAAGGGTGCCTTCTCCAAACTGCCATTTTTAGATCTCTCCACAGGTGTTCTATGGGATTCAGGTCTGGACTCATTGCTGGCCACCTTAGAAGTCTCCAGTGCTTTCTCTCAAACCATTTTCTAGTGCTTTTTGAAGTGTGTTTTGGGTCATTGTCGTTGTGGAAGACCCATGACCTCTGAGGGAGACCCAGCTTTCTCACACTGGGCCCTACATTATGCTGCAAAATTGGTTGGTATTCATCAGACTTCAAAATGCCATGCACACGGTCAAGCAGTCAAGTGCCAGAGACAGCAAAGCAACCCCAAAACATCAGGGAACCTCCCCCATGTTTGACTGTAGGGACCGTGTTCTTTTCTTTGAATGTCTCTTTTTTTCTCCTGTAAACTCTATGTTGATGCCTTTGCCCAAAAAGAGAGAACATTCTTCCAAAACGTTTTAGGCTTTCTCAGGTAAGTTTTGGCAAACACCAGACTGGCTTTTTTATGTCTCGGGGTAAGACGTGGGGTCTTCCTGGGTCTCCTACCATACAGTCCCTTTTCATTCAGATGCCGAAGGATAGTATGGGTTGACATTGTTGTACCCTCGGACTGCAGGGCAGCTTGAACTTGTTTGGATGTTAGTCAAGGTTCTTTATCCACCACCCGCACAATCTTGCGTTGAAATCTCTTGTCAATTTTTCTTCTCCGTCCACATATAGAGAGATTAGCCACAGTGCCATGGGCTTTAAACTTCTTGATGACACTGCACACGGTAGACACAGGAACATTCAGGTCTTTGGAGATGGACTTGTAGCCTTGAGATTGCTCATGTTTCCTCACAATTTGGTTTCTCAAGTCCTCAGACAGTTCTTTGGTCTTCTTTCTTTTCTCCATGCTCAGTGTGGTACACACAAAGACACAGGACAGAGGTTGAGTCAACTTTAGACCATGTCAACTGGCTGCAAGTGTGATTTAGTTATTGCCAACACCTGTTAGGTGCCACAGGTGAGTTACAGGTGCTGTTAATTACACAAATTAGAGAAGCATCACATGATTTCTCTAACAGTGCCAATACTTTTGTCCACCCCCTTTTTTATGTTTGGTGTGGAGCTATATCCAATTTGGCTTTAGGAGAATTCTTTTTGTGTTTTTTTCATTGAAGACAAATTAAATGAAGATAATAATACCAAAGAATTTGTGACTGCAATCATTTTCAGGAAGAAACTAAGTATTATCTGACAGAATTGCAGGGGTGTCAATACTTTTGGCCAACACTGTACACACATTGACACACATTCACACACTTACACATAGGGTCATATTTGAAGTTCCTGCCCCCTAGGTGGGCGCGTTTTCCCACCAGGATGCTATCTTCGGCTGTAATAGCGCCTTACCTGACTCCACGCTTCTGATCCCGGTAGCTTCTTCCTCTGTGGCTCCCGGACTCCCGCTTGCTGGCATCAGCCGGCACCCGGCACCAGTCAGCACTGGGCAAAAGCCAGCACACGGCACCAGGTACCAGCCAGCACCTGGCACCAGCCTGCACCCGTCAGCCGGCACTAGGCATCATCCGTCTGCACTAGGCAGCAGCCGCCAGCACCTGGCAGCTGCCAGCATCTGGCGGCAGCCGCCAGCACCCAGGAGGCGGCACCAGGCGGCACCCGGCAGCTGCCAGCACCTGGCAGCAGCCGCCAGCACCCGGGAGGGTGCACCAGGTGGCACCTGGCAGCTGCCAGCACCCAGCATTAGGCAGAACCCAGCAGCCGTGAGCCCCAAGAAAGCGGTACCAGATGGCACCTGGCAGCTGCCAGCACCTGGCGGAAGCCGCCAGCACCTGGCGGTAGCCGCCAGCCCCCGGCATTAAACAGAATGACTAAAGTATATATGTGTTGTATATAGGAAACTAATGCAAATTTTGAAGAGGAAAATGAACACTACAGAAACTGCTTCAAGACATAATATGAAATATGAGAATCTTAGTCTATGCATTGGCCATTGCATGTAAGCCCGATAACCAGCTTCAAGGTGTTCTCATGTATACCAGGTCCCAATGTCCCTTACCTTATGCCTCTGTATGTGGTACAAATGCATATGAGGGTATACGCCTCTGAGTGTAATTTAAAACCTACGTGTATGGGTGTGGTAGGAAGCTTGACTACAGCAAGATGGTGGAAAACATGATTAAATTCAGCTAGGCTACCGGGGGAAGGGTGAACAGTCAAAAACAGTAACATTAATGATATGATGAAGACTGGCACACCTGCATGCAAACCTGCAAGCTGGTTTGCCAGGCTTACATGCAATGGCCAATGTATAAACTAAGATTCTCATATTTCATATTATGTCTTGAAGCAGTTTCTGTAGTGTTCATTTTACTCTTCAAAATTTGCATTAGTTTCCTATATACCACACATATATCCTTTAGTCATTCTGTTTAGTGTGCAGCGGATCATTATTATTATATATTCTTATTTTCTAGCTGGCACCTAAACATGTAGGTGCCAGTCTTCATCATATCACTAGCCCCCGGCATTAGGCGGCACCCGGCAGCAACTGTTAGGTGGCACCAGGTGGCATCCGGGAGCTGCCAGCACCCGGCATTAGGCAGCACCCGGCAGCCGCCAGCACCCAGCGGCCGCTATCAGTCGGCAGCCGCCAGCACCAGTCGAGAGCCGGCAGCAGCCATATACACACACTCACACATTCACACACACATACATACATATACACACACTCACACATATACACACTCACACACACACAAACATATACACACTCACTCAGAAATATTCACACACACACATACTCACACACACATACACTCGCACATATACACATACACACTCACTCACATATACACACTCACACATAAACACAATCTCTCGCTAACTGTCACTCATACACACCTTAATGATGCCCCGGGCCATTGTACACGGAGCTGCCGCAGTACCCGCTTTATTGTGACTTCCGGGTACCGCTCAAACAAGCGCCTTTGCTCCTGTACATTAATGCAAGCAGGCGGCCGGTGGACCAATCAATAGCCTCCTGTGATGTCATATGCCGACGTCAGCTGCAGGCGTCTGATTGGTCCGCCGGCCGCCTGCTTGCATGAATGTACAGGAGCGAAGGCGCTTCTTTGAGCAGTACCCGGAAGTCACAATAAAGCGGGTACTGCGGCGGCTCCATGTACGATGGCCCGGGGCATGCTTATCTTTTCATTTCGATTTTCTCATGCCAACCCAGTAGAATCTTTCTCTCAAGAGCATTTCCAACTTCTTCCATCCTAAATGCCCTGCACCATCATGATAGGCTTCCAAGACCATCTTTGTATCTTACTTGGTTACAACGATCTGCCAGACCAACTCATGAGTCTTTGGATTAACATGTCTTCTGCATAGCTTATGTTTATACAGGAACAATAACCCTCTCTCTTTCCAGAGCTGGTGAGCTTCAGCTGGAGTGTTCTGATCAGGGTATGCACCTTCATGCGTCAGCAATCTTTTGACTAGTCCCACAGCCAGGTCACTGTCCTGTATGTCAGGTCATCCGTGATATGCTAAGGGGTTGAGCGTAGCCTTTTGATGCTTCTGGTACACACCTGCTTTGTACTGTGTTGCCTTAGGGAGGTGAAAGGCCGGTAGCTCTATTTCTTCCAGCTCCTCCGGTTCCTCTTCCATGTCTCTTAGGTGTGGCATCCGGGATAAGGCATCTGCATTCCCATTCTTATGGCCTGACCTGTATTTGATGGTAAAATTATAATTAGACAGCTGGGCTATCCATCGCTGTTCCAGCACTCCTAGTTTTGCTGAGTCCAGGTGGGTTAACAGGTTGTTGTCCGTATATATGGTAAAGCTTGCAGCAGCCAGATAATGTTTGAAACGCTCTGTTACAGCCCAGACTACTGCCAGTAGTTCTAACTTGAAGGAGATATCATTCTCCGGGTTTCTTTTGGTAGGCCAGAGCTTCCTGCTTGCAAAAGTGATGACTCTCTCTTCACCTTCTTGCACCTGGGACAACACTGCTCCCAGTCCCATGTTACTGGCATCCGTGTACAGAATGAAGGGTTAATGGTAATCAGGGTATGCCAGGATCTCTTCTCCTGTTAGGTCAAATTTCAATTTCTTGAAGGACTCTTCCTTTTCATCACTCCACGGGGGGGAGGACTCCGAACCGGAGACTTCTTAGACTGCCCCACAAAGACGCTTTGTAGAGGGGCCGCCAGCTTCGTAAACCCTTTTATAAACCTTTTGTAGTAGCCTACCAGTCCCAGGAATTGCCTCACCTCTTTCACTCTGGTGGGTCTTGGCCACTCCCTTATCACTGTAACCTTCTCGGGACCCGGTGCTACACCCTATGAGCTTACGACATGGCCCAGGTACTGTACCTTTGGTTTGAGCAGCTGACATTCAGATGGTTTTATTTTCATACCATACCCGGACAAGGCTTGAAACACTTCTGCTATGTGTTGTAGATGCTCTTCGTACATCTTGGAGTAGACTATGACATTATCCAGGTACAGTAGAACAGTTTCAAAGTTCTTGTGTCCTAAGCAGCACTCCATCAGTCTCTGGAATGTACTGGGTGCGTTGCAGAGTCCAAATGGCATGCAATTGAATTTGCAGAGGCCCATCGGCGTGGTGATCGCTGTCTTCTCACGGTCAGCCTCTGCCACAGGAACTTGCCAATACCCACTACTCAGATCTAAGGTGGAAAAGTAGTTATCAGATTTTAATGCAGCTAGTGACTCTTCTATTCTGGGTAATGGGTATGCATCCTTGTGTGTAATGCGGTTGATCTGCCGGTAATCTACACACATTCTCATGGTCTCATCCTTCTTTTTAACTAGCACTAAAGGAGCTGCCCAGGGGCTACAACTGTCTCTTATTACCCCTGTTTCCTTCATCACTTTGAGCATGTCCTTTGCACATTGGTAGTGAGCAGATGGTATGGGTCAATACCTCTCCTTTATGCATGGATGACTACCAGTGGGTATGTTGTGTTCTACCCCTTTGATTTGCCCAAAATCTAGAGGGTGTTTGCTGAAGATCTGCTCGTACTCTCTTGCTCCATGCGTTTGATGGGAGGCTGTAGAACTGATACCCGCATGTAATTTCTGGCACCAATCCTCCAGTTTCCCCTCTAAGCCATTGCAATCCGCCTGACTTGACGAGTTCAATGGTTCGACTGTGGTGATGGCGTTGTTATCCACAGTGTATAATATAGCCATGGTAGCATACTTTGATAGGGTCACTTCCTCTTCCCCGCAATTTAGAAGTTGCATTGGCACTCTCCCCCTGTGTATTTCAACTACTCCGCTAGCCGTCAGTACAGTGGGCCTACTGTCTGAGTACACAATTGCCACCAGGGCCTGATAATGTTGCCCCCTAAGACATATTGCAACTCTACACCAGACCATCATCTCAGTTTTCGGAGGTATCACAATGGGTATTGGGTCACTTACCGTTGCCGGGCACGGGATCCTGTTCGTGACGCCAGAAGAGCTGATGCACCCCCAAGCTATGGGTTCTCAGGAACCGGGCCGGTGCTCGGTAGTCATGACCTGGTCCCATGGCCTGGGATCAGTCCAAAAAGGGTTATTTACAAGGGATTTGTCGTGACGCCACCCGGGGTATGGGGTTAGTAGAACCACCATTGCTATATTCCTGCTGGGGATGGTGACTTGGGGCAGTGTGGATGGTAAGCCCCCCTTGAGTCGGGCTGGGGATCCCCAGGGCAGTAGTAGGAAGTCTATGTACAGAGTGCAGGGTAACGGGCTCAAGTTATAGGCAGACTCACGGTTTGTATCTTTCTCAGTCCTTTACTGGAGCAGATGTTAAATGCTGTCCACGGAGTCTTGAGAGCAACTTGGGGTTATTCTCACCCTACCGGGTCTTTTTGGCTCCCTTGCTGCACTTGTGATTTGGCTCATGCAATTGCTTAAGCTAGGCTGCCGGCCCTGTCTCGTCCTGCGGGGTACCAGTATAACAGGCAACTCGAGTTTTTCACTCTCTCTACCCTGCAGCTGGGTGTCAATGTTGTTGGAGTCAATGCGTTGCTGTGTTTCTGGTACAGTGTGGCTGGAGAATCTGGATTCCCCCACAGTGTTCTGGTGTTGACTGCTGGGATGTGCAACCCAGCATAGTCTCGGACTCCGGTGTCCGTTCTATGCGCTTGTTCTCTGGGGAAGGCACAATGCTGCTCAACCTCCCACTGTGTTTCTTCCTCTCCTTTCCTCAGACCCTAGCATTAGGCGTTGAACAAGTTAGCGATCCTGGGACAAGCTAAGCAGCTTCCAATCCACCAGGATGTCTTCACAGTGCTGCTCCACACTGCAGTGACTTGCTCCTCCCCAGACCAGAATGTAAGGGAAGCTCACCCTGAACCTGGGCTTGGTCTCCCCCTTCTGGCCTGGAGGTGTTAGGGTTGTGTGTGCCTTGTGCCTGATGAGTATACCCTTTGTTGCTCTCTGGTGACACCATTACCCGGGCAGTAATGACACTGTGGCATATCAACCCTGGGGGTGCCACACTACTCCCTTTATAAACCCTGGGACATGTCTCACTAGTTGCCAATTATATTCCTGGTTCCCCATTCTAATTTGTGCTAGTTTTTCTGTGACATTGATCAGACCTTGGCCTTGTTCTTTGACTCTGTTTTCTGCTGATGATTTTGTACCTTGCTGTCCTCTCGGTTTTGACTCGGCTTCCTGACATTTCTACTATCCAGTTCTTCACCCTAGCCTTTTCCCTAGGCTTCTCTGTTTGACTACCTCCCTGATATGGCCTGCTGCTCCTCCATACTCAGTGACCTTCTGGGCTATATTGTAAGTCCAGATCACTGTATAGGGGTTAAAGGTCTCAGAGTTTCTCGGGTTCTCCCTTACCAGCATCTCTGCTAGTTGCATAGGACGGTTGTCACATGAAGGATGACCATATATACCAGGAAAGGGACACAAGGAGGACTATATATATCAGGAAGGGGACACAAAGAGGACCATATATACCAGGAAGGGGACATATATACACAAGGAGTACCTTATATACCAGGAAGGGGAGATACATGCACAGAGAAGGATCAAATACAGTATATCAGTAGGAGGACCATATATCACTAGGAAATATACAAGAGCCCATACATCTGACCAACATGTGTATGTGTGTGTGGGGGGAGGCAGGTCCATATTTTGCACCAGGACCCATCAGACTCTGCTCTTGAGATCACAGTTAACCCTCTCCAGACCCTTACTTTTAATAATAGTACTTAGCTGCTCTCCTTCCATTTTCTTTTCAGCCTCTGACCTGGACCTGCAAAATCTCAAGTTGTTCATTCTAACACAGTTACCCTGATCACTGATCTCCCTTTCCTGAGCCTTGTGCTTGTGGTCCGCCCCAGGGCCGAGGGGTACCCGGTTCCAGGTGTTGTTCTGCTGGGGATGTCATGGGCCTGTTTCCCGGTTCCGTGGCCTTGGTGGTTGCTGAAAAGGGGAACAGTTAATAGGAATAGTGTTGCGTGATGCCACCTATGGCTCCGGTATGGTTACCAGCGCTGCAGGACAGACCTCCGGGGTGATGGTGAAGCAGCTAGTTTATTTTGCTCCCCATAGGTGTAGCGGGATCCCCGGGGCAGTAGTGGATAATGAGAGTTGTGAAACAGTTCGGCGACTCCTCTGGCGCAAGTGAAGGAAATACACCACACAGTTTATAACTTGCAACATCCGTTCCGGGACTGAACCTCTCCGGCCGGTAGACATACTGCGTCCGGATTAGGGTGCACCTCAACACCTGGTGCCCCTAGGGTCCCCTTCAGTCCTGACGGCACCTCCACCATCTATTCCTCGCTCCCCAATGGAGCTCTTCCTCTCTCCAACTGTCTAACACTCCTCCCACCCACACACTTTCCTACCTTATCACTCCTCCAATGGGACTGGGTCCTTCCTATAGTGAGTCCACACATAGTCCTCTACCTAGGGTGTGCGTGGATGGGTCCCAATTTCTCAGCCACAGGAATACTACACACTCTTTTATGGGTGTAGTACCCCTTCGTCGCGTCCCGACCAGTGGGGCACCACACTTGTTCAAAGGCCCAGCTATCTTTATATGAAAACATAGAGATAACAGTGTAGACATCAAAACAATTGCACAGAAAAAACTACAGAATGTGACAGCATAACACAATAAGCTCAGTAAAAGAAAACTGACCAGAACTGTCACTCAAAGAGCAGTGTGTTTAAACAGCCGCAAGGAAAAGCTGGAGGGCTGGAGACCATTGTACTGCTGAAGAAACATGATGACAATAACCATTTACAGCTTTCCAGTTTCTTCCTGAAAATGATTGCAATCACAAATTCTTTGAAATTATTATCTTCATTTAATTTGTCTTCAATGAAAAAACACAAAAAGAATTGTCCTAAAGCCAAATTGTATCTAATTCCACACCAAACATAAAAAAGAGGGTGGACAAAAGTATTGACACTGTTAGAGAAATCATATGATGCTTCTCTAATTTGTATAATTAACAGCACCTGTAACTTACATATGGCACCTAACAGGTGTTGGAAGTAACTAAAACACACTTGCAGCCAGTTGACATGGACTAAAGTTGACTCAACCTCTGTCCTGTGTCCTTGTGTGTACCACATTGAGCATGGAGAAAAGAAAGAAGACCAAAGAACTGTCTGAGGACTTGAGAAACTAAATTGTGAGGAAGCATGAGCAATCTCAAGGCTACAAGTCCGTCTCCAAAGACCTGAATGTTCCTGGGTCTTCCGTGCGCAGTGTCATCAAGAAGTTTAAAGCCCATGGCACTGTGGCTAACCTCCCTAGATGTGGAAGGAAAAGAAAAATTGACGAGAGATTTCAACGCAAGATTGTGCGGATGGTGGATAAAGAACCTCGACTAACATCCAAACAAGTTCAAGCTGCCCTGCAGTCCGAGGGTACAACAGTGTCAGCCTGTACTCTCCATCGGCGTCTGAATGAAAAGGGACTGTATGGTAGGATACCCAGGAAGACCCCACTTCTTACCCTGAGACATAAAAAAGCCAGGCTGGAGTTTGCCAAAACTTACTTGAGAAAGCCTACAACGTTTTGGAAGAATGTTCTCTGGTCAGATGAGACAAAAGTAGAGCTTTTTGGGCAAAGGCATCAACATAGAGTTTACAGGAAAAAAAAAGAGGCATTCAAAGAAAAGAACACGGTCCCTACAGTCAAACATGACGGAGGTTCCCTGATGTTTTGGGGTTGCTTTGCTGCCTCTGGCACTGGACTGCTTGACCGTGTGTATGGCATTATGAAGTCTGAAGACTTCCAACAAATTTTGCAGCATAATGTAGGGCCCAGTGTGAGAAAGGTGGGTCTCCCTCAGAGGTCATGGGTCTTCCAGCAGGACAATGACTCAAAACACACTTCAAAAAGCACTAGAAAATGGTTTGAGAGAAAGCACTGGAGACTTCTAAGGAGGCCAGCAGTGAGTCCAGACCTGAATCCCATAGAACACCTGTGGAGAGATCTAAAAATGGCAGTTTGGAGAAAGCACCCTTCAAATATCAGGGACAATTTGTGATTGCAATCATTTTCAGGAAGAAACTGAGTATTATCTGACAGAATTGCAGGGGTGTCAATACTTTTGGCCACAACTGTAAATAACTATATTCTGCTGTTCCTTTGTTATTTACATGAGAAATGTGTTAATATGTCAATTTAATGTTACCTTTCTCCTGCTCAGTAGGACACAATCTAGAACTATCAACACCAATTCCACATTATTAAAGAATGTAAGGACATTCCCCATTGACATTGGAAATAGTAATACCAGTTTTTCACTTTATTCAAACATTTTTAAAGGGAAGCACAAAGCAATGACACAGCTAAAAAAAAGTATTGCAGAATCATTAGTCCATGGGGACTGCATGACGTTTTGCTAAAAAAGGCATGTCTGAAGCAGTAGTCTTGCAAAAATAGCAAAAGTTGACAAGGTTATCACTAAAATCTCTGTTGCAGCAAACAACAGACTTGTCACTTAAAACCATGGCCAATAAGAATCAGTAAAGTGACTGAACAGCTTAAAAAATTAGATAAATCAGGGTGCTCCCATACGTAATATAGTATAGGGCAGGGGCGGGCCGTGACCCCTGGGGGCCCTGGTGCAGGAGGGGACGTAGCTGCTGCCCGTCGGCGCGGCCCGATGGAGGGGGGGGTAGACGCTGCTGGGGGCCGCCAGCGCGGTGGTCTCCTACCTGGTGAGCTGCGCCGGCTGTTTGCAGCCTTCCTACAGGCCGGAGGGGCAGAAGAGAAGAGGGGCGGGATCAGGCAAGGGAAGCAGGAAGCTCTCTGCTTCCCTTGCATGACCCTCCTCTCCTCTGACAGCGGCTTGCGGGGGTCGGCTGGGGGCCCCCCTCCAGGCTTGAAGGGGGCCCCTAGCCGGTCGGGGCCCTGGTGCAGCTGCACCAACTGCACCAGTGTAGTTCCGCCCCTGGTATAGGGATTGGAAATTAATTAGGGATAAAAATAGCCACCGTGTGAGCTATGCATTAAAGCACAAGACTGGCACCGATCCTATCCAGATTATCAGATGAGCCCAGGGTAGAAAATTTTCATTGAGTAGAAAAATCAGTCTTTGTTGCTGTCCATAGCAATGTTAAAATCATTGGATTTATTTCAAAATATTTAAAGTGTCAAATAAAGGTCAGTTGTTTAAAACATTAAAATTTGAATAAGAACAAATAAATTAACACATTTTCAATTTAGTACTTAGATCTTCGTCACGTTCATCCTTGTGTTTTGACTCTTTGTAAGCATATTGAAGTCTAAAAAGTATCATTTTTTTAATATACTGTATACTCTTATTTTATTAAAGGTCTTTTCCTAAGACATCTACTAAGCACTCAAAAAACTCCCTTAAATTGTACTACTATTATGCTTAGCAGCATGACCCAGGCCAATTTTTTGATTAATCAGAGGGGGCTCAGGACAGGATGAAATTTGTCCTTTTCTCACATTTCCTTTAACTGTTGGATAAGCTGGCAGCATGCTTGACAAACTAATATAGCATAGAACACTAATCATCATTTCCTGAAGTTAATTGTATATGCTTCTCTATTTCACATAGCGATTTTCTTCCATAAGTGGCTGTCCGATGTAAATCGGACAGCCACAGATCCGATTTGGCCCCCATGTTATCCTATGGGGGTCAGATCGGATCGGATTGGCCTAATTGCCATCCAATTTTGTGGGATCTGATTTGTGTCCAATTTTTTGCTGTACCCAAAATCGGAGACTGCTCCGATTTTGGGCACAGAAAAAATCAGATCCCACAAAATTGGATGGCAATTAGGCCAAATCCGATCCGATCCTCGACCCTTAACATGGGGGCCTATGAGCGCAGGTCCGAGGAAACAGCTGATCGTTCCTCAGGCTCGATTTTAGTGTACTGAGCATGCTCAGTACACTAAAATTGCTCCTAACTGTCTAATTTCACTTCTGCAATGTATAGCATACATTGCAGAAGTGAAATTAAGCAAAAGAAAGAGTTAAAAATAAAAAGTCTGTATGGTCACCTGTCTGCGATCCACCGCTGCCTCCCAACAAGGTCCGGGTGCTTATAGGATCTGCCATGATGTCACAACACGGCAGCGTCATTGGGTCACATGACCGCAGTTACCGCTTACTCAGTTAACTGAGGTCATGTGACCCGATCAGCTGATCGGGTTGTGATGTCACCGCAGGTCCTATAAGCACCCGGACCTTGCTGGGAGGCAGTGGTGGATCCCGGATAGGTGAGCATGCAGATTTTTTTTTTTAACTCTTTCTTTTTACTAAATTTCACTTCCTCAATGTATATTATACATTGTGGAAGTGAAAGTGCCCCGCTGTGTCCGGATCTGTAATAATCATGGACCCGGACACAGAATAGGTCACCCCCTGTGGTGTCCTTTCCTGTCCGTGGGGTCCTACAAAAAGTACGATCCCACGGACAGGAAAAAAACGTTATGTGTAAGCAGCCTAAGACATAAATAAAGTTGAAGATACCTGTGTGTACTACTCAGCTCCTTGCCTGAGAGGACAGCTGTCATCACATTTATAGCATTGTCCTGCAGGACAAAGCTGGTCAGGATAGAGGGAAAGTGAGCACTTCTTATTGGAGGTGAAGATCAAAGTTCTAGTTTTATTGTAGACAAATGTGGGGGTGCAGTGTGAGGGCAGAGTGTGAATAGGGAGTGAGTGGAGGGGGGAGAGGGGATAAAGGGATGTGTGGCGCCCCACTGGTCAGGATGCCACGTAGGGGTACTGCACCCAAATAAGAGTGTGTGGTATTCCTGTGACTAAGGGAACTGGGATGGTGAATAATGGACCCTCACAACACCCGTCCATACATACCCTAGAGTAGGGGACCGGGGGTGAACCCGCTGCAGGGAAGACCCAGTCCCATGGGAGGAGTTAGGTGGGTAGAAAAGTGTATGGGTGGGAGGACAGTTAAGTCAGTGAGTGAGAGACAGTCAGCTGGAGACAGTGAGTGAGAGGGAGACCCTAGGGGCACCAGGCGATGCGGTGCGCCTGAATCTGGACCTGGGTAATGCCAACTTGAGTTTAACCCTGAGCCGTTAAACCGGAGGCCCCTAGCTTCTTCAGGAAGTTGTGGCCAAAGATCCGGTGCATCCCTTGAAAAGGCATACTGAACTACGGTCAGGGGGACCTAAAGGGGAGTCCCCCACCGGAGATCCGTGGGAGCTGGCTCAAGGCTCTGGTGCAGAGGAGCTGCATGGTAGTGAGGAGAAAGTAGCACATTGAAGGGACCAGCAGGGAACAGCAGGCACACCACCGAGGGTCCTGAGTGAATCATCCCGGTTCCTTGGTGACTACCCAGACCAGAAAGACCCACGTGACTGTAACATCTGTCAATTTGCCTGAAGTACTGCAAGTAAACCTGATTAGAGTTAAAGAGTGGTGTGACATACTTTATTTCCCTCGCCTGATGAGCCGCACACTGCTGCATTGGGAGTGAGTAATAGGGCTCTCCGTTGGTGGCTGGGAGGCTGAAAGAGCCTGGATATGTGCATCTCGGCGGGAGGCACGGGCAGCACGAGGAGAAGGAGGCGCCATATTGGGTGCAGTCGCAGGTGCAGAGGGGCCAGCAACAAAAAAGTCAGAAACTTTCTTTGGTAAGAGAGTCTGAGCTGGTTTTACCTTCCCCATCGATAGCAGAGGTTCTTGACAGCAGGAAAGTCCAGTAATATGGGGTCAGAATCCGGGTAGAAGATGTTGTATTTTCACTGCTTCACTCTGGGATCTGGGAGCTCCTGAATCAAGCAGCCTCTGCCATGAGCTGCTCAGCCACCCCATTGTTAAAAATTTGAATCCCACTCCTGGATCAGGATCAGTACCTTGACCACCACCGTTCCTCAGCATCTGTAACAAAAGGAGAACACATAAAAATGTACATTTAATTACTCTTTAAATGAGTCTACATTCAGCACTGCTCCCATCATTTCCTTTGCTTTTATGATGTATGACACATACTATTATCTGAATTCAGGAGAATGCTTGTTTTCTTCCTTGTTGCTCCTGGTTGCTCAATAGTTATATTGTACACATTTACGCAATATTGCACATCAGACGGGTTCATTTTCACTGTGATTGTGCTAGCTGAACCCAGTATTGATACATTCTTTATCTGTGTATTCAAATTTGTAATATACATTTTGTATTATTTTCTAAAAAAATGCATTGTAGATAACTATTGCTTCACAGAAGATGAAATTAAAAGTCTAGTATGGGATAAAACTCAGTAATCATTATGAAACGTCTACTCAGACGCCAGAGACAGTGCGTATTATCTATAGTTTACGAGTTACCCAGGAAATGTCAAGGCAATGTAGATACCTAACTAATGTATTCACATAATCAAAAATGTCTAGATATATGTACATAATTTATAGAAGTGAATGCTGCCGCATAGGAGCTTTCTTATTAGAGTTCTTAGAGTTAATAAATATATAGTCCAGTGGACCCTTGGATTATGAGAATAATTTGTTCCGGGAATATGCATATAATCCAAATCACTCTTATATTAAAGAAATTTTTCCCATAAGAAATTATGGCAAAGTAGACGATTCATTCCACAACCCAAAAATATCTACTGTATTCGTATAAAAATTATTACAGTAGTACAAAATACTGTACAGTATACAGTACATCTAGGGAGACCTGTGTACAGACCATGCCTGCACCACACTTATTGCAGATGTACAGGAAGTTAATCACTTGTCTAAAGTTGGTTTAAGCAATGGCGTATCAAGTTTGGAGAGCGGTGACACGCAAAGGCCGGAACCTGGAAATGAGGAAAGATGTCTATATTTATATTGTACTGTACCTGGGAGGGAGGTGCAGTACTGTAGAGGGGTGGGGAAGGCTAATATGATGCTCATAATGTGAAATCTTGCTCATTTACAGAATGACAATTTTTGAAAATTCTCTTCCAAAACACTCTCAAACCTAGTTACTCTTAATCCAAGGATCCACTATACAGTCAAGGCTGAAAGTGTTGACACCCCTGAAATTATCCCAAATTGAAGTACGGTATTTCTCTCAGAAAATTATTGTGACTATAGATGTTTTGTTACACATGTTTATTTCCTTTGTATGTATTGGAACAACACATAAATACAGAGGAAAAAAAGCCGAATGGATATAATTTCACTCCAAACTCTAAAAATGGGCCAGACAAAATTGTTGCCACCCTTAACTTAACTTAACTTAACTTTACTGTTGGCACCCTTAACCTATAATTGGTTGCAGACCCTTTTGAATAAATAACTGTAATCAATCACTTTCTATAACCATTACATCTCAACTGGAATTTTGGACCACTTTTCTTTTTCAAACTGGTCTCTCATATTTGAAGGGTGCCTTCTCTTAACAACAATTTTATGATATCTCCCCAGGTGGTCAATGGGATTTAGATCCAGACTCATTGCTGACCTTCTCAGAACTTTCCAGCTCTTTGTTTCCATCCATTTTAGCTGCTTCTTGAGGTATGTTTGCAGTCATTGTCCTGTTGGAAGAACTATGACCTAGGTCACAAAACATGTTTTCTGACAATAGGCAAAACATTGTGTCCCAAAATCCTTTGGTAGTCTTCAGACTTCATGATGCCTTCACACAGTCAAAGCACCCAGTGCCAGAGGCAGCAAAACAACCCAAAAATATCTTTGATCCTCCACCATATTTGACTGTAAGAAGTTTTTTTCTTTATAGGCTTCATTCCATCCTCAACAAACAGTAGAATGATGTGCTAAACCAAAAAGATCTATCATGGTCTCATCTGTTCACAAGACGTTAACCCAGAAGAATTTTGGCTTAGGCTACCTTCACAGCATCGGCTCCCTTCTGATGCCTGGAATCGGATGCCGGCATCCGATTCCGGCAAAAAATCGCTCCCTCCGGGCTGATAAAAAAAAAAAAAAAATGTATGCTCACCTGTCCCCGAGGCCCCCGCCGTCTCCCGCAGGCTCCCGGTGTCTCCAGAGGTCTTCTTCTTCTGAAAAGGACCTGCCGTGATGTCACAATCACGTGACCGCCTGTTAACATGGTGTAACAAGCGGTCACGTGACTGTGACGTCACGGCAGGTCCTGTTGAGAAGAAGACGACCTCTGGAGACACCAGGAGTCTGCAGGAGACGACGGGGGCCTCGGGGACAGGTGAGCATACTTTTTTTTTTTTAACCCCTGCTGGAGCAGTTTTACTGTACTGAGAATGCACAGTACAGTAAAATCGGGTCTGAGGACACATCAGATGTTTCCTCGGACCCTGCTCCATAGGGCCTCATTTTAAAAACATCGGGTCGGGTCAGATGTGCACTAAATGCCATCTGATTTGGTCCAATCTGATTTTGTCCGATTTTATTTTCGGTGAACGCAGCAGAGATTGTCCCCATGCATTCACATGAAAATGTGATTGTGAGACACCCTGCCATGCAATCAGCAGCGGCGGCCGGGAGGCGGAGGTCAGCGGCAGAGATCTCTGCCTCATGGCTGCCGCTGCTGATCTCTTCCTCCCTGCCACCGCCGACGCTGCCGCTGGTTTAAAATAGCCGGCGGGAAAGCCAGCGGTGAAAACACTTCACCACCAGCTTTCCCGCCCTGCTAATTCAAATGATCAACTGATGCGACAGCTGAATTAGTGGGCGAGAAAGACGAGTTCACCGCCGGCTTTCCCACCGGCTATTTTAAACCAGCAGCAGCAGCGGCAGCAGGGAGGAAGAAAAAAGATGACAGAAGAAGAAAGAAGAAAGAAGAAAAAGAAGAAGAAAGAAGAGGAAAGAAGAAGAGAAAGACAGGAAATGATTCACCTGTAGATTACCTCGGAGGAGGTCATCTTCCGCTACGTCTGTGCGCTTGCCAGCAGGTGACAATGCGCACAAATGCACTTTCATTCATTTCTTGTGCGCAGCTGTCTGCATGCGCATAAAGTAAGCACACAGCTACGCACAAAAAATGCAACATGTTGTATTCGGCATGTGCATAAACTATGTGCAGCCGAATGCAAACGCAGCTGAGTGCAGGTACACACAGGCACTATGTGTTCCTATTTGAAACATAGCAGCGCATAGTGCCTGCATCTTGCTGCGCTCAGGAACACTGCGTTCACAGCGTACATCGGGAGCAAATGTGAACCCTGCCTGATGGCCACTTTACACGTCCCGATATCGGCGTCCAACTCCGATAAAAAGTCACGTGGTTCGTGCATTGGCCCCGATATCGTTCGTGCGTTGTATGGTGTAAAAGTCCAATGCGATGCAAGAACGATGCCAAAACGATATCGGGGAAGAAATGAACAGGCTCTCCAACGGCACGATATTGGATGGACTATGTGGCCGGATCGTGCTGTGTGACAGCCCAACACTGATTTGGAGTACAACTTCCCCTATTCTCTCCCATGTTAAATGATCGTTCCTGGGTCGCCCATACAAGGGGGCGTACACATCGCAGTTGCGTTGCCTGTCGATATCGCACTGTGTAACATCTCCTATGCGATCTTGGAGTTCTGCCCAAAAAATACGCGCTCCCGCGTCGTTGTATCCACCATCGGACCGATGTTGGGACATGTAAAGTGGCCATTAGTGTTACAGACAGACACACAATGGAAAAATTGGGTCAATTTCCACTCTTTTTTATCTGGTTTCAGGTGTAATTTTTATATTGCCCACACCTGTTACTTGCCACAGGTGAGTCTGAACATCACACACTTGAAATAAAGTTATTTACTCCCACTCTTGGAAAACTGAAAACAATTTTGTCTGGCCTATTTTAGGGGTTTTGTGTGAAATTATGCCCAATTTGCCTTTTTTTCTCACACAAATAAAATATAAATGTGTTATAAAATGTGAAATTTCAATAATTATTTTGGGGAAAAACATTTTTTGGAACAGTTTTAAGGGTACCAACACTTTTGGCCATGACTGTATATATAATTGAATATTTGCACTTGAAACCAGAAGTTTGCATACAATAACAAAAAAGACTCATGCATGTTTTTCTCACTATCTGACATAGGGCCACGTCACACACACAGATATCTGTGCAGAGATTGTTGGCAGATCTCTGGTTGCAGTGAAATCATGGACACATTATTCCATTTTGTTGCTGTGAACAAATGGAGCAATGTGTCCATGATTTCACTGCAACCAGAGATCTGTGAACAATATCTGCACAGATATCTGTGTGTGTAACATGGCCCATAAAATCAGAATAAACCTTTCCATTTTAGGTCTATTAGGATTACTATAATCATTAATATTTGCCAAATGCCAAAATAATGAGATAGAGAATCTTTTATGGCATTTTTATTCTTTCTGCAAAGTCATGAATTTACATATATTTCACTAGTATTTGGTGCCACTGCTCTTAAACTGTATGACTTAGGTCAAACGATGTGGATATCCTTCCACAAGCTTCTCACAATAGTTGGTAGAAATTTGGACCCATTTCCCCTCACAGAACTGGAGTAACTGAACCATGTTTGTAGGTCGCTTTGCTCACACCTGCCTTTTCAGCTTTGCCATAAATTTTCAATTTACAATTTGCAATTCCAGTGCATTTAGATAGATGAAGCCGTACACGTTTGGTATATGCCCAATCCTTTAGGCCACGTGCACACGCTGAGTATTTGATGAGTTTTTTACCTCAGGATTTGTAGCCAAAACCAGGAGTGGGTGATAAATACAGAAGTGGTGCAGGTGTTTCTACTAGACTTTTCCTCTGATTGCTCCACTCCTGGTTTTGTCTACAAATCCTGAGGTAAAAAACTCATCAAATACTGAACGTGTGCACGTGGCCTTATTCAGCCAGTGGGTAATTAACATGGTGAGGGTGGTGGGTGGGAGGACGGGGGGGTAATACAACGGCCGTTTCGCTACCGCAAGTGGAGCTTCAACGGGTACAATCCTCAGGGAGGGCAAATACTCAAATACTCAAATTTAATATAAAGCCCTCCTACAGGTGACATCAGTGAATGCATTCGTTGCTATGGTGATCAATCCAGCTCAACATTTGTAAAGCTCATGTGCATAAAAAGTGACAGTGCATATAAGGCGGCCGTCACACGCACAGATATCTTTAGCGATATTGTAAGCGATCACGTGCACGCGCAATCGCTTACAATATCGCTCACATCGCTGGTGAGATGTCACACAGATAGACTCACCAGCGATGTGGATCCGCGATCTCGCTGGTAACTATGGTACACATCGGGTAACTAGGCGCCGCGCGTCGCTTAGTTACCCGACGTGTACCATAGTTACCATCTCCCAGCATAGACTCTGCGCTGGGAAATCACTCATCGTGGTGTTATACACCACGATGAGACAGATCGTCAAATCGCTCATCGCTAGATCTGAGAACCGGACCTCAGATCAGCGATGTCACGATCAAGCGATTTAACATCGTAAATCGCTTGATTACATGCATCGATTTTAAGCCCGATATCGCTTAAGCGATCAAAAAGGAGATCGCTTAAACGATATCGGGCAAGAAATCGTTGCGTGTGACGGCCGCCTTTGGTGCAGATAAAGTGACAATACACATTACATGAAATTTCTTTAACCCTATATCTACATTTCTACAATTACTAAAATTTGATCTACATATTATATAAATATAATAAGTCATATAAACCATTAAAATCGCTTAGCCATATAAACTGTTCCCGCATAAGCTCAACAATGTAAACATAAACAGCGGTATAAAAACTTCTTTTTTTATTACAATTCCCCAAAATGGAGAAAGATTATAATATGATGGGGACCTATTAGGACACTTTGTTATGCCGCTCATTTGCTTCATGAAACAGCCTTCCTTCACAATAAGACAGGGCCGCTTCACACTGCGGCGTGATCCGGTCCGGTTCTGTCCGGGAGGACCCAGACAGCCACGGACCGGTTCTGCACACAGAACTGGGGGGCTATTATGCTCTCACAAGAAATAAAGTTGGTTACATTATGAGTAATATGACCTATTTTTATGGGGTTTGACACCATATGTTTAGAACAGAAACTGCAGTTCCCACATTTGTGATTACCAATTGGGCGATTTTTTTCAAGCCATGTTTTCTCCGGTATTAATCTCTTACGAACAATGTGTCCCCCTATTTTTGCACCTCCTATACGTCACCAATGGTTTACGTAGTGCAATTTCTCTTAGGGTACTGTAACATGTCGCAACATTGCATGCAATTTCACTTGCAATTTGCTGGTTGCAGTGAAATCATGGACACATTGTTCTATTTTGTCGCTGTGTACAAATGGAACAATGTGTCCATGATTTCACTGCAACCAGCAAATTGCAAGTCAAATTGCAAGCAATGTAGCGATGAGTAACGGTACCCTTAGTGTCTATCACTTTCTTTTAGGTACCAGAAAACAGGTGTCCTGAAGACACTAACCATGCCCCCCTCAAATCCCTGTACAGTGATTAACCTAACAGACCGACATTTGTCAGAGACACTGGTATCAGCCCTTAGTAAAGGGTTAAATTACTGCATCCCCAAGAGCTTTGATTTTGTAAATTTCAGGGTGGACCTATACAAGGCCACAAGGAAATTGCATCTTCACAAGTTCTTTGCTAGCCAAAATGATACTGGAAGCAACAAGGTTACCAATGTTGTTAACAAGATTGGACCTTTGGGATTTAACCCCCTAAGGTCGAATCTTGTAGACGTAGAGTCAGATGCAGCTCTACTGGTAAGGCCGGCCTCACACTGCGGCGTGATCCAGTCCGTGTCTGTCCGGGATGACACTGACAGCCGCGGACTGGATCAGCACACAGAACCGAAGGGCTAATATGCCCTCCGGTCCGGTGTGCAGCCGCACGCAGTTCCCGCTGCTGATAAGTCAGGACTGCGGCGCCGCGGCCCTGACCTGTCAGCGGCTGCAGCTGCGTGCACTGCACACTGGATCGGAGGGCAAATTAGCCCTCCGGTTCTGTGTGCTGATCCAGTCCGCGGCTATCAGGGTCATCCTGGACAGCCCCGGACCGGATGATGCCGCAGTGTGAAGGCACCCTAAGGCTGACTTCACACTGCAGTTTTTTCACTGATCAGGGTCCATCCAGTTTGTGTATCAAAACCAGGAGTGTCTCCAAAACTCATGGCGGGTTTACACGTCGCGATATCGCAGTACAATTTCAATCAAAAGTCACGTGGTTCAATCGTCGGAGGCGAAATCGTTCCTGCGTTGTATGGTGTGAACGTCCAATACGATGCAGGAACGATGTCAATGCGATATCGGGGATCGAATGAGCGTGCTATTCAATGCCCCGATATTGCATAGCGATTGAAGCCGGATCGTGCTGTGTAAACGCCCAATTACGATGCGATTTCATACGTCACCCATTCACTCCCATGTTAAGTATGCGATCCTGGGTTGGGAGGCGGTGACATCGCACGGACGTTGTAATACGATATCGCAGCGTGTAAACATTCAATGCGATGCGGGAGGAACGTGCACTAATTGCGCGCTCCCGCGCCATTGAGTTGCGATATCGAAACGATATCGTGGCGTGTAAACCCACCATCAGACCAGGTGTCAATCTTTCAATTAGGGCTCGGACACACTCATCAGAGTTTCACTGAGGAGACTCTGAAAGAGCTGGAGCAATAACCCTGAACGGCTTCTTCCTATCTGGACGGGGCTGTCAGCTGATTGTGTTTTTCTGCAGCTCCAGACGCCCTGTCCAGAGAGGGAGAGGCCGTTCAGGGTCACTGCTCCAGCCCTTTTAGGGTACCTTTACACGCGGCTACATTTGTAGGGTGGCTACAGGTAACTTACTGGTTGCAGTGAAATCATGGAGACAAGGTTCTATCTTGTTGCTGTGTACAAATGGAATAATCTCTCCATGATTTCACTGCAACCAGTAAGTTACCTGTAGCCACCCTAGAAATGTAGCCGCGTGTAAAGGTACCCTCAGAGTCTCCTCAGTGAAACTCTGATGTAACTAGGAAAGTGTGTCCAAGCCCTTAGGGTATGTGCACATCTGTTGGTTCTGCATCTTTGCAGACCGACCGGGAACCGGTGGAGACTGGCAGAAACTGAGTATTCTGCACTCGCTAGTGTCCCTGGTTTTGTTAGCGTTTTGCTAACGATTTGCGATCGGGTTACTAGCGGTCGCACAGCGTGTTCTTGGCGATTTTCCCGGCGTGTTCCTTAGCGATTTCCAGACTGGTCTTTGCTGCACTTGTTCAGCTGGACCCGCTGGAAAAACGCTAAAAAGAAGTCGCTTGCTCTATCTTTGAGAAGCGGTCGGAAACCGGTGAATAAACTGAAATCGTCAAGAAGAAAAACGTTGTAATGTACACAGCGTTTTCAAAACTCCATTGACTAGCATGTTAATCCTACCGGTGGGTAGGATTAACATAAATTAACATAAAACTCAGCGGGAACCGCCGACGGAAAACGTGCAAAACCAGCCCACAAACCGACTGATGTGCACATACCCTTATAGTTTTTCTCTGCAAGTTCCTCTCGTGATTCCTCTCCGGGTTTTGGCACACAAACTAGATGGACACTGATCAGTGAAAAAGCTGCAATGTGAAGCCAGCCTTAGTTCCTGAAGATACAGGGGTCATACAAAAAGCAAGCGAGGAACCTTTTCTAGGTGGATTATTACTTTTTGTCCACCAACTGTACAAGGCAATGTGATAGATCTGTTCCAGGAGCAGGTGGCCAAGGATATGGAGGCCTAAAGGCCACTTCACACGCTAGGATATCATTAACAATATCGTTGAAAAGTCACGGATTTGTGAACATTCTAACAATATCGTTTGTGCGTCCTTGCGTGTAAATGAACGATGTAGTATGGAAAAATCATTGGAACGTTCATACAAAAAATTAGTTCCTGACCTCAAATCAATCGTTCGTCGTCCAATTAACGCTGCTTGAATACATCGTTCAGTGTGACACCTTTTTTAACAATGTCATTCAAAAATCTCCTATTCCTGCCACTTTAAAAGATCATTCAGTCCTTGCTCTTTTATTTAACTAGTGCGTTGCCGAATGGGATATCGTTAACGATAGATATCCTTGTGTGTGACAATGCACTAACGATGTCGGAAAGATCACTGTCACGTGATTGTTCTAAGCATATCGTTAACGATATCCTAGCATGTGAAGCGGCCTTTAGTCTATGCAGAATCCCCAAAAAATTGAACTGAAAAGGAATGGAAGTCCTTAGAGGAGCTAAAGTCATTGAAGGATGTCATAGTCCGCAAAGCGGACAAAGGGGGAAATACGGTACTGTTAAAAAAATGCAGACTACATGGATGAGGCATTGAGACAACTGTCCGACACTAATACTTAGAAACCTACTTTGTTTGACCCCACATTTAAAGCAAAAGAGAAGCTACGCTCATTGCTGAAAAGAGGGGTGAACACAGGCGCTGTCACAAGTAAAGAAGCAGAAAAACAATTCCCAAATAAGGCGCACTGGTATTACCTCCCAAAGGTCCACAAATCTTTGGACACACCGCCGGGTCGACCAATCGTGTCGGGAGTTGGCTCCCTTACGGAACCCCTCTAACGGTTTCTTGACTGGCAGTTGCGCCCAGCAATGCAGGGGATACCTTCGTACATGAGGGATACCGGTGCTTTTATGGAGATGCTAGAAGGGATAGAGTGGCAGGAAGGTTTTCGGTTGGATCAATAGATGTCGAAAATTTGTATACCCATATACCGCAGAAAATGGCCGTTGGAGTAGTTGATGAGGTGTTGCAGGCCATTGAAAAACCTGATTCTTGGAAAGCATTTCTGGTGGAAGCCCTTGAATTTGTTCTATCAAACAATTCATTTAAATTTGGTGAGCATTGGTATACCCAGTGCATTGGCACCGCAATGGGTACTCCAGTAGCTTGCACTCTTGCAAATATTTTTTTAGGGGTTTTTGAAAATAGATACATCTATGCAAGTAATAACCCGTTCATGAAAAACATCAAAATGTATTACTGCTATGTGGATGAAGGGTTTTTAGTGTGGGATGGAAGTGAGACAGATTTTTCTAGGTTTGTAGAATATCTGAACAGTGAAAACCGTATGAATATAAAATTTACTTCTGCAATAGGAGGTGACACATTAGAATATTTAGATGTGAAAATAATAATTGAGAACGGTAGGAGCAAAACTGAAGACGTCCGAAAAAAACCTGCCACAAATTCTTTGTTGCATTGCGATATTAATCACCCCCCATATAAAAAAGGCCCTGCTATTTAACCAAGCCGTACATCTGAGAAGAATTAATAATGTTGGCAAAAGATATCAGGAACAGGCGGATGAGTTAAAGATATGCTTAAAAGCTACGGCTTATGCAGATGAACTGGTACAAAATGCAATGACAATGACTAAAGGCCGCTTCACATGCTAGGATATAGGTGAACGAGATCATTAGCTATGTCACGTTACCGCGATCCTTCCGACATCGTTAGTGCGTTGTCACACGCAAGGATATCGTTAACAATCTTAAATTTGGCAAAGCTCCAGCTATTTGGAGAAGAACGTTTGAACAATTTTACAAAGTGGCAGGAAAGGGAGAAATATGAACGACACCGTTCAAAAAGGTGTCACACTGAACGATGTTGCTGCTTCCCAGGACGTTAATTGGATGACGAACGATAGATTTGAGGTCCGGATCTCAAATTTTGGATGAACGTTCCAACGATTTCTCCTTCCAACATCGTTCATTTACACGCAACGACGCACTAACAATATGGTTTGAATTTAAGAGAAATTGCACTACATAAACCATTGTTGACGTATAGGAGGTGCTAAAATATTGGGGACATGATAGTTCGTAAGAGATTAATACCGGAGAAAACGGCTTGAAAAAAATCACCCAATTGGTAATCACAAATGTGGGAACTGCAGTTTCTGTTCAAAACATATGTCAAACCCCATAAAAATAGGTCATATTACTCATAATGTAACCAACTTTATTTCTTGTAAGACGAAATTTGTGGTATGTGCTATACTTTGTAGTTATGGAAGATACTATATCGGAAAAACGATTTGATGCCTATATGTTAGATTTAGAGAACATCTAAAATCAATAGAAACTGGATTGAGGCCACCAACTCATTGAACATATGAAAAATGAACATAAGGGGGATAAAAATGTGCTAAAATTTGTAGGACTGGAAAAAGCGGAATTGCCGCCTACTGGCGGTAATCTCCACAAGTTAAGGCCCAGTTACACACACAGATAATTGTGCAGAGATTGTTTGCAGATCTTTGGTTGCAGTGAAATCATGGACACATTGTTCCATTTTGTGGCCATGTACAAATGTAACAATGTGTCCATGATTTCACTGCAACCAGAGATCTGCGAACAATCTCTGCACAATTATCTGTGTGTGTAACTGGGCCTTTACTGTTACAAAAAGAGGCGGCTAGGATTATAAAACTGAGAGCACAGGGCACAGCAGGCCTGAATGACAGGAACGATCTCTCTGTCTTTTTGTGAAGGAAGGCTGTTTCATGAAGCAAATGAGCGGCATAACAAAGTGTCCAATAGGTCCCCATCATATTAAAATCTTTCTCCATTTTGGGGAATTGTAATAAAAAAAGAAGTTTTTATACCGCTGTTTATGTTTACATTGTTGAGCTTATGCGGGAACAGTTTATATGGCTAAGCGATTTTAATGGTTTATATGACTTATTATATTTATATGATATATAGATCAAATTTTAGTAATCGTAGAAATGTAGATATAGGGTTAAAGAAATTTCATGTAATGTGTATTGTCACATTATCTGCTCTTTATATGCACTGTCACTTTTAATGCACAAGAGCTTTTTAAATGTTGAGCTGGATTGATCACCATAGTAACGAATGCATTCATTAATGTCACCTTTAGGAGGGCTTTATATTAAATTTGAGTATTTGCCCTCCCTGTGGATTGTACCTGTTGAAGCTCCACCTGAGGTGGCTAAACGGCCATTGTACCCCCCCCTCCCCCTCGTTCTCCCACCCACCACCCTCACCATCTGAATTACCCACTGGCTGAATAAAGGATTGGGCAAATACCGAACGTGTGCGGCTTCATCTATCCTAATGCACTGGAAGTGACGTACCTTAGTACAAGGAAGTGTGCACCGGAGGACTGCCTGGAATCCGGCGGGACACAGGATCCTGCAGGAACTGCGGAGTGAAAATCTATGACCGACGGCACCCGAGCATCGGTGGGTTGTGCTGGCCACACTTCAGAAACGTGAGTTTTCAATAGGATTGAGAACAGAGCTTTGTGATGGCCAGTCCAACACATTGACTTTGTTATCCTTAAGCCACTTTGTAACCAGTTTGGTAGCGTGCCTTGGGTCATTGTCCAATGGAAGACCCATTTTAGCCCAAGCTTTAACTTCCTGGCTCATGTCTTGAAATGTTGCTTCAGTATTACCACATGATCTTCTTTCCTCATGATGCCATCGATTTTGTGAAGTGCACCAGTCCCTCCTGCAGCAAAACAACCCCACAACATGATGCTGCCAGCCCCATGTTTCACAGCTGGCATTGTGTTCTTAGGCTTCTGAGCTTTTCCCTTCTTCCTCCACATGTACTGATGATCATTATGGCCAAACAGTTAAATTTTAGTTTTGTCAGACCACAGTATATGTTTCCAAAAATGTAAGACTTCGTTCCTGTGTGCATTTGCAAAAAATAATCTGGATTTTTATATTCCTTTTGGAGTAATGGCTTCTTCCTGGAAAGTGTGGATATTCAGTCTATGGTAATACAGTACTCTTTTCACTATGAATAATGACAGAATATTACCATCATCTTCACAAGATCTTTTGCTTTTGTTCTTGGGCTCAGATGGACATGTCAGACCGAGGCATGTTCATCTCTGAGACACAGATCTCATCTCCTTCCTGAGCAGTATGATGGCTGGACATTCCCATATAGTTTGTGCTTGTGTATAATTGCTTGTACATATGAACGAGGCACATTCAGGTATCTGTATATTACACCCACAGATGAATCAGACATGTGCAATCTCATGGCTGATTTTTTTTAGACTTTTCCATGATGCTGCACAAAGAAGCTGTGTGTTTTAGGTGTGCATCAAACAACATCCACAGGTGTGTCTCCAATTAACTCAGATGTTGCCAATGAACCTTTTAGAAGTTTCTAGACACATGACATCATCATATGGGCTGTCCAGATAGTTTACAGGCATAGTGTATGTTATCTTGTGACTTTGCAGAAAGTAATAAAAGTACCTTAAAACATTCTCTCTCATTATTCTGGCATTTGACAAATATAAATAACTAGCTGTAGTACCCGGCTACGCCCGGGTTAATAAATAACTGATGTTAGCTATAACAAAATAGAATTTGAATATGTCATATTAATGACCTGTAAGAAAATAGAAGCTGAGCTGTGACTGATTGCTATGGGCAGCCTAATAATTCTCCAGCCAACAGTAAACCCTCTCCCTGGCCGGGCAGTATATGTTACCTCACACATACACATAATAGACAGCTCATGTGACTGACATCTGCCTTAATTCCCTATATGGCACATGTGTTGCACATTGGCTGTTTTTAATCAGATGTTTATGTTTGGAAATTAAAGATAGCACACGTATGAGGCGAGTTGTGTGAGGTGATTTGTGCACATCTGTGTCTGTCTGTGTGGTGTGTGTGTCCCTGGGGTGTGTGTATGTGTGTGTCCCTGTGGGGTGAGTGCATGTGTCCCTATAGGGTGTGTATGTGTGTGTGTCCCTGTGGGGGTGGGGGTCTGTGTGGTGTGTGTCTCTGTTGTGTGTGTCTCTTTGTGGTGTGTGTGTCCATGTGGGGTGAGTGCATGTGTCCCCATAGGGTGTGTATGTGTGTGTGTCTCTGTGTGGGGGTCTGTTTGGGGTGTGTGTGTCTCTGAGTTGTGTGTGTCTCTTTGTGGTGTGTGTGTGTCCCAGTGGGGTGAGTGCATGTGTTCCTATAGGGTGTGTATGTGTGTGTGTCCCTGTGGGGGGGTCTGTGTGGTGTGTGTGTCTGTGTTGTGTGTGTCTCTTTGTGGTGTGTGTGTCCCTGTGGGGTGAGTGCATGTCTCCCTATAGGGTGGCTATGTGTGTGTCCCTGTGGGGGGCTCTGTGTGTGTGTGTCTCTGTGTTGCGTGTGTCTCTTTGTGTGTGTGTGTGTGTTTGTTCGGGTGCATGGTGAGTATCCAATGTTGGGGCTGCACCTTAGCAACTATACACTTGCTGTTACTCTTTGTGTGTGTGTGGTGTGTATACATGTCCCCGTGCGTGGTGAATATCCCATGTTGGGGCCCTACCTTAGTGACTGTATGCTAGTATGTGCTGTTAGTCTTTGGGGCTCTCATTCACAACTGTCAACTGGTAACTGTCACTTTTTCCCCATTATGTAGGGGCAAAATTGTTTGGTGAATTGGAACGTGCGGGGTTAAAATTTCGCTTCACAACATAGCCTATGACGCTCCCGGGGTCCAGACGTGTGATTGTGCAAAATTTTGTAGCTGTAGCTGGCAGCTGTCGATTTTCCTCCAACACTTTTCCATTCACTTTTTCCCCATTATGTAGATAGGGGCAAAATTGTTTGGTGAACTGGAATGTGCAGGGTTAAAATTTCGCCTCTTAATATAGCCTATGACGCTCTCGGGGTCCAGACGTGTGACTGCAAAATTTTGTGGCTGTAGTTGCGACGGTGCGACGGTGTAGATGCCAATCCCGTATATACACACACACACATACATACACACATTCAGCTTTATATATTAGATTATTGACCTAAAGAGGAAAAGTTTTTTTCTGATTTCATGTCAGATAGTGAGAAAAGCATGCATATGTGTTATTTTATATAATGTATGTAAACTTCTGATTTCAAGTGTATGTATCTGGCTGAGATCATGCTTTCATTCAAGAATTCTACTGATCTGTTACATTTTTGGAACAGATAATGGAATTCACATCCAAAACATGTATCTGTGCATAACTGATCTAAACAAAAGCAGAGGGGCCCCATTGTAGGGTCAATCTGAGTTCCGTTATGTGTTCTGCATAATGCACTTCTTTCCTCTTTTTTTTCTTCATGAATCTGTATGCAGAAAGCTTGACTGATGATGACTGTAGGCCAACATGATTTCATGATGTAGCTCTAATGAAGGGAAGGAGATTTGAAACTAAAATGGAGCTGCTGTAGGGTTCTGTGGAAATAGACTGGCATCAATTATAATTTGTGAAGGATTAATTTACTGTTCATACTTAAGATGAATCATACCCCCTTATCAAACCCACCCCACAACATCTGATAGATTTAAACAAATTAACCTCTTCATTTACGATACATGATATTGTATTGATCCCTTGGTGTTTAACCGCTGGGACCCCCCCGATCAGCAAAATAGGACACTTTTATCCCCAGATGCCCAACTTCAGATTCATTAATTCATTCTCTATGGCTAGGGTCACACTTGAGCCATTGAAGCGCTAAAAGCTAGCGTTTTTCACAATTCCAAATTGTGAAAAATGCTAGCGTTAGCGCTTCCATGCAAATAATGCATGGTCACTCTGGTAAGCAGGGCCTTTGGGGGCGTTTGCAAAAACGCATGAGTTTTTTTAATATGGGAGTGTATGGGAAACGCATGTGTTAACGCATGGTACACATATGTACCATGCGTTAACGTATGCGTTAACGTTAGCGCTAAAAAGGCAAAAAATGGCAAAAAAGGCAAGTGAAAAAACTGCCTCCTTTAACACATCATTGCAAAGGACGCCACCTCCAAGAGTGACCCTAGCCTATGAGACTTTCTGAAATAGCTGAAAGTAGCACTCGACAGCACAATAGAGAGTGCATACTGCCTGTCCATTCTAATGAGGATAACTAGATCAGTTGGGTTCCTAGCGAAAAAAATCTTTACAATAAATAAGTTACTTATAACTTAGAAACTGAAAAAGGGAATATTGTGTTTTTCTCCCCGACAATGCCTTTATAAACCTTTAGACAATTTCCGAAAGAAAAACTGGGCAAATGTACTAATTGTAACACAGAGTAAGCTTAGACTACACAAAAAAAATGTACAATTTATAAAAGTGCTTCATACCGTTTGGTACATTTTAGTTTCGTCTAGTTTAAGATCTCACCAGCTACTAGTTGACTTTTTCCCTCCAATAATTTGCGTGGTGTCTTAATTAAAGCTACATCTTTTCAACAAACTATTTCCTATTTCAATTGGTTACACCTCAAGTCAAAAAAATGTGGAAAAATACTAAATGTGGTGGTGTCATGTAAGCATTTCGCCTAGGAAAATCTGCCCCAATACCGAAGAATAAATTTGGTTGCAAGTGGGATCAAGAAGGAAATAAAACGCTATTTGGTTAGTAGATCTATGGTTTTTTTTACTCTCCACTGCAACATCCATTATATGTGACAGGGTTATAGGCAGAAATCTATTCCAACTTGATTAATTCACCATCCATGGGTAGCATTATTATTTTCATGAGAAAAATTAAAGTCTGGGAATTATCATGCTAACATTTTGCTAGGTCAATTTTATGCTGTATACAGAAGCATCAGATCTCCTAGGGTGGATTTCACAGAATGTAATCCAAAATAATAGGAAAGATTTGCTATACCCCACAATTCTGGTGAAATATGCCTGTATGGTATGCAAACCTTGTTTTAGTTTTTTTTACAATAATCATGAAAAGTACAAGGCACATACAGGTAAAGGAGGAGAGAGGATCCAACCGGCGAGGGATCACAGTCTATAAGAGATGGGTGAGGATACAGCAGGTGAAGAGAGAGGACCCTGTCCACGAGGGCTCACAGTCTACAATGGATGGGTGAGGACACAGTGGGCAAGGAGAGAGTACCCTGCCCGCGAGGGCTCACAATCTATAAGGGATGGGTGAGGAAAGAGTAGGTGAGGAGACAGGACCCATCCCATGAGGGCTCACAGTCTATAAGGGATGGGTGAGGACACAGTAGGTGAGGACAGAGGACCCTGCCCTCGAGGGCTCAGTCTATAAGGGTTGGGTGAGGATACAGCAGGTGAGGAGAGAGGACCCTGCCCATGAGGGATCACAGTCTACAGGGGATGGGTGAGGATACAGTAGGTGAGGATATAGCTGGTTGTGCGGCAGTTTAGTGGACTCAGGGTTAGTGCAGGTTGTAGGCTTGGTATACGCTGTCATACTCACTGCAGTCAGGGGTGGACTATAATAAGTGCAATCTGGGCTACCGCCCGGGGAACGAGGCTCCAGGGGGACCCTTGACCAGAGTGCCCTCATGATCTACATAACAGGCCCATGGAGCTGCCAGGAAGTGGCTGGTCCCCTCCACTTATAATCAAATTTACTCACGTCACTTTAGACGCAAGTACATTTGAACACTATAGCGCTGAGAGAGCTGCAGAGCAGAGGAGACTCCTGTCGGGAGTATCAGCACCGCTCAGGCCTGGACTGCCAAGCGGACATATTATGCCCGGTGGGCTTTTCATAATTTGGCCCTGTGCATCCCCTCCTCCTGCTGCTGGCCGGCCTTATATCATTCTGCGGCCGCTGCCAGCCAAGATGCAGGAGCGGGCACAGCCAGGGTGCCAGAGCAGGCACAGTGCATGCTGCATGCAGCCTCCACCACCTATCCAGGCTGCTGTGGTGCACAGTGAGGAGGAGCAGCATTCTCCTCTCCCGTGCTTGTAAAGCAGATGCTGGGGATTCAGTAGCATGGAACAGACAGCAGAGATTGCTGCTATGGCAGCTCCTCCTCTGCTTCCTGCAACTAGTTCATCTGGAACTCAGAGAGTGAATGAGAGGCTGGGGTGAGTTAATTATGGAGTGAAGTGAGTGAATTAGGCTGTGGTCACAGTTGCCATGCGTTTTTTTTAGTGATTTTACAAAACTCATGCATTTTTTCATGTCAGCATGAGTTTTGTAAGGTGTGTGATGGCTCCCTGCGTTTTTGGGTGCGTTTTTGAATCTGCACCTAAAAATAGTGCTTGTAGTATTTTTTGGAGCGTTTTGAAAAACGCATGCGTTTTTGTAGAAAACGCATGCGTTTTTATAACATGGGTTCCTATGGGAAACGCATGCAAAAACGCATGTACAATTAGTACCTTTTAGTGCCATTCAAAAACGCATGCGTTTCCCATAGGAGCCCATGTTAAAAAAACGCATGCGTTTCCGGAAACGCATGCGTTTTTTTAACATGGGCTCCTATGGGAAACGCATGCGTTTTTGAATGGCACTAATTGTACATGCGTTTTTGCATGCGTTTCCCATAAGGCCCATTATTAAAAAACGCATGCGTTTTTGGATATGCTCCAAAAACGCATGGGACAGTCACACATGCTTTTTGGCTATTAGGGCATGCGTTTTTTAACGTGGGGGCCTATGGGTGCGTTTTTTACATGCGTTTTTGAAAACGCAGGTCTCCAAAAACGCATGTGAAAAATGGTACTGTGACCACAGCCTTAGAGGCTTGGATGAGTGAATATGGGACTGGGTGAGTGAGTGATGGATTGGGGTGAGTGAATGATGGATTGGGATGAGTGAACGTGGGACTGGTGTGAGTGAATGCTGGGCTGGGGTGAGTGCATCAGGGACTGGAGTGAGTGAATGCTGGGTTGGGATGAGTGAATGAAGGACATGAGTGAGTGAATCAGGGACTGGGGTGAGTGAATGATGGAGTGGGGTGAGTGAATAAGAGGCTGGGGTGAGTCAATGTGGGACTGGGATGAATGAATGAGAGGCTGAGGTGAGTGAATGTGGAACTGGGGTGAGTGAAAAAAGCTGGGGTTAGTGAATGTGGGACTGGAGTGAACAAATAAGGGACTGGAATGAGTGAATAATGGACTGGAGTGAGTGAATGAGAGGATGGGGTGAGTGAATGTAGTACTGGAGTGAATGAATAAGGGACTGGAGTGAGTGAATGCTGGGCTGTGGTGAATGAATGATGGACTGGGGTGAGTGAATGAAGGAGAAGAGTGAGTGAATGAAGGAGAAGGGTAAGTGAATGAGGGACTAGAGTGGATGAATGATGGACTGGGGTGAGTGAATGTGGGACTATAGCGAATGAATAAGGAACTAGAGTGAGTGACTACTGGGCTGGGGTGAGTGAATGAGTAACTGGAATGAATGGATAAGGGACTGGAATGAATGAATGCTAGGGTGAGGGAATGAGGGACTGGGGTGAGGGAATGATGGACTGGGGTGAGTGAATGAGAGGATGGGGTGAGTGAATGTGGGACTGGAGTGAATGAATAAGGGACTGGAGTGAGTGAATACTGGTCTGGGGTGAGTGAATGAAGGAAAGGGGTGTTGGAATATGTTTAGTGCAACAACTCCAATCCTGTATGTGTAATGGCCACTTTACACGCGGCTACATTTCTAGCTTATCCACAGGTAACTTACTGGCTGCATTGAAATCATGGAGACATTATTCCATTTGTACACAGCAACAAGATAGAACCATGTCTCCATGATTTCACTGCAGCCAGTAAGTTACCTGTGGATAAGCTAGAAATGTAGCCGCGTGTAAAGTGGCCATAAGTGTTATATTGCTAGGTTTGTGCATTGTCAGTAAAGTTAGTCTAAAAAAAAAAGGAGAACACTCCCAGAGGCTCACACACAGGAAATACCATGTGATTGTAAACAGTTTCAGGTGTCTGTGCATGTGAAGAGAAGCATAGCAGCTTGCTGTTGCTGCAGAGAGACATTTAATGGTACCTTTACACGCCGCTACAGGATGGTGGAAACAACCGGGTGCTTCACGTGCACGAGCACGCACAAACGGTTGAAAACGCTACCCGCACCACCTTTACACGCCGCAACAAGCTGCGCTACAGTAGGTTACATCTATCTCTGAATACACCGCCGGGTGCCACAAGTTACCTTCTGTAGCTCACCTTACCTCATTTACACGCCGCTATAACAAGGTAATATGGGCGGAACAAAGGCAGCAGGGAAAACACATAGGCGTGCCACAATTGTGGATTACGAGAATTCCGTACGCTGATAGGACAAAGCATTAACATCATGATTGGGCAGCCAGCACAGGAGGCTGACTAATACATGACGCTCGAGCAATTGTGTAGTGTGACTGGTCAGCTCCTTAAATATGCCGCCCTATGCAGCGTCTACCAATCGTAACGCAGGAGCTTCCACCAATGATCGCTGATGGGGCGCGGTATCCCGGAGCCTGTGTCATGCCCCAGGTTGATAGCATGGTGTCGAAACAACCCTCCTGTTCCTTATTTACACGCCGATACAGGCCGTAACCATTGCCTTGAAATCAACCTGTTTTTGAGCTCTGCTCTGAACAGGTGCCGCAAGTGACGGGTGGAAACAACCGTCTTTACACGCCGCTACCTCGGGTTGATTTGGCGGTGCAAGATACATTTCTCTCATCTACCCGGTTGTTTCCACCATCCTGTAGCGGCGTGTAAAGGATAATAATGCAACAGAAGCAAAAGCTGCAGAGCAACAGAGAAGATGTCCACGAGCAGGGATAACTGCAAGTTCTCAGTGCAAAGTCTCACCCATCAGAATTATCAGTCTTGTAAATTCAAGGTGAAGATGCTGCTCATAAGAGAAGGTATGTGGAAATATACACAGGAACAAGTGCCTCATCCATTACCAGATGACTTGGTAGAGAAGGATAAGAAAGCACAAAGCACTATCTCCCTCAGTGTAGATTGTGTATATATGCAAGTGTGCAACTGCAAAAGAGATGCGGGATGAGTTGCAGAAAGTGCATAAAAGATCAAATCTCAGCAATAAGCATTATCTAATGAGAAAGCTGTACCATTCTAAGCTAAGTGATGGCCAGAATATGCAGGACTATATAAGAAACACCCTAGAGATTGTGGAGTGTCTCAGGAGTATTGGAGAAGAAATTAAAGACTTTAAAGTTGCTGCACTACTATTAAGTGATTTTCCAGAAAGTTATGACATACTTGTCACTGCATTAGATGCACGGCCAGATGAGCTCACACTAGAATATGTCAAAGGCAAGCTTGTAGATGAATTCAAGCGAAAGACACAGAATGTAAGCAGCAGTAATGAATCTAAAGCTGAGACAGCATTAAAGACGCATGAGTTTCCTAAATATAAGAGCAATCTAAGGGAAACTCGAGAATATTTTGTTTGTAAAAAGCCCAGCCACCTTAAAGCAAACTGCAGAGTTTGGAAAGCAAGTATGAGTCAGTTTAAAAGGCAGAACAGTGATCAAAAAGGTAAAAACAGTTGTAAAAGAAAAATCTGCATGTGTTTAAGCTGCATTTAATACCAGTACAGGCTCATCTGCAAAGAATATATATATAGACTCTGGTGCTAGTAGCCATATGACCCAACACCGCTCCACCAAAAACTTGGCGTTTCCCCCCCTATCGTGTCCCCCCCACCCCTGTAGACTGTGAGCCCTCGTGGACAGGCTCATCTCCCGTCGTGTATCAGCAAGCATTGACTGCTCATATGTACTGTACCTGTACTTGTTACTCCCGCTTCTTATGTAAAGCGCCATAGAACCAATGGCGCTATATAAATAAATAATAATAATAATAATAATGTGACAAATGATAAGGACTTCTTCACTGACCTTGATGAAAGCAAGTCAGAAAAGGTCATCTTAGCTAATGGTCAATATATGACTTCAGAAGGAGTAGGAGACTGATACTTCCATTGTCCAGTTTCGTCAGCACAAAGCAGAAAGATCCCAGTAAAAGATGTTCTCTATGTTCTCAGTCTTGAAAACAATCTTCCATCTGTAAAGAAGCTTATGCAAAAGGGGAATGTAGGTGCTTTTAAACACAACAGCTGCATTATATCAAAGAAGGGTCACACTCTTGCAGAAGGAAAAGTCCAAAATGAATTTTATCAGCTAAAATGCAAAGAAAGAGTGTACAATACTAGACAAGATCTGCATCCATCTATGGCACAGATGTATTGGGCACAGAGACCAAGAAGCAGTAAGGAAGCTTGGTCAACTAGCAAATGGTGTTGAAATAAAGCAATGTAGCCAAATGATGAAGTGCACTAGCTGTCTTAAAGGGAAAATGTCCAGAAAATTCTTTCCTAAAGTAAGCAGCACTAGATCTGCACAGCCACTGGATTTGATACACACAGATGTTTGCGGTCCAATGAGTGTTCAAACTCCCAAGCAAATAGAGATATTTTCTCACATTTATTGATGACTACTCCAGATATACAGTGACCTACCTGCTTCCCAGTAAGGATGAAGATCCACAGAAACTTGAAGAATATCTTGCCGTAGTGTTCAACGGATTTGGAAGAACGCCAAAATCCCTGTGTGCAGATAATAGGACTGAATATACAAGTAATAAAGTGCAAACCATTTTGAATAGGAATGGAATCGTGTTCCAGAGTACGATTCCATACAACCCAGAACAGAATGGCAATGCAGAGAGAAAGAACCACACTCTTTGTGAAAGTGGAAGAAGTATGTTGTTTGATGCCAATCTACCTACAAGGTATTAGGGAGAAGCCATCATGACAGCTTGCTATCTTCAAAACGGACTGCCAGGTAAAGCCACAAATAAAACTCCATATGAGCTATGGAACTGCGAGAAGCCTAACCTGAAGCACCTCAGGATATTTGGAAGCAAAGTGTGTGTGTATGTTCCCAAAGAAAAACATTCAAGTGGGAATCAAATGCAAAGCAAGGAGTCTGGTGGGCTATAGCGAAACTCAAAAGGGATACAGAATCATGCACCAGAGACTAACACAGTAACAATTAACAGAGATGTAGGATTGATGAGAACTTGTTTCACTCAAATTCATGAAGTTACACCAGTCATTCAAGGAACAAAAAGAAGATCTCAGTCAACAAGCCCAGACACTGAAAAAGAAAACAATGAAGTCTGGATAAGCTCTGAAGCCAGCAAGGAAGAAACACAAGAACGAAGTCAACTCAGTCAGGAGATCAGAAAGACCAAACAAAGGTATCCCAGCTAGACAACTTTCTTATAGGGTCAGAACACTTCTGAATCTGAGCCACAGTCATGGCAAGGAAAAAGAGCCTCAGAAGCCAAATATCATCAAAGCTCCAGCAATGAGAGTTACAGCCAAGCAGTGGGGCACCTCTGCATATAAGAAACCAAGGATGCATTGAACTTGCCAGCAGTGAGAAGATCAGTGCAAGGACTAAGCATATCGATGTTAAGCATCACACTTATGTGACTTAGGGTACATGATTACAAAGTCTGAATACATGTAACAGATGAATGACAAAACATGCCTAGAGCCAAGTTTGACAACTTCAAATAACCGCCAATGGGACTATACAGAAAGTAGTTGTTGAGTCGGGGGTGTTGAAATATGTTTAGTGCAACAACTCCAATTGTATGTGTAAGTGTTATAGTCTAGGTTGTGCATTGTCAGCTAAGTAGTTTAAAAAAAAAGGAGGAAAGCTCAAGAGGTTACCGGAATACCATGTGACTGTAGACAGTTTCCTGTATGTGTAAAGTGTTATATTGCTAGGTTTGTGCATTGTCAGTAAAGTTAGTTTAAAAAAAAAAAGAGAAACTCAAGAGGCTCACACACAGGAAATACCATGTGACTGTAACCAGTTTCCTGTGTCTGTGCATGTGAAGAGAAGCACAGCAGCTTGCTGATGCTGCAGAGAGACATTTAAGATGTATATTCTTGTTTCCACAAAGCCCTTCATATTTGTACCTGTTTGTTGCTAATTAAAGCTAAGTTCTGTTGTCAACACGCTTTCAGTGAATCCTGTATTATCTGCTGCCAACAAGGGGTGAGTGAATGATGGACTGGGGTGAGTGAATGAGAGGATGGGGTGAGTGAATGTGGGACTGGAGTGAGTGAATAAGGGACTGGAGTGAGTGAATGCTGGGCTGGGGAGAGTGAGTGAAGGAGAGGGTTGAGTGAATGAGAGACTGGGGTGAGTGAATGAGAGGCTAGAGTGAGTGAATGTGGGACTGGAGTGAGTGAATAAGGGACTGGAGTGAGTGAATGCTGGGCTGGGGTGAGTGAATAAGAGACTGGGGTGAGTGGATGCTGGACTGGGGTGAGTGATTTATTTTGCAATTTCTTTTTTGATAAGTGGTGTAGCGGGTTCCTGTTACTGTGAGGGCACAGGTGAAGGGTGGTCTTAATGCAGAGGGACTGTGTGTGGAATGTGTGTGTCCTGTGTGTGTATGTGCATATGTGTACTGTGTTTCTGTGCTTATGTGTACTGTGTGTATGTGCATATGTGTCCTGTGTTTCTGTGCATATGTGTTCTGTGTGTGTGCCTATGATGCATCCGCTTGTGGGAGCCCACGCCTTCTAAACTGCCCGGGGCCCCTGCAACTCTTAAGCTACGTTCACACATTGTGCATTTTTGAGTGTTTTTTTGCACGCGCTTTTCAAAAATGCGCAATGTGCCTTGTGCCTGCCAGGAAAGTGAATGGGAAATTCACTTTGCCATACAGACACAGTGTAAAAATACGCCCCGCTTTTATGGGAAAAAGTGTGGGCGTAAAAAAATTGACATGTCAATTCTTTACGCACCTGCACCCAAACTTTCTCTCATAGGGGCCGACGCTGCAGGATCTGATGTCACAGAAGGGGGGGGGGAGAATCCTTTTCCTCCTCCCCTGTGTGACATGTGTGACCGCCCCATTTGGGTTTCGCAATGTATACAATGCGAAACCCAAATTAAAGTTAAGCAAATGTGTTAAAAATAATAAAAATTAAATACTTACCCGTCCGAAGCTGTTCCGGTTACCAGGAGCCGAGGCAACAGCAGGTTACGAGATTCCAGGACCTTGCATGATGTCATCGGGCGCTGTGATTGGCCGCTCGCGGTCATGTGATATGTGACGTCATATGTCGCGCATATCACATGACTGCGAGCGGCCAATCACAGAGCCTGATGACATCACGCAAGGTCCTTGCAGGTTGATAACTGCGGTTGTGCTAGCTCCTGGCTCCTGAACACCCGCTGGAGGGTAAGGGTACCTTTACACACGGCTACATTTGTAGCTTGTCACCAGGTAACTTACTGGTTGCAGTGAAATCATGGATACATGGTTCTATCTTGTTGCTGTGTACAAATGGAATCATGTATCCATGATTTCACTGCAACCAGTAAGTTACCTGGTGACAAGCTACAAATGTAGCCGTGTGTAAAGGTACCCTAAGTATTCATTCTTTATTATTTTTAATACATCTGGCTTTCTTTAATTTAGATTTAGTTATATTAATACACTGCGAAATCAAATGGGGGCTGGCAAACATGTCACAGAGGAAAGGAGGAACCAGGATTCTTCCTCCCCTTTGTGACATCACTTCTCCCCCGAGCCCGTAAAAAAGCGTGCTGTGTTAAAAGCACTAGGCTACATACAATTGATACAATTACTGTAAGGGTCCCTTTACATGCCGCCACTTGGTGGCAGCAACTGGCCAACATTGGAGATTTTTGTGTCTGTTGCCATGAAATTGCTACGAAATGGCGGCGTGTAAATTGTGAAGTTGATCGCGTTACCCGCTGTGGATTCGAATACCTGTTGCTGAGCCGTGCTCAAAAACCCAAGGCAACACAAAGGCACAATTGCCATGGTAGTGGCGTCTAAACGGGGCAGAAGCATGGATGTTGCGTCGCCTAGTGAATTCCCAGGGGCGTGCCACAGCCTCATGGATACCGCGCCCCATCAGCGATGATTGGTGGGGGCTACTGTGTTACGATTGGCTGTCCCTACACAGGGTGCCATATTTAAAGAGCTGTCCATTCACACTACACAATTGCAATGGCGTCATGTATTAGCCAGCCTTCCTGCGCAGGCTGGCCAATCATGACGCTATTGCGTTGTCCAATCAGTGTATTAGCGTCACAGAATATACAACTTTGTCACGCCTATGTACTTGTGGATAACAGGAAGTTATCCGCAGGTATTGTCGGAACTTCCCGGGGAACACAGATACCTTCAGTTGACAACGCAATGGCGGCGAGTGCATGCGGCATCGGCGATTGGTATCAACCGTTAAAAACGTGCGCGTGCACGTGCGGTGGATACCTGTTGCTAGGCACAGTGGCGGCGTGTAAAGGTACCTTAACGTTACCTTGATGTTGACATTACCACCCACTTGATACAATTACTGTAATGTTACCTTGGTGTTGTGACTTTACCACCTGCAGCCTGGTGGGGGGTCCGGATCCCCATCCCACTTGCCTGACACTTGCACCAGCAATTTGTGGTAATCTTTAACTTTGTAACTGTGTGATACTTCAAACTGTAATCTGAAATGGATGTACAGGTTTAATTGTGAATGCTGCAGCACTGTATCATTGTAAACACGGGAATATGTGCAATATGGGCGCTAGTGTTACTTTATGTTGTGATTTGTCTACTGCAGCATTGGTATTCATACAATAAGGATGTGTGCTCACTGTCTGAAGGAGCTGTGTGTTGGATGCGGCTCCTCCGAACCTGAGTGAAGCCACGGGTGCCTGCAGGTAGACCGCAGCGACCCTGTACTCACCAAGTGCAGCGGGTGCGGGGCAGTTTCTCCCTGCAGTCACCCGATGGGAGCCGCTTCCGACCCCACAGCATAAAATGAACATGCTGTGGAGGAGCGGACTGCTGGCAACCCGCACCGCAGCTACAAACACACTGCAGGTGGGTAAAGCATAGTGAGGATGGGATTTCTTGAATTCCCATCCACCATGCTTATACTGTACGACGCAGCGGCAAGACGCTGCATCCAAAACGCTGCATATACTGACCGTGAGCACACACCCTTACTGTAACTTTACCTTGGTGTTGTGACATTACAACCTGCAAGTGTCAGTTAGGATACCGAAGTGCCTGAACTCTGTTGCCCTAGAGACATTTATGGTTTCCTGGAAGGTGTTGCATCCCTGACTGAAGATGTAATATCTTCCGTCTCGGTGATGACATGGTTAAACTCAGAGCTCTATACACCGCACAACACATTAGAGTTAGAGGGCCAATCAGGTCCTGGTGGGAGGAGTGAAAGGAGTAGTGTGTGTGGGGGTAGTTGGTAACTTAAGAGAAGTTGGAGTAACGAAGGAGAAGAAGGAGCAAGCTCCGCACTGTTCCGTGCAGCCTGAAACCAACCCTTACCGGCCGGGCACCATTAAGCGGTGACCTGGACCGAAACACGGGCAGCTACTGAACGGGTCTAAACATACCCTTGCCCAAAACCACCGGACCACTGGTTCCGAGGCGAGCGGACGTTCACCGCCGCTCAGCAAACCAGAGTGAAGGAACCACTCCATAGGAGCACCTCACTGCAGCCGCAACTAAGCCGTCTTGCTAGCGGAAGTACCTGCAATAGGGAACCAGGCTCCCCTCCAACCGGGCAAGATTCCACCGGCAGGGAACCTTCAAGTAGCCTCCCTTGTACCCGAACTGGCACACTAAGGCGACACCGGCCACAAATATAAAAAGGACAGATAAAGGAGGAACACCGTAGAGCTCTGAACTAACACCAGTCATCGCTGGGACCACCCGCTCCGTTACCTAAGACTGCATAACCTGTATCACACTAACGGTTGCAGTAAAGACCCGCTACAGAGGAAGCTGGCGTCCGTGCTTTTCTTCAGTTCTGCTATTAACTCTAAATTCACAGCAACAACTGAGCTGCCGTATTCCATCAAGTACAGCTCCTGGCCCCGGGGATCCCTGCTCATCCTGTGGGGAGCATCCCATCTAGCTGCCGCACATCCCCTGGAGGCCCAAGCAGCGCCGGTGCATTCACCGGACTCCCACAGGTGGCGTCACGACAAACAAGAATCATCCCCATCCGTTCATCCCCTATTGATCTGACCACCGGGCCCCACAGCCTCAGGCGCGGAACCGTGACAAGTGCTGCATCGCCTGAGACGTGAGCATCCGGCAACGGTGAGTCAGAATTTGGCGTCACGAACAGGATACGAACAGGCCCGTTTCCCAACGGGTATAGTGTGCCTTACAGAACTTTATTCTGCCAAAAATAACTTTTTCCCACCTTTTTCCACTGGGCCAAAATGGCAACCAAAATGGCGGCTCCCGCCATGTGAAACACAATGTGCTGGCCCAGGGGCGTGCCTCCGCCCCTCTTCGTGGGAGGGCCATGGCAGAGGCGCCAAAATCCTTGCCCGCCCCGATTGCTGGAAACAACCAAGGGGGCGGGTTAAAGACTAAACCACGCCTGCCAGAAACTAAAAATGGCGGCAGGGACGGAGCAACACAACGGAGGTCCGGTAACCAGTGAGAACCCGCCAGCCGAGATGCAGCTCATCATCACCAGTGCAGAAGCCGATGCAGATCGAGATGACCCTGAGGCCCGACCTGATGACAGCAGCAGCCAGACCAGAGCGGAGTCCAAGGAAGCCGAGGAGCTGTCCAGCCAGCCGCACAGACCAGCCAGACGGGTCAGTGTAACGTCAATCACAGGTGAGCGGATCCGTGCACCAGCTCCAGAGCCCCCAGACCGGGACTTGTATCTTACTGACTGTACGAGTTATGAGAGACACGTGGGGCCTCCTGGATGGTGTGCCCTGCGTGCATACAAGTATAATGAGTAAATTGCAGCATCCTGGTCCTGTATATAGTTACAAAATTTGAAGTGCTTTTTCTTATGCAAAACCCATAGACTTTCATAAGGACTTTTTGCTAAGAATTGTTCCGTAACGTTAGAAGAAAATGTGCCTCCCGGACAGGAAGAAAAACAAGCTTGCGTAACTGTTATTAATAAAAATGTTTTATTTTGTTTATGTTTGAAAAATATAAAAAATATTTTCTGTACTGTTCGGGTTTCGTGACACTTGGGGACAAGTGTAATTTCCCAAGGGGGAGTGTGGCGCCCCGCAACGAGTGCGTCACAGGAAGGTTTGCATCCCTGAATGAAGATGTAATATCTTCCGTCTCGGTGATGACATGGTTAAACTCAGAGCTCTATACACCGCACAATACATTAGAGTGAGAGGGCCAATCAGGTCCTGGTGGGAGGAGTGAAAGGAGTAGTGTGTGTGGGGGAAGTTGGTAACTTAAGAGAAGTTGGAGTAACAAAGTAGAAGAAGGAGCAGGCTCTGCACAGTTCCGTGCAGCCTGAAACCAACCCTTACCGGCCGGGCACCATTAAGCGGTGACCTGGACCGAAACACGGGCAGCTACCGAACGGGTCTAAACATACCCATGCCCAAAACCACCGGACCACTGGTTCCGAGGTGAGTGGACGTCCACCGCCGCTCAGCAAACCAGAGTGAAGGAACCGCTTCATAGGAGCACCTCACTGCAGCCGCAACTAAGCCGTCTTGCTAGTGGAAGTACCCACAATAGGGAACCAGGCTCCCCTCCATCCGGGCAAGATTCCACTGGCAGGGAACCTTCAAGTAGCCTCCCTTGTACCCGAACTGGCACACTAAGGCGACACCGGCCACAAATATAGAAAGAACAGATAAAGGAGGAACACCGTAGAGCTCTGAACTAACACCAGTCATCGCTGGGACCACCCGGTCCGTTACCTAAGGCTGCATAACCTGTATCACACTAACAGTTGCAGTAAAGACCCGTTACAGAGGAAGCTGGTGTCCGTGCTTTTCTTCAGTTCTGCTATTAACTCTGAATTCACAGCAACAACTGAGCTGCTGTATTCCATCAAGTACAGCTCCTGGCCCCGGGGATCCCTGCTCATCCTGTGGGGAGCATCCCATCTAGCTGCCGCACATCCCCGGAGGCCCAAGCAGCGCAGGTGCATTCACCGGACTCCCACAGGTGGCGTCACGACAAACAAGAATCATCCCCATCCGTTCATCCCCTATTGATCTGACCACCGGGCCCCACAGCCTCAGGCGCGGAACCGTGACAAGTGCTGCGTCGCCTGAGACGTGAGCAACCGGCAATGGTGAATGATATACCTGACCAGCTTGTTTAGCTGTCTCATTTAACTGTCCCAGGTCTGCTTCATCTGCCTGTTGCTTATGAGTTTCCTCCTGGCTATAGGGAGAGGCAGCCAGACTTTACAGGAATTTTTATTCCCTGTGTTCTGCAGAGTGTTTACTCCTTGTTCTATTTGTATTTAGCACTCAGTATATAAGGAAGCTTTTACTGTATCTACACACAGGTGCCTGATCCTAAGTAAAGTCTTTGTATACTCTCCTCAGAGCTCTGTCTGTTTGGTCTCTTCGATTTGTCTCTCCCTTGTTTGCCTTGGCTTGCCTCTCATTTATCCTGACCTCTCCCTTGTTTCCTGAACCTGTGCTGTTTGTGCCAACCTTTTTTGTCTGTTCCAATGTCTGTGCCTGTATCCGTGCCCATGTCTCCTTCCTCCAAACAAGTGCCTGCTCCTATCTATTATATAATTGCCGTAGAGACTTCCGTCGGACACGGCGCCACTTCCGTGGCTTTGTTCGTGGCTTTGTTCGTGGGCGCACGGCGCCCACGCGACTCACTCGCAATGGCCGCTTAACGGCCATTGCGAGCCGTTGCAGGGGCTCGAGCAATGGGCGCGAAGCGGCCATTGCGAGTCTCCCGCCCCGGCGACGACCGACGAGAGCCGAGCGCCGTGGCCGAAAATAGAACCAAGGGCCTGGCCATGCACAGCTCTAAAGACCGCTATGTATCTCAATGGGAAGAGAGGCGCTATGCTCATTGGTCGGCGCCAGCACACAGCGACCAATGAGCATAGCGCCTCACTTACAGCGGTAAATTTAAAACTCAAAGTCCTCCATCTATCTCAATGGGAAGTGAGGCGCTATGCTCATTGGTCGCTGTGTGCTGGCGCCGACCAATGACAATAGCGCCTCACTTACAGCGGTAAATTTTAAACTCAAAGTCCTCCATGTATCTCAATGGGAAGTGAGGAGCTATTCTCATTGGTCGCTGTGTGCTGGCGCCGACCAATGAGAATAGCGCCTCACTTACAGCGGTAAATGTGAAACTCAAAGTCCTCCATGTATCTCAATGAGAAGTAAGGCGCTATTCTCATTGGTCGGCGCCAGCACACAGCGACCAATGAGAATAGCGCCTCACTTCCTATGGAGATACATGGAGGACTTTGAGTTTCACATTTACCGCTGTAAGTGAGGCGCTATTCTCATTGGTCGGCGCAAGCACACAGCGACCAATGAGAATAGCGCCTCACTTCCCATTGAGATACATGGAGGACTTTGAGTTTCACATTTACCGTTGTAAGTCAGTCGCTATGCTCATTGGTCGGCGCCAGCACACAGCGACCAATGAGAATAGCGCCTCACCTCCCATTGAGATACATAGAGGACTTTGAGTTTCACATTTACCGCTGTAAGTCAGTCGCTATGTTCATTGGTCGGCGCCAGCACACAGCGACCAATGAGCTTCGCGCTCACTTACAGCGCTAAATTTGAAACTCAAAGTCCTCCATCTATCTCAATGGGAAGTGAGGTGCTATTCTCATTGGTCGCTGTGTGCTGGCGCCGACCAATGAGAATAGCGCCTCACTTACAGCGGTAAATTTGAAACTCAAAGTCCTCCATGTATCTCAATGGGAAGTGAGGCGCTATTCTCATTGGTCGCTGTGTGCTGGCGCCGACTAATGAGAATAGCGCCTCACTTACACCGGTAAATTTGAAACTCAAAGTCCTCCATGTATCTCAATGGGAAGTGAGGCGCTTTTCTCATTGGTCGCTGTGTGCTGGCGCCGACCAATGAGAATAGCGCCTCACTTACAGCACTAAATTTGAAACTCAAAGTCCTCCATGTATCTCAATGGGAAGTGAGGCGCTATTCTCATTGGTCGCTGTGTTCTGGCGCCGACCAATGAGAATAGCGCCTCACTTACACCGGTAAATTTGAAACTCAAAGTCCTCCATGTATCTCAATGGGAAGTGAGGCGCTATTCTCATTGGTCGCTGTGTGCTGGCGCCGACCAATGAGAATAGCGCCTCACTTACAGCACTAAATTTGAAACTCAAAGTCCTCCATGTATCTCAATGGGAAGTGAGGCGCTATTCTCATTGGTCGGCGCCAGCACACAGCGACCAATGAACTTCGCGCCTCACTTCCTATGGAGATACATGGAGGACTTTGAGTTTCAAATTTACCGCTGAAAGTGAAGCGCTATTCTCATTGGTCGGCCCCAGCACACAGCGACCAATGAGAATAGCGCCTCACTTACAGCGGTAAATTTGAAACTCAAAGTCCTCAATGTATCTCAATGTGAAGTGAGGTGCTATTCTCATTGGTCGCTGTATGCTGGCGCCGACCAATGAGAATAGCGCCTCACTTCCCATTGAGATACATGGAGGACTTTGAGTTTCAAATTTACCGCTGTAAGTGAGGCGATATTCTCATTGGTCAGCGCCAGCACACAGCGACCAATGAGAATAGCGCCTCACTTCCCATTGAGATACATGGAGGACTTTGAGTTTCAAATTTACTCAAAGTCAAACTCAAAGTCCTCCATGTATCTCAATGGCCAGTGAGGCGTTTCTCTCATTGTACTCATGACAGTAGCAACACTAACCCCTTACATTCTGTTTTATCTGTAATTTCTATAACACAGTGTGTAGTTGTACTGCCACTGCAAAGTTAACCCCTTATATACCATTTCTGCCTTAACTCCATACTTTGTAGTCTCTATTACTACTGCCAGTAGCAACATTAACCCCTTATATTCCATTATTGTTGTTATTTCTATTACACAGTGTATAGTTGTAATGACACTGCGAAATTAACCCATTATATACCAGTTCAGCATTAACTGCATATTTGGTAGTGTTTATAACTACTGCCACTGGTACATTAACCCCTTAAACACCATTTTGGATATAATTTACAGAGCTGAGTCTGTTGTGGGAGTGCCTGTGGCACATTAACTCCTGCAATAACATTTTTGATATCATTATAAGTTCCTACTCTGTTATAGTCCTCTTAGTCGGACATTAACTCTTTCTACACCTCCACTATATTGCTACCCTCACAGTTCTGCCTACATCGCCTACTTAGTCATATATCTGGTGTTTAAGTCTATTATTTAAAACTCTTAAAAAAATTATATACAGATTCTAGACTCCCGATTCTTTAGAATCGGGCTCACAGCTAGTCTTAAATAAGCGCTTTGTTTATTCTCCTCAGAGTTCTGTCTGTTGATCTCTCCACTTTGTCGCTCCTGTTTTAGCTCTGTCTTGCCAAATCTATTTCCGGTCCTGTGCATTCTGGAGTTGGAAAGTACACCCAATACTCACCCACAATGTGCAGCACTGGAAAAAGATGCTGTCGGGTGCATAGATAGGGAAGAGAAAACTCGTCATATCTGGAGGCAGCTCATACATTTTAGAATCTACCAAGAAGGAACAGCGCTAGTATTATTTTTATATGTTTATATAGCGCCATTAGATTCCATGGCGCTTTACATATGGAAAGGGTAGACGAGGACAGGTACAATATATATGGACAATCAAGACATACATATACAGGAGGAGAGAGGACCCTGTCCGCGAGGGCTTACAGTCTACGAGGGACGAGTGGGCATACAGTAGAAGGGTATAGTGCCTGTCGTGATATGGTACAGTGGACTGGGTCTCATGGTAGGTTGTAGACTTGACAGAAGAGGTGGGTCTTCAGGTTTCTTTTGAAGGTTCCCAGGGTAGGTGAGTGTCTAATGTGTTGGGACAGCGAGTTTCAGAGTATAGCAGAAGCACAGGAGAAATCTTGTATGCGGTTGTGAGAAGAGATTAGAGGGGAGTAGAGGAGGAGCTCTTGGGAGGATCGCAGGTTGCGTGAGGGTAGGTATCCAGAGACCATGTCAGAGATGTATGGAGGTGACAGGTGGTGGATAGCTTTGTATGTCATAGTTAGTGTTTTAAACCCGGATCTCTGAGGAATGTGGAGCCAGTGAAGGGCTTGGCAGAAGGGGGAGACAGGGGAGTAGCGGGAAGACAGATGGATTAGTCAGGCAGTGGAGTTTAGGATAGATTGAAGAGGTGCAAGGGAGGTAGTGGGGATGCCAGTAAGTAGGAGGTTGCAGTAGTCAAGGCTGGAGATGATGAGAGCGTGAATGAGTGTTTTAGCAGTGTCATGGTCAAGGAAAGAGCAAATCCGGGAAATGTTTTTGAGCTGGAGTCGGCAGGAGGTGGTGAGGGCCTGGATGTGGGGCTTGAAGGAGAGAGAAGAGTCGAGGATTACCCGAAGGCACTTGGCGTGGGGGTCTGGGGAGAGTGAGCAGTTGTTGACAAAGATGGACAGGTCGGGTAGTGGGGGGAACAGCTTGGGGGGAAGACGGTGAACTCAGTTTTGTCCATGTTCAGCTTAAGGAAGTGAGCAGAGAAGAAGGATGAGATGGCAGACAGGCATTGTGGAATTTTGGAAAGTAGAGAGGTGATGTAGATCTGGGTGTCGTCGGCATAGAGATGGTACTGAAGGCCATGGGACTCAATGAGTTGCCCAAGGCCAAGAGTGTAGATGGAGAAGAGTAGTGGTCAAAGAACTAAGCCTTGGGGACACCGACAGATAGGGGGTAGGGCGAAAAGGAGGTGTGGGAGTGGGTGACACTGAAAATTAGTGGGTGACACTAGTAAATTAGGTCATCACACCCACCGTAGTGTGAAAGCCATAGAAGGAAGGCAGGGATGGATACCATAGGAATGTCTCTTCAGACCAGTATGAATCTCATTAACATAAGAAAATGTAAGTGTATAAATGCATATATTTTCACCTTTAACATTACACTATTAGCTCAGATAGGAATGATTAGAATAGAACTATGAAGCTGCAGCTACAGATAGTGATAGCTAGGGGGGCATAAATGACTTGACAGGTTCCCTTTAACAATCACCAATCATAGCTCCTCCCTAATGGATCTGAGCTAAAGTTTCTAAGAAACAAACATGAAAACATGTAAGTATCATACAAGTAGTATTTATACATCCTGGGGTAATGATAATTCTGTAGGTCAAGTGTGGATAGTCACTTTAATTTAAAGGGATCCTGTCACCCCCAAATCCCCTCCTAAGCTATCCAAACATGTACCTGCAGCATAGTATCACTAATCCCACACTCCTTTTGGCGCAGAAAAGATTCCTGTAAAAGTGTAGAAAAATGTTTTATAACTTACTCATTAGTGATGATAATGAGCAGTGGCTATATTCTTTAGTCACCAAAGCTGGCCATCTTCGTCCTAATATCACGCCTTAATAGGTGTGATCTTCTACTCATATTGTAATCAGCGCCTCCCTGCTCTCCTCGGCGCTGTAAAGGCTGTAATGGGGCTGTAATGACGCGAATTGCGTTATTTCCGGCATCGGGTGACGTCAGTACACCCGCGCCGCTCTGTAGGCTTCAAGCCCGCACTACGCATGCGGCGTGGGTGTACTGACGTCACCCGATGCCGGAAATGACGCGATTTGCGTCATTACAGCCCCATTACAGCCTTTACAGCACTGAGGAGAGCATACACATGCGGCATGGGTGTACTGACGTCACCCGATGCCGGAAATGACGCGATTTACGTCATTACAGCCCCATTACAGCCTTTACAGCGCCGAGGAGAGCAGGGAGGCGCTGATTACAATATGGATAGAAGATCACGCCTATTAAGGCTTGAAATTAGGACTAAGATAGCCCGCCTTGGTGACTAAACAATATAGCCCCAGCTCATTATCATCACTAATGAGTAAGTTATAAAACATTTTTCTACACATTTACAGGATGCTTTTCTGCGCCAAAAGGAGTGTGGGCTTAGTGATACTATGCTGCAGGGACATGTTTGGATAGCTTAGGGGTGCGATTTGGGGGTGACAGGATACCTTTAAGAGATGTTCCATCTTCCCTATTTATAAGAATCCTGTTTCAGAATTTAAAGATTTTATACTGTTTCTTGAATGTACTTACTATTTTAAAGTATATTCAAATAAGCTATATTTCATTGTTCCCAATAAAGCAATAGAGGTTGCTTTCCTCATAAAAAAACCCACATTTTTACTATTTTATTTGGCATATATTCATTTTCTCTGACTTATCTCAATTCTTTGGGAGGCCTTTACAATAATAACCAGTTAGCTTACATAAAAACAGAATGATACTAGTGAAATATTATTGAAGATTGAAAAGGAAACACAATTTAAGAGCATCCTTTGACTGAAATCTCAAAGTGCAATTTTTATGACATTTTTATTGGCAATTTTTACATATTTTTTCTAACCAGAAATTACCTTAAAGTTTTATAGGAAAATATTTAAAAGTCTTCTTTCACTTTTTTTCCCATAGGCTTCCATGTAGTTGAATAGCAGAAAAAAAGTATATTTAACCTCTTAAGGTGCAGGTCTATTTGGATCATAAATGTGTTTTCAATTTTCATAAATGAGAACCCTAAAATGACAAACAGAGTGGCACGTCCCCACCTGAACCTGCTTCTGCAATTCCTGCCCTGGCCACTTAGGGTGCTGTTACACACAGCGATGTTCCAGCGATCTCGACAATGATGAAGATCGATGGAACATCGCTGTGTGGTCGCTGTGGAGCTGTGAAACAGGCAGATCTCCTCAGCGACCAGGGACCAGGGAGCAGACTTCCACATTGCTGGGTAAGCGGTAGGACGCTGGTAACCATGATAAACAGCGGTATCTAGGCAGCGCGTGCTGCCTAGATAACCACTGTTTATCATGGTTACCAGCGTCCTCCCGCCTATCGCTGGTAACCATGATAAACACCTGGTATCTAGGCAGCGCGCGCTGCCTAGATACCCGCTGTTTATCATGGTAACAAGCCTGTGAGGTTGCTGATCGCTGGTCTCTCACTGTCACACGCAGCAATATGTGCTGACCAGCGGGAGACCAAGGACCAAAAAATGGTCCTGAACCATGTGCAGCGATCAGCAACCTCACAGCAGGGGCCTGATTGCTGCTACATGTCACACACTGCAACATCGCTGGAGAGATCGCTGTTACGTCACAAAACCTGTGACGTATCAGCGATCTCGCTAGCAATTTCACTTTGTGTGACAGGGCTTAAGCATTTATGTATTCACCCTATAAGTGGTGAAACTGATAAAGGTGATAAGTCCTCATCTGTGTCTGCTCCTTCATTTGCATATTGATTTAAATGCTGATTTCTCAGCAATGTAAAGCCCCTGTCACACCTAGCGAGATCGCTAGCAAGATCACTGTTTCGTCACAGGTTTTGTGACGCAACAGCGACCTTGCCAGCAATCTCGCTATGGTTGACACGCAGCAGCGACCGGACCCCCGCTGTGACATCGCCGATCGTGTCGGAATGACCTAGACCATTTTTTGATCATCGGGTTCCCGCTGGGCAGCATTCACTGGTGTGTTTGATGCTTAACAACGACCTTGTTGGCGACTCAGAACTCAGCTACATAGGTCTGAGTTGTCAGACTAGCTGCTGTGTGACAGGGTCCCAACGACCGCCAAGGTCATTCTACGGGTCGCCGGATCGTTACTGCGTCGTTCAGTAGATCTGACTTTTTGACATTTCACCTGCGACCACGTGTGACGGGACCCTAAGAACAGACTGGACATATAAAGGTATTGCTGGACTTGTTTTTGAAAGAACTACATTTAGATATAGATACATTCGGAGGTGAAATCCGGCTGACAAATTCTGCTACTACATTGTATGATGCATAGTTGTCAACTAACCCTGATTCAGCCACACTGTCCCAGCATGTCAGGCCTTTGCTCTGACTTCCCCCACCTCTCTGCTCTTGGTTTTTCCTCATTAGTGTTAATAGGGCCAGCAGGGCCAGCTGTAGGCTATTCTTTTTGCACTGTTTCTATCTTTTTCCTTGCTGGTCTCCAAGGTCTCTGTCCATTTTAGCTTACATAATTCTTGCCAAAATACCTATTAATTGTTGTTGGTTAGAATCCTGACCCATCTACAAGGGATTGATTTTTCAATTTGCATATTCAGGGGGCTTATGTTTTATCTTCTGCCCTATAAAGTTTTAAATAGTGTTTATTTTTTTTAAACAATAAATGTTTATTGAGCAGAGTTTTCATACAAATCAAACAAGACATAAGTAAAACATCATAATAGATCCATGTAAAGAAAACAAAAACGAGGGTAAGGAAAAAAAGGGGGGGGGGAGATGGGGAAAATGGGGAATTCCCCTAAGGGGAGCCGCGTAGTCACATTTGACACCTTCTTAGAAAGGCTCTAAACAAATAAGCCAATAAAACAGTCAGACAGCTTCTGGGCTCGGGATCTGCTCCATTCTTATACCTAGGTCCAAACTCACCCCTGGACCAAGTCCAAGCCCAGACTCAAGGGTGCCGAGTCAACACCACGACTATTACATGTTCCATATTACTCTTTGCATTTGGTATTAAAAGGGAATAGCAAGAGGGTGGGAAGCCCATATTTGCCATGCATCTAGAGTCTGTTTTCTAATTGGTAGGTTTTGCGCCAGGTAATATTCGTGAGCAAAAATAGAATTCACCTTGTTCACCACCTCCAATAGCTTAGGAGGGGTCTGCGCCTTCCAGTCGGACGCCAAGGCCAGCCTGGCAGCCACCAGGATGTAAGTTAGGGTCTTCCACATACTGGGGGATATGATTCCAGGCCAATATGTAGGAGTGCCAACTGTGGCGAGAGAGGGGTCATAAAACCTGTAACCGACTGGATCAGGCGCTCGACTAGAAGCCAGAAGGGGGTGACTTTCGGGCAGTGCTACCACATGTGAGCAAGATTTCCTTTCTGTCCACATAATCTCCAACACAAAGGGGAAGTAAGTTTCCCAAACCTGGCCAGGCGGGCTGGCTGGCGGAAGCTACCAGCGTAAGTGTATTTTCTTTAAGTTCCCTAGATGGTCGATACACCTGGTGAGTTTAGCCATGCGCTGAGACGCTTTCTCCCAACTCTCTCTTTCCCCAGTAAATTGGAGGTCCTCCTCCCATTACTGCATATAGGCTTATTTCTCCGGGTCGTCCCTAGTCAGGAGAGCATTATAGATCTGGGACAAACCCTTCAGATCTGATGGGCTGGTCAGGAGATAGCTCAGGAAGGCAGAAGGGAGTATCTCCCCTTCAACCAGTCTCCAGCCTCAGTAGTCAGAAAATGTCTCAGTTGGAGGTATTGTAAGTACAAAGCTCAAAAGTGTGGGTCAAAATCTGTCAATGTATCAAATGGCACCAAGACCCTTTCCGTCATTAGGTCTGCTAGTGTATGAATTCCCGCATCTTCCCATCTGGGGATCTCCAAAAAGGGAATATGTAAGCGAAGTGCATTTAAAGAAATGTCAGATGCTGGTAATCTGGTCCAGGATTTTGGTAGGCCTCTCCAGTGGAGAAGCAGGGTACGCATCGTGTCTAGTTTAAAGTTTCTTTTTAATTTGGTTAGGGATTCTGCCTCTAGGATAGTCTGAAATCCTTGGTGTCCGGCCCCGTCAACATGACTCTCAATCTGCATCCAACCCAGGTCTTCAACAGATGTCCAGAACCTTTTTGCCTCCTCCAATATGACTGCCCCATGATAAGACTTTAAGTCTGGGACCCCCATCCCACCTTTATTCATGTGGAGTGACATAACTTTTTTGGAGACCCTCAATTTTCATCAGCCCATATGTATCTATTAGTCTGGGACTGCAATTTGTACATTCACCTGCCAGGGACGGCGACAGGCACACACCGGAAACAGTAAAGAATCTTAGGTAAAAGCATCATCTTAAACGCCTGCGCTCTCACCATCCATGTCAAGGCATGTAGGGGGTGTTTACTCATGGTGTCTGATAACGCTTTCACAAGGACCTCGACATTATCCTGTACTATCTGCAGGGTGGGGCTTAGTTTGATACCTAAATATGTTATGCCGTCCGGGAACCATTGAAAGGGTAACCTCTCTGATAAGCTAGAAGATAGAGACAACGGGACACATATTGTTAGTACCATAGATTTTGAGGTGTTTAGTTTGTATAGGGACACTTGCGCAAATTTGTCGAGGGCAGTCATAGTCGCAGGGAGGGAAGTTTCAAGATTTGTGCAGGCAATTATGATATCGTCCGCATACAGGCCTATTTTATGGTCCAGTCCTCCGACCGCGATACCCGATATCAGCGGGTCCGCCCGGATCAGGGCTGCAAGAGGTTCCACAACCAAGGCAAAGATCACGGGCGAAAGGGGGCAACCCTGCCTCGTGCCATTGGTAATGTGGAAGCTCCTGAGCAGGAACCCGGAGGCAAGGACTCTGGCATTTTGGCGGGAGTACAGGCCAAGGATTGCCGAAACAATCGGCCCCTCAAAGCCAAACATCCCTAAGACAGCCCGAAGGTATCCCCAGTGCACCCCATCAAAGGCTTTCTCGGCATCAAGTGACAGGAATGCACTGGGGACCCCCCTAAGCTCTGCCATTTTTACCAAATCCACCATCCTCCTGGTGCTGTCCTTCGCCTGCCTCCCAGACACGAAGCCCACCTGATCCGGGTGAATTAAAGAGGGAAGAACTCGAGCAAATCTGGACGCCAGTAATTTTGAAAATATCTTCAGGTCGCAATTTAGCAGAGAAATAGGCCTGTAACTAGCTGGAGAATCATGCGGTTTGCCTGGTTTCGGTATGGTGGTGATGGTCGCCTCCAAGGCAGCGGGTGAGATGGTTCCCTTCGCCTGCCACAAGTTGAATACTCGTAAAAGATACGGTGACAGTTCAGCTGCGAAGGTTCTATAGTATGCATTGGAAAAACCATCTGGGCCCGGGGCTGAGGAGGGTTTAGTGGAATAAATAATTGTGGCGATTTCTTTCGTCGACATGGGCCTATTTAGTTCTGACAATTGATCTTCAGTTAGTGATGGGAGTGTCAGGGACTCAAGAAAGACATTAACCTCATCCAAGTCAGGCTGGGGTGTCTCTCTACAGTCTTTCAAGTTGTAAAGGGACTCATAAAACACTGCGAACGTCTCCGCTATCTCTTCTGGATTTCTAACCACCCTGCCATCTACAGTATTCATAGAGTCTATCATTGTCATGGCTGATCTCTTTTTAAGTCTCCTGGCCAGGAGCGACCCAGCTCTGTCTCCAGCTGCATAATGGGACATCTTAACTTTTCTCAAGTGCTTCTCATATTCATGGAGCATCAGGCCTCTAAGCTGATTTCTGAGAGAAAAGATCTGAGCAGAATTATTTATCCTTGGGTTTGATTTATTTAGGTCTTCAAGGGTCTGTAATTGAGACAGGAAGTCCTCTCGTGCTTTTTCACGGGATCTTTTCAGCTGAGAGGCTTTCTGTATCAATGTGCCCCTTATGACGGCCTTGTGAGATTCCCATAGTATCTCATCTGTCACATCTCCCTTGTCATTGAGGACAAAAAAGTCCGATAGTCCCTTGCCGATCGCCCCAACCACAGCCTGGTCCGACAACAGGTTAGCATTAAGTCGCCAAGTACGCGGAGGGAAACCTCCCCCCGTCAGGGCCACCTCCAACGACACCGGCGCATGGTCCAACCAAGTGATCAGACCCATTTCCGCACAGACACAGGCCCCAAGAGTGTTATCATCGACCAAAAAAAGGTCAATTCTCGAGTAGGACCTGTGTCTATGGGAGTAGAATGAGAAGTCTTTTACTGATGCATGGAGGTAGCACCTGATGTCGTGGAGGCGAAATTCTCTAGCCAAGGGGCCCAGCTCCTTGCCCCTTCCTATGGACGGGGCAGTACTGTCCATAAGTCTGCTGGGGACCAGGTTGAAATCTCCACAGACAATCACCTTGCCGACTGCCACCTGTTTCAAACGTTCAAACCAAGACCTAAGAAACTTAATTTGCCCAATATTTGGTGTGTAGACAATCAACAGAGTGTAAACGGTCCCTGCAATTTTACATATCACAATAAGAGCACGACTCATGGGGTCGGGGATAACTTGAACCATTTGGAATTGAACAGAGTTTCTAATGAGGATTCCCACCCCTGCTTGCTTCTTATCAGGGTGGTTGTCAAAAAACAAATGGGGAAAAAGTCGGTGGCTCAGTCGAACATTATCCGCTGCTAGGAGGTGGGACTCCTGGAGAGCACAGAATAACCGCGAAGGGCCTCTTTCCAGAGGTAGGAGAGTTTGATAGAGGAATTCAATCCCTTTACATTAAGCGAAACCAGTCTCATAGTCATAGCTACTGTTTTTACAATTCACAGTGCCAATATGATTCATAATAATATGGGGGAGAACCCCTAGGGGACGGGGGGGGGGGCACGTATGGAAGGAAGATAGTCAGAGAAAAAGACAAGGGGAAGAAACAGAAATTATGGGAACAAAAAAGGTAAACAAGAACACAAAACACCAATGTAAACTTAATTCAAGGCAAAGTGCCAAGATGCTGGGGAGAAAGGGGGGATTATACCACCCCACCTCAACAAGTGCAAGGTAGAACGGTCCCCCTGCAGGAGATAAGGTCTAATTACGGCCTTCAAAGAAGGTCTCAGAGCCTCTTGCTATTCGAGAGATCAGTCACATCCGACCCTGTATAGTCAAACAAATTCACAGCCCTTCAGACCTCTCCATCTATTATCTCCGGGCCTCGCATCTCCAACGGGGCCCTTTTTTTTGGGGTCACTGATGCAGTCTTGGGGAAGTTCCAGTCTTGAAAAGCTTTCCTCATTTTGGAAGGAGAATTAAAGAGTTGCCTCGATCCTCTGTAGCAAAATATCACCGACACAGGGTATGTATGGGTTCCGGGGGACAAATCTGGGAACACAAAGACCGCCCTGAAGGGGGAAGGGAGCTCCGGATGATTTCTCATTGCAGCCAGTAACTTTTGCTGTGGTTTTGGGAGGAGAAACAGACTAAAATGTCTCTCGGAACATCTCTGTTCAGTCTTGCAGGTTTAGGTAGTCGAAAAAGTTTATCAATTTTCCTTTCTGTGTCAGGCATCTCAGGGAGAGTTACCTCCATAAAGGTTGTTACCGTGGTCATGAGGTCTTCCTTATCTCCCCCTCCGCAACTCCTCTCAATTTCACATTCTTAATACGATGTTTGTCCTCTAGATCACAGACAGCCGCCTGTAACTGCCTGACCTCTGAGTCCACTTCTGCAAAATCATCTGCGAGGCTGTTATGGGCAGCAGCAAAGTCCACCATTTTATGTTCTATGTGTCCTGTTCTTTCACTTATGGCCGTTAGATCTGCTCTTAGATCAGCAATCATGCCCCTCATATCATCCTGCAGGGACCTGCGGAGGGATTCTAGGCAGCCTCTCAGACATCCCTTTGTCACTGGAGCCTCATCATCCGCTGTAGTTCCTGAACCTTCTCCTCCATGCTGAGAACAAGGAGAGCAGTGAGGTGTTGCTGTTCCCGCCCCTTGCACCATGCTGGAAGCAGACCTCAGTATTCTGTCTACCCCAAAGAAATCTCTCACCGAGTGCTCGGTATCTCTGCGTCTGGAGCCGCCTTTAGACATCTCAGTCTGCTCCTGAGGTAATCCGATCTCACCCCAGCAGGTTTTGGAGGTCTTAGTGGCTGTTAGGTGCCAATAACAGGGCTCAGTGTGCAGAGCTCCTCACTAAGCGTCCTGTTCCATCAGATGCAGGACACGCCCCCCATTTTAAATAGTGCTCATACTAATTAATATCTTACTGTATCAATTTGTCCCCTATTTGATAATCCAACAAGAATAATTATTTATCGATCATTAATGGACTATTATTAATTATATGTTATATTATGTCGTCTAGTACTCCTATCTGCCCTTTATGAAAGTATAGCATTTATCTAGGTCACATGACAGTTGCCATGCCGATCACATGTGCACTATCTGTAACCCCTTTTCTGGGCCACGATAGGCCCTTAATGACCTGCCAATCACATGATGGCGCTCATTGAATCTCTTCTGATGCACCGACCATGCGAGTACACTCAGAGATATCTGGAATGTGCAAATTGAAGGAAATATGGGGTTGGGAGATAAATGATTTGGTCACATGACCATATACACGGTCGATGTCCATTGCCACAAGTTTAATAATCCTTATAGACAAGTAATTCATAAGTTCTATGACCTAATGCTGGACAGTAGTGTGCTATAAACCATCATATTATATCATGTATACAGGGTGGGCCTTCTATATGGATACACCTAAATAAAATGGGAATGGTTGGTGATATCAACTTCCTGTTTGTGGCACATTAGTATATGGGAGGGGGAAAATTTTTCCAGATTGGTGGTGACCATGGTGGCCATTTTGAAGGCGTTCATTTTGTATCCAACTTTATTTTTTTCAATGGGAAGAGGGTCATGTGACACATCAAACCTATTGAGAATTTCATAGGAAAAACAATGGTGTGCTTGGTTTTAATGTAACTTTCTTCTTTCATTAGTTATTTTAAGTTGATATCACCATTCATTCCCATTTTATTTAGGTGTATCCATATAAATGGCCCACCCGGGCAATTGTCTTTGCTGTGCAGCATCTGAAACAATGGATACTGGAAGCATCTGCTAGTATTTCTTCTGCGGTGTTGCTATCACTGTGCCAAGAATGGGAGAAGAGGGTTGCATTGACAATACAACACATTCGGCAGCAGTTTGAACACATTTTGTAAGTGGTCATAAACTTGCAAATAACTAATGAAAGAAGAAAGTTTACGTTAAAACCAAGCACACCATTGTTTTTCTTATGAAATTCTCAATTTGTTTGATGCGTCACATGACCCTCTTTCCATTGAAAAAAATAAAGTTGGATCCAAAATGGCCAACTTCAAAATGGCTGCCATGGTCACCACCAATCTGGAAAAGTTTTCCCCCTCCCATCTACTAATATGCCACAAACGGGAAGTTGATATCACCAACCATTCCCATTTTATTAAGGTGTATCCATATAGATGGCCCACCCTGTATAATTCTTATATTTGCTGGTAGTCATAATTAGGGTAATAGTAAAATCACTAATGGGATGTGGAGTCATACCCCACCTCCTCCACTAGCCCTTCCTGCAATCTGACCACTTCCTGTTTGGTCTGTATTCAAACTTTGGAGAGAAGTGGCTATTCAGGTGTCCCTCACACTTATCAACCGCAGGCTATTAAAGCCTGAGAACTATGATAAACCATCGCTCCCCTGATGAGAAATAACCGAAATGTATTAGGGGTGTTTTGGGATCCTCATCAACAAAGGTGTTCTGGGTGAAGGGTATACTTAAGATGGTGGGACCTCCACCCCATTGTTCTTATGATCAGATCAGTCTATATGGAACAACCACAACGGATGTGTGAGATTGTTCCATTTATTTCCTCTCTGCTAATACATGCAGATATTTGAGGTTGTCAGGTGCACACATCATAGTGAGCATAGATTATGAATGAAAATCTGCTTCTAACACAGGTGTGGCACCATAATTTTTGAGCTATTGCCTTGAACCCTAAATTGAGGGTACTATATGTCTTTTTGTTGTGTGTCTGTGTGTACATTCCTTTTAAAGTAATTTATTAACAGTTACATTTTATTATAGTTCCCTACTCCTGCTTTCTCCTCAGGGCCTCTATGCTGATCTGCCCACAACTAGAACTCATGAACTCCTTGTCCATAGGCTAAAAGCTCTGCCATTGAACCACTGCCTGGACTGAGAGAGTATGGAGGATTTGGTAATCTTGACCTGCATTGCAGGTAGGAAACCCAGAAGAACATTATTTCACTACATAGAGATACATTGTAAATGGGAGTGGATTTCTATGTCCCTAGAGATGAAGACATTTTTTTTTAATTTTTTGTGCCTGTCAAACTTTTCTTTACTTTCCCTTTCTCTCTGGAACTCAAACTAACAACCTTCAAACATTTTAGTAGGAACTAATCTTTTGAGTCACAGACTCAAAGGCTGCATGCACACGATCAGTAATAGCAGCTTTTTGGACGCAGCGGATTTCTGCTGAGTCCAAAACGCTCAATTCAACATTAGAAGCACGGTGGATGGGATTTCTAGAAATCCCATGCCCACTGTGCTTTCCCTTTCCACAGCGTTATTTCAGTTGCGGTGCGGGTTGACGGGCTTCCGCATCTCTGCAGTATGTTGGTTTAATGCTGCGAGCTCCAGCAGGTGAATGCAGGGAAAAGCCACCCTGCCACGAATGCAAATCATGGGCACAGGGCAGCTGCGTTCTCCCTGCGTTCACCCGCAGCTTCCCTCAGGTCCAGGACACTGTGTCTCTGGATCTTCTGCACAGCCTAAATACTTGAAGCTGCAGTATAGTCTCTGACTCCACAGACAAATTACACTGGACAGAGATACGTTATACAGAGCAGTATGTGCTGTATTCTAGAGGGAGAATAAAATAGATGTTTTCCTTCAAATAAAATTACTAAAAAATAATTGCCAAAAAATTAGAATATTGTCATTTTTCTTTCTTTTTTTTAAAATAATAAACATCATAAATAGCATGGACATATTTGGTGTTCCTGTAAGGGCCGCTTTACACACACCAACTTCTGTGTCCAACTTCTGAACAGATCTCTGGTTGCAGTGAAATCATGGACACATTGCTCCACTTTATACACAGCCACAAAATGGAGCAATGTGTCCATGATTTCACTGCAACCAGAGATCTGTCCAGAGGTTGGTCACAGACGTTGGTGTGTGTAAAGCGGCCCTAACTGTTATGACCCGCACAACACAGCAATCAGATTATCTATGGGAATAGGTAAATGGTGTAAAAAATATGGCGTGAATAATTTTTCTCTATTAAACCCATAAATAAGTGTATTAAAAATGTAACACTGAGACCGTGTAAATGCTGTGTTTTTTTTTCTCCATGTGTCTGCACAATGCAATGCAATAACAATTTTCTCTAATTATTGCATGTAAATAAATTAGTGTATATAGATCCAGCGCATGCTTTGTAAATCACCTCGGTATTATTTGATTACCTTTTGGGTGTATAGATCGAGAGGTACCGTATATAAATCTAGAAATAAAAATGAAAAATACAAATAGAAAATAAAAATATATACCTCTACTCCGTGTAGAAATCACACTGTAGTTTATTAAAAAATTGATTTAATAAAACTAGTTAAAGTCATGTGTCAAGGATTGACATTACCTATTAAAGGGTAGACAAGGGCGCAATAGGGTCTTATCTCTTAGATACCAGATAGTTAAAAAATGGAAGGTACTGCTCACCTTATACAGATCTGTGCCCCACAACCTGTTTAAACGCTCAAAATTGCTGCTGCAGAATCCATCGTTCCATCAGGAACAACATATGCATAAATCCAAAGGACCAAGGTGTATAATGATCCGCGCTGCTGAGTATAAGGAAGGACCACAATCTTGGTATATAAGAATGGTGCTTTACTTCTTCTACGCGTTTCGGGGCTGTCCGAGCCCCTTCCTCAGGAATACCACCATAAACAATATGGTTTATGGTGGTATTCCTGAGGAAGGGGCTCGGACAGCCCCGAAACATGTAGAAGAAATAAAGCACCATTCTTATATACAAAGATTGTGGTCCTTCCTTATACTCAGCAGCGCGGATCGTTGTACAACCTGGTCCTTTGGATTTATGGAAGGTTTGACATTAGTACTTGAGGTAGTTTTTATATCTTAGATTTATGGATGGGTCTTTTGGAGGGATGTTTTTTTCTTTTCTTTTCTAGAGAAGAAAGAAATATCACCTATTAGTAGAGTTGTCTTTTGTTTCTTCATCCAATTTCAGTGACCCCCTGGTGCTAAGGTATGTATTTTAAGGAGAAAAAAGAGTTGTTTGCGCAAAAATAGAAAAGCTTTATTTTAAATTCCTTCAATTTATGTATCCATGCGTGGTCAATGTCCTGTCACCCCTGTTCTGTGGATATTGTCACACCTTTTAAATGTGTAACTTGTATTTTATGTCAACTTTTTTGAACAGGATTTAAAATAAATGTTTTCTATTTTTGCACAAAATAGGCCATGTCCACACACCTGCGCTCTAAGTATTTAGCGCTTCTGCGCTAAATACTTAGGTTTTGTGAGAGAAGCGCAGGTGCGTTCTGCTAGCAGTGTTTCCCTGTGCGCTCGGCATAAGCGGTCACTAGGCAGCCTGCTGCATGAACTGGTTACCACGATACACATCGGGTAACCAGGGGCTGCGTTTCAAGAAAGCACCGGCACACACACACCTGCGCTTCTCTCACAAAACCTAAGTATTTAGCGCAGAAACACTAAATATTTAGAGCGCAGGTGTGAGGACATGGCCATACTCTTTTTTCTCCTTAAAATACATGTATATTGAGTTCATGTTGCACATGCTGTGCACATGGGGTGCTGCTAAAAGAAGGTAGCCTGAATATGCCAAGATGGTAAATTTGTGAATATCTAATATATAAAACCACAAGAGATTTGTGACGTCAGTTCCGTCACTTTGCACACACTTCCGTAATTTTATCCCAGGGTACACCCGCTCAGGGTGACCCAAGATGGCCACCCTAAGCGTGAGTACCCTGGCGACCCACACTACTCGGCACTCACCCCCCCAACCCACGTCCACACACACGTACACCCCTGACACAACACGATCGTACCCCTCCCCCCCACACACACTCATACACACACTCATACTCTCATGCAGACTACCAGTCTCCGGTATACTTACCCCACCGCCATCCCGCTGCGCCGCTCCAGCTTAGCCCCGCCCACCACGCGACAGACTCCGTCCACCTCGCGGGGCTCCCGCCAAGCTCCGCCCATCTCACGGGGCTCCCGCCAAGCTCTGCCCACCTCGCGGGGCTCCCCCCAAGCTCTGCCCTCCTCGCGGGGCACCGTCCAAGCTCCGCCCACCTCCCGAGGCTCCCACCAAGCTCCGCCCACCTCGCGGCAATCCCACCAGGCTCCACCCACCTTGCTCCACCCACATTGCCCCGCACCCGCCTGGCTCCACCCACCTCACCTGCGCTGACCACTGAGCCTCCATCCTGGCCTGACCACTGAGCCTCCGTCCTGGGCTGACCACCGAGCCTCCGTCCTACACTGACCACCGAGCCTCCGTCGTCTGCTGACCACCGAGCCTCCGTCCTCTGCTGACCACTGAGCCTCCGTCCTGCGCTGACCACCGAGCCTCCGTCCTCTGCTGACCACAGAGCCGCCATCCTGGCCTGACTACCAACCCTCCGTCCTGGCCTCACCACCGACCCTCCGTCCTGCGCTCACCACCGACCCTCCGTCCTGGGCTGACCACTCACCCTCTGTCCTGCGCTGACCACTCTGCCTCCATCCTGCGCTGACCACTCTGCCTCCTTCCTGCGCTGACCACTCTGCCTCCTTCCTGCGCTGACCACTCTGCCTCCTTTCTGCGCTGACCACTGAGCCTCCATCCTGCGCTGACCACTCAGCCTCCATCCTGCGCTGACCACTCAGCCTCCATCCTGCGCTGACCACTGAGCCTCCATCCTGTGATGACCACTCTGCCTCCTTCCTGCACTGACCACTCTGCCTCCTTCCTGCGCTGACCACTCTGCCTCCATCCTGCGCTGACCACTGAGCCTCCATCTTGTGCTGACCACTGAGCCTCCATTCTGTGCTGACCACTGAGCCTCCATCCTGTGCTGACCACTCAGCCTCCATCCTGTGCTGATCACTGAGCCTCTATCCTGCGCTGACCACTGAGCCTCCATCCTGCGCTGACCAATGAGTCTCCATCCTGCGCTCACCACTCTGCCTCCATCCTGCGCTGCCCACTCTGCCTCCATCCCGCGCTGACCACTGAGCCTCTATCCCGCACTGACCACTGAGCCTCCATCCTGTGCTGACCACTGAGCATCCATCCTGTGCTGACCACTCCTTCCTGTGCTGACCACTGGGCCTCCATCCTGTGCTGACCACTGAGCCTCCATCCTGTGCTGACCACTCCATCCTGTGCTGACCACTCAGCCTCCATCCTGCGCTGACCACTCAGCCTCCATCCTGCGCTGACCACTCAGCCTCCATCCTGTGCTGACCATTCCATCCTGTGCTGACCACTCAGCCTCCATCCTGCGCTGACCACTGAGCCTCCATCCTGCGCTGACCACTGAGCCTCCATCCTGTGCTGACCACTCTGCCTCCTTCCTGTGCTGACCACTGAGCCTCCATCCTGCGCTGACCACTCTGCCTCCTTCCTGTGCTGACCACTGAGCCTCCATCCTGCGCTGACCACTCAGCCTCCATCCTGCGCTGACCGCTCAGCCTCCATCCTGTGCTGACCACTGAGCCTCCATCCTGTGCTGACCACTCCATCCTGTGCTGACCACTGGGCCTCCATTCTGCGCTGACCACTGAGCCTCCATCCTGGGATTACCACTGAGCCTCCATCCTGTGCTGACCACTGAGCCTCCATCCTGTGCTGACCACTGAGCCTCCATCCTGTGCTGACCACTCAATCCTATGCTGACCACTCAGCCTCCATCCTGTGCTGACCACTGAGCCTCCATCCTGCGCTGACCACTGAGCCTCCATCCTGCGCTGACCACTGAGCCTCCATCCTGCGCTGACCACTAAGCCTCCATCCCGCGCTGACCACTCTTCCTCCATCCCGCGCTGACCACTCTGCCTCCATCCTGCGCTGTCCATTCTGCCCCCATCCTGCACTGACCACTCTGCCCCATCCGGCGCTCAACATTCTGCCTCCATCCTGCGCTGACCACTCTGCCTCCATCTTGCGAATACCACTCTGCCTCCATGCTGCACTGACCACTGAGCCACTGCGCAGTGCTAACCACTGAGCCAACGCACTGTGAAAACCACTGAGCCACCGCACTGTGCAAACCACTAAGCCTTCACACCGTGAAAACTACTGAGCCATCAAATACAGTGCTAACCACTGAGCCACCATATACACTGAAAACCACTGAGCCCCATATACACTGAAAACCACTGAGCCATCATACTGTGCTAACCACTGAGCCATCATACTGTGCTAACCACTGAGCCAACATACTGTGCAAACCACTAAGCCTTCACACTGTGAAAACCACTGAGCCATCAAATACACTGCTAACCACTGAGCCACCATATACACTGAAAACCACTGAGCCATCATACTGTGCTAACCACTGAGCCAGCGTATACTGTGCTAACCACTCAGCCATCATACTGTGCTAACCACTAAGCCACCGCGCAGAGCTAACCACTGACCCACCATATACAGTGCTAACCACTGAGCCACCATATACAGTGCTAACCACTGAGCCACCGTATACAGTGCTAAACACTGAGCCACCGTATACAGTGCTAACCACTGAGCCACCACATACAGTGCTAACCACAGAGCCACCATATACAGAGCTAACCACTGAGCCACCGTATACAGTGCTAACCACTGAGCCACCGTATACAGTGCTAACCACTGAGCCACCGTATACAGTGCCAACCACTGAGCCACCATATACAGTGCTAACCACTGAGCCACCGTATACAGTGCTAACCACTGAGCCAGTGTATACAGTGCTAACCACTGAGCCAATGTGTACAGTGCTAACCACTGAGCCACCGTATACAAGGCTAACCACTGAGCCACTGTATACAGTGCTAACTACTGAGCCACCTTATACAGTGCTAACCACTGAGCCACCATATACAGTGCTAACCACTGAGCCACCATATACAGTGGTAATCACTGAGCCACCGTATACACTAAAAAACCACTGAGCCATCATACTGTGCTAACCACTGAGCCAGCGTATACTGTGCTAACCACTCAGCCATTATACTGTGCTAACCACTAAGCCACCGCGCAGTGCTAACCACTGAGCCACCGTATACAGTGCTAACTACTGAGCCACCATATACAGTCCTAACCACTGAGCCACCGTATACAGTGCTAACCACTGAGCCACCGTATACAGTGCTAACTACTGAGCCACCATATACAGTCCTAACCACTGAGCCACCGTATACAGTGCTAACCACTGAGCCACCGTATACAAGGCTAACCACTGAGTCATCGTATGAAAGGCTAACCACTGAGCCACCATATACAGTGCTAACCACTGAGCCACCGTATACAGTGCTAACTACTGAGCCACCGTATACAGTGCTACCCACTGAGCCACCTATATACACACAATTATTTCACCGCACTCCCCTATTAGTAAATAAACTATATATGGATTCTAGATTACCCGATTCTTTAGAATCGGGCCACCATCTAGTAAAAAAATAATCATTGCGCCACACTGTTTTAAAAGAGCCTATCCTAATCACTGTTCACTCACCTATTCCTGTTGTGCCCAATCTGCACAACAAGACTGTAGGCTCAATGGTGAGGGAGTAGCTGTAGATCCTCTCCCGTCGGCTCCTGTGCCAGACTGACAACGTGATGGAAAAAAACTTGCTTCTATCCGGACCCCGTGACCGGTCATGTGCTTTCCACGTCAGCAAGGTCCTATCAACTAGAGCAGCTCGCAACCACCACACTCCCGTAGGGAGGCAATAACCAGGTAAAATATCAAACAGTGGTGTTCAAGTTGCAGTGCTAAGGAAGGACACTATGCAGATCGAAGTTTTTGAAAAATTTCCTCCTGATTTATTAGACAAAATACTATCGCGGGATCTCCAGAGCAGGCGGGGAACAGCGCATTCCCCGCCGCGGCCACCTTGCAGCTCACATCAAACACCCCTTACCCGCCCATGATGTTGTATAACGTCATAGGTCGGGAAGGGGTTAATGCATAGAAACACAATGAAATGCATGAGTTAACGCACCCATTGATTTAAAAGGGAAACACATTGCAAACGCAAGTAAGAGCGCGTGGCTGCGTTTTGGAGTAAAAACACAATGAAAATGCAGTGCAGCAAAACACAATGCCAAGCATTGATGTGAAAAGGGCCAAAGATTCAAGATTTTGGTTAGGTAAGTGGTGACCACCGTAGAGAGAGACTGGAGTAGGTGTGAGGGGATGGGGTCAGTGGTTCATGTAGTGGGACGAGGGGAAGAGAGGAGCCTGGAGACTTCTTATTCTGTGACTGGGTCAAATGTGGAGAGTGAGCCAAAGGAGATGTGGGGTGGAATGGGGGTGGCAATGCTCGGGGGTCGAGAGCTGATTTCCTGATGGATGTTTTCTATTTACTCTCTGAAGTAAGAAGCCAGATCATCAGCACAGAGGTCAGTGATAGGAGCGTGCACTTTAGGACTGAGGAGAGAGTGAAAGGTATCAAAAAGTTTCTTTGGGTTGATGGATAGTGAGTAGGGATGAGTGAGATTATTCGCAAGTATTCGGTGAGTAATGCAGTACTCGAAACATAGCAAGTATTTCACTACTCGCCTCGCAATATTTGGATCTCCCGCCCAGCATTAGCCAATCACAATAATGCCACAGCCTTCTTGTTTGTGGCATTACTATGATTGGCTGGCCGCCCAGCATCATACATGAGTCATAGCCTATGACTCATAGGCTCTATATAAGTGCTGCCGCCCCCATTTTCTGACATTGACATGCAGAACACAGCTAGTGTAGGGAGAGTGTGAGCAGCTGCCAGGGAGAGTTGTTCTTCTGCAAATCGTCCAGAAGTCCTCTGTAAAACCCAAAAGCTCTTGTGAGAGCTACCAATATTGTAGTACTAGGTGACTGTAGTGTAGGGAGATAGGCAGGAGCATTATAGTACAACATAGTACAGTCAGCAATATTTCAGCTCTTCTCAGAGCTGAAAGTATAAGGTCAGAGATAGTGACAGTTTTACCAGCTATTTTTGGGGTCACATTTACCCCTGAAGGCCAATTTTTTTGCCGTTGCTGTGCTGTGTTCACACCAAATAGCACGCACGGTACTGCACAAGTGACACGCAGCCAGCACCCTGTCTTGTGTGGTGACTGGCTTTGCGTAATATTTACCGTTAAACCTCAGGGCATTTTTTTGTGCTGTTGCAGTGCTGTGTTCACACCAAATAGCACACACGGTACTGCACAGTGAAATGCAGCCAGCACCGCTGTCTTGTGTGGTGACTGGTTTTGCATAATATTTAGCCTTAAACCTCAGGGCAATTTTTTGTGACGTTGCGGTGCTGTGTTCACACCGAATAGCACGCACGGTACTGCACACCTGACACGCAGCCAGCATCGCTGTCTTGTGTGGTGACTGATGCACGTAATAATATCGAGTAAAACCTCAGGGCAATTTTTTGGTGCCATTGCGGTGCTGTGTGTAAAACACAAAGCGGTACTAGGCTGTAGTGCAACCTTCCACATAGCACTAACTGCTCCTTGTTCCCCAATATCTGCATCTCAATATCTGCAACTATGTCAGAAAAACCCAAAATTCCTAAAAAGGTTGTTGTGAAGGGACAGGGACACAGATGTGGACGTGGGCGGTGGATTGTCAGTGGTGCCCGACAAGGCACAGAGTCTGGGAGACAGAAGAAGGTTGATGCATCTATGTTCCTGGCGAAATTTCACGGTTGGAATAGTAAACAGGTCTGGAAGCCAGAAAAGCAAGAGCAGATACTCTCTTGGATGGCTGATAAGGCCTCCACGAAATTTTCTAGCAGCACCTAATCGTCCACAACAACACAAACTCCTAGCATAGTTTTTGCGTGCCTAATTTGTAGGCATAGCCATGGTGTCTCCAAAAATTAGCCTTAAGGGGCTGTACCATGGTTGATGAAGGAAGAAAGGGTCTCATCACAAGTGCCTCCAATGGGAAATATCAATTAAGGGAACATTATTTTTAGCTTATTGACCATGAGGTACATGTGGCAGAAGCAGGAGTTGAAAACGTGTTAGAAGAAGAAAAGGGGATTACATGGGAAAGGATGGACGTGATCACTAGTTGCCTAAAATTACATTTTGGGTGATTTTAGGTTGGGATGCTGTCATCAGGAGGGCTTAAATACTCTTGAAAAATCCAGTCCTTTAATCATAGTCAGCCTGTCTGCATTCTCTATTGTGAGCCATGTGCATGTATCTGTGATGATTGCCCCAGTGGCACTGAAAACACGCTCTGACATCACACTAGAAGCAGGGTAGGCCAGCACCTCCAAGGCATATAAAGAGAAGCTTGGCCAACTATGCAGCTTGGATACTCAGAAATTAAATGGAACAGAAGCTCAGGAAGGATGCAGGTATGGTCACTTAGATAGTTGTTGACCATCTTGTGCAACTTCTCTCTCCTTGACATTGTTACCGGTCCAGCTAGCTCTTTCTGATGAGTCGATTTATTGAAGATGTCCCAGTTTGTGGACATTTTACCACCACCTCTTTGGACCTGCTGGGCGTGCCTCTCCCCATTAATTCATGCTGTTGCACAGAGCAGGTACCTTTGCTAGCAGAAGTGTATGAGGGTGCTATTTGCCATCAAATGATCGACAATGGCCCTCTTGAAGGATTCAATTGTAAAACCCCTTGATGACTGCAACAGTAGCAAAGAAATGTGTCCTCGTACCGTGGGTCTAGAAAGCTGGCCAACCAGTAAAGGTTGCTGTTGAAAATGTGGATCATGTGAGGGTCTTGGCACAGACAGTTAGATATGAAGTGTGCCATGTGTGCCAAGGAACAATACCCATGCTCTCCTCACACTGACTCTCCTCCTCCACCTCCTCCTCTCCAGCCCACCATGCTCGGCAGACATGAAACTGGGGTTGGGAGTCCCCTCTGTAGCATGAGGGGTCCCCTTGGTACCACTGAAAAAGAAGTCTCTCTCTCCTCGTCTTCCTCATCTTCTTCATCCTCCAATCTTGCCTGATGAGATTGGCTGGGATGGGTAGGATCACCCATTGTGAAATCTTGCTCATAGAAACAAAGGAAGCGGCATGCACTCACCGGTCTTCGGATTACACTTTATTTGTTTAAAACATATCAATGGCTCACAGGTTACTCCATAGGATGTAGAGGTGCGGGGGAGGATGGGTGTAGCGGGGGTGCGGTTTGAGGGACCACCCATCCTCCCCCCGCACCCTATGGAGTAACCTGTGAGCCGTTGATATGTTTTAAACAAATAAAGTTTCTATGGTTCACACACCCCGTGATCGGAAGAGCACCAGCGTGTCTTGGAAGTATCAGCGTGAGAAGCATCGATTCTTTCAGCAGACATAGCATAATAGGGATGATTACGCTAATAATAGCCTGATCACCGCTCACAAGCTTGTTGCACTACTCAAAGTTATCACGCACCTCACAAATGCCTCCCCTCTTGTAAGTCTAAGACTTGATTGTCCATATACTGTATACTATATTTATCCTTGTTCACCCCTTTTCATATGTAAAACGCCATGGAATCTAATGGCGCTATTAAAATAAATAATTATAATAAATGTCAGCGATCAACACCCACTCGACAGTTGTTATGTGTCTTGGCTGAGTCTCAGTCTGACAGGCATGTTCAAGCTGGTTATCAGCAAGTGCCTTCTGCTGCTCACTTATCCTTACCAACATATGATATGTTGAGTTCCACCATGTTGGCAGGTCGCAAATGTAGTCGGTGGTTTGGCGAATTAAATTGCTTTTGAAGTGCTGCAAACCGGCAACAGCGGTTGAGTAATGGCGGAAATGGGCGCAAATAAGGCGCACCTTCTTAGGTAGGTACGGCAAGTCAGGGTATGTTTTTATACATTTCTGCACCACTAGGTTCAGCACGTGAGCCATGCATGGCACGTGTCCAACTTCCCGAGCTTTAAAGCTGCCACCATGTTACGTCCATTATCGCACACAACCAGACCGGGTTGGAGTTGCAGTGGGGAGAGCCACTGATTGGTCTGTTGTTTTATTCCTTGCCACAGCTCTGCTGCAGTGTGTGGTGTTTCACCTAAGCAGATGAGCTTCAGCAGAGCGTGTTGCCACTTTGCCGATGTGCTGCTGCACAGCTCCCAACTTGGGAGTGATGTGGAGGGTAATTCAGCATAAGATGACGAGGTGGAGGAGGAGGAGGAAGAGGGAAGACAGGACGTATATTATGAGGCGGAAACCCTGATTGAGGGTGGGCCCACTATCCGTGGCATGGGTAGGATATGTGATGGTCCAGTTTGAACTTTGTCATACCCTCCATCAAGTTGAGCCAGTGTGCCATGACACAGATGTATCGTCCTTGTCCACAAGTACTTGTCCTCATGTCTGTTGTAAGGTGGACCTTCCCAGGTATGGTGTTGGTGAGAGCACGCTTGAGATTGTTTAAGATGTGCTTGTGTAACGCAGGGACGGCACACCGGGAAAAATAGTGCCAGCAGGGAACCAAGAATCATAGGGCAGCCACAGCCAACAGATCACGGAAAGACTGTGTCCCCAAAAGCCTAAACAGCAACATCTCCACAGCTAGCAACATGGCAATGTGCGTGTTCAGTATTTGTACTTGTGGGTTGTGGCTTGGTATTTACGCCTCCTTTCATAGATCTGGGGCACGGACAACTGGACGCTTGGTTGGGACAAACAATTGGATGAGCTTGTTCTGTCCTGCGTCAGGGCAATCGCAGCTTGTGAGCAAGAGGTATGATCACCTGCTTCCTGCTCAGCAGATTGAGAAGGACAGTTCACAGGCAAAATTGCAGTAGTTTGACCCGCAGACACCGATTTGGTACCCTGGTGTTCCGCCCACCAACTAGCGTGCTTGGCTGCCATGTGTTTCCGCATACTGGGGTTGCTTTAGTTGCCTTTGCCCTGGCTTCTGCTCAGCTTTGTATGGCAGATGCTACAGATGACAACATTTGCTTCAGGAGGACTATCTGAAAAAAATATTCAGACAGCGGCTGAACGCACCCTTGCCTTGACTTGGGGCACAGAGGGATTGCTCTAGGCAACAGTTGACACACTTCGCACTCTGCTCAAAACAGTAGCTCTTGGTGCCTTTTGGTTGTCCTATGTATCCACCTTCTTCCTTTTATGCTGCTGTGCTGGCTATGCGTGTCAGCGGTCCAGGTCGGATCGGTGGTCTCAACATCGACCACCTCGTCGTCCATGTATCCTCCTTCTGTGTTGATATTGTCGGCTGGCCAGATGGCAACTGTGTGTTATCACCATCAGCCTCCACCTCTTCACCCCGGTTATATGGATGAAACTGGATTTCTTCTGGCCATGGGTTTTCAAATATTTGGGCATGAACAGACAATACCTCCTTATGTTCCTCTTCAATGTCGTGCAGTGAAAGGCCACAGGTAACAAAAGGATATGGACCAAACAGATCCTCGGAGTGGCCAAGGTTGGGGTTAAATGACTCCTGACGGGGTGATTAACTAGGAAAAGGTTGAGAATAGGATGACCCAGCGTTCTCTGTCCATACATGGGCTACTTTTTGGAGACACAATGGCTATGCCTGGACACTGGGCACTGAAACTACTGTGCTAGTAGTCCTAGCTTCATAATTGTTTGGCCCCTGAAGCCTGCTTCCTTCGTACTAGAGCTAGTGACCCAAAGAGGGGAAGCATCACTATAGAGCCCGAGATAGCCGGACCGAACCCGTATGCGAGGACAGAGTTAGAACAGCAGGGCCTGAAAGGTACACTGAGGGGAGTGAGGCAGAGGAACTGCCCCAGCTGCAGTGAGAGCCCGAACCTGGAGCAGTGTTGAGAACTGGTTACCAAGTGTGTAAAAAGACTGTGTCTGTGAGAACTGCAGCTGAGCCGCAAGTAAAGTACCCGGTTAGCTCAAAACGTGTGTGAGACTGTTATTCTATGAGCTGACGTGCATAGAGACGTGCATGGCTGTAACCTGAAGGCTGCATGGTAGTAGAAGCCTTGCAAGTTGAGCCCACTTGCGATAGAGACGTGCATGAGGCTGTAAACCTGAAGTGCTCATTGTAAGAGTGGTTTTTGTAGTATAGCCTTTGCCAGGGCAGCCAAAAATTGGGAGGCTCCACATTGTCCCTGGATAGAGACGTGCATGAGGGCCTCAAAACATTGTTCCCATTGCAAAGGAGCGGGTCTCCTGTTGTTGTAATGCCCATTCTGAAAGAAAAAAAACCACTGGGGGTATACATGAAACAACGGCCTAACTTTTGTAACGGTCATCATGGTGGCGCATGAGGAGAAGGAGGAGCAGTCCAGCGATTAGCCAAGTCCAGAAGTGTGTACCCATGGGTGAGTGGAGGTACATGACAAATTTCCGTTACAAAATTTAAATTCTGCTCTCATTTGCTGGTGGTGTGGTGAAGTCTGGCCCAATCCAACCCTTGTTCATCTTGATCAGAGTCAGTCTGTCAGCATTTTCAGTTGACAGGCGGGTGCATTTATCAGTAATGATTCCACCTGCGGCACTAAAAACACGCTCTGACAAAACGCTAGCGGCAGGGCAGGCCAGGACTTCCAAGGCATAGAGAGCCAATTCATGCCACGTGTCCACCTTGGATACCCAATAATTGTAAGGCACAGAGGAATGTCGGAGTACAGTTGTTCGATCTGCAAGGTACTCCTTCAGCATCTGGGCAAACTTACCATTTCTTGTGGCACTACCCCGCACCTCAGGGGCTGTGGTAGTGAGGGGCTGAGAAAACTGTCCCACATCTTAAAGACTGTTCCCCTACCTCTGGCAGATTGGACTTGTTGCCCCTCTCGGCCGTACGCCTTGGTTGTCCACCGATTCCTGAGCTATGCCGCTAGCGTTTTGTGAGGGGAATGCTTTGCCTACTTCCGCGACTATGGCCTTCTGGAACTTCAGCATTTTGGCTGACCTCTCCGCCTCAATAATAATAAGAGACATAAAGTTCTCCTTGTAGCGTGGGTCTAACAGTGTTACCAACCAGTAATGATTGTCGGCCAAGATCTTCTTAACGCGAGGGTCACGAGCCAGGCAGCTTACCATAAAGTCAGCCATGTGCGCCAGACTCTTAACAGCCATCACTTCAGTGTCCTGACCAACACGATGACTGAACACGCTGTCCTCTCCTCCTCCTCCTCATGTCCCCTGTCCTCTTGCCAGCCACGCTGAACCGAGGGTATGACTGGTGTGCATGTCATATCCTCAATTTGGCCGGAGAGTTGCTCCATGTCTTCATCCTCCTCCTCCTCGTCATAGTCCTCCACTGCACGTTGTGATGAGATGAGGCTGGGCTGTGTGTTATCACCAACACCCACTACTGTTTCTTGCTCCAACTCATCGCGCTCCGCCTGCAATGCATCATGTTTGTTTTTGAGCAGAGACGTTTTAGAAGGCAGAGAAGCGGTATGGTGACGCTAATAATGGCGTCATCACCGCTCACCATCTTGGTGGAGTCCTCAATGTTTTGGAGGACGGTACATAGGTCGGACATCCATCTCCACTCCTCAGGTGTTATGTGTGGAGTTTGACCCATTTCCCGACGGCTTAGGTGATGCAGGTACTCAACAACTGCCCTCTTCGCTCACAAATCCTGACCAACATGTGCAGAGTTGAATTCCAACGCGTGGGGACATCACACACCAGTCTGTGAGCCGGAAGCTGCAAACGCCGCTGAAAGCCGGCAAGGCCGGTCAAGCAGTAGGTGACTTACGAAAATGTGCCGACAGGCGGCGAACTTTTACCAGAGATCAGACAGCTCTGGGTATGATTTTAGAAACTGCTGAACCACAGGTTGAGCACATGGGCCACGCATGGAACATGTGTCAGCTGGCCTCGCCTCAAAGCCGCCACCAGGTTCCGGCCATTGTCGCACACGACCTTTCCTGGCTTTAGGTTCAGAGGTGTGAGCCAGTGATTTGCCTGCTGTTTCAGAGCTGTCCACACCTCTTCTGCATTGTGGGGTTTGTCACCTATGCATATTAGCTTCAGCACAGCCTGTTGCCGCTTCGCCGAGGCAGTGCTGCAGTGCTTCCAGCTTGGGACTGTGTGGAGGGTAAAGTGGATGAGGATGTGCAGGAGGAGGAGGCTGAGGAGCATGACATTCTGGAGCTGTAGAGTGTGGGTGAAACCCGGACTGAGGTAGGGCCTGCAATCCTTGGTGTGGGAAGGACGTGTTCCGTCCCTCGCTGAGACTGGGTCCCAGCTTCTACAATATTAACCCAGTGTGCCATCACCAAGATGTACCGGCCTTGCCCACAAGCACTTGTCCATGTGTCTGTGGTTAGGTGGACTTTGGCTGAAACAGCGTTGTTCAGGGCACGTGTGATGTTTTGTGACACGTGGTTATGTATTGCGGGGACGGCACACCGGGAGAAATAGTGGCGGCTGGGGACCGAGTAACTTGGGACAGCTGCCGCCATCAGGTCGTGGAATGCTTCCGTCTCCACCAGCCGAAAAGGCAGCATTTCCAGCGCAAGCAGTCGCGAAATGTTAGCATTAAGAACTGTGGCATGTGGGGCGTTGGCAGCGTATTTGCGCCTGCGTTCAAAAGTTTCGTGCATGGATAACTGAATGCTGCGCTGGGACAAGGATGTGCTTGATGATGGTGTTATTTGTGTGTGGGCAACTACAAATGCAGGGCAGGAGGCTTGTTCACATGCAGCATCGACAGGGGATTGGCTCGCACGCACACCACCCGAAGATGTAGCAGTGACATCAGCAAGCACTGCTCCTCGACTCTGTTGTACATTCCACAAAGTCGGGTGCTTGGCTGACATGTGCCTGATCATGCTGGTGGTGGTCAGGCTGCTAGTTTTGGTACTCCTGCTGATGCTGGCATGGCAGGTGTTGCAAATGGCCTTTTTAGAATTATCTGGAGCCAACTTAAAAAACTGCCAGACTCGGGAAGATCTAACATTTGTACAATCACCTTGAGTCGTGTTGTTGTTCCGGGGAACGGTTGCCTGACTTCTGCCTGGGGCCACCACCCTGCTTCTTACTGCCTGTTGTGATGCTAAGCCTCCCTCCCCCTGTGCACTGCTGTCCTAGCTCTGCATCTCCTCCTGCCAGGTTGGGTCAGTTACTGGATCATCCACCACGTCGTCTTCCTCTTCCGCACCCTGCTCATCCTCCTTACTTCCTGGCAATCATGTCTCATCATCGTCCACCCCTTGTTGAGACACGTTCCCACCGTTACCTTCGTGAGACCGTGGCTGCTCAAATATTTGGGCATCGGTGCATACGCTCTCCTCATGACCCACTTCAACAGGAGCTGGTGAGAGGCCAGAATGTGCGAATGGATACGTGAACAGCTCTTCAGAGTGTCCAAGTGGGGGATCAGTAATGTCCGTGGACGTGTACTCGTCCTGGTGGTAGGAAGGAGGATCAGGTTCTGGAATGTGCGTTGCAGTATCACGGCTACTGACACTTGACCGTGTGGAAGACAGGGTGTTTGTGGTGGTGCCAATCTGACTGGAAGCATTATCCGCTATCCAACTAACAACCTGTTGACACTGGTCTGGGTTGAAGAGCGGTGTACTGCTGCGGTCCCCAAGAATTTGGGACAGGACTTGCAAAAAAGTAGATGTGGCCCTTTGTTGTGGCGAAATTAGACCTTGCACACCACCTCGGCCTTTGCCTGCACCACCATCACGTCCACTTCCTTGTCCTTGCCAACGTCCTTGCGCATTTTTAATGCTGTGCTGACGGTACACAGCTAAATGAAGGCGTCCCTACAGACGGGATTTACCTGGACAATCAGATTATAGCTATTGCTACCAGCTTTTTAAGAGCGACAATTAGAGATTAAGTCAGACACAGACGGAGACGTGTATTCACTCTACTTGTGCGTTATATACTAGTTTGTGCAAAACACACAAAAGTGCACCGTACGCTGCCACCAGCGGGCACACACTTGCGGTTTGTAAATGCACGCACTAAAACCTAACAGCTTTTAGGAGCGAGAATTAGTAAGAAGTCTGACACTATCACGTGCTGCTGACGTGTATTATTCACTGTACTTGTGTGTTATATCCTAGTTTGTGCAAAACACACAAAAGTGCACCCGTACGCTGCCACCAACGCGCACACACTTGCGGTTTGAAAATGCACGCACTAAGAAGCAAACAGATTTTTAGGAGCGAGAATTAGTGAGAAGTCTGACACTATCAGGTGCTGTGCAGACGTGTATTATTCACTGTACTTGTGCGTTATATCCTAGTTTGTGCAAAACACACAAAAGTGCACCTGTACGCTGCCACCAACGGGCACACACTTGCGGTTTGTAAATGCACGCACTAAGAACCTAACAGCTTTTAGGAGCGAGAATTAGTGAGAAGTCTGACACTATCACGTGCTGCTGACGTGTATTATTCACTGTACTTGTGCATTATATCCTAGTTTGTGCAAAACACACAAAAGTGCACCCGTACGCTGCCACCAACGCGCACACGCTTGCGGTTTGAAAATGCACGCACTAAGAAGCAAACAGATTTTTAGGAGCGAGAATTAGTGAGAAGTCTGACACTATCAGGTGCTGTGCAGACGTGTATTATTCACTGTACTACTTGTGTGTTATATCCTAGTTTGTGCAAAACACACAAAAGTGCACCCGTACGCTGCCACCGACGGGCACACAGTTGCATTTTTTAAATGCACGCACTAAGAACCTAACAGCTTTTTAGGAGCGAGAATTAGTGAGAAGTCTAACACTATCACGTGCTGCTGACGTGTATTATTCACTGTAATCGTGCGTTATATCCTAGTTTGTGCAAAACACACAAAAGTGCACCCGTACGCTGCCACCGACGGGCCACACTTGCGGTTTTTAAATGCACGCACTAAGAACCTAACAGCTTTTTAGAAGCGAGAATTAGTGAGAAGTCTGACATTATCAGGACTGTTTTAGACTGTGTACACCAGCCCCAGATATGATGAAGGCTGGTATACTGTCACTAGGAATTGCTATATACCCTGTCTGCCTGCCTACAGCTACAATAGTCCTGAGAAGGACTGTTGTGGTCACTAGAAAGCCTATACTCCGACCTGGCTATGCCCTCCCTGCCTGCCTGCCTGCCTATATCCACCTATATTAGTCCTGAGAAGGACTGTTGTGGTCACCAGTTTGCAGCCCTGCAAAACTCTCCCTGATTCAGCAGACACTCTCCCTACACTGACTGTCTTTATGGCTGTGTGCAGAGCACATCGTGGCCAGGTCTTATAAAGGCTCGGTCACGCTGTGCAGGCCGGCCAATCACTGCAATGCCACAACTAACATGGCTGTGGCATTGCAGTGACTGCCAGCCAATCCCTGCATGTGGGCTGGCTCTCTAAAGAGCGCCAACATGCAGGGATGAGGACCACGAGCACAGCATGAGTATAGCGAGATTACTCGGTACTCGCCGAGTAGCCCGAGTACAGTGATACTCGTGCGAGTACCGAGTAGTTACAAGCGTACTCGCTCATCACTACTGTTAATATAAATGATCTGTAGTAACTCAATTCGGCCACTGGAGGTCTTCAGTGGATAAGAGTAGAAAGATCTGGAACTAGGAAGTAATTTTTAGTCAGTCTCCTGAGGTAAATTGACAGAGACAGATGCCTGAGGAGATCCTACACAGAAAAGAAGACGTGTCGGCTGTTCTGAGGGGCTCGTGGATCTATGGAAGGACGCGCCTGGCTTCAGCAGTGTTAGAATTATTCAAGGGCTTGAAGCCGAATGTGGATGACATTGTAGAACTGAGAGAATTATCACCATCCCTGTTATACTGGACTGTGCTAAAGAAACCCAGTGTGAGGAAGATCTTATATACCTCAGTGGCTGATTATTAGGGTGAAATGACATACACCCTGTAAACTGTTTGTATACCAAGTTAGGCTGGCTTCACATTTGCGTTCCCATCCGCAGCGTTCTGCGGAGGGGAACCGCTATGTGAGCGCAGCCACCACAAGCCCTATGTTTATAATGGGGACGCACGGTGCTGCGCTTGAGTGCGCATGACCGTGTGCTCCCATTCATTTGCCCGTGTGATTTGTACGCATGGGCATGTTTGCGTACAAATGAAACTCTCTCGTCCACACCAGGAACGCGACATGCTTGCGGTGGCTGCGCTCACATGACGGTTCCCCTCCGCAGAACGCTGCGGATGGGAACGCAAATGTGAAGCCAGCCTTAAAGAGTTTTCACCTCATGCAGGAGGGAAAACTGCATTTGCTGTAAATAAGTTGTGGGATAGATTTATATAACGGAATTAGGGATCCCGAAGTATTTTGTACATAGCATGGGAGGGGGGTGTAAGATTATATCCTGAGGGGAACACGTGCCGACGCTGCAGTAAAAGCCTGGGTAGGCCCTGTACGGAGTAAGGGTGGGGTTGGTTTAGTCTGGGATAGTTGTGCTCCCTCTCTGCAAAACAGGCACGTGAGTTCCCTCAGGCTGCATTGATTGTACACTGTGATATTGCTGTTGGGGCCCATATCGTTTTTGCAAAGTTTGAATTTGTTATCTTTTTGAAACCGTTAAAAAGAGTTAATTTACCACTATTTTTGGAGTCCGTGTCATTCATAGCAGCACTGTATCTCTCACAAACAAACAACTGGCGTCTCGGTCGTTAACACCTGCACAATGTGCGTGGCAGTGAAACAACAATGCCAGTAGTCCAAACTTTGTAATTGTGAAGCCCTTGTGATGATGATGATGATGGGTGGCTTCTTTGTGCGTTAACCATCACACAGCCTCTAGGGCACATCGCTCTCTTTACTCCACTTACACACTGAGCTGTCAGAGGATCTCCTCCATCATAACTCACTCTTACGGCAATCATGCACCCATTTCAGCCTTATCCTCAGCCCCCAGACCGCTTTTATGGGTCCAGCAGACAATTACTCACATTTCCCATTGACTAACATTGGACTCTGTACGCGCACCGAATACCCGAGTATTACGATGTACTCTGCACAAGTATAGCGAGTCCAAGTATTTGACTACTCACTCATCCATAATAGTGAAGAGGTCAGGGTGGTGAAGTAGGTCTGTTTGGTGAGGTGAAGGGCATAGTTGTAAGTTCTCAGCATAAATATATAGTGAATGAAGTGTTATTGGTGTTATTGTGTCATTTGGTTTAAACACCTGAAGAAAACAAAAACATAAATCAGTATATATACAACGTGTGAACACAGTCTTACCAACACAAAAAAGCAACATAGACAAAGAAGTAGCATAGTAGTAGAGAAATCCGGCACAGGCATGTTTGAAAAAAGCAACATGTCATACAGTGAAGCTACAACCAGATGAGAAAGTTCTGGCTGCTATGACTATGAATGAATGAACAGTAATGTGCATTTGCTGAATGTCCCTCACTGTAGAACAGTGGAAAATGAGCCCCTCTTTCTGTTTTTTAAAAGGTGGGGTATGTATTATGTATGTAGGTATCTTCATAAAGCACTGCTCAAGTAAAGGATAAGAGCTTGCAATGAAGTATCCAAGGCATTCTGGTAAAAATTTGTAACAACTTTACCATCCCCAGTAGGGCTTTTCCTCTATCTAGATGTTTCTAGACGTTTCTGACAATCATAGCAATGTGACAAATCTCTTTCTGAAAAGTAGAACTATAGTGTTCAACCAAAGAGATAACAATCTATTTGCTGAGCTTCCTTCAGATGATCAGTATGTAGGTCAAGAACAATCTGAATGATAAAGATTGTCCGTTTTCATTCAATGTACTCATGCCCTCAGAATACTGATAAAAATGAAAAAAATATGTGATAAAAGGATGAGGCAAGAGAAATGCCTGTCTGGGTCAGGCAGTGTTTGTGAAATGGCTATGAACGGGATATGAAATATTACATTTAAAGGGCATTGGTACTCAAATTATTTCCACAATAGTTATTGCCTTACAGCATCAAGACTATTCCCTGTGTATCCATTTAAAGATTAACAAAAATAAAATAAATGATGTTATAAGGCGACATGTTGCGGCGGGTACAGGGCAGCTTCTCCCTGCAGTCACCTGATGGGAGCCGCTTCCGACTCCGCAGCAACCTGCGCTGCAGCTATCAAATCACTGCAGTCGGGTTAAGCAAAGTGAGGATGGGATGTCTACAAATCCCATCCACTATGCTTGTACTGTATTACTCAGCATGTCAACATGTTGCATTTTTGGTGCGGACGAGATTGGGTGATTTTTGCGCAGGAATCCGCTGCGCACAGATCACATATGGGAGTGAATGGGTGTGCACGGTCATGCGCAGCCAAGCGCAGCACCGTGCGCTAGATAAGGGCTGGCGGTGCTGCGCTCACATTGCGGCTCCCCTACGCAGAACGCTGCGGAGGGGAACGCTAATGTGAAAGCACCCTAAGTACTTAAATATTCACTTCACTTGCTCCCAGTCCCCGCCCACCTCTCTGCACTGAAAACAGCAGAGAGATGAGCCCGGGGAGCAGGAGAAGTTGGCAAGTGACAGGGGGGCAGCTGTGGCAAGTGAATGAGCCCTGAGCTTTGTGCTGATTCACTGCCATGAAGACAGGGTCAGAGCAGGGAGATCGGCACCTTATCACAGGTACCTTGTCACAGTGTGGTGCCTTGCTCCCTCTGCTCTCTGTAATGTGTCCTGCTGAGCCCTGACACCATGCAGAAATGCAGAAAGGTCAGTCTGCAGCTCAGGAACTTCAGTGTATTAGAGCAGGGCTGGAGCCTGCATATAACGGCAGTGTACAGCCTCCTGGCCCTGCATCTACAGGTCAAGCTCTGTGGTGACTTGTAATTAGGAGAGACAGTGCTGTAGCATCATATTTCAGCACAGTGTACAGACCCCCCTCCCTGGCCCTCCCTCTTACAGGACATCACATCAGAACTTGATCTGCAGACTATGGCCACTTCCTTGATTTCAGCAGGGTGATGGCAAAGCAGGACACATTAAAGTGAGTGCACATGTATATGTAACATAACCACTAATAAAGTAAAGTTAACACACTTCAATAATGTGCTTAGCTATAACTCCAAGCATGCTATACGTTCTACAGTACATGCTGGGAGTTATAGTTCTTAAAGGGATTGCTACTACATGAACAAAATCCCATCTCATTCACCTTGTTGGCCCTTGTAAAAGTAATAAAGACCGTACTAAGGCTGCATACTCACGGCCCAGAGGAGCTGCGTGTTGGACGCGGCTCCTCCGGACCTGAGTGAAGCCGCAGGGAGACCGCAGCCGCCCTGTACTCACCGTGTGTGGTGGGTGCAGGGCAGCTTCTCCCTGCAGTCACCTGATGGGAGCCGCTTCCGACTCCGCAGCATGAAATGAACATGCGGAGGAGGAGCGGACTCCCGGCAACCTGCGCTGCAGCTATCAAATCACTGCGTTAAGCATAGTGAGGATGGGATTTCTACAAATCTACAAACCCATCCACTATGCTTGTACTGTACTACTCAGCATTTTGGACACAGCAGCAAGATACTGTGTCAAAAACACTGCGTATACTGATCGTGTGCACGCACCCTTACCCCTGATGCTGCAGCAGTTCCAACGTTGTCAGAAGTTGCATAGTCATGTCCCATGTGACATTAATATGAGACTCAGCCTCCGACCAGTCAGTGCTGGCGTCTGTCTCCCCACCATCAGACACTGGAGCAGAAGTCATTGGTGTTGCTCACATGCTGCACCTGCATCAGAAGGAAACAGATGCCAGCGCTGACTGGTCGCAGGGGCTGAGTGTCATATCAAAGTCATTTTTTGCTACAAATATTTTTTTCCCTATTTTCCACCTCTAAAATCTGGGTGCGTCTTATAATCCGGTGTGTCTTATAAAGCGAAAAATACGGTACTCAATGTGTTCTGTGGCCTCAGATTACATATCCATGTACAGTATTATAAATAGAGTAGAGATGAGTGAACATTTTGAGGTTTGGTTCAGTTTGCCAAATGGGCATATTTTCACCGAATAGATTGGCTAACAGTTCGACGAACTTCCAAACCTCATTCAAACCAATGGGGGGCAAAATCAAGGGCCTAGATAACACCTTCAAAGCTGCCAAGCACAGTTCAAACATTTCTACAGTAGAGCCCCCCTTTTTATGGCTCAGACATTATCCTCCTACACTATTACTTAGCAAGTTTACATGCCGATGTCACCATGCTTCTGGGCTCATTCATGAACCTCAGACATATTTGTGATGACACAGCTTTTTTAAATCTGTGTTGTGGGTTAATATTCGTAATTTGGCCAAATGTATTTTTGTGTTGTTTGTTAACTCATGTTTTTTAAGTCATTGTTTCTTATCAGACTGCTCAGAGTCTCCATTGTAGTAGAGTGTGGATTGCTAATTAAATGTAAATTATCTCTGCACCCTCTTTCTACATGCCTCAGGAGAGAATTATGCAGTCTGATTGAATTGCTAACCAATAAGAGAGCATCCTTATCCTGTAAGAATACAATTCACCCTGTGGGAAGGGCATAGGATATAAAAAGGACTGCTTCAGTCACCAGTAGTTCATTGCTAGTGGCCTCAGCCTAAAAATTTCAGCCCCAGCTAGAGGATCACATCGCGTCTCCATGACTTCGGCCTAGGAATTTTGGTTCCGGCTGCCAGGATCACATTGTGTCTTTGTACTCTGCATGGCCTCAGACTAGGCTCCTAGGATTCAGCTGGAAGAAACCCAGGTTGGAAAAATGTGGCTACCTGGATACGGACTTTGCTGTGCTCAGTGCCGATTCAATGGAACACTAGGTCTAAAAAATGGCTCCGGGTCACAGTGTCACCAATTTTAGGGGCTCTCCAGGCTGTTAATAGTGGTCTAGGGCTGACAATGGCTCTAGTCTGTACATCATTTGTCAACACTTCCCAGTGTCTATTTAGTATACATTTTACCTCGTCCCATTGGTTGACTATAGTTGTTGATGAATCTTATAGCGGAATCTTGACGATGAGTTCGTAGAGTCAGCAATGATTCCTGTGTCTTTGCTTTTCCTCTTTGGAAGGCCGATGAGATGGTTCGTCTTGGATATCCATGTTTTTTTAGGCATTCAGTCAGTCCCCTTGCTTGATGAAGAAAGGTCTTGTTTTTACAAACAAGCCTGTCTTATTCGGAGAAATTGACCAACTGGTAGACCCGCCTCATGTGATATGGATGGTAGCTTTGAAACTGAAGCAAACATTCTTATGCTATACTATTGAGGCTAATTGGGGTGTGGTTGTAAATGTGCAGTTCTATGTCAGATGTATATGTGTAATTATATGTGCACAAATTGTGCATATATGCATGTCCTTGATGTTAATTTTCGCACATTAACACCTTGACAATTTGTTTTAACTGCAACTTGTGGTATTAATATAACCCTGATGAGTGTATAAGTTTGTTTGGTGTATGAATGGAGCTGCATCCTGGGCATCCTGCAATAATTGTATCATTCCATTAGATATATAACAAAATAAAAAAAAATTTAATGTTATACTGTAACAATATGAATGATGATTTTTTTGTATCTGAACTGGTAATTATTGCTAAGAGTGCTAGATATCTATTTATGTACAGATAAGGTACTTTGAATAAGGGAGTATGGTATCTTAAGCCTGTGTACATGGGCATCCAAGTGGAACCATTATATATGTGTTGATGGGATTTCATCAACAGGTATGATATAAACTATGATCCAAGCATAAATGTACCGGGCCATTGTGATAGCATTATCGTACCTTGGCTGTCTTTTGGACAGTTTATATGGATGTATGCTCCCTCACACACCATGTTGTTCTGTGTTACGTGTTTTTGATTGTGAATCATCCACAGGTGGGACTAGATGACAACACATGTATAAAATATACGTTATTGTTAGTGAGAGTAATGTTATTGGAATATCTCATGAATAATTTCTTTTTAATTGCGTAATTGAATCATTCTGTTCTTTCTCACCCCTCTTTTTCTCCTTTTCTTTCATTCATCCTGTCTACCCCCTTATGTGTCCTTTCCTGTCATATTTGTCTATGACACTTACTAAATTCTATATTACATATTATAGGGATATCGCTCCTTCAACAACTAAACATGTAGTAACTCAAAATTATCAATTTGTGATTGTGTGTCTTCGTTACTGCGCCTATGCTTGGAGTGGGATGAAACCTTCACTATGTCAGCACAGGGGGCTTGGCTAACACGGCACTTTAGTGACACTGACAGCTCAAACCCCGCTAATGTCACGCTGACTCACTTCGTTTCCAGTTTGACCCAGATGTTGATCGAGTTTTTCTACAATAACCCGGTCTAGCCACAATGACAATCCCAGCATTCTGAGCTGGGAATACACTTGATATATTTACGGGGAATCACCTGGTAAATTGACAAACTGCCATTTTCAACTGTACTATTTACTGGATTATTGAACAGGTATTTATATGACAGCATTCTGCACAGCACCTCATTCCCCTGAGTGAGCTGCCTTTGGTTGCTGAATGCATGGGGTCCCTGGATGCCCATGTTGCAGCCATTGATGGTATGATTGAGTGAGTGTGGTGGCAGTGTCATAACAAACTGATTGATCGTTCAGTCCCTTCATTGATTGTTATATTTTCTGGTTACCTTTAGTGATCTACAGTTGGATTGCATCACTGGGGGTACTTAATTGTATATGACTGCTCCATCCATTCAGTACTTGCTGTTACGCAAAACAAAAAGGAAAAGGGGCGCAAATGTGTAGGATCCCCTTATTAAAAACATTTAAGTGGCGTGGGTAGGTGGCCACTCACCTTATCGGGTTGTGCAAGTCCTGCACAACCCAGTTTACCAGCCTCCACCGCCGGCGGTGTGTGCTGCCTCTCCGCTCTCCTGTTCTCCTGGTCTCGGAACAGGACCTATCCGGTCACATGTCGTGAAACCGAAATAGCGTCACCGCTCTTTGTTTTGGGTTGCCAGGAAAACACCAGGTCCTCAAGGCAGATCGTTTGTGCTGTTCCTGAGCTACTTAAGCCACCAGTCCCTCTCAAAGGGAGTATTTTTCATGCAAATTAAAAGTGATGGTGGTCTGATTAGGAGCGCTCTAAGGATCAAGCAGACATATAAGATGTTTTCATAAATGGCAAACCTTTTATTAATTTCTTAGCTCCCCTCACAGCTCCACTACGCATTTCAACTGTGTAAAGTCTTCATCAGAAATTTCCTAAACCAGTGCCAACTGCACTTTAAACTAATGCCGCAGCAATACCCATGGACTCTGCCAAAATAGCCTTCTTTGCTTCTCACCTGGAGGGAGAGGCCTTGGCCTGGATAAATCCCTGGAGAGAAATTAACTAATTGTCTCTTATCTTCAAGACTTCCTAGAGACATTCCGTAAGATCTTTGACGATCCTGGTCAGGTTGCCTCCACTAGTGAAGTGTTGTTCAATCTCCACCAAGGCAACCTCACAGTGGGTCAGTATGCTATTCAGTTTCAAACCTTGTTGTCTGATCTAAAAGGGACTATTGAGCCCCTGGTCAGGGCAAAGATGAACTGGCAGGACAAGATTTGTCCTCCTCATCTCTCTCGCCATCTGGTTTGATCTGAGGTTCCAGGAGCGATCTAAGGAGAAGAATTGGGAGAGTAGAATTTCTAGTCTGACTCCTTCCTTTCAGAGGTCTCCTTCTCTACGAGATCCAGTCTCCATCTTCATTGGTTGTTTCTGGACCCATGGAAGTCGACTGCATCCAGGTGGCAACTCGATGGTAGTAGGAGAGGTTTGCTAAGAATTTGTGCCTGTACTGTGGAAGTTCATTCATATACTCCGCAGTTGCACAGAGAGGTCAAAACACTCCTCCACCTAGGCCAGGTAAGATAGGCCTCCATAGGTCAAAGATATCCCTCTCTCCCCCTGTGTCTGTACAGGTATCCTTCGGAGAGGTGCGATTTTCAGAAGTGGCCTATCTGGGCTCTGAGTCCACAGGAAACAACATCCAACAAGCCCTGGTCAGTCCATTCAAGATTCCTGTGACTCCTTTGCAGCACTCTCGGCTTATCTAGGTATCACTAGAGAAGTAGAACTTCAGATTTGAGCTCTTCACAAGGTGAATATGGTATTCTATGTACTGCCAAATCTCTCACCATGCCACCTGAGCTGTCCTCGGGTGACCTGAGTTACCTCCCCTTACGATACCGCAGCACTCCGGGCTCTCCGTTAGGGTCCAATAGGATAGAAGCATTGTTCATCTATTTGGTCTCTGATGAAGCAGAGCTGAGAGTTTTCAGCACAGAGATGAGGGCCGAGGGGTTAAAGATGCAGTCCCTAAATGTATATTTTTTTTTAATGAACTATTAAAAAAATTTGACTTCGGCTTCGCCATATTTTTGTATGCCAGCCAGGTACAGCAGGCAGGTACGGGCTGCCCCCAACCCTCACCTGCCTATTCGTACCTGGCTAGAAACAAAAATACAGGGTAACCCTTTTTGTACTTATTTCATGAATTTCATGAAATGATTTAAAAAGTGACGTGGGCTTTGCCCTATTTTTTGGTCCAGCCAGGTGCAACTAGGCTGCTGGGGACTAGTATCCAGAGTGCAGGGTGTCACAAGCTTTCTGCCCCCCCTGCTGTGAATTGCACTCCGCAGCTGCCCCAGAAGATGGCGCGTTTATAGAAGCACTATCTTCTGGCGCTGTAACCAACTCTTCCAGCGGCCCTGGTGCCGGGTGGATCACTGAGTAATAATAGGGTTAGGGCCAGCTTTGTATTAGCTGGCCCTAAGCCCAAAATTCATGGGGTCATGCCAGTATTAGACATGACCACCATGAATTTCTAGTAAAGATTAAAAAAAACACAATACAGAGAAATTTTTTTTATTAGAAATAAAAGAAAAAATGCATTTAGAGACTCCATCTTTATTATAAAAAAAATCCTCCGACCAACGTAGTCCACATGGATAGCAATGTCAGCTCTGCTGCATCACTCTGCATAGACAAGCGTCTATGCATAGTGAGAACAAAAGAGAGAGAGCGGAGGGGCGCTCCTAGTGAAAGCCTGACAGTTGCAAGGGCAAGCTTGATTAAGAGCGCTCACCTGTGAGGGTTATGCGGCAGGCATAACACCGTGGATGAGCAGTGTGTAAAACCGTGAAGGCGCCGGGGATCCGATCAGTGTGAGACTTGCGGTCACGTGGTGCGGTCACATGGGGTGACGTCACCACAGGTCCTCCAGCTCTCCAGCATTCAATAAGTTGAACATCTCCTCAATGTGCAGCAGCCCACCGCTCGCCCTAGGGCTTGAGAATATGTATTGAAGGAAAATGGTGGTTTTGGCGTGCTCAAAGAAGGAGTCAATAGAGGATTAATAATACTTTCCTTTACTCTGCATAAAAGGGGTCTTCACAACACGTTTCGGCGGTAGTTCCGCCTTCATCAGGTATGACCTCACAAAACAATCTAGGTTTTTATAGGGCAAGAGTACTATGACATCATCATTAACAATAGCATTTCTAGTGAAGTTTTTTAAAGGGGAAATACACACAATGTAGTGTTAACACCACAAAGGAGAGGAGAGCACCTCAATAGGGACCTGGTAATACCATAAGCCAACTTTATTAAAAGAATTAAAAATGAAAATACCAATAAAATATAAAAACTACCAATAATAATGTAGAAAAGGAATTATTAAAAAAGAGAATTGCTTAAAAATCTGAAAAACATACGATCCTAGTGAGGGGATCTCCAGTCCATCACATAAGAAAAAACACAATTAATTCACAGCATTTAAAATATTTAAAACATTTAAAAGACATTTTCAAGCTTTAAATTGAGGCCTTCAGGATACAAGCACCCCATTTTAAAAATCCAATAATTGTCTCTGTTTACAAGCCGTTTTAATCTATCACTATAAATATCAAGAAAACGATCTATAATGATTAGTTTGAACTGCCGATAATCCTTCTGATGCTCTATTAAAAAATGATTTGATACACTGTGCTTAATAAAACCATTTTTTATATTTTGCCTATGTTTATTGAGGCGCAGGTGCATAGCCTGTATGGTCCGACCCACGTACTGTAATCCACAAGTGCACTCCAGAATGTACACCACATAGGATGACTGTGATATTCTTGATACTTATAGTGATAAATTAAAACGGCTTGTAAAC